>JALAZF010000101.1:13297500-14007500 GCA_022829125.1 Lathyrus tuberosus | reverse complement strand
GGGCGAGTGAGAAGGTCATATGCGTATGACTCACGTCAATACGCGTATGGACAGTCTGAGTGCAGAATTTCCCCGTTTCGCGATTTCTTTCCCATTTTCGCATCGGAAGTGATTTCTTTTGGTCTGAGAGGTTGGGAATAGGTACCAGGTGCTGAGTAATAAGATATTGGTGAGGAGATTGGTAATTTTAACAATTTTTAATTAATTAATTCATTAATTTTGTGTTTTGTGTAATTGAAGTAATTGGTGTAATAATGGTGTGGTTGATATGTATGGTGTGATCAGGAGGATCGTGTGCATGTATTTTTGTTGTATACATGTTTTGTTGTGCATGTCGAGTCTTGCATACTCATGGTGATTTGGTGGGATGGATCATTGCCCAGGAGGGGTGTATGCGATTCATCTGTACTCCTATATGGAGAATGGTGTGGATAGATCATTGCCAAGTAGAGGTGTATGTGATCTATCCGGGTTCGATTGAATGAACCAATGAGTCGGTACCGCATGCATGGTGTTGTGTCGCATTACATTATTATTTGGTGTGTTGATGATATTGGGCAGTATGCCGTGTTTGATAATTGATGGTGCTTGTGTGGTGACTACCTGTTTATCATGTATTTATTCACCTATAATATTTGAACATGATTTCTCACCCCTTTGTTGTTGTTGTGTCTGTGCTTCTTCGGAAGTACAGATAATCCAGGTACTTAGGTAGCTTGGATATTGGTGTTGCTGATCGAGTCTATAGGAGTGCTCTGATACGTAACACGGGAACTATTTGGGGATTTTAAATCATTTGTTATTTGTTATTTGTTATTTCTTTCATTTGTTACGTATCGTATTTTGGTGAACCACGAATTGATGTGGAATATTTTATAAATTGTTGGCAGATGGCCGTGAGTTGATTTAATAAAACAATTTCCGCTATTCTATTTAATAAAGGAGTTATTTGTTTGATTTGAAATGTGACATTCCACTTTTGGTGAAAAACTCTGATTTATCTTTAAGATTTTGCGTTGTATTTTAAATTGGGAGAGTGGGGTGTTACAACACTCCTAGATGCTGTGCCTTCTTGAATAGGAGTTGATTTTGGTGTTCTAACCTTGTGATGATTGTTGTCCAGTATGGCAGGAAGGAATGATGCTGCTCTTGCTGCTGCTATGCAAGCCATGGCACAAGTTGTAGAGAACACCAATCAGGGTGGAGGTGCTCAGTTTCGTGACTTAGCACAGTTTCAGAGCAACAAACCGCCTACATATGAGGGAGGTATCTTGGATCCAGAGGCTGCACAGAAATGGCTAAAGGCTGTGGAGAAGATCTTCAGGACCATGGGATGCAGTGATGCTCAGAAGGTACGGTTTGGTACTCATATGCTGGAGGGAGAGGCTGAGGCTTGGTGGGACAACAGTCGTCAGAGATTGGAGGCTGCAGGTACTGAGATTACTTGGGCTGTGTTTCAAGCTGAGTTTGTGGAAAAGTATTTTCCGAAAGACATCCGTAGTGCTAAAGAGGTGGAATTTTTGGAGCTGAAGCAGGGTGATAAGACTGTGGCTGAATATGCCGCTAAATTTGAGGAGCTGGTTCAGTATTGCGCTCATTACAATACTGAAGAAGCTATGACATCAAAGTGTCTGAAGTTTGAGAACGGGCTGCGTCCCGAGATTAAATTGGGTATTGCTTGTCAGAAGATAAGAAACTATCCAGAGCTGGTAAGCAGAAGCAGAATATATGATAATGACAACAGAGCCAGAATTGCTCATTACAAAGCGGTAAATGAGAAGAAAAATAAGCAGAGATTTGGAGGTACTCCTTACAATGCTCCAGCTGATAAAGGGAAACAGAAGACTGATGGGGGGAAGAAGCAAAAAGAGAAGGGAGCAAGTGCTGATACCCTCAAGTGCTTCAAATGTGGAGGGGCGGGTCACCGTGCGAACGACTATCAGAGAGAGGTGAAGAAGTGCTTCAAGTGTGGCAAAGCAGGTCATGTCATAGCTGATTGCAGAGCCACTATGCCTACTTGTTATAATAGTGGAGAGAAGGGTCACATCAGTACTCACTGTGAGAAGCCGAAGAAGTCTCAGGCGTCTCAATCTAGTGGGAAAGTGTTTACTTTGGTGGGAGCTCAGTCTACTGAGGAGGAGCGTTTCGTCAAAGGTACTTGTTTTATTAATGATGTTCCTTTGATTGCTATTATCGACACGGGTGCAACGCACTCATTTATTTCTGTTGAATGTGTGAAGAGATTAGGGATTGTGCCGTCTACTCTAGAGCAGAGGATGACGATTAAAACTTCTTCTATTGGTTCTGTGGTTACTTCTTTGGTGTGTTTGAAGTGTCCACTGACTGTGTTTGGTAGAGATTTCAGAGTGGACTTGATTTGTCTGCCACTCGGTAATCTTGATGTCATTTTGGGGATGAACTGGTTGGAGTTCAACCGGGTGTATATTGATTGCTTCAGGAAGACGCTACTGTTTCTTACTCCTGAAGAGGAAGCGTTAGCAGATTCACTGTCTAGCAAAGAGTTGAGGGCGTTGTTGGAAGATGAAGCAAAGTTGTTTGCAGTTTTTGCCTCGTTATCTGTTGAAAGCAAGTCTTCAGTTAATGAATTGCCAGTAGTTAATGAATTTCCTGAAGTGTTTCCAGATGACATCACAGAACTGCCTCCGACGAGAGAAGTTGAATTTGCTATTGATCTTGTACCGGGTACCAGATCTATCTCTATGGCACCGTACAGGATGTCGGCATCAGAGTTGGCAGAGTTGAAATCTCAGGTAGGGGAATTGCTCAAATTTGAAGTTTATCAGACCAAGTGTGTCGCCATGGGGAGCTCCAGTGTTGTTGGTGAAGAAGAAGGATGGTAGTATGCGTCTGTGCATTGATTACCGTCAGTTGAATAAAGTGACCATTAAGAATAAGTATCCACTTCCTAGGATTGATGACTTAATGGATCAGCTAGTGGGAGCTCGTGTTTTCAGCAAAATTGATCTGAGGTCGGGTTACCATCAGATTAGAGTAAAAGAAGGTGATATTCAGAAGACTGCTTTCAGAACTCGCTACAGACATTACGAATATGTTGTGATGCCTTTCGGAGTGTCTAATGCGCCGGGTGTATTTATGGAATATATGAATCGTATTTTCCACTCTTATCTGGATCAGTTTATTGTGGTGTTTATTGATGATATACTAATTTATTCTAAATCTGACGAAGAGCATGCAGGTCACTTGAGAATTGCATTGCAGGTGTTGAAATATAATAAGTTGTTTGCAAAGTTCTCGAAGTGTGAGTTCTGGTTGAAGACTGTGAGTTTCTTAGGCCATGTTATTTCTGGTGATGGTATTGCGGTGGATCCCTCTAAAGTAAGTGTAGTACTTCAATGGGAGGCTCCGAAGACCGCAACGGAGATTAGAAGCTTTTTGGGTCTGGCAGGGTACTATAGAAGGTTTATTGAAGGGTTTTCTAAATTGGCGTTGCCGTTGACTCAGTTAACCAGAAAGAATCAAGTTTTTGTCTGGGATGCTGCCTGTGAGGAAAGTTTTGAGGAACTAAAGAAGAAGTTGACTACAACACCAGTGCTAATTTTACCAAGTCCAAATGATTCTTTTGTAGTGTATTGTGATGCGTCTAAGATGGGATTAGGCGGTGTGTTGATGCAAGATGGCAAGGTAGTAGCTTATGCTTCAAGACAATTAAGGGTGCATGAAAGGAACTATCCTACTCATGATCTTGAATTAGCTGCAGTAGTGTTCGTGTTAAAGATATGGAGGCATTATTTGTATGGGTCGAGATTTGAAGTGTTTAGTGATCACAAGAGCTTGAAATATTTATTCGACCAGAAGGAATTGAATATGAGGCAGAGAAAGTGGTTAGAATTCTTGAAAGACTATGACTTTAATTTGAGTTACCATCCGGGGAAAGCTAATGTTGTAGCAGATGCTCTGAGTCGGAAGACAATTCATATGTCTGCGTTAATGGTGAAGGAACTGGAATTGATTGAACAGTTCAGAGATTTGAGCATGGTTTGTGAAACTACGCCAGGAAGTATTAGATTGGGTATGCTGAAAGTGAATAATGACTTTTTGGATATGATTAAGGAGAATCAGAAACTGGATGTGAAGTTAGTTGACTTGATGCCTACAGGAGGAGATGACCCTGATAGTGACTTCAAAGTTGATAATGTTGGTGTGTTAAGATTCCGGGACAGAATTTGTGTGCCGGATAATGAAGAATTGAAAAAGGCGATCTTAGAGGAAAGTCATCGGAGTAGCTTAAGTATTCATCCAGGAGCTACAAAGATGTACCATGATTTGAAGAAGTTGTTTTGGTGGTCCAGTATGAAGAGGGACATAGCTCAGTTTGTTTATGCCTGTTTGACATGTCAGAAGTCAAAAGTGGAGCATCAGAAACCTTCGGGATTGATGCAACCGTTGGAGATTCCTGAATGGAAATGGGACAATATTGCTATGGATTTTGTGACTGGGTTTCCGAATACGGCGAGGGGCTTTGATGCTATTTGGGTAGTGGTGGATCGACTTACGAAGTCCGCACATTTTATACCAATTAACATCAGTTTTCCATTGTCGAAGCTGGCGGAGATTTATATCAGAATAATTGTGAAGTTGCATGGTGTTCCGTCGAGCATAGTGTCAGATAGGGATCCGAGGTTTACTTCAGAATTTTGGAAGAGTCTGCAGGAAGCCTTGGGTTCTAAGTTAAAGTTGAGCTCGGCTTATCATCCACAGACCGATGGTCAATCAGAGAGGACCATTCAGTCGTTGGAGGATTTGCTGAGAGCCTGTGTATTGGAGAAAGGTGGTGCGTGGGATACTCATTTGCCATTGATTGAGTTCACGTATAATAATAGTCACCATTCTAGCATCGGAATGGCACCTTTTGAAGCTTTGTATGGTAGGAGGTGTAGAACGCCTCTGTGTTGGTATGAAACAGGTAAGAATGTGGTGCTTGGACCAGAAATTGTGCAATAGACTACTGAGACAATTCAAATGATCCGTGAAAAGATGAAAGCGTCTCAGAGTAGATAGAAAAGTTACCATGATAATCGGAGGAAGGAATTGGAATTCAGTGAAGGTGATCACGTATTCCTAAGAGTGAACTCAGTGACCGGTGTGGGTCGTGCCTTGAAATCCAAGAAGTTGGATCCTAAGTTTATTGGACCGTATCAAATCTTGCAGAGAGTTGGTGTAGTCGCTTATAGGGTGGCGTTGCCACCGGAACTTTCGAACTTGCATGACGTGTTCCATGTGTCGCAACTTCGGAAGTATGTTGCAGATCCGTCTCATGTGATTCAGAGACACGAAGTTCAGATCAGGGAGAACCTTACTGTGGAGACGATGCCGTTGAGGATCGAGGATCGTAAGATGAAACAACTCAGAGGAAAGGAGATACCTCTGGTGAGAGTAGCTTGAGGAGGTGCTGCAGGAGGCAGTGTGACCTGGGAATTAGAAAGCAGGATGCGAGAGTCATATCCAGAATTGTTTCCATCAGGTAATTTTCGAGGACGAAAATAATTTAAGTGAGGGAGAGTTGTAACACCCCATTTTAATTATTTAGATGTCCGGTGTTATCGTTAATTGTTGGCCTTGGTTGAGTGCGTAGGGGGTGATATTAATAATACGGAAATATTATTATTATTATTAGTATAATGGTATATTTCATATTATTATTATTATTAGTATTAATATTGTTTTGGCTAATATTATTATTAAACTTATTTAGTAAAAATAGGACCTAATATAATTAAATGATTATTGGGTTAATGAGATTAGTGAGGGTAACTTGGTAATTAAAGCCTAATTAGTAGTAATTGGTAAAAGTGGAATAGTATGAATAGTAGAGATAGAAAGAGAATAGAGAACCAAGAGAAGAGGAAGAACAAGGAGTGCTAGGGTTTGGATCATCTTCCCCAATTATCAATTTTCGCAGGAAATTAAGCAATTATTCGAGGTAAGGGGGGAGAAACGGGTCAATATTGGTGTTTATCTCATGATCGGGTAGTGGGGAGTCCTTAACCCCGTAGGAATTTGTATGAAAAATACTGTGTTGATGAATTGTTGCATATATCTGATCTGATAATGAAGTTGGGTTTGAATTGATCTCAGATTATGAGATTTTCTCCTGTTATTTCTGTTGTATGAATGTATCTGTTGTTGTTGACTCAGATTGGGGGAAACGATTTGGGGTTTAGGCCTGTAATTGATGTAGTAATCGTAGGATGCAAGTGAAAGAAGGAAAATTGAATCTAAAATCAATGTAGAAACGATTATAGGACTGATTAGAAGTGGAAGAATTTGTAAATCATAGCAGAATGCAGAATAGGGAGGTCTCTGGTGAAATGCGTAATAGATCTGGCCATACGCGTATTGGGCTAGGCCATACGCGTATGGGAATGAAGGAATGGTGGCGTTACGCGTAAGAGGAGGCAGAAGGAGGGAATTGACACGGCCCTCTGCCCATACGCGTAAGGGTACGCGGATGGTGGCAAGGCAATACGCGTATGAGGGTGGTCGTACGCGTAAGTAGATCTAGAATGGAATTTTGAAGGAAAATCGGTCTCTGCTCATACGTGTACGAAGTTGGAAATTACGCGTATGGCAGAGCGAGGCAGGAGGCTATACGCATATCAGATGGTGCAGTACGCGTATGGTTGGGCGAGTGAGAAGGTCATACGCGTATGACTCACGTCAATACGCGTATGGACAGTCTGAGTGCAGAATTTCCCCGTTTCGCGATTTCTTTCCCGTTTTCGCATCGGAAGTGATTTCTTTTGGTCTGAGAGGTTGGGAATAGGTACCAGGTGCTGAGTAATAAGATATTGGTGAGGAGATTAGTAATTTTAACAATTTTTAATTAATTAATTCATTAATTTGGTGTTTAGTGTAATTGAAGTAATTGGTGTAACAATGGTGTGGTTGATATGTATGGTGTGATCAGGAGGATCGTGTGCATGTAATTATGTTGTATACATGTTTTGTTGTGCATGTCGAGTCTTGCATACTCATGGATATTTGGTGGGATGGATCGTTGCCCAGGAGGGGTGTATGCGATTCATTTGTACTCCTATATGGAGAATGGTGGGGATAGATCATTGCCAAGTAGAGGTGTATGTGATCTATCCGGGTTTGATTGAATGAACCAATGAGATTTTGAGATCTCAGATTGTGAGATTTTCTGCTGTTATTGCTGTTGTATGAATGTATCTGTTGTTGTTGACTCAGATTGGGGGAAACGATTTGGGGTTTAGGCCTGTAATTGATGTAGTAATCGTAGGATGCAAGTGAAAGAAGGAAAATTGAACCTAAAATCAATGTAGAAACGATTATAGGACTGATTAGAAGTGGAAGAATGTGTAAATCGTAGCAGAATGCAGAATAGGGAGGTCTCTGGTGAAATGCGTAATAGATCTGGCCATACGTGTATTGGGCTAGGCCATACGCGTATGGGAATGAAGGAAAGGTGCCGTTACGCTTAAGAGGAGGCAGAAGGAGGGAATTGACACGACCCTCTGCCCATACACGTAAGGGTACGCGTATGGTGGCAAGGCAATACGCGTATGCGGTTGGTCGTACGCGTAAGTAGATCAAGAATTGAATTTTGAAGGAAAATGGGTCTCTACTCATACGCGTACGAAGTTGGACATTACGCGTATGGCAGAGCGAGGCAGGAGGCTATACGCGTATCAGATGGTGCAGTACGCGTATGGTTGGGCGAGTGAGAAGGTCATACGCGTATGACATACGTCAATACGCGTATGGACATTCTGAGTGCAGAATTTCCCCGTTTCGCGATTTCTTTCCCGTTTTCGCATCGGAAGTGATTTCTTTTGGTCTGAGAGGTTGGGAATAGGTACCAGGTGCTGAGTAATAAGATATTGGTGAGGAGATTAGTAATTTTAACAATTTTTAATTAATTAATTCATTAATTTGGTGTTTAGTGTAATTGAAGTAATTGGTGTAACAATGGTGTGGTTGATATGTATGGTGTGATCAGGAGGATCGTATGCATGTATTTATGTTGTATACATGTTTTGTTGTGCATGTCGAGTCTTGCATACTCATGGTGATTTGGTGGGTTGGATCGTTGCCCAGGAGGGGTGTATGCGATTCATTTGTACTCCTATATGGAGAATGGTGGGGATAGATAATTGCCAAGTAGAGGTGTATGTGATCTATCTGGGTTCGATTGAATGAACCAATGAGATTTTGATATCTCAGATTATGAGATTTTCTGCTGTTATTGCTGTTGTATGAATGTATCTGTTGTTGTTGACTCAGATTGGGGGAAACGATTTGGGGTTTAGGCCTGTAATTGATGTAGTAATCGTAGGATGCAAGTGAAAGAAGGAAAATTGAACCTAAAATCAATGTAGAAACGATTATAGGACTGATTAGAAGTGGAAGAATGTGTAAATCGTAGCAGAATGCAGATTAGGGAGGTCTCTGGTGAAATGTGTAATAGATCTGGCCATAAGCGTATTGGGCTAGGCCATACGCGTATGGGAATGAAGGAAAGGTGGCGTTACGCGTAAGAGAAGGCAGAAGGAGGGAATTGACACGGCCCTCTGCCCATACGCGTAAGGGTACGCGTATGGTGGCAAGGCAATACGCGTATGAGGGTGGTCGTACGCGTAAGTAGATCTAGAATTGAATTTTGAGTGAAAATGGGTCTCTGCTCATACGCGTACGAAGTTGGACATTACGCGTATGGCAGAGCGAGGCAGGAGGCTATACGCGTATCAGATGGTGCAGTACGCGTATGGTTGGGTGAGTGAGAAGGTCATACGCGTATGACTTACGTCAATACGCGTATGGACAGTCTGAGTGCAGAATTTCCCCGTTTCGTGATTTCTTTCCCGTTTTCGCATCGGAAGTGATTTCTTTTGGTCTGAGAGGTTGGGAATAGGTACCAGGTGCTGAGTAATAAGATATTGGTGAGGAGATTAGTAATTTTAACAATTTTTAATTAATTAATTCATTAATTTGGTGTTTAGTGTAATTGAAGTAATTGGTGTAACAATGGTGTGGTCGATATGTATGGTGTGATCAGGAGGATCGTGTGCATGTATTTATGTTCTATACATGTTTTGTTGTGCATGTCGAGTCTTGCATACTCATGGTTATTTGGTGGGATGGATCGTTGCCCAGGAGGGGTGTATGCGATTCATTTGTACTCCTATATGGAGAATGGTGGGGATAGATCATTGCCAAGTAGAGGTGTATGTGATCTATCCGGGTTCGATTGAATGAACCAATGAGATTTTGAGATCTCAGATTATGAGATTTTCAGCTGTTATTGCTGTTGTATGAATGTATCTGTTGTTGTTGACTCAGATTGGGGGAAACGATTTAGGGTTTAGGCCTGTAATTGATGTAGTAATCGTAGGATGCAAGTGAAAGAAGGAAAATTGAACCTAAAATCCATGTAGAAATGATTATAGGACTGATTATAAGTGGAAGAATGTGTAAATCGTAGCAGAATGCAGAATAGGGAGGTCTCTGGTGAAATGCGTAATAGATCTGGCCATACGCGTATTGTGCTAGGCCATACGCGTATAGGAATGAAGGAAAGGTGGCGTTACGCGTAAGAGGAGGCAGAAGGAGGGAATTGACACGACCCTCTGCCCATACGCGTAAGGGTACGCGTATGGTGGCAAGGCAATACGCGTATGAGGGTGGTCATACGCGTAAGTAGATCTAGAATTGAATTTTGAAGGAAAATGGGTCTCTGCTCATATGCGTACGACGTTGGACATTACGCGTATGGCAGAGCGAGGCAGGAGGCTATACGCGTATCAGATGGTGCAGTACGCGTATGGTTGGGCGAGTGAGAAGGTCATACGCGTATGATTTACTTCAATACGCGTATGGACAGTCTGAGTGCAGAATTTCCCCGTTTCGCGATTTCTTTCCCGTTTTCGCATCGGAAGTGATTTCTTTTGGTCTGAGAGGTTGGGAATAGGTACCAGGTGCTGAGTAATAAGATATTGGTGAGGAGATTAGTAATTTTAACAATTTTTAATTAATTAATTCATTAATTTGGTGTTTAGTGTAATTGAAGTAATTGGTGTAACAATGGTGTGGTTGATATGTATGGTGTGATCAGGAGGATCGTGTGCATGTATTTATGTTGTATACATGTTTTGTTGTGCATGTCGAGTCTTGCATACTCATGGTGATTTGGTGGGATGGATCGTTGCCCAGGAGGGGTGTATGCGATTCATTTGTACCCCTATATGGAGATTGATGGGGATAGATCATTGCCAAGTAGAGGTGTATGTGATCTATCCGGGTTCGATTGAATGAACCAATGAGATTTTGAGATCTCAGATTATGAGATTTTCTGCTGTTATTGCTGTTGTATGAATGTATCTGTTGTTGTTGACTCAGATTGGGGGAAACGATTTGTGGTTTAGGCCTGTAATTGATGTAGTAATCGCAGGATGCAAGTGAAAGAAGGAAAATTGAACCTAAAATCAATGTAGAAACGATTATAGGACTGATTAGAAGTGGAAGAATGTGTAAATCGTAGCAGAATGCAGAATAGGGAGGTCTCTGGTGAAATGCGTAATAGATATGGCCATACGCGTATTGGGCTAGGCCATACGCGTATGGGATTGAAGGAAAGGTGGCGTTACGCGTAAGAGGAGGCAGAAGGAGGGAATTGACACGACCCTCTGCCCATACGCGTAAGGGTACGCGTATGGTGGCAAGGCAATACGCGTATGAGGGTGGTCGTACGCGTAAGTAGATCTAGAATTGAATTTTGAAGGAAAATGGGTCTCTGCTCATACGCGTACGAAGTTGGACATTACGCGTATGGCAGAGCGAGGCAGGAGGCTATACGCGTATCAGATGGTGCAGTACGTGTATGGTTGGGCGAGTGAGAAGGTCATACGCGTATGACTCCCGTCAATACACGTATGGACAGTCTGAGTGCAGAATTTCCCCGTTTTCGCAATTTCTTTCCCGTTTTCGCATCGGAAGTGATTTCTTTTGGTCTGAGAGGTTGGGAATAGGTACCAGGTGCTGAGTAATAAGATATTGGTGAGGAGATTAGTAATTTTAACAATTTTTAATTAATTAATTCATTAATTTGGTGTTTAGTGTAATTGAAGTAATTGGTGTAACAATGGTGTGGTTGATATGTATGGTGTGATCAGGAGGATCGTGTGCATGCATTTATGTTGTATACATGTTTTGTTGTGCATATCGAGTCTTGCATACTCATGGTGATTTGGTGGGATGGATCGTTGCCCAGGAGGGGTGTATGCGATTCATTTGTACTCCTATACGGAGAATGGTGGGGATAGATCATTGCCAAGTAGAGGTGTATGTGATCTATCCGGGTTCGATTGAATGAACCAATGAGTCGGTACCGCATGCATGGTGTTGTGTCGCATTACATTATTATTTGGTGCGTTGATGATATTGGGCAGTAGGCCGTGTTTGATAATTGATGGTGCTTGTGTGGTGACTACCTGTTTATCATGTATTTATTCACCTATAATATTTGAACGTGATTTCTCACCCCTTTGTTGTTGTTGTGTCTGTGCTTCTTCGGAAGTACAGATAATCCAGGTACTTAGGTTGCTTGGATATTGGTGTTGCTGATCGAGTCTATAGGAGTGCTCTGATACGTAACACGGGAACTATTTGGGGATTTTAAATCATTTGTTATTTGTTATTTCTTTCATTTGTTACGTATCGTATTTTGGTGTAATTTTGGTGAACCACGAATTGATGTGGAATATTTTATAAATTGTTGGTAGATGGCCGTGAGTTGATTTAATAAAACAATTTCCGCTATTCTATTTAATAAAGGAGTTATTTGTTTGATTTGAAATGTGACATTCCACTTTTGGTGAAAAACTCTGATTTATCTTTAAGATTTTGCGTTGTATTTTAAATTGGGAGAGTGGGGTGTTACAACACTCCTAGATGTTGTGCCTTCTTGAAGCTTTTTCTTTCTTTTCCCCATAGTTATTAAAGCTTCTGGCATCTGCTCCATCTTGCCTTTCATGCTGTTCATGCCTTTTCTCCACTCAACTTGATTCTGCTTCAAGTGTTCCATGGTTCTCCCAGAGCTACCTCAAGTCCAATATGTGCGTCGGGAAATCAACTGCGGGTTATGGGCAAAGGATGGATGAGTTTTGGTTGGAAGGGTATGCCATGCAAATGAGATGCAAATTGTAACGCCCCGAATATTTAATTATTTATTTAATTAAATATTTAATTAATTATCTGTGATTATTCGGTTAATTTTGTGTTGAGGAGATTTAATTGGTAAGTTGGTATTTAAGTTGGTTTAGTCGTAGAATTATATTAGAAATAATATAATTAAAATATTGTTAAGTAATTTCCGAATAATTTATGAATATGTCGATTATGCGGTTAAGTCGGTAAGTTGATAGTCGGGTATAAATTAGCCGAGAAATTAACACTAGGATTAATATTGTATTTTTATTAAATTGATTTTGTGAGAAATAGTACTATTGGGCCTACATTGGGATTTTTATTAGCAATTAAGGGTGTGTAAGAACTTAAGCCCAATTAGAAACTAATGCTTATAACTCTATTAAATTAAAATAATAGAAAAGAATAGTAGGGAGTGAGATATCAGTTAGAGGAAAAGTTGAGAACGTGAGCATTTGGGGGAAAGGAGAAGGAAAAGTTGCACACAGTGTTAGGAAGAAGAGGGTTGGAGGAAAAAAATTGCTACCGGTGTCAAGTATCAAGAAATTCGAGCTACCTTCGATCCAATCAGGTAAGGGTGGGGTTCGAATTTTATAACCGGGAGAATGATAGTTAGTATGTAGAAATTGGGATTTATATAATTTTTCACTGTGTGGTATTTATTGGATTGAAATTTTTATATTATAGAGACCCATTATCATTTGATAGAGTAATTAGAAACCATATTTCAGCCATAGCCTTAGCGATGCGTTTTTCTATCTTTCTGGTACTGTAGCAATTGTTGACTTTTCCAACTGTGTGGCCACTTGTGTGTGGTGGGACTCCAATTTCTTCTCATTCCAGGCGCTGCAAGTTAGGTGGAATAGTCTTGGTTAATATTTTTTTTAGTTAATTATAAAGTGTCTAGTTTGTTTCTTTTAATTAATTAATTGGTATGGAAGTAAAGTGTAGGTATGTTGCCTTAAAATAATGTTTTGTTCCTGGCAAGTGTATCTAATTAATATACTACATGATAACAATGCTTATATAATAATGGTAATAGTGGGCTGGTAGTGAAGGCTGCTGCAGAATAATATTTCTAGCAGAAAACCAGAAAATAATAGATAGCAGGTCCTTAGCAGGTAGTGATAAATTGGTAGCAGAGTTGATTTTGATGACAATAAAAAATTAGTAGCATAATGTGGTGTAGCAGAAAAATAAATTAGTAGCAGAACTGGACAGAAAACAGTGTCGAGAGCAAAATTAAGCGGTATATTTAGTTGCCCGGAATCGAATGAAATTTTTTGGGGAAGTTTGTAATAATTAGTAGGCAGTGTGGTTGATTTATTTTGTTGAAAAGATGCTGGAAGTTGAAAACAGTAGGAATTTTAGTCGCCCGGTAAAATTAAGCGGTATATTTAGTTGCCCGGAATCGAATGAAAATTTTTGGGGAAGTTCGTATATACGAGTAGATACGTGAATGGTGTTTATTTTTGTCAAATTAAGTTAAATGCGTGGAATTGCAGGTACAGCTAATTGAGTTGGTTTTCGTCCCAAAATATGGACATGTTTTGTTGGAGGCTTAAATAGCCAAAAATGGAAAGTTGTTTATGTTGTGCTGAGTTGTATTTGTTGTGTTGATGTTGTTGATTGTATGTCGTTCATATGTCACATACATTGCATTGTTTGAGTTGGCCTTGATGGCATTGATTAAGTTGGCCTTTGATGGCACCTGTTTAAGTTGAAAATTTCTTCGATAATCTGGCATATGTTTAAGTTAGGAGTTCTACTCCGAAATGGTACCACATGCATCTGCATAAGTTGAGTCGCATTTGAAATTCTGGTATCAGACGTGTGATGTTAAGGTGTGATGTCACAACAACACACTCTGCACAATGGACAATAATAACAGTAAAATAACACCAAGAATTGTTGACCCAGTTCGGTTACAACCAACCTACTCTGGGGGCTACCAAGCCAGGGATGGAATTCACTACTTGTAGATATAATTTACAGACTCAACAACCCGTTGACCATCTCCGAAACTTATACTCTACTAATGACTTCCTACCTAAGAAACCACTTAGGTATGAGAACACCACTCAATCCCTTACAAACTCTCAAAGAAACCACTTTGAGTACCCTTGATCTTACTTCACAGCTTCGATCAAGCAACCACTCTCTATTGCTTCACAGCTTCTAGAGAGGACAGAAATACAACACCTATTCAAACCCTAGAATAGTGTAAATACAAGCACTCTAAACAAACTCTAGACACTAAGCCTCCAGCTCCTGATCTTCTGAATGTTTTCTGTACCTTTTTCCTTTGGTCTTGTGCGCTTTATATAGCTCCTTGAATTGGTCTTGGACTTGCTACAATATCTCCCAGATTTGTTATTTAAAACTGAATATTTAAAACAGATTTTCTCCTAAAATCTTTTTAAATCTTCAACCTTTTAAATCTCCTACAAATCTGCAACAGATCTCCTATGCAGCAGCAAATATCTATCCCAAGATATTCGCATCCAATGAGACAGCTTGCTCTCCACAATTCCAGCTAATACGCAACCCTAACAAACTCACAACCTGCTGTTGTTAATTCTGCAGATCTGATGTTACAACATCACCTGTGTGACATCAGAAATCCAACTTCAGCAATAATTACTTAACACAGCCCAGTGTTAAGACTTCAATGTTGCAACATCAGCACCTTGACATCAACATTGAATATACTTTGTTTTACCAAAATTCCAGCCAATCCAGGAACTAACAATCTCCCCCTTTGGCTAATTTTAGCTAAAACAATCTCTGCATCTTCAGAGACTTCAGCAGCGAAATAATCTTTAAAAGTTTGAAACTCTCATCAGCAGCAGTTTGACACTTTACATAGTCTTCATCACTTGATCTGCTGCAGCACCATCTTCATTATTGACAACAGCCAATTGGTGCTCCCTCTCTAAAACATGAACCAGCATCACAGTTGTTCAGTAGCTCACAATGTGCAGCACTTTTCTCCCCTTTGATGTCTGCTTGGCTGCACTCTTCAAATGCCATGATATCTTCACTAGTTCCACTTTTCAACTAAACACCTTTTAGCAGCATCAATTTATCTCCCCCTTAATATCTGCATCACATTAGCAGCATATGGCAATAACACTCTTGACTATCTTGGCTATTTTCTCCCCCTTTTTAGCCACAATTAGGCAAACTTCAGTTAGAAGCCCTATTAACTATAGTCAGTATACCCTAGCTCTCATTGTTAGCCTTTCAGTTAGTAAACAGGCAAAACAAATCATAGAAGGAAACTAAAAACACAACCAGTGCATAAAACATCACAATATTCAAATTACATAACCATCACAGCAAAAACACAAAAAAAAACAGAAACTACTATCTAAAAACAGAAGATGGAGGTTAGTCTTCTTCTGAACTTGCTTCATCTGCACTATCTTGACCTTCATCTTCAGAGTCAGCATGATCATCTTGTTCCAAACTTTGGATCATCTTCTCAATCTTTTCTTTTCTAGTCAGACTGGTATTAATCACAACATCCAAGTCTTTGCGGGTTGCCTTCAGCTCTTCTAGCAAATCAGCCTTGGAAGTTTTCTTCTTCATACCTGCATTTGATGTTGACACAATGTCTGGAACATGATTCCCAACAAGTAACTTTGGATGTATGGATAAGGTAGATTCCCTCTTGCAGGTTGTGTCTGAACTTGTTAAGATGCCTGGATGTTGTTTCATCATAACTCCACAGATGAGCGAAGGAAATGCTATAGGCAGTTTGATAGCATTAGTGGTGACATGTCTAGCAGTCTGCTCAAACACATATGCTCCATAGTCAAATTTCTTCTTAGTACCCACAACATAAATAATCCTCCCTAGTCCCACAGCTGTTATGGTTTTATGATTGGTAGGCACCCAATTTGCGGCTCCAATTCTGTGTAAGATAGCATACTTAACACTAAGTTTGCTAGTTGGCAGTTTCCCTTTCAAGGGCCACACCTTAACTTGACCAGCAGTTATTTCCTTGCAGACATCATTATCAGTGGCTTCTAGCTCAGCAAATTCTTCATCTTTTCTTCCTAGATACTTGTTTATAACCTCATGAGAGAATTCAACACATTTTCCTCTCACAAACACTTTCATGTAGTCCACATTGCTTTTGTCTGAAATCTTCACAGGAATATTGACCACAAATTCCTTAACCAGGCTGTCATAGCACTCGGAGAACCCATGAACCGTCTTCATCAGACCAACAGCCTTAATCACCTCTATGATTTCTTTAATCTCCATAATCTCTTTCCCAATCTCTCTTTCAAGAGCAAATCTTCTTTGACAGATGAACTTCCACATCGACGCACTGCTTGCATAATGGAATGAAATGTTATCAACCGGAACCTCAGGTATCTTGTCAACAATTCTCTTCAAGATTGCCTTTCTGACAGGAGTGATGTCTTGAACATCATCCTCAACATCATACTCTGATTCAGATTCTTCCATTAGCTTCATTTTTCTGGGATTCACATCAACCTTACTCCATGCTTTTGTTGACCCAACAACAGTCTTTTTCCTCTTCTCATCAGAAGCTTTCTTTGACGACGATTCAACCATCTTTCCTTTTCTTGTTCTTAGTCTCTTGGACAGACTAGGCACTGCTCTTCCAATGACTTCATCATCAGATAAGTCATCAACATCAATTACATCAGTAGTCTCAGCATCCCTACTAAGCGATGTTCTAACCTCTTCTTCAACATCTGCTTCACCATGAATATCATCTTTTCCACCAACAGAAGTAGGTTCAGCAGATGTCCTAACATTCTCCTCAACATTTGTTTCTTCATGCATGTCTTCACTCTGATCAGCATCTTCAATAGCTGTCATTGTAAGTTGTTGAAGACTTGACTTACCTTCCTGCATGTTGTCTTTCTCAGCTGGCATCCGATTCAGTGGGATTGAAATTCCTTTGACAGGGATGCCTTTGTCCAGAATCTTTAAGGCAAGATTACCCATCCTATTGTCTACATCAAACTTCTCTTCAATAGTCTGAGACGTATATGATTTCGGCACAGTTTTGTCCCCAAATAACACACTAGTAACAACCTTCTTTGTTTCAGGATTCTTGAAGATAGTAGCAGGTCTCTTAGGAGTTAGTTTAATGGGTCTCGAAGTACCTGATTCTGGGAGCATCATTGAGATAGGTTCTATATTCAAAGCTTCTTCTGCAAATCCCTCTTCTGAAGAAACCCTAGCCTTATCTCGCGAAGAGCTTTGAGTGACAGATTTCTTTGATGGAGACGACGTCTGGTTTGACATGGTTCCCTTGAGGCAGTATGAGTTCAGATGATTCTTCTTGTTGAAGGAGACGAACGGACGGAAGATATGCTCTTTGATGAACTGTGATCTTGCTACACTAGAGAATGATGGTCTGAGGTATGGCGCCAGATTTTCTGTATTTTTTAAAGACCAATTACTAATTTTCTCCCTCCATAAAGACTTTCCTTTTAAGCATTTAAAAGAATTCACATCAGGACTCACTAACTCTGAGTGATCTTTCAACATCCTGATGTCATAGTCTGATGTTGTAACATCAACTTGAGCATCAATAGTTGAATTTCCTTCAAGAGAAATCCACTGATAGCAGTTATCCTTGGTTCCGACACCCTTCATAACAATCTGATTATGCTCATCAGAAACCACACACTCATGCTTAGTGTAGTTTACCTTGTAACCTCCATCACACAGCTGGCTTATGCTGATCAAATTTGCATTTAAACCACTGACAAACAGAACATTGTCAAGTTCAGGTCTACCATCACCTTTCACTTTCCCAACTCCTGCACCAACTCCTTTCTCTCCATTGCCAAATATAACTTCAAGAGGGGGGCAAGTTCTAAATTCAGCAAACATGGATCTACATCCAGACATGTGTTTGGAACACCCACTGTCAAAATACCATGTTCCTTCTTCAAACTCTCTATCAGCCATGTGAGCCAACAAGCACTTCACCTTCTCCTTAGGTACCCATTGTTTAACAACTTTGGGCCTGTGCTCTCTCCATCTGTTTTGAGGTTGAGGGTATCCATGTAGCTTGTAGCAAGAGTACTGCATATGTCCAAACCTTCCACAGTAATAACATCTCACCCTTTCATCTCTGAATCTTCTTCCATGATGAGATTGCTTATGCTGCCATCCATAATGTGGTCTCCTTCTACCATAACTGCCCTGCCATCTATTATGCCGGTATCTTCTCCCATAGGGTGGCTGAGAATGCTGTTTCCTTGATTGTTTCCCATGATGGTGTGGCTTTCTTCTTCCATAGATATAAGGAACAACATTGGTGTATCCATATCTATAACCATACCAGTTGTCCTGATGTTGAGACACCTGATGAGACATGTGCTGTTTGAACTGAGCAGCTTGCATGCTCTCGTGGTATTGTGGGGGCATATACTGACTAGCTCCTTGTGGCTGCTTTCTCTTCTGATATGGACCAGTTTTCTTCTCAATCTTCTTAGGTTGTGAAACATCAGCTTTCTTAGGGGTAGTATCCTGCTTCTTTGGCTGATGTTGAGATGAAAGTTGTGACACTTCCTTCTTTGAACCTGAAGTGCTTTCTTCTGAAGTTCTCTTATCCTCAGCCACGTAACCTATCCCTGCTTTGTCTCCAGCAACTTTTTCTGACTAAAGAATCTTGTCAAGTGTGTCTGTACCATAGCTCAGCATCCTAACAGACTTGGTCATTTGATCAAGATGAGCTCTAACTAGCACCACTTCATTTTCCAGATCAGTCTTTTCATTCTCTAGCTGAGCAATTTGTTGTTTATGCCACTTGTTTTCTTGACAAATCTCAACACTTTTTAAACACAGCTCTTGATAGGTAGAAGCTAACTCCTCATAAGTTACTTCTCCATCACTAGAATCATCATCAGAAACCACAGCTCCTGTTAAATCTCTCACATGCTTTGCTGACTCGCCTTCACTTTCATTATCAGAGTCAGACCAGGAAACTGTCATGCCCTTCTTCTGCTTTTTCAAGAAGGTGGGACATTCTTTCTTGACATTTCCATACCCTTCACACTCAAAGCACTGAAATCCTTTATCTTGGGTAGTTTTCTCTTCATCCTTCTTACTGGTGTCAGAAGTTATGTTCTTGACATTAGGCCTGGAGTTATTATTCATTCGCTTGAATACTTTGGTGAACTGTCTTCCTAACATCACTATGGCCTGAGAGAGATCCTCCTGCGATTCAGAACTCTTTCCTTTTTCTTCTGCATCATTTGACACCAAGGCTATACTTTTTGGCTTCTTTTCTGGTTCTTCCTCATTCAACCCAAGCTCAAAAGTTTGAAGAGATCCAATGAGCTCATCTACTCTCATCTTGCTGATGTCTTGTGATTCTTCAATGGCAGTAACCTTCATCTTATACCTCTTAGGAAGGGACCTAAGAATCTTCCTTACAAGCTTTTTCTTCAGACATTTTCTCTCCAAGAGCACTAGATGCATTGGCCAGCTCAAGAACACTCATGTGGAAATCATGAATAGTCTCATCTTCCTTCATCTTCATGCTTTCAAATTTTGATGTTAAAATCTGAAGTCTCGACATCTTAACTCTAGACGTTCCTTCATGTGTAGCCTGCAAGATATCCCACGCTTCCTTAGCAACTTCACATGTATTGATTAACCTGAATATATTCTTATCCACTCCATTGAAGATGGCATTTAGAGCTTTGGAATTTCCAAGTGCAAGCTCGTCTTCCTCCTTGGTCCACTCTTCTTCAGGCTTTGGCTTAGAGGTGCCTTCTTTATCTTTACCAGCATCATCCTTCTCACATACAACATGTGCTTTCCACTCTTTAATAACAACCTTCCAAGCCCTACTGTCCAAGGATTTTAAGAAGGTGGTCATCCTTGGCTTCCAATAGTCATAACTGGATCCATCCAAAATAGGGGGTTTATTGACGAATCCTCCAACTACTTTATCCATCTTTACACCAGAAAGTAACTTCCCTAGATCTCACCCAGAGACAGACAGGATGCCTGCTCTGATACCAATTGAAATTCTGGTATCAGACGTGTGATGTTAAGGTGTGATGTCACAACAACACACTCTGCAAAATGGACAACAATAACAGTAAAATAACACCAAGAATTGTTGACCCAGTTCGGTTACAACCAACCTACTCTGGGGGCTACCAAGCCAGGGATGGAATTCACTACTTGTAGATATAATTTACAGACTCAACAACCCGTTGACCATCTCCTAAACTTATACTCTACTAATGACTTCCTACCTAAGAAACCACTTAGGTATGAGAACACCACTCAATCCCTTACAAACTCTCAAAGAAACCACTTTGAGTACCCTTGATCTTACTTCACAGCTTCGATCAAGCAACCACTCTCTATTGCTTCACAGCTTCTAGAGAGGACAGAAATACAACACCTATTTAAACCCTAGAATAGTATAAATACAAGCACTCTAAACAAACTCTAGACACTAAGCCTCCAGCTCCTGATCTTCTGAATGTTTTCTGTACCTTTTTCCTTTGGTCTTGTGCGCTTTATATAGCTCCTTGAATTGGTCTTGGACTTGTTACAATATCTCCCAGATTTGTTATTTAAAACTGAATATTTAAAACAGATTTTCTCCTAAAATCTTTTTAAATCTTCAACCTTTTAAATCTCCTACAAATCTGCAACAGATCTCCTATGCAGCAGCAAATATCTATCCCAAGATATTCGCATCCAATGAGACAGCTTGCTCTCCAAAATTCCAGCTAATACGCAACCCTAACAAACTCACAACCTGCTGTTGTTAATTCTGCAGATCTGATGTTACAACATCACCTGTGTGACATCAGACATCCAACTTCAACAATAATTACTTAACACAGCCCAGTGTTAAGACTTCAATGTTGCAACATCAGCACCTTGACATCAACATTGAATATACTTTGTTTTACCAAAATTCCAGCCAATCCAGGAACTAACAGCATTGAGTCATATTAATGGATTTGTTGTTATGATGAATGTTGATGAGTTGTGATATGGTTGTTAGTTGTGAAGTGGTGAAACTTGTATGGTTCTAATTTTAATATATTAATTATCATACTTTTGATTATATTATTGGATATCTCACCCTTTCTTTGTTTCGCCGTTGCCTTTATATTGGTAACGTGCAGGTAATCCGGAATGAAGGAAGCCTACCTTCATTAGTTCGAGTCCGTGGTTGTCGCTCTGATACGTAGCACTCAGGGGGATAATCGCGTGTTTTTCCTATTGATTGAATTATGTTTAAGTTGCTGAATTTTTATATTGTTTTATTAAAGGCTTACATTTGAAGTTGTTTTATGTTGGATGAAGATGCTTTAACTATTTGATTGGTAAAGACTTGTTGATGGGAGTTGTTGTTTTGTTGAATTCAAAATTAAGGAGTTTTTATGTTGAATTTATGAATCCGCTGCATGAAAGTTAAAGTTGTTATATTTGAAAGACTAAACAGGTTCGAATCAGTTGTCCGGAGAATTGTATTCTTTATGTATGATTTACAGGTGATTGTATGATATGTTTAAGTTGAAATGAATGTGACATCCTGTATGTTGTAATTTTATACTCTGATATTATATAATTACGTTGGGTAGAATCAGGGTGTTACACAAATGCAATGATATGCAAACAAATGCGATGCAGGAAGATCCAGGATCCAGGATATCACGAGTAACTTCCCAACCCTCATAACAGGTAGGCTTTATAAGGATAGTTCTAGATTCTTTACCCATAAACCCACTCACGGGATAACTCTTATGTTGATGGATATGGTTCCCAGGGTCTCGGACACTAATCGCGTCAACACCACGCAACAGGCTAGCTGCATTACGACGAGGATACGAAAAGGTCCATCCTGAGTGTAGTCTTCATGCTAGGCCCACGAGGAGCGAGCCCTCGGAGACTAACACTAACGATCACCAAGATGGAAACTGGTGCTAAGAGTGGTTCCCAGAGTCACGAACCCTTCATGAATCAAGTCGTGTGACAGGCTAGCTGAATCAAGTCAAAAAATGATGATGGGGTTTTCAATCAACACAACAAATCAAATACCATGGCAAGGAGCATTCAAAGAAAGGAGAGAAAACTCACAAGATCGGAGCTAGTCCGACGAGAAATTCCGATGAGGTAATAACTTTGGCTTTCCCACTCTCTTTGCTTTTATGCTTCTTCTTCTGACCTTCCTTCTTCTTGTTGCTTCAAAATAGTTGTTGCTGTTGTTAGGAATAGGATAGGAGGCTTAGCTCTTCTGCTTCAAATTTCAATGAGAAATTTGAAGTAGAGTTAAGTTTCAGAGCTTTAGTGCGTAGGTTAAGGAACGAGATTTGTTGTAACGAAATTGCTTTGGTTTTTTTTCGGTTTTTTTTTCCTCTCTTGAACTGATGAATACACCTCCATTTATAGTGACAAATTAGGGTTTGAAATTTGAAACTGAGTTGAAGAATCTTTCGATTTGGTATGTCTGTAACATATTTTCGTGGATGCTAAAAATTGTCTTCCTATTTTTGTGAACTCTGTAGTTTCTGAACTTCCCTGCGCCCTGCTCTATTTGCTGCTCATGTTAAATATGAATTCTGTCCTATTTTGACCTTAACTCTTACACTAAAATGAACAAAATGTGTTGTGGAAAAAAGAAAGCTGACTTGTGTAGAACGTATGAATTGGATTGTGTTTTGGACAACTTGATACTTGTATTTGCTCATGACTTTGAACTTTGAATTGGCAGGATGGTGTGGTGCGTAACGTTGTTGGTGCTGTGATTGAATTTTTCATTACAGTTTTATTGCCATTCCTTTATTATTTATGTGCAGGTTGATGATGTTATAAGGAATTCCTGAGGGTGTGTTCCATGCAGGCAGTAATCTATCTGCAATGTCTCTAGCTTTGTCAAGGAAAATTTGGTCCCTTGAGAGATCGTATATACTAAGAAGGCCACCCACTACTCTTATGATTGTGGCATAAGTTCATCTTGGCCCCACACATATTTTTTATAAGAACTCCAAGCATGAAGCATTGATTTTTTTACTTTTTCCCTTTCCTCGATATCAAAAGGAAATCGAAAAAACGATGAAAAGCAAAGCAGGGCGCTTTGGACGCTTCAAGTACTAAGCTGGATCACAGAATCTCCATTTACTGCTACTACTCACTGATCTACTCCCTTTTTTGTAATTGTTGGTTGTAAAGATGGGCCAAGTGTATTAATGGGCTATCATTTGTCTATTTATTTATTTTTTGGCAAGCATTTTGTACCATGGATTTGTATTGTAACAAAATGTGGAATTTTGGTTCATGAATGGATAATAGATGAATATAGAAAATGGACTTGGATAAAATATGAATGGATACATGTATATATATAAAAAAAAATGTGGATTTAGGAAATGAATTTGGATATGAAGTATGTATTTGGAAACTGAAATGGGAAATGGATATTAAACATGGATAGAATTGGATGAATAACAATGGATTAGAAATGGATTATAAATGGATATGAGTTTAGAGAAATATGTTTTTGAACAAAAATGGATATGGATATTTGGATCAAAGTAGAATTAAAATTAATATGGTTTTGGATAATGAATTGAAATGTGGAAATAAATGATTTAAATGTGGGAAAAGAGTATAGACTTAATTGGATTTGAAATGGTTTTGATGAATGATTTGGTTTTGGAAATGGGTTAAAAAAATGGATAACAAAGTAGCTGGATTTAGACATAATGGATAAAAGCAAATGGATATTAAAGAAAAAGATTTTTGAACAACAGAAAATGGATATGGGTTTTTGAAATGGTTATGGACTTTGAGAGATTAAACATTGAACTATACTCAACACCTGCCTGAGCAACATATTGATGGTTAGTGAGTGGATGTACAAATGAAAATTATCCACAGGTTGGACAAATTTGGGGTATGACACCATGGTTGATGATGGGAGGGAAGTACCCTTACCATCTATTGTCAACATCGCTGACATAAGTCGAGTTACCATAAGTGGTCGGGTATTCAACAAAGATGTTGAGGATATGGCTGCAAGAAAGGAGAAGCAGATTGAAAATCGTTTGGTCAATAAAGTGATACCAATCAAATGAAAGCTAATGACAAAGTTTTAAAGCTGATCAAGAAAAGTGAATACAACATTGTGGACCAGCTGTTAAATACACCTTCTAAGATATCAATGTTATCCATTTTAATGAGTTCTAAGGCTCACGGGTGTAGCGCTATTTTTGTGGTCTTGAATCACTATCGCTTGGGCACTACAGTTTGATTCATTTTTTATCCTGTTAAGCTGATTAAGGAAGGGAAATAGATGTCTCCAATTAACCCTGTTTGCATACTGAGTTTAAACAGTCAAAACTGTTGGTTTACATATGCTATTAAGATGTGGGCCCCTCTTCGGTTATTTTGTTAAGAATAGAATGTTTGGACCATTTGTGAGGTTTTTGGTAATGTGTTTAGATTTGATGCTTTTGGGTTGATATATGAAGGTATGGGATTTTGGGTTTTTGATTAGTATGCTCGCTAAGATTTTTCAATCTTATGCCTACGTATTTCCGTTTAACGAAACAGGGAAATCAGAGCGATCGTAGTTCCTCCTATTCTAAGGGAGGAAAAAGGTTGTTTTGGTGTCTTGTTCAAAGCCCAAGACGTGAAGCTAAATGTGGTTTGTATCTTGTTCAAAGCCCAAGATGTGAAGCTAAAGGGTTTTGACTGAGAGAGAATTTGTCATCTCTAAAGAGGAATTGTTGATGTTTGTATGCTGTGAGCAAAGCACAACTTTGATGCTAAAAGGTTGATTGACTCAACTGGGTTTTTCTTTATATAAAGCCTAAGAGGAGGTGGGAAGTTTGACTTTTCCTGAGGAAAATGTTCTTTCTGTCTTGTACAAAGCCCAAGGTTGAGGCTAAAAGGGATTTTGACTCCGTTGAGGAGAATGTATCTTGTATAAAGCCCAAGATGGAGGCTGAAATGGTTTGACTCAACAAGAGAGTACTTTTATCTGTCCTGTATAAAGCCCAAGACGGAGGCTAAAAAGGATTGACTTAACAAGAGAGTCTTGAACATGTGATTGACTCAACGAGAGAGTCTGAAGGTTGTTTGAATCAACGAGAGAGTCTTTTATACTCAACAAGAGAGTGATTTGTTGTCTCGTACGAAGCCCGAGATTGAGGCTAAAAAGGAGATTGACTCAACAAGAGAGTCTTTTATACTCAACAAGAGAGTGTTATTTCTATCTTGTACAAAGCCCGAGATTGAGGCCAGAAAGGGATTGACTCAACAAGAGAGTCTTTTATACTCAACGAGAGAGTGTTTTTATATGTCTTGTACAAAGCCCAAGACGGAGGCTAAAAGTGGTTGATTCAACAAGAGAGTCTTTTATACTCAACAAGAGAGTGATTTATATATCTTGCACAAAGCCCAAGACGGAGGCTAAAAGGGATTGACTCAACAAGAGAGTCTTTTATACTCAACAAGAGAGTGGGTTTTTATGTCATGTACAAAGCCCAAGACGGAGGCTAAAAGGGATTGACTCAACAAGAGAGTCTTTTATACTCAACAAGAGAGTGGGTTTTTATGTCCTGTACAAAGCCCAAGACGGAGGCTAAAAGTGGTTGACTCAACAAGAGAGACTTTTATACTCAACAAGAGAGTGTTTTTCTATCTCGTACGAAGCCCGAGATAGAGGCTAAAAGGAGGTTGACTCAACAAGAGAGTCTTTTATACTCAACAAGAGAGTGTTTTATATGTCTTGTACAAATCCTAAGACGGAGGCTAAAAGTGGTTGGCTCAACAAGAGAGTCTTTTATACTCAACAAGAGAGTGATTTTTTATATGTCTTGTACAAAGCCCAAGACGGAGGCTAAAAAGTGATTGACTCAACAAGAGAGTCTGAAAAGGTTAGCTCTGCTAGGGAGAATCATTTGTACAAAGCCCAAGAGGAGGCTGCCTTACCACTGTGGATTCTGGAGATCCTAAAGCGGGTCCAAGTGTGGGGAACTCTCATGGGAGAGACCGGGGTTTCTTCCTATGTTTGAAAGGAACTTGAGAATGTCTTTGAGACTCAAGGGACTTAGATTGTCCAAGTCTAGAGTTTTCTCTATGGTACTATCCCTAAAGAAGGCATGGGCATTAAGGGATGAGTATCAACCCTACAACGGCCAGAGTTTTGACGCTGGAAAGACTGCTCTAGCAAAGGATGACTAAGTTCTGTCTTATACCTTTAAGAGGTCGTCAGGGTCCTTGTATTAAGCCCAAGAGAAGGCATGAGAACTTATAAGAACCCGAAGGGTCCTTGTACAATGCCCAAGAGGAGGCGGGGATGCTTATATGAAGCCTGTGGGTCCCCAAACCAAGAAAAGTTCAAGAAATGTAATTCACCGAGAAGAGATCATTCCAGGAAAGTTCGAGAATTTGGAAGAAACTCAAGAGATGTCATTCACGGAGAAAAGATCATCCTTGGGGAGTTAGAGTTTCTTTGACAATTTCTAAGGGTGACAGTATGAGAAAAGGTTCACCGAGAATACTTCCTTTCTCTTTATTCCATATTGTTTAACCCCAAGAGGAGGGAAGACTGTATCTGGAATCCTACGGGGGATCTAGTTTTGTTTGTATTTAAGAGTGACCAACAAGGCTTTACCTAGTGCTAGACGTAGTTGCCGGGGAAAACTCTAAATAACTATACTAGTATTACACAGTTGATATGTGACAAGTATATAAAAGGATGTGAAAGAAGACTTACAGTGAAGCAGCCCCACAATACAGTTATATACATATGAAAGCGATAAATGAAAGCGGATAAACACTTACCCGTTGTAGAGCTTCCATGATGTTTTGTTAGTTGTTCAACAAAGAAAGCTTTGATAACAATATTATATTCAAAATCAAATGAGAAAGTTCTTTGAAAAGATGGTTGGGGCTTACAACTCAAGGAGAGGCCCAAGTTTTAATGATGATTGCACCGCTGTTTTGAAAACTGTACAGAGGGACTTATACAATATGTGAGGCCCACAAAGTTTTATGTACAAGGGGGTTGGGTCTTACACTCTATTAGAGGCCCAAGAGTTATTTTTGTACAAGAGATGGGACTTACAACTCAAGGAGAGGCCTAGGGTTATTTGTTTGAAAATGACGATCGCGCCGAGATTTTTGAAAACGCAGTGGGTCTTATACAATGACTGAGGCCCAAAAATGTTTTGGTTTTCAAAGGGGTTGGGTCTTACACTCTATTAAAGGACCAAGTGTTTTAAAAAGATTTTTGAGGGTGAAAATCAGAGAAACCCTAATTTTGTTTTCCTTAAAAAGTAAATATTTAAATAATATAAATAAAAATGATAAAAATACCAAATAAATTTGAATAAACCACTTGTGATTTTTGTTTAAGGTTTGAAAAATGAGGTTTTAATCACAAGATGATTTAGAACTCATTTGGTTATGATTTTCAAAATGAATATTCACTTTTAAATGTTTAAAAACAATTAAAAATGAATTTATTCACAAAAATACTAATTATATTAAATAAATAATATAAATTTATTTTTTTGTTGAATAAAATATTTCAACATTTTTGTGATTTTTTGCAAAAAGAACCAATAAAAAATAATTAAAATTGAGGGAGTTATTAATTTTTCAAATCATTAAAAATAATATGAAAAACAATAAAAAGTGACAAAAAAAACATTAAAAATGGGTCTGGGGCGAGGGGGATTCGAACCCCAGACCTCTTGTGTGCAGCATGCACGCCTTACCACTAGGGTGGTGATACATCCGTGTATCAAACGCCAGCCATAAATATACAAGGCTTGCCTTGTTCTTGGCCTGGCCAAGGCAAGGCAAGGCAAGGTTTTTGGTCAGAAACGTGAAGGTCATAACTTCTTCATTTCTCCTTGGATGGAGACAAAATTTATATGCATCTGGCCTAGAATTTCACAAGGAATCCAATGGTGGTGGTGGTTTTTCCAGAAAATCAATCCGCCTCAAAACCCGATAGTGGTTTTGAAATAGGCCATAATGTGCATTTTCTGTGCTACCTCTTGGTACAGCCATGAATTACATGATTAATTGGTTCAAACACAACACATATAACATGTATAAGAGATGCATGATCAGTGGACCTTAAAGAAAGGCATATTTTAAAGAGTTCAAGTTGTGATGCTTACCTCCCATGGAGCTTTTTGGGCTATCCGCCAAGTGCTTTGTTCCAGAAATTTTTTGATGCTTTAAACACTCTCAAATGATCCCTTAGAAGCTTTTAGGATGATTGGAATCAGCTAGAAACCTCAAGAACGGGAATTGGCCCTTTCTTGCAAAAGGGGCAAAAGTGGCCAAAATAGCAACTCTCTCAAATGATGTTCCAGATGTGTGGAACCATTTGGGATAGTTCAAGGATGATATTTGGAGTGTGTTTGAGGCTTTATCTGGTTTTGAAAGTGACTAAATCAAGACATGGCTTGAAAAATGTAAAAAGGCCTTATTTTGAGGTTTTAAGAGGGGACTTTGTGATTTTGGTGTTACAGGTCACTTGTGAGTGTTTGGATCACTTCTATATGATGTTTATGAGGTGTGTGTGTGTGCGTGTGATTAGTTTGGTTGGAATTTCTCTCAAACTCAAAACCCGATAGTGACTTGCTTTGGAAGGCAAATTTGGAAGTGAGAAGGTGATTTTGAGGAAATCATCTATTTGATGGCTTTGGTGTACTCAAACTGAGCACAAATGAGCTCTATTTATAGTAGAACAAGTTTGTTTTGCAAGAAATAATGAATGGCAACTGCAACAGAGGTTTGGCCAATGGTTGCATTTTGGAATCTCAAGTCTCCTCTAGCCATTGAGTAGAGTTTAGAGCACAGGCTGCTGGTTCCCTAGTTCTTGGATATGTCTTGACTGAATTTAGTTGGAAATGGTTCAGTCCATGTCACCTTGGTGCATCCATTAAATGCTCCAAACCAAAATTGGAGTCTTGTCCCCTCTTTAGGGATTTCTAGGTTTGGCATGCTATTTTTAGTTCCAAAGACTTGGGAGGCTTATGGATCAGTGTTTGTCCCTCCTTGGTCCCTCACTGAGGTGTTCAGATAGACATATTTGTCATTTGCACAAATTTGGCAAATTGAGTAAAATGCACAAATCTGCCCTGCCATGACAATTTGCAGCAAGGCATATTGGCATGGTCATATCTCATGGCTCAAGTGGAATCCGATGGAGTTCTTGGCCATTTTGGAGAGCTCTCATATGATACAACATATGTGTGATCATAGTTTGTTTTGATACCTTTTGGATCCAAGTGAAAAATGCCCCTACATTTGGAAAAAAGTGAAGGCAGATTCTGACTTAGTGAAAATTTCACTAAGTGTTGGAAAAAAGTGACATTTTCACTTTTTGTGATTTTGGCCATTCCATAACTTGAAATCCATGAGGAAATGGAATGAGGTGTAGTTAACACTTTTAAAGTATGCCATGAGAGTGTAGTACCCCAAAATTTGCCCTCTTCTTTTTTATCACTAATTGGCGTATGCTTCATTCATTTGCATTTCGTAATAGGTCATACTAAAATTATACACATCATTGGTTGCAAGGCATGGGATCATTGGTCCCAAGGTATGGACAGTTCAAAGTCAAAGGACAAGAGTCAAACTTTTCCAGTCAAGGCACAAGGGCTCCTCATATCCCAATTCATCTTATTTGAGCCATCAAGTCATCAAGGGATGGGAATTCAACAAAAGATTGAAGGAAATCACATTCTCCTAACCAGTGCAAATTAGGATTTTTGGGGTTCTTGAGTATAACACTTCAATGGGCAATATTTTTGAGCTTTTATCATCTCCAAATGACATATCTCACCTTTGTTTGAGAAGATACACATCATACTCAGAGGAATTTGGATTTGGAGGATGTGCTGATTTCTCCTAGACTAAGGGTTCAAAATTAGGGTTTGCCATAAAATTAGTTTATTTCTGATTTTTTGGGTAAGACTTGATGCTATGGTATTCTACATGTCCTAAAGGGTCTAAGGATGAAGAATTGTCCATCAATTTGAGTTGAAAGGTTTTCAATTGATCAATTGATTGAGAATCAGGAGAATTGGGGAAAAGTCAACTGTGTAGGAAAAAGTAAACTCTTGACTTTTTAAGGTCAAATTCATGCTCCTCATGTCAAATATGATCATTGGTGAAGATTTGATCAAGAAACAATGAAAGATTCATCAAAAAGCAAGAAATGTGCAAAGTTGCCAAAAATAGCAATGTAGGGTTTCCATTTATGGCAAGGATTGACAAGCTGAAGGGTCAATTTTAGGGCTTTCTTTTTCCATGTTCCAAGCTTTAAGCTCAGAGTTTATGGAGGCCTATCAAAAGTTCATTTCAAGAGCTTTAAAACCATACCAAGAACATGCCCATTGGACCATAATCAAGAGAGATATGGTGTTTCAAAGTTGAGACAAATCAAGGCAAAGTGACAAGTCATGACCAGCTATTGCGCCATAATTTTCACAAACACTTGGTGTGCATGTTGTGCCCAAGTTCATATCCATTTATCTCTATGATAGAGGTGTCATTTGGAAATTTGTTCAACACCAATCTTGTTCACTTCCATCTCCTCTTTAACTTTGGTGTTAAACTTTTTCTCATTTGATCAATTATTTGGAAGTTATATTGGTCCAAAGTAGAGATACTTAACTGATTCATCCCATGCACACCTGAGCCAGGCACGACCAAGGCAAGTTGGTCAGCCAACCCATCCATGACCAAGAGAATTCATGACCATTTTTAAACATCTAAGGTGCTTCCATTGCATTTATTTTCAACATCAATCTTGTTGTCCCTCATCTCTTCTTTCCAAAAGATCCAAAATTAACCATTTTCATTCATTAGTTCATGAGATATTCCTTGCCAAAGTTCCCCTCGTATAATTTGCTTTCTTCCATGACAAGTAAATAAAACCAAGACAAAATTTTGCTTTTCTTGTACGTCATGTGCATGCTTCACATACATCATGCATGACATTGCCACTTTGAGCTAAACCAACCTCTAACACACATACTTGATCACATACTCTTTACCATATATGTTTAAACCAAATGAGAGAAAAAAAGAAACTTGAAAAGCAAGCTTATGTGAGAAGCTGTTCACTACAACATCACCACCATTCATTCTTGCCACACCATAAGCTTCATATTCTCTCCATACATGAACAAAACCCGTGCCCTCACTACACTCCATCTCCATTCAACTTCAAACTCACTCACTCAGTTAACTCACTCACCCTAATCAGAGTTCTAACTGTTAACTACAATGGTTAACATTTAACTCACGATATATAAACCATTCTCTAACTGTTTTTCAAGGGACTTTTTCATTCTTCACATTTCACCAAAACCTCTCACTATCTCACTCTGAGTTTTCTCTCTCTTTTCACTCGAGCTTGTTCTTCAAATCTCCTCCAAGGTTTATCATCATTATCAAGAAATCTTGGATCTAACAACATTGGATCTTCAAGTTCATCTTCCTCTCCAATATTTTTCCCTCAAAGTTCAGTGGTTCAAAGCATTTCATAGCCTTTATTTGGCTGGAGTGAAGTTCAAGAAGCTAGGAATCTCACCTCTAGTTTTCTTTGGAGTTCAAGTGCATCAAAAGTACAGGTTCAGTTCATAATCTCTTGCTCTAATCTTGCTTTAATTCTACTTGTTTTTTTACTGTTTTGAGCTCAATATGAGCAATGTGATTACCGGCTAGTTGATAGCACCTTAGGTGCTTAGTTGAAATTTCTAGGGCAAACTTATCTCCTTCGATTCTCTCTGTGTGTGATGTGTTTGTGAATTTTGATGTTGGATCCATGATCTACTTGAGGAGAGGATCATTTTGATGTGTGGCTTGTGCAATTTGGTGATGTTTGAAGACTGAGCATGGTGAAGGCTCGCCGGAGAAGACAACCGGAGTCTTCTCCTGCCACCTGAAATTCATCTGAGTTCATAAACCCTAGCATTTTGCCAGAACATGTCCCAGTCGTTGATGTCTTTTGATCCAACGCACCAGATCTTGCCAGTGAATTAATGAAGCCACGCACCACTCACGTGTTTCAATTTCTGAATGGTTTAGATTTGTGTGATCTCATGTGTGCATTCCATCTTAGTTATCATATGCTCTCATTGTGATGTGTGTGATTGTGTTACTTCCTTGATCATCTTGTGCTGACTTAATCCAATGGTCATCATTGAGTCAATAATTGACTGAACTCCATAACATACACCTCCTCTGAATACGTGGTAATGGACTGGGCTCAATTTTTTATGCACACCCCCTCTGTCTGAGCCCAAGGGACATTGAACTATGGAATTACTTGCGCAGCACCCCCTGGCCCATTTCCTTTGTTTTTTTATTTCCTTTGCATGCATGTTTCATTTTTTATTATTAAAAATACATTTGAGCATCCAAAAATTCCATAAAAATTTATGAAGCATTAAAAGACATTTAAATATTTTTTACATATTTTTATTCTGATTTTATCATGTTTTGGCATATTTTCATGAATTTTCTTGTAAATTCTTTTGTGGGTGCACTAAACCATGACTTATGCTGCACTGTGGAATTTTTTGACATAGTTGTCCACTGAATTTTTTCCTAATAATTGGTACATGCATTTTTGATATGTTGAGGTTTGTCATGCATTTTTTGTAGATTTTTTAGGTCATTTCTTGTTGGCTTTTTGATGAAATATTTGAGCTACTTGTTGGTGTGATTTGTATGATTTTGTGAGGCATGTTTGAGCATGTTTGGTAATGGTTTTTGAGCCATCCTTTTGGAGTATGCTTGCACACTGATTGCACCTTAATTCACTTGTCTTATCTCAATTTTATCATTATCTTAACATGAATTCATGGATTGTATGAAAGCATGTTGGTTTGTGTGAATGTTAGAATACTTATGCTAGGATTTTAATGATCATTGTGTGCAATCCTATTTGGTACTTGTTGATACCTTTTGACACATGGTTGTATGAACTTTACAGGTCATTCTCATCAAATTATAGGTTATCCAAAGTTCATCCTTACATGAACTGTATGCACTTGTTTTAACTTGAAATATCTTGTGTAATTGTGCATTCTTACTTGATCTTCTTTGATAACATGTTTGTACCAACACTTGCATGATCCTAAATCATCACTTAGACATGATTCACTTTTGTTTGTAATCATCCTCAACCATATCCCATGACCTATAATTGCACATCACATGTTTCTTAAGTTCATAAACTTTTGTATACTTGTTTGACCCAACTTGAACATGTTTGCTCCTAATCTTCAATGTGCCTCAACATGATACTTGTGTGGACTTTGTGCTTTCATTCTTGAATTTTAAATATCATTTCAAATGTCATGAGCTACTGACTTGCTATCCTATTACATGATTGTTCATCTTACATCTTCACTTCTTGCTTGCATTACAAGTATGCTTCATTGTTGGAACTTAAATGATGTTTGCTCCCACTTCTTTCTACTTGACCCACATTTGCATTCATGAACTCTATGCCATCTTAATGACATCTACACACATCCTTATTGCATGATTCATTTGCATTCATATTGCATTATTAATGTTTCATTTGCATTTATATGATTGTTTGGTGCCTAGTTTTCTTTTGTTTGATCTCATGTGGCATGTTTACATTAGTAGGCTCCTTTAACATGGACATACTGACTTTGCATGTTCCTTAACCATTAGGACCTTTCCATTTTGGTTTGAACTTTATTTTCTTCTTAATTGGTCTTCTTAAAGCCAATAGTTTTGTTTGGTTTAGTTTCTTGTACTTGTTTTCATTACTTGTGATGATTATGTACTAACCTTTTATGTAGGGGCAGAGGTAAGACATTTGAATGGCATGATATATTGCTTGATTGTGTAGAACTTTCTCACATCCCTTACGGATCCTAGCTCATCCTTAATTTTTGATTAAGGTGAAGTAGGATAAGAATTAGATAGTGTTATCCCTCTCTCTTCTTTAGACTTAGGTGGCTCTTATACCCCACACAACCATAGGACTTCCATGCATGACAACATTAGCATAACTAGTCCCCCACTTAGACTTTTTCCTTTCTTCCTTTTGAGTCTCTTTCTCATCTCATAACTTCTTCAAAACGCTTAATAAAGTATAACACGTATTGCACATGAGCCTTTCATGTGGGAAGTGGAGAGTGAGGGATTTTCCTTCACTTTCCTAGAATGTTTAGCATACGTCCCGTCTTGGGTCGATTTGCGATGCATTCGGTCCTATGTCATAGACTTTAGTGCAATATGCGTTACAAAACACAAAATAATCAAAGCACTTCTTCTAAAAGACAAGAACAAACAATTCTCTTCTCATCTTCCTCAATCCACTCATAAAGGATGCGTCACTTCCGTTCTACCGCAAACAGGTAAATGCCTAAGACTTCGTACAAAGAGTTGCGACACCTAACTGCTGGAACGCGAATCTTGGCGTCTTCTGTTAAAAAAACACAAACAAAGCAAATCCATCCCTAGTGAGGGCAACTACATCGCTCTGATTCTCGCGTGCGAGCGAGATACGTAGGCAGGAGATCGTGCGAGATCTCTCCGAGCACAATCCTTTCACCTTTCCCCCAAGCCGTAGTCCGAACTACGTTGACTCTGACTTTCCCATTATACGAGGGAATATATAGGCCTAGGACTCCGAGGACGTCCTACCGAGTCACTTCTTTTCCTCTTCCTACGTTTCTCCATTCTTTTCCGTTCCTGTTCCTTATCCTTTTGTTTCCAGTTTCCAGTTAGCATTAGAGCTTCAGATAACCTACACCCTTTGATCGATAACAACAAGCGTGGATCCCATCGAGTACGATGGATGCGTGGGGGTGCTAATACCTTCCCCTCGCGTAACCAACTCCCTTACCCGTTTCTCTTGGTCGCGAGACCATGCTTTTCCTTTCCCTTAGGTTTACGCAGTGTTTCCTTTCCCTCTCTTGGGATAAATACACATTGCTGGCAACTCTGTTTCCGCGCCACTTTCGCGTTTGTACTTGGATGAAAATCTTGGGAGCGATAGAGAGCTACAAATCCATCTTTGGATCAGCCCAAATGGTTGTTTGGATCTCAAGTTATGATCCTTGGAATTTGGTACCCTAGCCACGTTGTTCCATAACTTAGAAAATTTCTAAGTTTTTTATGGTTACCCCTTTTACAAGTTATCCCACTTTTCTTGATTTTTCTTGATGAATCAAGATTCCAATCAAACATTAACATCATTTTAGGGTCAAAGAACCATATTTGTGAAAAATCTCAAAAAGTCAAAGTTGACTTTTGTGCACAGTTGACTTTTTGTCAGATGAATTCCAAACTGTGCGATCCTCTATGAAATCAAGTCCTTGACCTAAATCAAACTTGATGGATTGATTTCATAGGTGTTATAGGGTGTATTGAATCATGTCTCAAGGTTTGGGAGCATGCCTGGGTCAAAAGTCAAAGGCACAGTTGACTTTTCCTGCGAAACCCTAATTGTGGTTCGATGAATTTGAAACTTGTTGATCAAACTTCTTGGATCAATCCATTGTTGCAAATGGATCAATATAGTGTGTTAGAGACCCTCAAATCATGTCTTGAGGTCTTGGCTCATGTTTTGTCCCAAAATTCAACTTAGGGGTGAATTAGGTCAAGAAACCCTAATTCCTTATTTTTGATGAATGCATCCCCTGAGGCTAAATTGACTTGATGATTGGGTTTATGATGTCCCATGAAGTATCTTAGGTTATGCTTTGAAGCATTGGCTCATGCTGAAAGTAAAATTTCCATCTGGAGGCCCTGGTCGACCAAACCCTGATTTGGTGACACTGGCGATCTTGAGGCTTGATTCACTTAGAATGTCGCAACCTTGTGCTTGATTCTTGTTGTGGGAGTCCTCTTGATCCATTGTGGATGTTTGAGAGGTTAGAAAATTTGAAGATCATGTAAATTCTTGATTGATCCTTTGTCTAAGAGCTTTGAGAGGGCTTGAAACCCTAAATTTGATTGTAGTGGATGCTCACCCATCTTTGGGGAGACTAATGAGGCATGATGGTTCATCCATATTGTGATGATGATTTACACAATGATGGGAAATCTTAGTGGTCAAACTTTGGGGTATGACAGATGCCCCTATTTAATCTTCTTAGACCTGAAGGCGTGAATGGCAAAGGTATTCGGGCATTCGGGGTGCAAGTTGATTAAATATCGGAATACCCGAAATTTTGATGGTGGTTATGAATGGTAGCTTACGCATTCATCTTCCTTTGCTAAGCAATGATGCTTAGAAAAGGTAAACTTCCCCTCGATCCTGGTCTTCAGCTAAGGAACTGGTCTAAGTTTCTGAAATAAACTTCCCCTCGATCCTGGTTTCCTACCAAGGAACTGGTCTAAGTTTCTGAAATAAACTTCCCCTCGATCCTGGTTTCCTACCAAGGAACTGGTCTATGTTTCTGAAATAAACTTCCCCTCGATCCTGGTTTTCTACCAAGGAACTGGTCTAAGTTTCTGAAATAAACTTCCCCTCGATCCTAGTTTCCTACCAAGGACCTGGTCTAAGTTTCTGAAATAAACTTCCCCTCGATCCTGGTTTCCTACCAAGGAACTGGTCTAAGTTTCTGAAATAAACTTCCCCTCGATCCTGGTTTCCTACCAAGGAACTGGTCTAAGTTTCCGAAATAAACTTCCCCTCGATCCTGGTTTCCTACCAAGGAACTGGTCTAAGTTTCTTTTGTCAATAAACTTTCTTGACAAGGGACGCTATGCGTAGCGGTTTTTCTCAAACTTCTTGCCAAATTTTCCTGGGGAGTTGCCATGTGATGGGAAAACTTTTGATGTCAGAGTTGTTGGGGGAACCCAGTCGTCTGAGTTGTAGAGGTGTATAAACTTCTTTGTTGGAGATGCCATTTGTCGACCCTACTGGGGAAAATGAGTCTCTTGAGAGACTGCTTCCATCTTGGGGATATTATATCATACTTTTCTCGAAGATCTTCTCGAAGAAATGCCATATGATGTGATCCAATTTTGAGGTGCTGATGACCTTTTCGTCAGCGGATTTTTCATAGAAAAACTGTTGTATTACCGAATCTCTGATTAAGAGGCTTTCTCTGGGGATTTTCCTTAATCCGGGAAAGCGAGGATATCATCTTCAATGGCGAAGAGTGATGTTTGTCGAAAGTTCTCTGGTTTTTCAGAGGTTCAAGTTATCAAAGTGGTCAAGGGCCAATTCTAATCCAGAAATAAACTGGAGGAGAGAGATAGTTCAGACACAACACTTCCTGACGAGGAAAGGACTGACAACTCGATTGAGAGAATTGTTATCACTAGGGGATACGACCGACTAGAGAGATAGTGATGCAATATAATCATGAATGTAAATCAATAATGCATGATGTATCTATGTTTATGCTGATAAAACTGACGCGACATACAGATTAGTAGATGAACACGACTGGATACTCGGCCACACTGGGCGATGTAAAGTATCACCGGTTCACGATAGCAATTCTGCCTTGCTTAGGAGAAATAGTCCCCGCGGGGAACAACCGTTGGTCGGGCTTAGGAGGTAAGAACTCTGCCGGGGGGTGTCAGATGAAACATGGTCTCTAACCCAACTGATCCTTCGTTCAAGCGTACTGGTTTAGAATGAGTACTTTGATTCTGCACTTTGAAGCTCGACCATCTTCGGAGAAGCGAACGATGTTCTATAGATGTCCAACAGTCAAAAGAAATTGCCATCTTTATTTTAAAAGCAGAAAAGTTTGACAAGTAAATTCATATTTTTTTATTTCAAGGATCGTTGATCATGTTAAAAAAACGTCGTTCTGTAAAGCTAAAACAAATAAGAATTGCAAACAAAAGCACAAGGGCTCAAATTTTATTGATAGGATGGAAATCAGGAAAACGCGTGATCCCCTCGAGTATTTACAAAGTTAGAAAATGGTAATTTAAGGGAAAAGGGCTACATTGAAACATAACGACCACTATCCTTCTACCAACTTTGAATTCTGGGCATCCCGAGCTTCCGTCGAAGATGACCCTGACTGGAGTTTTCCTGACTGATGGCATTACTGCTGCAGGGGGATTTGCCCCTTTGTTGGACGTAGTTACTTGCCATCATCCCTAACTTTTTCCTGGATTGTACTTTGAGATTTCCAATCCATCGGGATGATTTTTGATTATGTCTCTAATTTTTTCCTGGACCTCCCTTTCGGGTTTTCAATCCACCGAGACGTTTTTTTTAGTTTAGGCGAAGTATTTCTTGACTACATCAACATTTGTGGGGTAGGCAAATTCTTCTCCATCCATGGTTGTGAGTCTCAAGACGCCGCCTGAGAAAGCTTTCTTGACCACATATGGGCTGTCATAATTCGGAGTCCATTTGCCCCGAGAATCGGTGAGGAATGATTGTATCTTCTTGAGCACAAGGTCTCCTTTCTTGAAGACGCGAGGTCGGACCTTTTTGTCGAATGCCTTCTTCATTCTTTGTTGATATAAATGATCGTGGCATAGTGCCGTTATTCTCTTTTCTTCAATCAGATTCAGTTCGTTGTGTCGACTTTGACACCATTTGGCTTCTGTAAGCTTAGCTTCCATCAATACCCAGATTGATGGGATCTCTACTTCGATGGGGAGCACTGCTTCCATTCTATATACTAGAGAGAACTGAGTTGCCCCTGTTGAAGTGCGGACAGATGTGCGATAACTGTGAAAAGAAAAGGGTAGCATCTCGTGCCAGTCTTTGTAGGTTACGACCATCTTTTGACTATCTTCTTAATGTTCTTGTTAGCCGCTTCTACTACTCCGTTCATCTTGGGTCGGTAGGGAGATGAGTTATGGTGTTCGATCTTGAACTCAGCACACAACTCTTTCATCATCTTATTGTTCAAGTTGGATCCATTATCAGTAATGATCTGGCTCAGAACACCATAATGGCAAATGATATTGTTTTTGATGAATCGGACCACCACTTGTCGGGTTACATTGGTGTATGACACTGCTTCGACCCACTTGGTGAAGTAGTCAATGGCTACTAGGATGAACCGATGTCCGTTCGAAGCCTTGGGTTCAATCATGCCAATCATGTCGATTCCCCATATAGAAAAAGGCCATGGGGAAGAGAGAACTTTGAGATGCGTTGGCGGTACATGGATTTTGTCGGAGTATATCTGACACTTGTGACATCTCCTCATGTACTTGTAGCAGTCGGATTCCATGGTCAACCAGTAGTACCCTGCTCTCAGAATTTTTCTCGCCATTGTGTGTCCGTTGGCATAAGTGCCAAAGGATCCTTCATGAATTTCTTTAATCAGCATGTTTGCTTCTGGTATGTCTACGCATCGAAGCAAGACCATGTCAAAGTTTCTCTTATAGAGTGTGTCACCACTCAGGAAGAAGCTGCCAGCCAGTCTTCTGAGAGTTTTTCTGTCCTTCCTTAGTGCCCCAGGTGGGTACTCTTATTTCTGAAGGAAGCATTTGATATCGTGATACCAAGGTTTGTCGTCTATGACTGCTTCAATTGTGAAGATATAAGCGGGCCTCTCAAGGCGCATTATGTCAATCTTAGGTAAGTCGTTCCATTGACCTACACTAATCATGGAAGAGAGGGTGGCTAATGCATCAACCATGTGATTCTCTTCACGAGGGATATGATGAAACTCGATTCTGTTGAAGAAGGGTAACAACCTTCTGGCGTAATCCTTGTAAGGAATCAGTCCTGATTGGTATGTGTTCCAATCTCCTTTGATCTGATTGATGACCAGAGCTGAGTCACCATATACATCCAAGTTCATGATCCTCAAATCGATCGCTTCTTCGAGATCCATGATACAAGCTTCGTATTCGGCCTCGTTGTTTGTACACTTGAATGTCAGTCTGGCGGTTAAAGGAATGTGGGTACCCTGAAGGGTAACAATGATTGCCCCAATTCCATTTCCGTAATGGTTGACAGCTCCGTCAAAAATTAATCCCCATTGGGATCCTAGTTCTGGCCCTTCACTGGGTAGTGGTTCATCACAATCTTTCATTTTTAAATACATGACATCTTCGTCTGGGAAGTGTAGCGGGGAAATTTGTGAGTATAAGCTATTGATTAACTTAACTCAAAAAAACAAGAGTCGCCACCGGACTTTTATTTTATCCACGAAGGGAAAGGAAAAAGAGCGAACAAAACCTAAAGAGTTATAAAACAACAAGAACAAACAGAGAATGGGTAAGGGGGGTTGGTTACGCAATGGGAAGGTGTTAGCACCCAAAACGTCTATAGTACTCTATAGGAGCCCTTTGAAATATCTACCGCTTTTTGGTCTGAAAATGGTTTGCTTGTAAAGAGATTGGGAGAGATGAGAAGAGAAATATTTTTGTAAGATTTTTGTGTTTGGAGAGACTTATCGCCTCATGCCTACGTACCCACGATGTGCAATGTAGGATCAAAACCCCGTAGTTCGTGGTACAAAGAACAAAAAAATTTGTTTATTTTGGTTGATTTTAAGTGTAAAGACAATTCGTCATTTCTAAGCAAATAATTCCGCTTAAAGAAATGAATCATGTCTAAACTTATGAAAAGGTTTTAAAAAGAAAAAGTGCACAAGGCACACAAAAAAAGTTTGATTAGTTTTTGTATTTTTTTGTTATGTTTTAATGAAATGGTCAAAATATGGTTAATATTGATTGACATTTATTAAAGAAAACAAAGTTTGAAAATCACTTGACCAAAGTCAAGGTTTTATTATGAAAGGGGTTTCGAGCTTGAAAACAAGAAGGCTTTGAAAAAGAGAGGAAGGTTTGAAAATTGAAAAAGGGTTGGAGAAGAAGTGACTATCCTAGTGCATGAAAATAAAAGCTAAGGATAAGAAAGATCTAACCACGTGGACAAGCTCCGTAGCATAAGCATTTTTTCCTTTTTGATTTGGTTTTGATTCAAAATAAGTCTTCAAAAGAGGACTCCAAGTATCCAAAATCCAAGGTTTTCCATCACCAACTCCCAAGCAATAGGTTACGATCCTAACTCTAAGTCCATAAGTCCATAATCAAGAGTATAGGTCCTCCAATGCAAAGGATAGTGGCCATAGTCCAACAATTAAGAGCACAAGTCTTTTAGTGGTTTAATCCTTTATTAATGTTTTTGAGTCCAAAATGGACAAAAGAAAAAAACAAAGCACAAGATAATATGGTCCAAGTGGACAAAAGAAAAATGAAATAAACATAAACATGATATGATAAATGGCATAAAGTATAAAAAATAAAGAGAGATAGGGAGCGAGAAGGAAATGTAAAGTTAGAAGTTAGTGGTTAGTAGCACAAGGCTCTAGTGCCATAAGCCTTCACCGATTATTCTGTTCCGCGTTATGAACTATAGTGATTAAACAATGCACTTAGGCCAAAGTTAATGAACTTGACAGAAGATTGGTAGAACCAAAGCCTCTACAATGCCAAGTTTCAAAGATTATGAACCTAATGCAAAAGATCAATCACCATTGGGTTGACGCGACCAATCAAGGTCCGGACCACGAAAGTTCAAATTCTGAATTGGATAAAGAGGGACAAATGTTGCGCTATGTTAAACAATCGCCGAGTAATTTATGGAGTAATTACCCTACAATGAGGCCGGTCAATAGCTCTTTGTACTAATGCATGCTAGATGAACGATATGTAGATCGTCATCCGAAAGTAATACCGCACGAAAAGAAAAATAGGTAACGATCTAGTCTTGATCAAGAATTCAACAAAGAAATTCTAAGATCCATAAGACTTTCATCGATCAAAATAAAAAGAAATAGATGAAGAGAAAGCCAAATAGAACTACAAAGTCAAGAACCTTTCATCTTCAAGTTCAATCACCTTTAATTGATAGATTTAAGTGTGAAAACATATCACTAATTTAAAGCACCTCAAATTAATTTAACAATTCATTTAAAGATAGATTTGAACTAATAAGTGTTTAATTACTCTAACCATATCCAAAGTCCATTGAAATTGAAGAGAAATTAATCTCAACAATGTGTTTCAAGGCTAAAATAAGAAGAAAGGGGAAGAAGGAAGAAAAAAAACCAAAACAGCCCCAAAAACAAGTGAAAATATGCATTTTGCTTTGAAGTAACCGATTACAGCATATCTGCTAACCGATTACTTAGTTCAAAATAGGCGCAATTTCTCAAAATTAACACAGAGTAACCGGTTATAGTATAACTGCTAACCGGTTACTCTGCACCAGAATCCAGAAAAATGTGCAAAATTCAGCATGATCCACTTCCAAAACTTTTTACAAACACTTTGTGATCATGGAACTGAAATTGCACGAAATTTAAAGTAAAATAACAGTGAAAACCAGCAATTAAACACAATTACAAGATCCAAAGGATCAAGTAACAAAAATCTCCAAAGATCTACATTATGGAAGATGAAGATGAAGCTTCAACAATGGTGGAAGATGAATTACCACTTCAAATCTGAAAATTCCTTCAAATTGCTTCTAGATCCAAACTCCAAAGCCTTGATCTACTATAATTGATGAACGAAAACAAGAATGTATGAAGGTTTAGCTCAAAGTTGAACAAGATTCAATGTGAATTCTTGTTAACTTTCAAAAGAAGAAAAGTGAGCTTTGGTGAATTTTGTGGTGGGAAGAGAATTTTCAAGAGGTTTGTTGGCTATCTAAAGCTTGTGAAATGAATGAAATGAAGCCTCTATTTATAGAGTTTAGGCTTGAAAAAATTTGTGGTTTGGAATTAGGCTTGGATGATCAAAATTAGGTTTGGAATTCAAATTTGGAGGGAATTATCAAAAGAGTGGTGCTTAGTGAAGGTGCGCGGTGGAAAATGATCAAAGTGATGTAGGGGAATTAAAATGAGGTGGTCTAGAATATTCCAACTGTGTCAAGGGCTGAGATTGGTGCCAATTGCTGAAATTTGATTTTGCTGCCATTTTTCAAAATTTCACGAGGGTATCCGGTTACAGCATAACTACTAACCGATTACTCAGTGCAAAATTTGTGAAAAATGTGCATTTTGTTGCACTGTTGTAGTTCCGGCTCGATTCCTCTGCTTGTCAAAGAAGGCATGGAAATAAACACATGAACCTTGGAGTCTCTTGAATAATAATCAACTAAATCTTGGAAACTCTTGATCAGATAATTCTTGAATTAATTGCAGATCAACTTTGACTTTGTTCAGATGAAATTCGTTCGAGCTAAGAGACTGTTGTTTTGGTATTTTTAACCTGTTCTTCCCCTGAAAATGTTAGTGAAAGAAAACAAAATATTTTTGGATTTTAATTAATGGTTAGTAAACATAAACAAATTAAGCAAATAACAAACACACACACACGAACCCAAAGATCCCTGCAAGGCACAATCCTATAGAAGAGGGAACCAATGTGTAATCTTGTTTGTGGCATGAAATGCAAATGACATGTGGGATCTTAGGGGTAAAAATTAGGGTATTACAGCTGCCCCTATTTAAGTTTCTTCTATCCGAAGATAAGAAGATTGACATCTTTGTCTCGATGAGATAGAAGACACTTAAATATAACAATAAACCCAATTTTTGGCCCTAAGAGACCACAAATGATATGATTATGCAAATGGTATGCATACACAAGACCACCGTGGGGAGCATATGTCACAGGAGATAAACAAAAAGAAGAACGGGAGAAAGAAACTCCACCAGGGAAACAAAAGAGGGAAAACACATCCCAACAGGGGAGGAAACAAATCTCCACTGGGGAAGAGCAAAGAGTAAGATTCCAACTGAGGGAAAATTACCGATACTAGAAATAAAAGAGGGAAAAACCGTCACAACATGGAGAGAAAAAATCTTCGCTGGGGAACAAGATCGTCTAATACCAGACATCCGGTAATAGAACGATTAAAAGGAAAGATTACAAACTACCAAGCAAGTGATAGTTACAACAAGGCAGTCAATAAAAGGATATGAGAAGAATTACCTACTACCAACACAGGGTAGGACGACAAAGGTAACGATCTCACAAAGAGGATAAGGTTACCAGTTATCAACCAAGTGACAACTATAATAAGGCAACCAAACCGGGCTATATTACCTACCACCAACAAAGGGCAAGACGACAAAGGTAATAAGTCGACCATCAACCAAGTGACAGTTAGAATAAAGTAAACAACCAAGGGTATGAGAAAGATTACCTACTACCAACAAAAGGGTAGGACGACAAAGGTAATAATCTTAAAAAAGGGATCGAGAAGTATCACCTACTACCAACAAAGGGCATGACGACAAAGGCGATAAACTCGAACAAAGAAGGGAGAGATTACCAAATATCAAATGAGTGATAGCTACAACAAGGTAATCAAACCGGGCTATGTTACCTAATACCAACAAAGGGCAAGACGACAAAGGTAATAAGCTGGCTATATCACCTACTACCAACAAAGGGCAGGACGACGAAGGTAATAACCCAAAAGAAAGGTTACCAACTATCAACCAAGTAATAATTACGACGAGGTAATCAACCAAGGGTGTGAGAAAAAATTACCTACTACCAACAAAAGGGCAGGACGACAAAGGTAATAATCTCAAAAAAGGGATCGAGAAGTATCACCTACTACCAACAAAGGGCAGGACGACAAAGACGATAAACTCGAACAAAGAAGAGAGAGATTACCAACTATCAAATGAGTGATAGCTACAACAAGGTAATCAAATCGGGCTATGTTACCTACTACTAACAAATGGCAGGATGAGAAAGGTAACAAGCTGGCAATATCACCTACTACCAACAAAGGGCAGGACGACGAAGGTAATAAGCCCAAAGCAAGGGACCAAAATTCAATCCAGGAATAAACCAGAGAGAAACAGTCAAACAAGACTCATCCTGAGGAGGAAATATCTCAACTGGGGATTAATTCCATCCCGACAAATGAACTGGGGAGGAAGGCTAAAACAAAATATCTTCCACGAGGCATAAACTCAGTGGGGAATCAACAAAGATATGCATTTTCTGCTTACTGGTCGACACTCTAATGGAGGACACACGCTCTGCAGGGACAATAACACCAGAGAGCAAAGAAACATCATCACAAATGCAAGATGCACAATGCAACAACAACATGTTATGCACAACAAAAGAATGCGCATGCAATGCGTATAAGTATGGATATGCTGACAAAACAGACAGAGAGATAAGAAGAGGGTGGAATAAACATCACAACACCGCCGAATACTCGGCTAATCTCAACGAGATTGAGATATCATTAGCAAATCTGCTAGGGATTCAGCTGAAGAAATCCTGCAAGAGATAAACAAAAGCCCTCAAAGGAAAATAAATCCTACTACAAGGCTCGAATCTTGCTGGAGAAAGGAAGATACTGCTTGGGGGGAGAAACCCAAATATCAATCTTCTAACATTAACGATCCGCAAAGAGGATGAAACATAAACTCTGCTTTGAGTATGGAAGGAAAGTTGTTGGGGAATCATAACAAGCCAAATCTTTCTGACATTTCCTGGGGATCATAAAGAATTCATAGGAACTTTCATTCCAAAAGGATGAAGAGATCTGCCGCGGAGAAATAATGCATTCACTGGGGATTTGTAGACATATAAACATCTACGCCAAATCCACTGTGAATACAAGGCAGATCTGCTGGAGATTCAAGAGAAAAGCTCTCTGAGGATTAACCACTTCTGAGCAAAACAACTTGGACTTGTTGAGGAAAACAGTAACAAGGTCAAACTGCAGGAGATTTTAGATCAATACTCATCATGAATGAGAGAAAACCCAACAGGTGACTAGTATATCAATATTCCTCAAATAAAGATATCATCGACAACTTCACTGGGGAACGCCCGAAATAGTGATGCACAATCCTCTCTGAAAACAAACAATCTGGAGAGAAAACGTCCTGGACTTGCTGGGGAAGATAACGCTGCTATGCGCTTGGGAATATACCAAGCAACAACAACACACATAGAAGGTAAAACTCTGATAGAAATTCCTCATATGATTTCTGCTGGGGACAACAAAAATGAATCTCCGTATGAGGATTACTACTCGACTACCTGACCATATCATAATCAGCTGGACCAAATCCGGATCAAAACCTAGCTGGGGAAGAACCAAACAACACTGACCCTTATGAATTCAACACATCCTAACACAACTTTGAAGGAACCTATCATCTTGTCGACAACTGGTTGTAAATAAAACCCTTGCTGAGGAAAACACAACAAACTTTACTGGGGAAATATCGACAAACTTTACTGGGGAGCTGTCAATAAATTCTGCCAAAGGAGCGAGAACAAACCTTGTTGAGGAAAACATTGATCCTACCATTCTTGGAACAATCGTTGACATTCTTTTTCTATATTCATAAATCAAAGAAAAATGTTTTTATAATTTTCAAAAATTTAAATCAATTATTCACATTTTGTTTCAAAAATCATCATAAAAAATAAATGAAATTTTGCAAACAGAAACAAAATAAGAATTGCAAACAAAGGGACAAAGGCCCAAATTTTATTAATGGAATGGTAGTCCACAAATGGCGCAACTCCATGGATCATTACAAAGTTTGAAAAATGGTAAATACATGGAAAGGGTTACATTGAAATACAATGACCACTATTCTCCCTAACAACTTTGAATTCTAATGTGCTCAAAACTTCAGCTGTGGATGATTGAAGCAGAATCCTTGATAGATAATTTTGCTTTCAAATGATCAAGACTGGCCAGATGCAGTTACTTACCATAATCCCTAACTTTTGCCTAGATTGCCCTCTCGGGTTTTCAATCTACCGGGATGATTATTTCTATTTTTGTCTCTAATTTTTGCCTGGACCGTCCTTTCGGGTTTTCAGCCCACCGAGACGCTCATTTTTGCCTAAGCCGCCCTTTCAGGTTTTCAACTTAGCGAGCTGTTCTTTTTATTCTTTAGGAAAAGTATTTCTTGACTGCGTCGGCATTCACATGACGAGCGAACTCTTCACCATCCATAGTTGTAAGAAGTAATGCACTGCCAGAGAAGGCTCTCTTGACAACATATGGGCCTTCATAATTAGGAGTCCACTTGCCCCTAGAATCATTGGTAAAAGTCAAGATCTTTTTTAGCACAAGGTCGCCTTCTCTGAACACACGAGGTCGAACCTTCTTATCAAAAGCTTTCTTCATTCTCTGCTTATACAATTGGCCATGACACAAGGCCGTCATTCTTTTCTCTTCAATTAAATTCAAGTGGTCATATCTGCTTTGGCACCATTCATCCTTAGACAATTTAGCTTCCATCAAAACTCTCATAGAAGGGATTTTAACTTCTACCGGGAGCACTGCTTCCATACCATAAACAAGAGAAAAAAGGGTTGCCCCTGTTGAAGTGCGGACGGATGTACGATACCTAGGCAAAGAAAAAGGGAGCATCTCATGCCAATCCTTGTAAGTAACAACCATCTTCTGAACAATCTTCTTAATATTCTTATCAGCAACTTCAACAGCCCCATTCATCTTAGGTCTGTAAGGAGAAGAATTATGATGCTCAATCTTAAACTCATCGCATAATTCCTTCATCATCTTGTTATTCAAATTTGACCCATTATCAGTGATAATCTTGCTCGAAACACCATACCGACAGATGATTTGGTTCTTGATAAACCGGACCACTACTTGCTTGGTCACATTGGCATATGATGCCGCTTCAACCCACTTGGTAAAATAGTCAATAGCCACCAATATGAAACGGTGTCCCACATTGGCATATGACGACGCTTTAGGCTCAATCATTCCAATCATATCAATGCCCCACATGGAGAAAGGCCATGGAGAAGAGATAACATTGAGAGGAGTTGGAGGCACATGAATTTTGTCAGCATAAACCTGACACTTATGGCACTTCTTCACAAATTTGCAACAGTCAGATTCCATTGTCAGCCAATAGTAACCTGCCCTCAACATCTTCTTAGCCATTGCATGCCCATTGGCATGGGTACCAAAAGATCCTTCATGAATTTCTTTCATCAACATGTTTGCTTCGTGTCTATCCACGCATCTGAGCAAGACCATGTCATAATTTCTTTTATACAGCACATCATCGTTCAAGAAGAAACTACCAGCCAATCTTCTCAAAGTCTTCTTATCTTTCTTGGATGCCCCAAGTGGGTACTCTTGATTTTGAAGAAAGCATTTAATATCATAATACGACGGTTTATCATCAACAATCTCTTCAACTGCAAACACATGAGCTGGCCTATCAAGCCGCATAACATCGATTTTGGGCACATCATTCCACCGATTCACCACAATCATAGAGGATATAGTGGCTAAAGCATCCGCCATTCGATTTGCTGCTCTGGGTACATGGTGAAACTCAACCTTATTGAAAAAAGTTAACAACCTTCTTGCATAATCTCGATAAGGAATCAAATAGGGTTGACGTGTCTCCCATTCTCCTTTAATCTGATTAATCACTAGGACTGAATCTCCGTATACATCAAGAATCTTGATTCTTAAATCAACAGCTTCTTCCAAGCCCATAATACATGCTTCATACTCAGCCGCATTATTTATGCAAGTGAACATTAACCTTGCAGTGAAAGGAATATGAGAACCATGAGGAGTAACAATTATTACCCCAATACCATTGCCATACTCATTAACAGCTCCATCAAAAATCAAACCCCAACGGGATCTAGGCTCAGGCCCTTCATCAAGTAATGGTTCTTCACAATCTTTAACCTTTAGATACATCACATCCTCATCAGGAAAATCAAACCTGATTGGTTGATAATCATCAATTGGCTGGTGTGCCAAATGGTCAGCCAAAACACTTCCTTTTATCGCTTTTTGAGTTCGGTACTCGATATCATATTCTGACAACAACATTTGCCAACGAGCGATCCTCCTAGTCAAAGCAGCCTTTTCAAAGATATACTTGATTGGATCGATTTTGGATATCAACCATGTCGTATGATTCAACATATATTGGCGGAGGTGCTTGGCAGCCCAAGCTAAAGCACAATATGTCTTTTCAATCATTGAGTACCGAGACTCACAATCGGTGAACTTCTTGTTCAAATAATAAATGGAAAATTATTTTCGACCAGATTCATCTTGTTGACCTAGAACACAGCCCATAGACTCTTCCAGCACGGTCAAATACATGATCAAAGGTCTTCCTTCCACGGGAGGAGACAAAATCGGAGGTTCAAGCAGATACTCTTTAATCCTCTCAAAATCTTTCTGACAATCCTCTGTCCAGACACAACCCTGATCTTTGCGAAGAAGCTTGAAGATCGGTGCACATGTGGCAGTCATATTGGATATAAATCAGGAGATATAATTCAAACGTCCCAGGAATCCTCTTACTTGTTTATCTGTTTTGGGCACAGGCATTTCCTGAATGGCTTTAACTTTACCAGGGTCAACTTCAATGCCTTTTTGGCTGACAATAAAGCCCATTAATTTTCCATAACGGACACCAAAAGTGCATTTATTAGGATTCAAACGAAGCTTAAACTTTCTTAAACGCTGAAACAACTTCAATAAGTACTCAAAATGATCTTCTTCAGTCTTCGACTTACAAATCATATCATCCACATAGCCTCAATTTCTTTATGCATCATATCATGGAACAAAGTAGTCATAACTTTCTGGTACGTTGCACCAGCATTTTTCAAACCGAAGAGCATCACTCTATAACAGAATGTTCCCCAGGGTGTAATGAATGTTGTTTTTTCCATATCCTCGGGTGCCATCCTTATCTGATTATAACCGAAAAATCCATCCATAAAAGAAAAGATATTGAATTTAGCAGTGTTATCTACCAGCATATCAATGTGTGGTAGTCGAAAATCATCTTTTGGACTAGCTTTATTCAATTCTCTATAGTCAACGCACATTCGGACTTTTCCGTCTTTCTTTGGAACAGGCACAATATTGGCCACCCATTGAGGATATTCAGAAGTCACAAGAAAACCAGCATCAATATGCTTTTGAACCTCCTGTTTGATCTTCACAGCCATGTCAGGATGACTTCTTCTCAATTTCTGCTTCACAGGTGGACATTCAGGCTTCAATGGAAAATGGTGCTCTAAAATATCAGTATCAATACCAGACATGTCTTGATAGGACCAAGCAAACACATCAACGTATTCTCTAAGAAGCTCCACAATCCTCTTCTTAACATCTGACTGAAGCAGTGCCCCAATCTTGGCTTCTTTTATATCATCATCTGAACCCAAATTAACCAATTCCAACGGCTCTTCATGAGGCTAAATGGCTTTTTCCTCGTGCTCAAGAAACCGAGAAATTTCATCTGGAATCTCCTCAATATCCTCTTCTTCAGCTCCAAACACAGGGAACTCAAAGTTGGGAGAGGGCATAGGGTCATTGTTTTCAATGGGTTTAACAATCAATATGCACAATGATTTATGTTTGATTTTAGAATATGAACAAGAAGTGCAAGTATCATGCAGATAAAAGTGATCATCACATTATTATTATTTTTTGGTTTTTTATGTTACCATTTTTCAGAAATAAAGAAAAAAGGGAAAAACATAATATGGATAAACAAAATAACATTTTATTGATGATGATAAAATTTGAAACAAAGCCCTCACAAATTCACTTTCACCTTGGGCAGAGTGAAAGGATTTTTGAAAGAAACAAAAACAAATTACTTTGAACTATGAACAATAGTAGGAACATCAACAGTTATCCAATTCTGGCAGATCTGTCCGTGTGTCACGAAATTGGGAAGTTCTTCCTCTTCATCATCTTCAATGATGGCACTGACTTCATACTCAGGTTCCTTAAACTTCTTCCGAGGGGAATAAAAAGGCACATATGCATCCTCTAGGGACATATAACCAGGGTCTTCCAAATAAGGCTCCCAATCTTCAGCAGGAATGACATCACTTTCAGAACCAAATGGAATATAGCCTACAGGGCCATCTTCAAGAATTGCAGCTGTAGAATGATCTTTGTTGATGAATCCAGCGTTGTGAAAAGTCTCATTAATACGCCTCAAATCTCTTCTGATTGTACCAGGTGTAAAGCCTAAACCAGTTTTGCCCAGGTTATCAACCACATCAATGACCCGACCCCACCCGTCAGATCGACCAGTCTTTAACACATGCATAACATCTTTCAAAGAAGACATGGGTAACTCATTCTTCTTAACTGCTTTGTCATCAACAGAAAGAGCTTGGAACGGAGTTCCAACAGTTTCATCAGCATCAACATACGAAAAGGATGAAAGGCCGCTCACCAACATCGCTTGCTCACCTCCAACAATTACCAGCTTATCATTCTTAACAAATTTCAATTTCTGATGGAGAGTCGAAGTCACTGCCCCAGCCTCATGGATCCAGGGTCGGCCAAGCAAACAACTATAAGCAGGACGAATATCCATTACTTGAAAAGTAATCTGGAAGAAACATGGTCCTATCTTGATCGAAAGATTAACTTCTCCAATCACAATCTTTCGAGATCCATCAAAATCTTTAACAACAACTCCACTATACCTCATGGGAGGACCTTGGTAAGAAAGCTTTGATAAAGTAGATTTTAGCAACACATTCAAAGAAGAACCAGTATCAACCAAAACATTGGAAAGTGAATCTTATTGACAGTTCATGGAGATATGTAAAGCCAAATTGTGATTTCTCCCCTCCTCGGGTAACTCTTCATCACAGAAACTCAAATTATTACATGCTGTGAGGTTGGCAACAATTCCATCAAATTGATTAATAGTCACATCATGTTCAACATATGCTTGTTCCAATACCTTATGCAAATATTTCCTATGAGCTTTAGAATTCATCAGTAAGGACAACACTGAAATCTTGGACGGGGTATGCAAGGGTTGATCTACAACACTGTACTCACTCTTCTTGATCAATTTCAAAAATTCATCCTCATAGGCCTTCGAACCACTGGACTGACCAGAAGTATCGACATTACTCTCATCTTGATGTTGTTTGCCAGCCACAACATTCTCCACAATCTTTGGAGGCTAGGGAGCAAAAACTCGACCACTCTGGGTCACTCTACTTACATCAGCGATGCTTACCACAGAAGACAAAGAAGGAATGGGCACTTCCTTACCATCTTCTACCATGGTAGCATTGTACTTATACGGAACAACCTTGTCAGATTCATAGGGTACCGGGCTGGGCAACCGAATAACCAAAGGCGTAACAGCGGTCTTATGACTATCATAAGAGATAACAACTCTTTCAGGAATATTAAAGCGTGGTGCAATAACATTCACCTCATTCTGATATTCATCTCTTTTAGCAGTGACTTTAATCAAATTTTCGTCCATCATTCTTTGAATGTCCCTCTTCACTATCACACAACCACGAGGATTCACGGAACAAATACAGCAAGATGCATAGTCATGATCAATATCATGGTATTCACTCAAAAGTGCATGCATTTCCACAAGAGATCTGCAGATCCAATGGATATCAAAGATTTTGAATGTACCAGGACAGCCATAAACCATATTCACAGACGCCTTGCCATGACTAGGCAGCGGATTCAATTGGACATTGGGGTTGGAATCTTCGAAAGACAAAATACCTCTCCTAGCCAGCCTTTGAACTTCCATCTTCAATGGATAACAGTTCTCAGTATCATGTCTCGCTCCTCCCTGATGGAAAGCGCAATGAGCTTCGGGCTTATACCACCATGGTAAATCTTTTGGAATAGCAGGTGGTGCACGGGTCTGAACAAGATCTTCTTAATTAAACAAGGAAGAAATTCTGTGTAGTTCATCAGAATCAGATCAAAATCTTTCTGAAAATGGCCCCTCTTATTGTTCTGTTGATTAGAACGTTGTTCTTGCATAGGAGTTGCCTGAACAACAGGAGCTGAACTGATAATAGGAGTAACAGATGCAACATGTTGCTGGCACTGAATGTTCTTACTGTAACTCTCTTTGCACCCTCCATGGGAAATTGTATGGGTCTCACCCTTTTTCTTCTTGGCAAATCCTCCACCATACTTCTTGGAATTACCAGCAGAATTACCATCTTTTGACAAACGTCCCTCACGGACACCCTCTTCCAATCTCATCCCCATATTAGCCATCTCAGTGAAATCACTTGGGGCACTAGCAATCATACGCTCATAATAGAAAGGACTCAGAGTTTTTAGAAAAATCTTAGTCATCTCCTTTTCTTCTAAAGGAGGGTTGATCTGAGCAGCAATCTCGCGCCATCTCTGCGCATATTCTTTGAATGTTTCCTTATCTTTCTGAGCCATTGCCCGAAGCTGGTCACGATCAGGAGCCATATCCACATTATACTTATACTGATTCACAAAAGCCTCACCCAAATCTTCGAAAGTGCGAACTCGAGTACTGTCGAGTCCCATATACCATTTCAAAGCTGCACCAGACAAACTATCTTGAAAGTAGTGAATGAGAAGCTGATTATTATCCTTCTGAGCTAACATATTACGAGCATACATAGTCAAATGACTCATTGGACAAGAGTTACCCTTATACTTTTCAAAGTCAAGGACTTTGAACTTATGCGGGATCTTCACATTAGGAACCAAGCATAACTCATGTGCATTCTTTCCAAACAGCTCTTTACCTCTCAGAGCTTTGATCTCTTTTTGCATTTCATCAAACTGGTCTTGAATCTCTTCCATTCTATCATAAGCACTGGCATTTTCACTTGGAGCAGTATGGAAAATTTGTTCTTCACCAAAAGGAGCAGTATGAACCACAGGCGGTGGTATAGTCATCACAGGTTGAACACTAGGAACAACTAGAATTTCAGGAGGCGTTGGTGGTTGATAACCCTCAGGAACAAAGTTATGAGGCATGCCCCAGGGGAAACCAGGAGGCATAGAGTATTGAGGAACACTAGCAGGCGCCACAAAGATGGGCGTGGAGACAATCTCAGAAATGACTGTCCTTTGCACAGGAGTTGAAAGCGGAGGAGGAGGGGGTGGTGGCTGATTCTGAGCAGCCACCAGAGCTTCCATCATAGTAGTGAGTCTTTCCAAAGCATCCTTAAGAGTTGTCACTTCCTCACGAAGCTCGCGGTTCTCTTGTTGCAACTGATCCATCTTCTTCTTCAGATTAGCCCGAGTATTATACTGGTGCGACAGCTTGGCTGAATGAAGACTAAAGGGAAACAATAAGACACCTGGAAAAGGCAAGAAACAAATGCAGAATGATGCTTAAAGTGCAAGATGCAAATGCAAAGTTTCAAGGGATTATAAGGCACATTGCAAACAATGTTATTTGAAATACCAAAATCTCATTCATTAATGATGGAAAATATTACATCTCGGAAGTACAGATTCAAGAATCCTAAAACAAAAGAGAATAAAGAGAACTAGATCCCTAGAGAATCCTATGAGAAGAATTCCCAGCTCTATCTTCTAGCTTCATGATGTGGGCCTGCATCTGAGTCTTCTCAATCAGCAACTGATCAACGATCAACTTCCAAGGAGACTCTGAACTCTTTGGAATATCGGAAACTGGCCGAATGCGAGAGGAAAATAAATCCTCTTGCGCCTTTCTCTTCTTGTTAGCAACTTCATCTTCATTTTTCTTCTTGAAGTTCTCTTGAAGCTTTGCATTCTCTAACTCAACAATCTGATACTTGTTCTTCCAAGCATCTCTCTCTTGTTGCATCTCGGCCAAAGCAATCTGAAGCTTCTCTGTGTCTTCCATAAAGTAGAGAATAGGCTTTTTATTAGTTAGAGATAAAGGCTCTTGATGTGCATAAGGCATCTTCAAAGTAATAGCTCTATTTTTAACCCACTGGAGGTAAGGTTCCAAAGAGACACAATTCAGATTTCCCAAACTTTCCTTTCCTTTTCTACGAATGTTGCACCAAGCTTCCACAATTTCTCTCTTGAGAGCAACCTGAGATTCTTCTTCCTTGAAAAAGAGACCAGCCAAATGAATGTTCTTCAGTACCTCTCGCAAAGGATATCCCAATTGACGACGAGCCAACACCGGATTGTAGCTGATTCCCCCCTTTGTACCAAGAAGATGTACGTTGGGAAAATCACCACAACTATCAATAATCACCACTCCAGAAGGAACATGACTACACCAATCAATATCAGAATGAGTGAGAGACATGATTTTCCGCGACCAATATAAACCATCCTTGAGATTCCAGAAAGCTACAGACTTCGGCAAGTGAGAAATAAACCACTTGTAAAGCAACGGCGCACAACAGATAATCATCCCTTCACCATGGAAATTTCTGAGGTGAATAGAATGGTAAGCATCGGCAAGCAAAGTGGGAATTGGATTCCCAATCAAGAAGATCTGAATAACGTTGAAGTCGACAAAGTTCTCAACATTCGGGAAGAGGAACAGTCTATAAATAAGCAAGGCAGGAATAGCCTCAAAAGCAACTGTGTTCTTCACACTAGCAAAGTGATGAGCTTTATCCATCAAGAACTTAGCGGGTAACCCAAGAATATTTCCTTTGGTGTCCATGTGAGCCTTAATCTCGGAAACCTTCAAGTGAGTAGCCTTCGCAATAATATGATACTCGGGAGCGGGATCTAAACCAGATAAAATCTGACCATGAACAGGCAAACCAAGCAGGAGAGAATACTCCTCTAGCGTAGGTACCAACTGATAATCAGGAAAGGTGATACAATGAAGCAAAGGATCATAGAACTGAACCAAAGTAGCAAACAATCCTTCAGCCATATCAACCTTCAAGAGAGATAAAAGCCTTCCATATATAGACTCGAACTTCTTGGTATCAACAACCAAAGATCCTAGCTCTCTCAAACCCCCTAACTTAGGATTCTTGAAAGTGTATTTCTTTGTACTTCTTCTTCCAAAATCCATAACAAAAGTTCCTGCAATGTTTGCAATAACACCTTTAAGTTCCTTGAAACCTTCTTAGAAGAATGCTCATGAATGCATGAGTGCATGAATGCAACACCCACAAACAAGATCACACAAAGCACACAGGTCAAGGTTCAAGTCACGAGCATGAAGCCAAGGGTAAGAACCAATCCCACAAAGGTGTGTACCAAGGTTTTATCTTCATTGTACCTACAGAAAACAGCGGTTCTAACAAAGTGTCCCGGGTCCACAATCCACTATCAGACACACCAGCACACCAATTTGCTCGGAGGTTGGTAGTTATCCTCAAGAGAATCTAACCTGAGTGTAGCATCGCATGACAGCTAAGTCAGATTTGCATCTTCATAGCTTCTGCGCTACGATCCTAAAAAGGCTAGGATGGGTTAAGGGTTACTACGGTCCTCAGTGTTATAGGATTCTATGGAAAAAGTAATGCCTTCACGATCGCTCGATCGGCATCATTAATTCCAAAGAAGAAACCACCGAGTGGATAGATTCTCAAGTTCTTCTTTTTCAGGATTCGACTCCTTCAAACTTCCCTTGACTATACTATCCTCCTATCTCAAAGTACAATCTGGTCCGGGTATAGGACCAATCTCTCACACAGAGGAACTCCTAAACAGAACAAACAAGTAACAAGCAAATCAAACAAAAAGCAGTAAATAAATCAAAGTAAGCTAAACCCCTCAAGGGTGGAATTTCCCCAGCAGAGTCGCCACTTTTCTGTAGCGGGGAAATTTGTGAGTATAAGCTATTGATTAACTTAAATCAAAAAAACAAGAGTCGCCACCGCACTTTTATTTTATCCACGAAGGGAAAGGAAAAAGAGCGAACAAAACCTAAAGAGTTCTAAAACAACAAGAACAAACAGAGAATGGGTAAGGGGGGTTGGTTACACAATGGGAAGGTGTTAGCACCCAAAACATCTATAGTACTCTATAGGAGCCCTTTGAAATATCTACCGTTTTTTGGTCTAAAAATGGTTTGCTTGTAAAGAGATTGGGAGAGATGAGAAGAGAAATATTTTTTTAAGATTTTTGTGTTTGGAGAGACTTATTGCCTCATGCCTACGTACCCACGATGTGCAATGTAGGATCAAAACCCCGTAGTTCGTGGTACAAAGAACAAAAAAAATTGTTTGTTTTGGTTGATTTTAAGTGTAAAGACAATTTGTCATTTCTAGCGAATAATTCCGCTTAAAGAAATGAATCATGTCTAAACTTATGAAAAGGTTTTAAAAAGAAAAAGTGCACAAGTCACACAAAAAAAGTTTGATGAGTTTTTGTACTTTTTTGTTATGTTTTTATGAAATGGTCAAAATATGGTTAATATTGATTGACATTTATTAAAGAATACGAAGTTTGAAAATCACTTGACCAAAGTCAAGGTTTTATTATGAAAGCGGTTTCGAGTTTGAAAACAAGAAGGCTTTGAAAAATAGAGGAAGTTTTGAAAATTGAAGAATGGGTGGAGAAGAAGTGACTATCCTAGTGCATGAAAATAAAAGCTAAGGATAAGAAAGATCTAACCACGTGGACAAGCTCCGTAGCATAAGCATTTTTTCCTTTTTGATTTGGTTTTGATTCAAAATAAGTCTTCAAAAGAGGACTCCAAGTATCCAAAATCCAAGGTTTTCCATCACCAACTCCCAAGCAATAGGTTACGATCCTAACTCTAAGTCCATAAGTCCATAATCAAGAGTATAAGTCCTCCAATGCAAAGGATAGTGGCCATAGTCCAACAATTAAGAGCACAAGTCTTTTAGTGGTTTAATTCTTTATTAATGTTTTTTAGTACAAAATGGACAAAAGAAAAAAAACAAAGCACAAGATAATATGGTCCAAGTGGAAAAAAGAAAAATGACATAAACATAAACATGATATGATAAATGGCATAAAGCATAAAAAATAAAGAGAGATAGGGCGCGAGAAGGAAATGTAAAGTTAGAAGTTAGTGGTTAGTAGCACAAGGCTCTAGTGCCATAAGCCTTCACTGATTATTCCGTTCCGCGTTATGAACTATAGTGATTAAACAATGCACTTAGGCCAAAGTTAATGAACTTGACAGAAGATTGGTAGAACCAAAGCCTCTACAACGCCAAGTTTCAAAGATTATGGACCTAATGCACAAGATCAATCACCATGGGTTGACGCGACCAATCAAGGTCCGGACCATGAAAGTTCAAATTCCTAATTGGATAAAGAGGGACAAATGTTGCGCTATGTTAAGCAATCGCCGAGTAATTTATGGAGTAATTACCCTACAATGAGGCCGGTCAATAGCTCTTTGTGCCAATGCATGCTAGATGAACGATATGTAGATCGTCATCCGAAAGCAATACTGCACGAAAAGAAAAATAGGTAACGATCTTGTCTTGATCAAGAATTCAACAAAGAAATTATAAGATCCATAAGACTTTCATCGATCAAAATAAAAAGAAATAGATGAAGAGAAAGCCAAATTGAACTACAAAGTCAAGAACCTTTCATCTTCAAGTTCAATCACCTTTAATTGATAGATTTAAGTGTGAAAACATATCACTAATTTAAAGCACCTCAAATGAATTCAACAATTCATTTAAAGATAGATTTGAACTAATGAATGTTTAATTACTCTAACCATATCCAAAGTCCATTGAATTGAAGAGAAATTAATCTCAAAAATGTGTTTCAAGGCTAAAATAAGAAGAAAGGGGAAGAAGGAAGAAAAAAAACCAAAACAGCCCCAAAAATAAGTGAAAATATGCATTCTGCTTTGAAGTAACCAATTACAGTATATCTGCTAACCGGTTACTTAGTTCAAATAGGCGAAATTTTTCAAAATTAAGACAGAGTAACCGGTTACAGCATAACTTCTAACCGGTTAGTCTGCACCAGAATGCAGAAAAATGTACAAAATTCAGCATGATCCACTTCCAAAACTTTTTACTAACACTTTGTGGTCATGGAACTGAAGTTGCACGAAATTTAAAGTAAAATAACAGTGAAAACCTGCAATTAAACACAATTACAAGATCCAAAGGATCAAGTAACAAAGATCTCCAAAGATCTACATTATGGAAGATGAAGATGAAGGTTCAACAATGGTGGAAGATGAATTACCACTTCAAATCTGAAAATTCCTTCAAATTGCTTCAAGATCCAAACTCCAAAGCCTTGATCTACTATAATTGATGAACGAAAACAAGAATGGATGATGGTTTCGCTCAAAGTTGAACAAGATTCAATGTGAATTCTTGTTAACTTTTAAAAGAAGAAAAGTGAGCTTTGGTGAATTTTGGGGTTGGGAAGAGAATTTGCAAGAGGTTTGTTGGCTATCAAAAGCTTGTGAAATGAATGAACTGAAGCCTCTATTTATAGAGTTTAGGCTTGGGAAAATTGGTGGTTTGGAATTAGGCTTGGATGATCAAAATTAGGATTGGAATTCAAATTTGGAGGGAATTATCAAAAGAGTGGTGATTAGTGAAGGTGCGCGGTGGAAAATGATCAAAGTGATGTAGGGGAATTAAAATGAGGTGGTCTAGAATATTACAAATGTGATCAAGGGATGAGATTGGTGCCAATTGCTGAAATTTGATTTTACTGCCATTTTTCAAAATTTCACGAGGGTAACCGGTTACAGTATAACTGCTAACCGGTTAGTCAGTGCAAAATTTGTGAAAAATGAGCATTTTGTTGCACTGTTATAGTTCCGGCTCGATTCCTCTGCTTGTCAAAGAAGGCATGGAAATAAACACATGAACCTTGGAGTCTCTTGAATAATAATCAACTAAATCTTGGAAACTCTTGATCAGATAATTCTTGAATTAATTGCAGATCAACTTTGACTTTGTTCAGATGAAATTAGTTCGAGCTAAGGGACTGTTGTTTTGGTATTTCTAACCTGTTCTTCCCCTGAAAATGTTACTGAAAGAAAACAAAATATTTTTGGATTTTAACTAATGGTTAGTAAACATAAACAAATTAAGCAAATAACAAACACACACGAACCCAAGGATCCCTGCAAGGCACAATCCTATAGAAGAGGGAACCAAGGTGTGATCTTGTTTGTGGCATGAAATGCAAATGACAAGTGGGATCTTAGGGGTAAAATTAGGGTATTATAGGAAGTCAAATCCGACTGATTCTTGATCGTCAATCGGTTGATGTGCCAAATGATCGGCTAAAACACTTCCCTTAACGGCTTTCTGAGTATGGTACTCGATGTCATATTCTGATAACAACATCTGCCAACGGGCAATCCTTCCCGTGAGAGCAGGCTTTTCGAAGACGTACTTGATAGGATCCATTTCTGAGATTAACCAAGTAGTGTGACGAATCATATACTAGCGAAGACGTTTGGCTGCCGAAGCCAAAGCACAACATGTTTTCTCAAGCATAGTGTACCGAGTCTCGTAGTCGGTGAATTTCTTGCTCAAATAGTAGATGGAAGACTCCTTCCTTTTGGTTTTGTCTTTTTGGCCAAGTACATAACCCATTGAGTCCTCTAGGACTGTGAGGTAGATGATCAGTGGTCTTCCTTCCACTGGAGGTGATAGAATTGGTGGATTCAACAGATACTCCTTAATACTTTCGAAGGCGGTTTGGCAATCTTTTGTCCAAACGCAGTCCTGGTTCTTTTTAAGTAATTTGAAAATCGGCACACATGTCGCGTTCATGAGGAATATGAATCGGGAAATGTAGTTCAAACGTCCCAGGAATCCTCTGACTTGTTTTTCAGTTTTCGGAGAAGGCATTTCTTGAATGGCCTTGACCTTATCAGGATCAACCTCAATTCCTTTCTGGCTAACGATGAACCCTAAGAGTTTTCCCGAACGGACACCGAAGGTGCACTTGTTAGGATTCAAGCTGAGTTTGTACTTTCTCAAACGCTCGAATAGTTTTGACATGTGGGTCACATGATCTTCTTATGTCTTAGATTTTGCAATCATATCATCGACATATACCTCGATTTCCTTGTGTATCATGTCACGAAATAGAGTAGTCATGGCCCTTTGATAGGTTGCCCCAGCGTTCTTCAAACCAAACGGCATTACCTTGTAACAAAATGTACCCCATGGGGCAATGAATGAAGTTTTCTCCATGTCTTTCGGCGCCATTTTGATTTGATTATAGCCCGAGAATCCATCCATGAAGGAGAAATCTTTGAACTTTGTTGTACTGTCTACCAGCATGTCAATGTGTGGTAAAGGAAAGTCATCCTTCGGAATAGCCTTGTTTAGATCTCTGTAATCGACACACATTCTGACCTTTCCGTCCTTTTTTGGAATGGGTACAATGTTGGCTAACCGTTGAGGATATTCTGACGTGGCGAGGAAACCCGTGTCAACCTGTTTCTATACCTCCTCTTTGATTTTGATGGCCATGTCCGGGTGAGTCCGTCTCAACCTCTGTTTTACTGACGGACATTCTGACTGTAACGGTAAATGATGTTCCACGATGCTGGTATCCAACCCTGGCATGTCCTGGTAGGACCAAGCAAATACATCGGGAAATTCTTTGAGAAGCTTTGTCAAACTTTCTTTGACAATCGGACTAAGCAGTGCCCCAATCTTGACTTCTTTTCTCTCTCTTTCCGAACCCAAGTTTACTGTTTCCAACGTCTCTTTGTGAGGTTCAATGGACCTTTCCTCTTGTTTGAGTAATCGGGAGATCTCTTCTGGAGTTTCATCGTCAACTTCTTCTTCAACCCCAAATACCGGGAACTCAAAGTTGGGAGAAGGCATCGGATCGTATGTTTCAACGGGGTTTAAAACAAGCAATCTGCATGACGTGATGATTTGTTTTAGAAGAGATAGAGAGAATGCAAGAGTGTGTGCAGTGTTTTTCTGAGAACTGCTTGTTTTTATTATTTGAATTATTTTTTAGGATTACCATTTTCTGAAAAAGCAAAAAGAGAAAACAATAATTAATGCGGAAATTACAGAACGACGTTATTTTATCTATGATTTTGTCCATTCTTGAAACTACAGCCACATAAAACAAAACTCAGTCGTTTTGGACGAAGCGAAGAGGTATATTTACAGAAAGTGAGCCCTATCAAAACATCCGTTTCACCTGGGCAGGGTGAAAGGTTAAGATAAAGACGGCAATTACTTAGACTTATGAACGATCTTCGGAACATCGACTGAAACCCATTGGCGGTGAACTCCTCGGTGAATCACAAAGTCTGGTACCTTCCTTGATTTGTCTTCAGAAATAACGCTAATTTCTGGTGGAGCAGGGTCATTGGAATCTGTCTCCCAGGCAGAGTTATCGTAGGCGGATTCCTTTGTTGTATTTTGCATAGTATTTGTGTTCTCAGGTAAATCTCCCCATCCAGTTGGCTGGATGTCTTCGAGCCTGATACGAGAGCTTTCAGGAGCAGTGTACTTGACCATGAAGTCAAATTTTCCACTCGGTTGTCCTAAGGTGTCCCACACTTCTGTGGAACTGGAGGAGTCATCCCTTTCGATGACGTTGACCTCAAGAAAAGCATAGTTGATGAATTATAGTCCGGCAAACTTTTCCAATTCATCGTCGTACTAGATGTTTTCTGAATGCTCTGAGTAATAATCCCATAACATGGTGGGGACGCAGGTATTCTTTTCAATGATGCTCAGCTGATTTTCATCGTTCGGATGATCTTCTTGCCCTGAGTTTCCTGTGTACGGCTGCCAGATAGGCAAGCCATCCATCGGGCCATAATAGTCGTGGTCAAAGTTGTATTTCATCAGAGTGTCCTCCTCTAATGAATTTGGTGGAGCTCGACATCCTTCAGGATCACAATCTCCGTATATTATTCTGACATCTGACCTGGGTATAAATCTCGGACTCTGTGCGGGATAGCAAAATGGCGTAGGCACCTCTTCCTGAGACATATAACCGTCCTCGTTAAGATAGGATTTCCACTCTTCATCCATATCGGAGGGATCTCTCTCATTGATGGTATGGACTACTTGAGGAACTGGGTGAAGGAATCCTCCACTGTGGAAGAAGTCCTGAATGGGATGAAGACTTTCATCGTTAGTAGCAGTCTGGGTACAGGTTAAAGAAAAATCAGGACCCTTCTTTGTTTTGTTATCAGTAGGAATGACAAGTTGTCCCCATCCCTTTGTATTGTTACTTTTGATCACTTCGAGAGCATCTATATATGAGGAAATAGAGGTTCCCTTCTCTGATTGATTCTCATTGCTCACCGAAAGTGCTTGGAACTGAGTTCTGACAACCTCCTCTGGTTCTACACAAGTAGATAATGGCAGGTTACTCACGATCAAGGCTTGTTCTCCATAGACCGTGACGAGTTGATTGTTCTTGACGAACTTCAGTTTCTGGTGCAGTGTCGAAGTGACTGCCCCAACCTGGTGTATCCAAGGTCTTCCTAATAAACAACTGTACGCTGCCCGGACGTCCATGACCTGGAAAGTGATTAGGAAAGTGTGACGACCGATAGTTATGGGAAGGTCGACTTCGCCGATAACTGCTTTCCGAGATCCGTCAAAGGCTTTGACGATGACCTCACTGCCCCTCATCGGGGATCCTTTGAATGATAGTCGCATTAAAGTTGACTTTTGCATAACGTTGATGGTCGATCCTGTGTCTACCAGTACGCTGGCTAAAGCATCGTCCTGGTAGTTGACTATGATGTTGAGCGCCATGTTGTGACCTTTGCCCTCTTCTGGCAATTCCTCATCACTGTATCCTAAGTTGTTGCAGGAAGTGATGTTAGAGATGATGTTGTCGAACTGTCGTATTGACACATCCTGTTCCACAAAGGCCTGCTCTAAGACTTTCTGTAGAGCCTCTCTGTGGGCTTCGGAACTGAGTAAAAGTGATAGCACAGAGATCTTTGAAGGAGTTTGTAACAGCTGATCAATAATGTTGTATTAACTCCTTTGGATGAGCTTCAGCATTTCATCATCATTCTTTGAAAGGTCAGGATCACTGGATGACCGACTGGTGGATTAGGAACTTCTGTTGGAGGTTCCTTTTCTTTGGTAGGTTCTCCAACTCCTCGGTTGAAGATTCGACCGCTCCGTGTTACTCGACTGATGTCCGCAATATTCACGACGGAGGGTAATGGAATTTCCTTTCCGTTCTCAATTATTATTGCTCCGTATTTGTAAGGGACCGCCTTAGCTGATTTATACGGTAATGGTCCCGGTAGATAGATAACTACAGGAGCCTTCATATTTTTGTGGTTGTCGTAAGTAACTTCAATCAGTTCCTGGTTAAGAACTTTTGATTCGTCAAGTATAGGGATGATGGTACAAACATCTTTGGTCCTTTCATGATCAGAGATTACGACAACATCCTTAATCTGATCAGCGAAATAGTCTGACGTCCAGTTGATGGACCCCAAAACTGGATATTGTTGAATCTCTTTGTGGTCCAACTGACCTTGAAGGGCTGCTCGTACGAGGTAACATCCTTGGTTATTTTATGAGCAAACTCTACAGCATTCATAGTTATGTGGTGGCACCTGGCCACGTCTGCTTTGAATACAGTGTAACCTTACTAGATCTGTTTCCACTGATCGAGCATCCTGACTTTGATGCCTAGTAGGGTTCCCATTAACCACACTGACTTGTTGCGTGTCTTCGTCCATATAGATCGGAAGCCACCTGTGGTTTAACAAGTGTTGTAAATTTCTTTGAACAAGAGCACATCACTAGTCACTCTCACAACATCCTTTACAGTTCTGATAATTATACGAAGTTAGAAAACCGAGCTGGACTTGCTTATCGTGTAATTCTACCAAGCTGGTATTCATCAAGCGAATATCGAAGATCTGAATCATGTTGATCTGATAAAGATTTTTATCGTGGTAGTCCTGGATCCACCCAAGATCCATCTGACGCTGGAGAGCCTCTTGTACAAAAGAGCATCCCTAATTATTTACCGAGCAAATCAGACAGGAATCATAATTGTGTCGTGGCAGATCATGATGTTGGCTTTGCCTTGAGTGCATTGCCACCAGGTTGGCATTCATTGCACAAATGTCGTGGCTCTGAATGATGTTGGAATTCGTATAAGTCATGTTGACCCCACGAATTCGGTGCTCTTGGATCCACCCGAGATCCAATTGTTCCTGTAGAGCTGATTGCACCACAGAACATCCTTGATTGTTTTTAGAGCAGATATCACACTGGTGATAATTGTGAGGTGGCACATGGCCATATCCACTCTGTCTATAATGCATCTTGACCAAGTTGGCCCTTAATAAGAGTACATCCTGAATTTGATAGCTGTTGTTAGACTCTCCTTTTTCAAATTGATTGCAGTTTCTCGTGTTGAGGCAATGGGTTCGTGAGAACATTTGGTTTCGTATCTTTGAAAGATAAGACCCCGCTCCTAACAAGCTTTTGCACATCGGATTTGAAACTGAGACAGTTTTCTATGTTATGCCCTGGTCCTCTTTGGTGGTAAGGGCAAGTCTGATCCGTTTTGAACCAAAAAGGCGGATTTTCTGGTAGTGTATGAGGAGACTTGGTTTGGACGTGCCCCTTGACCAGTAGTAACGGAAACAGTTCTGCGTACAACATTGGTATAGGGTCGAACCCTTGTGGGCGCGTTGTACGGTTGTTATTGTACGGAGGACGAGCCTGCTGAAGAGGTTGTTGTGTCCTTTGCTGATATTGATGTTGATTAGGTTGGCTCTGCGCAACCTGACGTTGATACGTAGGAACAGGCGCATGGTTGATAGCAGGAATTACAGCTGCTACTGGTTGGTAACGTCGCCTTTGCTTTTCGAGAGAGATATTCCCAATATCCTGCTCTTTTTTCTTAGGGAGAGCACTACCGTATCATTTTGTATTACTTGATGATCCACCGTCTTTAACCAGACGTCTTTCTCGGACGGCTTCCTCAAGCCGAACTCCCATGCCCACCATCTCGGTGAAGTCACTGGGCACACTGGAGACCATTCTGTCGTAGTAAAATGAGCTTAAGGTTTTCAAGAAGATCTTTGTCATCTCTTTTTCCTCGAGAGGTGGACAAATATGGACGACAATTTCGCGCCATCTTTGAGCGTACTCCTTAAAGGTTTCCTTGTCCTTTTGTGACATCGATCTGAGTTTATCTCTGTCTGGTGCCATGTCCAGGTTATACTTATATTGTTGAACAAAGGCAGCGCCAAGATCTCTGAAAGTAGCGATCTTAGTGCAGTTTAAACCCATGTACCATTTGAGTTCGGCACCGGTTATGCTATCCTAAAAGTAGTGAATCAGTAGCTCCTGGTTCTTTGTCTGAGCTGACATTCGCCGAGCGTACATCACCAAATGTCTTTGAGGGCAAGAGTTACCCTTGTATTTTTCAAAATCGGGTACCTGGAACTTGTGCGGAACTTTCACATTGGGGACCAAACAAAGGTTTGCGGCGTCCTTTCCAAATAGATCCTGACTGCGAATGGCCTGCAGTTCTTTCTGCATCTCCAGGAATTGTTCCTAGAACTCACTCATTCTGTCGAACATACTTTCATTTCCACCAGACAGTATCTGTGGAATCTGTCCTTCTGGGATAGTGTGTACCACGGGTGGTGGTATAGTCATTACGGCAAAGACTCTTGGTGCATCCCGAAGTTTGTAACCTTCAGGAGTTGTTGTCATGCCCCTGGCATCTTCGGTTTCCTGAAGTTTGTAACCTTCAGGCCCAGCGGTTCCTGCTGCGTCTTCCAGATCTTCCATGATCGACAGGATATATCCTTCCGGGATATAATTGAGTGGCATGCCCCAGGGACGATCTTTCGGCATTTTGTACCTAGGATCAGACTTCTCCACTATGGGCGTTGACGTGGTCTTTGAGATCACAGTCCGTTGTTGTTGTGTCTGAGCTTCTGCTAGAGCTTGCATGTTGTTATGAAGCTTTCTCGGATCTTCTTTCAGAGTGTCGATTTCTTCTCTCAACTCTCTGTTCTCCTCCTCGAGATCATCCATTTTCTTTTGTCGATTGGCCCGAGTGTTGTACGAATGAGATAGTTTGACTCTAGAATCGAGACACAAACGTGAGATTCGTAGGGAAGAAGAATGCGATTATCCGAGAATGATGAATGATATGCAATGATTTTATTAATTATTTTTTTGTTTAATCAAAAGAAACATCAACAATTTGGATTGCAAATATCATACAGTGGGGAAACCCCGTTTTATTGAGTTCAAAGATTACGGAAATGGAAAAACAGTAGATTACAAAGTGCTGTAAAAGGAAATGTCTAAACTAATGCATCCTGAGTCCTCTTTGAAGAGAGCTCAGGTGTTGGTTCTAGTGCTTTCCTTTTCTTTGACCGGGGCTCTTCAGCCGTTTTCCGGTTGCCACCCCTTTGCCAAGTGAAAGGAACGAGCAAGTTCCTTTGGTCTTCTTGATTCTCTACAGCATGTTGCTCTAAAATCTCAATCAGAGCATCCTTATCTTTCAATAGCTACTGTAGTTTCTTACACTCTACATTGAGAATACGGTACTTGTTCCTCCAAGACCTCATCTCCTGTTGAACTTTGTTGAGAGTAACTTGAAGTTTTTCCGTGTCGGACATGAAATAAAGGACATAGTCCCTTAACGGAAGAACTTCCTGACGAGGGTAAGGCATCCTCAGCTTGAGAGCTCTAGTTTATACCCCGTGGAGATAAGGCTCCAATGAGACACAGTCCGGTTTCCCTAGAGACTCTCTTCCTTTCCTATGAACATGTTTCCAGGCATGCACTATTTCTGTCTTTAGTGCCCTGGTTTGGACGTGTCCCTTAACCAGTAATAATGGAAATAGCTCTGCGTACAACATGGGTATAGGATCAAACCCTGGTGGCTGCATTGTACGGTTGTTATTGTACGGGGGACGAGCCTGCTGAAGAGGTTGTTATGTCCTTTGCTGGAATTGTTGTTGATTCGGTTGGCTTTGAGCAACCTGAGGTTGATACGTAGGTACAGGCGCAGAGTTGATAGCAGAAATTACAGCTGCTACTGGTTGGTATCGTCGCCTTTGCTTTCCTAGAGAGATATTCTCAATATCCTGCTCTTTTTTCTTAGGGAGAGCACTACCGTATCATTTTGTACTACTTGATGATCACACGTCTTTAACTAAACATTCTTCTCAGACCGCTTCCTCGAGACGTACCCATATATCGACCATTTCAGTGAAGTCGCTGGGCGCACTGGCAACCATTCTATCATAGTAAAATGAGCTTAAGGTTTTCAAGAAGATATTTGTCATCTCTTTTTCCTCAAGAGGTGGACAAATCTGGGCGGCAATTTCATGCCATCTTTGAGCAAACTCCTTAAAGGTTTCCTTGTTCTTTTGTGACATTGATCTGAGTTGATCTCTGTCCGGTGCCATGTCCAAATTGTATTTATATTGTTGAACGAAAGCAGCGCCAAGATCTCTGAAAGTGCCGATCGTAGTGCGGTTTAAACCCATGTACCATTTTAATGCGGCACCGGTTAAACTATCTTGAAAGTAGTGAATTAGTAGCTCCTGGTTCTTTGTCTGAGTTGACATTCGCCGAGCGTACATCACCAAGTGGCTTTGAGGGCAAGAGTTACCCTTGTACTTTTCAAATCGGGCACTTGGAACTTGTGTGGAACTTTCACATTAGGGACCAAACAAAGGTTCGCGACGTCCTTTCCATATAAATCCTGACCGCGAAGGGCTTGCAGCTCTTTCTGCATTTCCAGGAACTGTTCCTGGAACTCATTCATTCTGTCGAACATACTTTCGTTTCCCCTAGAAGGTATCTGTGGAATCTGTCCTTCCGGGACAGTGTATACCACGGGTGGTGGTATAGTCATTATGGCCGAGACTCTCGGTGTCTCCCGAAGCTTGTAACCTTCAGGAGTTGCTGTCATGCCCATGGCATCTTCGCTTTCCCAAAGTTTGTAACCTTCAGGCCCAGCGGCTCCTGCTGAAGTTTCCGGATCTTCAGTGATCGGCGGAATATATCCCTCCGGGATATAGTTGAGTGGCATGCCCCAGGGATGATCTTTCGGCATTTTGTACCTAGGATCATACTTTTCCACTATGGGCCTTGATGTGATCTCTGAGATCACAGTCCTTTATTGTTGCATTTGAGCTTCTGCTAGAGCTTGCATGTCGTTATGAAGCTTTCTCAGATCCTCTTTCAGAGTGTCGATCTCTTCTCTCAACTCTATGTTCTCTTCCTCGAGATCATCCATCTTTTTCTGGCAATTGGCCCAAGTATTGTACGAATGAGACAGTTTGACTCTATAATCGAGACGCAAACGTGAGATTCGTAAGTAAGAAGAATGCGTTACGTGAGAATGATGAATGCAATGATTATTATTTTTAATTAATTTTTTGTTTAATCAAAATAAACTTCAACAATTGGATTGCAAATATCACACAGTGGGGAATACCCCATTTTATTGAATTCAAAGATTGCGGAAACAGAAATACAGTAATTTACAAAGTGCTGTAAAAAGTAAGCTAATGGATCCTGAGTCCTCTCTGAGGAGAGCTCAGGTGTTGGTTCTGGTACTTTCCTTTTCTTTGACCGGGGCTCTTGGGTCGTTGTCGGGTTGTCATTCTTTTGCCAAGTGAAAGGAGTGAGCAAATTCCTTTGGTCATCCTGATTTTCTATAGCATGTTGCTCTAAAATCTCAATAAGAGCATCTTTTTCTTTTAACAGTTGTTGTATTTTCTTGCACTCTACATTGAGAATACGGTACTTGTTCCTCCAAGACCTTCTCTCCTGCAGAACTTTGTTGAGAGTAACCTGAAGTTTTTACGTCTCAGACATAAAATAAAGGACAAGGTCCCTTAATGGAAAAACTTCCTGACGAGGGTAAGGCATCCTCAGCTTGAGAGCTCTAGTTTGTACCCAGTAGAGATAAGGCTCCACCGAGACACAATCTGGTTTTCCTAGAGACTCTCGTCCTTTCCTGTGAACGTGTTTCCAGGCATGCACTATTTCCATCTTTAGTGCCCTGTAATTTTCTCCTTCCTTGAAGAAAAGACCTTCCAGATGAGCACTCCGCGGGACATGCCTCGTTGGGTATCCAAATTAACGACGGACTAACACCGGATGATAGTTGATTCCTCCCTTAGTTCCTATAAGGGGTACATTTGGGAAATTCCCACAACCGTCAATGATTCTGATCCCGTCATAGATTCGATTGTACCAATCGATGTCAGAGTTGGTAAGAGACATGATTCTCTGCGACCAACGTAAAGTATTCTTTTGATCCCAAAATGCAGCAGACTTGGGTAAGTGGGAAATGAACCATTTGTAAAGCAAGGGTACACAGCACGTGATCATTCCTCCGCTGTATAAATTCCTTAAGTGTAGCAAATGATACGCATCTGCAAGTAAGGTTAGTACGGGATTTCCAATCAGACATATCTTAATGGCATTGATATCTACAAAGTTATCGGTGTTGGGAAACAAAAAAAACCCGTAGGTGAGCAAAATAAAGATACTCTCGAAAGCGGCCACGTTCCCTAAACTGGCAAAGTACAGGGCTTTCTTTATCAAGAATTGGGCTGGCAAACCTTGGATGCCACCCTTAATGGTCATGTGAGTCCTGACTTCTGACTCGTCCAAATAAATTGCTCTTGCAATGGTTTGATCTTTTGGAATTTCTTCCAGTCCAGAAAAGAGAGCTTGATCAGTGATGTGTTGATCAGTCAGGTGAGAGTACAACTCTAGTGTTGGTGCTAGCTGATAATCCGGGAATATGAAACAGTGATAGACCGAATCGTAAAACTGAATCAGAGTAGACAGTATTCCTTCAATTACATAGACCCTTAACAGAGACAGCAACCCTCCATACTTAGCTCTGAAAGCCTCAGGGTTGGTGATCATCCTCGCCAACCCTCTCAAATCCTCTAAGTTTGGAACCTTGAAGATATACTTATGAGTCTTTCTTCTACCGAAATCCATAACGCAATCTCTTTATCTGACATTTACAATCATTGTCTTAGTTTAATTTGAAAAAGAGAGACTAGAAGAGAAGATTTTCTTTTTTGAGTGTTTTTTAAATGAATGTATGAATGCAGCACACAAAAACATAGAAAAAACATGGGGTCAAAGGGTCTGTGTCATGAAGTCAAGGCTATACCCCCCCCCCAATGGTTTATACTGGATATTTTTTATAACTGTCCGCAAGATCATTGATCCCTCTTGGGATAACAACAGCAAGCGGATCGCCAGCGAGCTGATGTATCCTAGAGTGATCTCAAATGAGGGTAGTATCGCGTGACAACTATTTCCGATAGCTTCCTCACTACAAAATAGTTTCAGTCTGCTAAAAACCTCAGCTTCTCAGATAACCCAGTCGACCACACTACTTTCAACAACCGAAGTCGTATATGCAATGTATCTGCAAAGGGAGTCTCCACTAAGTTTGATGGTCGACCAGGGACTCTTAACTGGGATTCACTCCCTGTAAGAGTACCCGTATTTCCATCACCTATCTTAGGTGTATACTCAATCTTTCCACATGCGGCATCACACACATTCCCATTAGCAGAAAAATAAACACAGATATCAATTAGGAAGAGCAGTATATATATTTGTCTTAATCATCTTAGACCTCTAGTCTTATGATCCTATACAGACAATGTCTCCCCAGCAGAGTCGCCATTTCTGTGATACTTTGTGAACACAGGGTTTTCTACCTATGATTGTGAACTTAAGGTTTCTACCGAAGATTGTAAGAAAGAGAATAGGGCCCCACGGTGGGCGCCATTTTTCTGTAGCGCGATTTTTGTGGTCTTGAATCACTATCGCTTGGGCACTACAGTTCGATTCATTTTTTATCCTATTAAGTTGATTAAGGAAGGGAAATAGATGTCTCCAATTAACCCTGCTTGCATACTGAGTTTAAACAGTCAAAACTGATGGTTTACAGATGCTATTAAGATGTGGGCCCCTCTTCGGTTATTTTGTTAAAAATAGCATGTTTGGACCATTTGTGAGGTTTTTGGTAATGTGTTTAGATTTGATGCTTTTGGGTTGATATATGAAGGTACAGGATTTTGGGTTTTTGATTAGTATGCTCGCTAAGATTTTTCAATCTTATGCCTACGTATTTCCATTTAACGAAACAGGGAAATCAGAGTGATCGTAGTTCCTCCTATTCTAAGGGAGGAAAAAGGTTGTTTTGGTGTCTTGTTCAAAGCCCAAGACGTGAAGCTAAAGGTGGTTTGTATCTTGTTCAAAGCCCAAGATGTGAAGCTAAAGGGTTTTGACTGAGAGAGAATTTGTCATCTCTAAAGAGGAATTATTGATGTTTGTATGCTGTGAGCAAAGCACAACTTTGATGCTAAAAGGTTGATTGACTCAACCGGGGTTTTCTTTATTCAAAGCCTAAGAGGAGGCGGGAAGTTTGACTTTTCCGGAGGAAAATGTTCTTTCTGTCTTGTACAAAGCCCAAGGTTGAGGCTAAAAGGGGTTTTGACTCAGTTGAGGAGAATGTATCTTGTATAAAGCCCAAGATGGAGGCTGAAATGGTTTGACTCAACAAGAGAGTACTTTTATCTGTCCTGTATAAAGCCCAAGACGGAGGCTAAAAAGGGTTGACTTAACAAGAGAGTCTTGAATAGGTGATTGACTCAACGAGAGAGTCTGAAGGTTGTTTGACTCAACGAGAGAGTCTTTTATACTCAACAAGAGAGTGATTTGTTGTCTCGTACGAAGCCCGAGATTAAGGCTAAAAAGGAGATTGACTCAACAAGAGAGTCTTTTATACTCAACAAGAGAGTGTTTTTTCTATCTCGTACAAAGCCCGAGATTGAGGCCAGAAAGGGATTGACTCAACAAGAGAGTCTTTTATACTCAACGAGAGAGTGTTTTATATGTCTTGTACAAAGCCCAAGACGGAGGCTAAAAGTGGTTGACTCAACAAGAGAGTCTTTTATACTCAACAAGAGAGTGATTTATATATCTTGTACAAAGCCCAAGACGGAGGCTAAAAGGGATTGACTCAACAAGAGAGTCTTTTATACTCAACAAGAGAGTGGGTTTTTATGTCATGTACAAAGCCCAAGACGGAGGCTAAAAGTGGTTGACTCAACAAGAGAGTCTTTTATACTCAACAAGAGAGTGTTTTTCTGTCTCGTACGAAGCCCGAGATGGAGGCTAAAAGGAGGTTGACTCAACAAGAGAGTCTTTTATACTCAACAAGAGACTGTTTTATATGTCTTGTACAAAGCCCAAGACGGAGGCTAAAAGTAGTTGACTCAACAAGAGAGTCTTTTATACTCAACAAGAGAGTGATTTTTTATATGTCTTGTACAAAGCCCAAGACGGAGGCTAAAAAGTGATTGACTCAACAAGAGAGTCTGAAAAGGTTAGCTCTTCTAGGGAGAATCATTTGTATAAAGCCCAAGAGGAGGCTGCCTTACCGCTGTGGATTCTAGAGATCCTAAAGCAGGTCCAAGTGTGGGGTACTCTCATGGGAGAGACCGGGGTTTCTTCCTATGTTTGAAAGGAACTTGAGAATGTCTTTGAGACTCAAGGGTCTTAGATTGTCCAAGTCTAGAGTTTTCTCTATGGTATTATGCCCTAGAGAAGGCATGGGCATTAAGGGATGAGTATCAACCCTACAACAGCCAGAGTTTTGATGCTGGAAAGACTGCTCTAGCAAAGGATAAGTAAGTTCTGTCTTATACCTTTAAGAGGTCGTCAGGGTCCTTGTATTAAGCCTAAGAGAAGGCATGAGAACTTCTAAGAAGCCGAAGGGTCCTTGTACAATGCCCAAGAGGAGGCGGGGATGCTTATAGGAAGCCTTTGGGTCCCCAAACCAAGAAAAGTTCAAGAAATGCAATTCACCGAGAAGAGATCATTCCAGGAAAGTTCGAGAATTTGGAAGAAAATCAAGAGATGCCATTCACGGAGAAAAGATCATCCCTGGGGAGTTAGAGTTTCTTTGACAATTTCTAAGGGTGACAGTCTAAGAAAAGGTTCACCGAGAATACTTCCTTTCTCTTTGTTCCATATTGTTTAACCCCAAGAAGAAGGAAGACTGTATCTGGAATCCTACGGGGGATCTAGTTTTGTTTGTATTTAAGAGTGACCAACAAGGCTTTACCTAGTGCTAGACGTAGTTGTCGGGGAAAACTCTAAATAACTATATTAGTATTACACTGTTGATATGTGACAAGTATATAAAAGGATGTGAAAGAAGACTTACAGTGAAGCAGCCCCACAATACAGTTATATACATATGAAAGCGATAAATGAAAGCGGACAAACACTTACCCGTTGTAGAGCTTCCATGTTGTTTTGTTAGTTGTTCGACAAAGAAAGCTTTGATAACAATATTATATTCAAAATCAAAGGAGAAAGTGCTTTGAAAAGATGGTTGGGGCTTACTGCTCAAGGAGAGGCCCAAGTTTTAAGGATGATCGCACCGCTGTTTTGAAAATTGTACAGGGAGACTTATACAATATGTGAGGCCCACAAAGTTTTATGTATAAGGGGATTGGGTCTTACACTCTATTAGAGGCCCAAGAGTTATTTTTGTACAAGAGATGGGACTTACAACTCAAGGAGAGGCCCAGGGTTATTTGTTTGAAAATGGCGATCGCACCGAGATTTTTGAAAACGCAGTGGGTCTTATACAATGACTAAGGCCCAAAAATGTTTTGGTTTTCAAAGGGGTTGGGTCTTACACTCTATTAGAGGCCCAAGTATTTTAAAAAGATTTGTGAGGGTGAAAATCAGAGAAAACCCTAATTTTGTTTAACTTAAAAAGTAAATATTCAAAGAAAATCAATAAAAATGATAAAAATACCAAATAAGTTTGAATAAACCACTTGTGATTTTTGTTTAAGGTTTGAAAATTGAGGTTTTAATCACAAGATGATTTAGAACTTATTTGATTTTGATTTTCAAAATGAATATTCACTTTTAAATGTTTAAAAACAATTAAAAATGAATTTATTCACAAAAATACTAATTATATTAAATAAATAATATAAATTTGATTTTTTTGTGGAATAAAATATTTCAATATTTTTGTGATTTTTTGCAAAAGTAACCAATCAAAAATAATTAAAATTGAAGGAGTTATTAATTTTTCAAATCATTAAAAATAATATGAAAAACAATAAAAAGTGAAAAAAAAACATTAAAAAGGGGTCTGGGGCGAGGGGGATTCGAACCCCAGACCTCTTGTGTGCAGCATGCGCGCCTTACCTTTGGGGTGGTGATACATCCGTGTATCAAACCCTAGCCATAAATATACAAGGCTTGCCTTGTTCTTGGCCTGACAAAGGCAAGGCAATGCAAGGTTTTTTGTCAGAAACGTGAAGGTCATAACTTCTTCATTTCTCCATGGATGGAGACAAAATTTATATGCATCTGGCCTAGAATTTCACAAGGAATCCAATGGTGGTGGTGGTTTTTCCATAAAATCAATCCTCCTCAAAAACCGATAGTGGTTTTGAAATAGGCCATAATGTGCATTTTCTGTGCTACCTCTTGGTACAACCATGAATTACATGATGAATTGGTTCAAACACAACATATATAACATGTATAAGAGATGCATGATCAGTGGAACTCAAAGCAAGGCATATTTTAAAGAGTTCAAGTTGTAATGCTTACCTCCCTTGGAGCTTTTTGGGCTATCTGCCAAGTGTTTTGTTCTAGAAATGTTTTGATGCTTTGAACACTCTCAAATGATCCCTTAGAAGCTTTTAGGATGATTGGAATCAGCTGGAAACCTTAGGAATGGAAATTGGCCCTTTCTTGCAAAAGGGGCAAAAGTTGCCAAAATAACAACTCTCTCAAATGATGTTCCAGGTGTGTGGAACCATTTGGGATAGTTCAAGGATGATATTTCGAGTGTGTTTGAGGCTTTATCTGGTTTTGAAAGTGACTGAATCAAGACATGGCTTGAAAAATGAAAAAAGGCCCTATTTTAAGGTTTTGAGATGGAACTTTGTGATTTTGGTGTTACAGGTCACTTGTGAGTGTTTGGATCACTTCTATTTTATGCTTATAAGGTGTGTGTGTGTGTGTGATTGGTTTGGTTAGAATTGCTCTCAAACTCAAAACCCGATAGTGACTTGCTTTGGAAGGCAAATTTGGAAGTGAGAAGGTGATTTTGAGGAAAGCATATGTTTGATGGCTTTGGTGTACTCAAACTGAGCACAAATGAGCTCTATTTATAGTAGAGCAAGTTTGTTTTGCAAGCAATAGTGAATGGCAACTGCAGCAGAGGTTTGGCCAATGGTTGCATTTTAGAATCTCAAGTCTCCTCTAGCCATTGACTAGAGGTTAAAGCACAGGTTGCTGGTTCCCTAGTTCTTGGATATATCTTGACTGAATTCAGTTGGAAATGGTTCAGTCCATGCCACCTTGGTGCATCCATTAAATACTCCAAACCAAAATTGGAGTCTTGTCCCCTCTTTAGGGATTTCTAGGTTTGGCATGCTATTTTCAGTTCCAAAGACTTGGGAGGCTTATGGATCAGTGTTTGTCCCTCCTTGGTCCCTCAATGAGGTGTTCAGATGGATAGACATGTTTGTCATTTGCACAAATTTGGCAAATCAAGCAAAATACACAAATCTACCTTGCCATGACAGTTTGCAGCAAGGCATATTAGCATGGTCATATCTCATGGCTCAAGTGGAATTCCATGGTGTTCTTGCCATTTTGGAGAGCTCTCATATGATACAACATATGTGTGATCATAGTTTGTTTTGATACCTTTTGGATCCAAGTGAAAAATACCCCTACATTTGGAAAAAAGTGAAGGCAGATTCTGACTTAGTGAAAATTTCACTAAGTGTTGGAAAAAAGTGACATTTTCACTTTTTGTGATTTTGGTCATTCCATAACTTGAAATTCATGAGGAATTGGAATGAGGTGTAGTTGACACTTTTAAAGTATACCATGAGAGCTACAAATCCATTTTTGGATCACCCCAAATGGTTGCCCTGGTCGACCAAACCCTGATTTGGTGACACTGGCGATCTTGAGGCTTGATCCACTTAGAATGTCGCAACCTTGTGCTTGATTCTTGTTGTGAGAGTTATCTTGATCCATTATGGATGTTTGAGAGGTTAGAAAAGTTGAAGATCAAGTCAATTCTTGATTGATCCTTTGTCTAAGAGCTCTGAGAGGGCTTGAAACCCTAAATTTGATTGTAGTGGATGCTCACCCATCTTTGGGGAGACTAATGAGGCATGATGGTCCATACAAATTGTGATGATGATTTACACAATGATGGGAAATCTTAGTGGTCAAAATTTGGGGTATGACAACGAGGAAGCTCTACAGAAGATCTTAGAGCAACCCTTCGTAAACCATGATGTAACGGTGGGTCAATTTGGCAATATCGTTGCTAACGTTACTGCCTGCAATAACCTGAGCTTCTGCTATGAAGATCTCACATAAGAGGGGAGCAATCACACTATGGCACTAAATATCTCAGTCAACTGCATAAATGATGCCCTGTCAAGTGTATTGGTAGACACTGGTTCATCACTAAATGTCATGCCAAAATCAACTCTTACAAAGTTGGCATTTCAAGGCACTCCTATGAGGGGCAGTGGAATTGTTGTCAAAGCTTTTGATGGATCCAAGAAGATAGCTATTGGTGAAATTGATCTCCCCATAACTATTGGCCCCCATACATTTCAAGTTACCTTATAAGTAATGGACATCCAAGCAGCATACAGTTGTTTGTTGGGTCGTCCCTAGATCCATGAAGCCGAAGCAGTCACTTCAATACTACATAAAAAGCTGAAGTTTGTAAAGAACGCAAAGTTTGTTACTGTGTGTGGCGAATGGGCTTTGGTTGTAAGAAATTTGTCATCATTTCCTCCTACAAAAACACAGTTCGAGTAGTGGAAAGTGGTATCACTAAAGGATGGGGACAGGTTGTGATTCCTACGAATAGCCAGACCAGAAGAGGCCTCGGTTTTTCTTCAGCATTTGCAAAAACTACAAGAAAGAATGAGGCATCCCTCCTATCCAAAATATTTTTCACAGTGGAGGCTTTATTCATCCTATCCCTCAAGAGGTCGACGCCATTAACAGATACGACTCTGAAGACGAACCCTCAGATTCTAAACAAGAATAGAAGTCCTACATCAATGATTCTGGGTACATATCATAAGAAGAGACGCATACTCCGTTATCTTCTCCGCATGAGAAATTTAAGGATGTATTTGAGCCAGATGATGAAATGGATATGGATGATTGCAACACTGAAAACTGTCCCACTTCCCTTATTTCACCAGAAGGGGATACAGTTATAGAAGATAATTTTTTCTACTCTAAGGATGATTCATATATTCCTCCAGAGATCTGGGATCCCTACTTGGAAACTCCTAGGTATGACAGCTAACCGGAAGAAGCCTACATACCATTTTATACTCCTCAACCCATCGAGAGAGCAGTCAAAGATTACGTTTTTGACAAGTCTGAAAAAATTGCTGAAAGAGATTTCATTCATTATACCATGCCAGAAGTGAATGTCATAATGGAAGATAATTCTGAAAAGGATTTATCCACTTACATGGCACCTCCCAAAGTTCTGCAAAAGCTGCCCAATTGTCCCTGGGGAATGCCGCACAAGTTTATGCGAGCTACTACAGTTCCTATTAATCCTCCAGCCAAAGAAAAGCATGAGAAGGTGAAAAGATGTTCCAAGTGTGAAACAGCATCCTGCGATCTCAATATATGCGAGTGGGAACCTTATTTAGAACACCCCGGGTACATGTCCCCAGAGGACGCGTATGTTCCGTTCCATATCCCGCGATCCATCGAAAAGGTCACTGAGGACCACCTTTTTTATGTATGCACAAAGATTAAAGATTCCATTAAAGTGACTTCGTCAGAAGTCAGTGCCGTTATTGAAGATAGTCCTGAAAGGGATTCACAAGACTTTGTGACACATGGGAAAGTTTCTCAGAATTGGATAGCTATTGATGTTCCAACTGTTGTCCACATCTCAAAGTAAATTTTTTATCTTTGTTTTTGTCCTCTCGCTCCGCCCAAAGCGAGAGATGTTTTTAGGGCCACCTATTTTAAATGTTTCTTTATTAAGCATTTGTTTCAAGAAATAATTTGTCAATAATAAAGATGTTGTTTTCAATTCCATGTCATTTTTTTTTTTTTAATTTTCTGTTTTTCCGAAAAAAATGGTAAAAAAAAGGAATAAAATATAATAAAATAAATGATAAACACTTTCGATGTCTACATGCCACAACATTTATCTGTTTTCTAAAAAACAACAATCAATCTTATGTGCAGATTAAACATCAAAAACTCCATTGAAAAACATGACCCTATGCCCTCTCCCAACTTTGAGTTCCCAGTATTCGAAGCTTAAGATAAAGAAGAGGAAGAAATTTTGGATGAAATTTCTCGACTAATTAAGCAAGAAGAAGCCTCCATTTAGCCGTACAAAGAACCGATAGAGGTGATCAACCTTGGTTCCAATGAATATAGAAAAGAGGTCAAGATTGGGGCACTGCTTAGTGTCGCTCTCGGGATTTTCATCCAGGTACAAACGCGAAAGTGGCGCGGAAGAAAGAAAGAGAGTCGCCAGCCAGACATTTTTGTCCCAAAGAAAGGGAAGGGTAATGCTGCATAAACCCATGAGAAAGGAAAGAACGAGGTCTCGCGAACCAAAGAGAACGGGTAAGGGAGTCGGTTACGTGAAGGGAAGGTTATCGCACCCCTTCACGTCCGTCGTACTCGATGGGATCCACGCTTGAAGTACTGCTCAAAGGGTGATAGAAAAGATGCTGGAAAAAGAATGGAAGGAGAACGAGAAACAAATGTAGGGAAAAATAAAAGAAGTGCTCGAATGGGCCCTACCCCACTGCCTACGTATCTCATCGGGAACATGAGAATCAGAGCGATGTAGTTCCCCTCAGCTAAGGGAAAACTGTTTGTGTTTTTTAGGGAATGGATAATGTTCTAGCTCAGGTGTTGCAGGCTCACTGAATCGAGTGCGTTACCGTATTGCAAGAGAACAAGGAGAAGCACGTTCGTACATTGAGAGTGAGTGAGATGAGAAGAGAATTCCCGAAGGAAAAACATTATTGTTTGTTTGAAGTGTTTTAGAAGTTTTTTATTTGGAGTGTTTTGCATAGGTAAGTGTACCTAAGTCTTTTTCAATGGAATATGCATCTCATGCATCATTCCAAAATGAAATGATGATGAAGTATACTAAGTATGAAGAAGATCCTCAAACTTACTTCCAAAGTTAAAGGCTTAAGTACACTAGCTTATTCCCTTTATTAAATGTTTTTGTTGTTTTTAAATGAAGAAGTGTTTTTTATTTTATTTGTGAAATCTCTTCATGTTAAAGACTTGTACATCATGCTAGAAAACCTACAACACATTCCAAGATGGAATGTATGCAAGCCCCCCCATGGAATAAGGCTCATGACACATGAAGATGTTTCAACCTTTATTAGGTGTTTTGAAGTTGTTTTGAGATGAGAGAAGAAAGACTCAAAAGAAACAAAGGTAAAGACTAAAGGGGACTAAGACTCACCCTAATGTTATCATGCTTGGATGTTCCTAATGGTTTAGTGTGGTTTAGAAACCTAAGTCTAAAAGAAGAGAGAAGAAGAACAAGTTCTAACTTACTTCAAAGATTGAAGTTAAGTTAAGAACTCAAAGGGATGAAAGAAGTTGAAAAAGGAAAGCATTGAAATGCTTGTCACAATCACAAGAGAGAAAGCATTAAAGAAGTGAGGGAAGAAGGTGTGTGTGGAAGCACATCCACATACTCAACTTACCATTAACCCCTACAAGCAAAGGTTAGTTCAATAATGGAATAAGAAAGCATAATTGAAAAAATGTAAGCAAATAAATCCTAGTGTTCTAAAGGAAACTCTAGGAAGCTTCTAAAGAGCTAGACCTAAAAAGAATGAATCACTAAAGGTTGGTACTGACCTAGGGCAGTAGCAAAGCCTATTTACATCCACCAATGGTTACAAAGGCTTACAATATCAATCTATGCCTAAACAATCTACCAAACATCAAAGGAATGCAATGATATGCACTAAAGATGCATCATGAACATTTAAGAGATGTAAAACATGCAATGATGTAATATGAAACACCACAACCAGTAGGAAACCACTTCATAAATTTCATTAAGTATCCACCAATTATCATCCATAATATGAGAATAAAACTCAAGAAGAAGAAGTGGGAAGAAGTAGAACAATGTCACACAAGAATTCACAATGTTGTTTACTTACAAAACAAGTCACAAAGGAAAGGGAAATGCAATTATGAATGCAAATGAACATGGATCAGTAGAATACATGTTATAAGATGACATGAGAATTAACAAATGAACAAGTTTGGTTCATACACAAGTCACATTAGATATTAAGAAGAAAAGAACACAAATTGAAGTTATGAATTAAAGATGAAGTATGAATGTGTATGGCATACAAACATGAATAAATGCTTGAAGAAATGTCAAAGACCAGAGGTGAATGGCACATTATAATACATATGAATATGGATGAATGATCATACAAGGCATGAGTGCAAGGATCTAAGATAAAGACAAGATGAAAAGATGTTCCAACATGTTCAAGTTCAAAAGATTTGACATACTTGTAATGCAAGTTATGAATAAGGAATGAAACATGAACATGCATAAGAATGAATGAAATTCAGTGATGTATACTATGCTTGATCATATTAGAATGCACTAATGATGTCACAAAGATGCACACAAAACATGTTAAGGCACATAAAAGAAAATGCACACAAATAGGTCAAACTTAGTTCATATAAGCAACAAACATTCATGAATCAAAACCAAAAGTCAAGTGACCTATAATCTAACATGGATGACCTATAATGTTTATTAAATGACCTATAAAATGATCACACAAGTCCTAATGCAATGGCACAAGTGCCTCCTAATCAAACAAGATTTAGAAGTTCAAGAAAAGCACACAAAACATTACTTATAATCATCAACAAGGAAAAAATAGAAAACAAGTTGGAAAAATTATGAAAATAAGATGCAAAGTACCTAAACCAGAAGCAAATCAAGTTCCAAAATATCATGGCCAAATTCAAAAGGAAACATGCTCAAACAAATCAACAAAGTCACATTGAAACACATCAAAAGAATGCACAAAGATGAATATCAAAAGGTATGATAAAATGACTTTAAAAATATAAGAAAAATGTTTTTAAATGCATTAAGATATTTCCTAAACATGACAAAAAGGTTGGATGAAAAATAGTTTTGGAGCTATGTAAAACAATTATCTAAAGTTGAGGTATCAAGGAGGAAACACTTTGGAAAAGAAATAAAAGAAAATTCACAAAATATGATCAAATATTAACAAAATCAGAAATAAAAATAATGAAAAATTATTTAAATGTCTAAAAATGGTTCATGAATTTTTGTAGGATTGTTTAATGCATTTTGGTATTTTTAATAAAAGGAAATGGAAACAGTATGAAAAAGAAATTTAAAATAAAAAGAAAATAGGAGAGGAGGTGCAGACATAGCAAAAATGCAGTTCAAATGCACATTGGGCTTAGAACGTGGGTGTGTGAATAGCATTTATAGCCTAAGTCCAATAACGCGTGTGACACATGGAAATATGGTAGAACCTCAGTCAAGCAGGTTGACTCAATCTGAGCCTTAGGATCCAGTCAGCGCATGATGATCAGATAAGCAATCAAATCTAACGATCATGATGCAAACACACAATAATGAACATGCACGCACACACATGCAATCAAGTCATAGTCAACATTTTAGAGAGAGAGAGAGTCACGTGAGGAGCACCATCCTCATTAATGTGTTGTCACGTTGTGAACCATTGGATGAAATAAATCAAACGGCTGTGTTTTAAAATCCAAAACCCTAACTGAAAACTTCCACCGGCCGGAGAAGGACCTCCGGTCATCTTCTCCGGCGAAGCACCACCATCTGCAACCTTTAAACTCTCTAGAAACTTACAAAATGCGCATCAAAATGATCATGAAGTTATGTAGAACACAGATCCATGCTCAAATTTTACAAATAAAGCACGCACAAACAGATTCGAAGCCAAGAAGTTTTGCCCTAGATTCTGCAACTATGCATCTAACATACCTATCAACTAGCCGGAGGTATTAGAGCTCCTATTGAGCTATAATCAACATAAAACAAGCTAAAATATAATGAAATCGCGCAAGAAAAATTGAAGAAGTTCAAACCTGGATTGAAGCTTCTTGAGGATTGTTGAGAAAACCAGAGGTGTAGGCTTGTTCTTGAGCTTTAATGGAGCAAAATAAATGCTATGGGATGTTGATTTCTGAAGAGAACAAAGAAATTCAACCTTGAGAAAGTGCTACACTTGATCCTGATTCAACTTGTTCTTGATCCAAGAGCAACAATGATGAACAATGGATGAAGCTTGGAGTGAAAATATGGAGAACTCGTGTGAAGAGAGAGAGAGAGAGAGAGAGAGAGAGAGAGAGAGAGAGAGAGAGAGAGAGAAACTTGAAAGCTTTGGGGTGTGAGAGTGAAAAAATCAAGTGTGTTCCCACAAAATCTGTTAGATGAAGCTTTTATATCTCTGGTTAGTGGTTAACTCATGTGGTTGACAGTTAGAAGTCAGGTTAGACTGAGTTAGTTAATTGAGTTGTGAGTTAACTAACTGAGTGAGGTTGTTAATGGCACGAGTTGAGAGGCTTGGTTAGAGTGTGGAGAAGCTTTTGTCACTTATGGTGAGGCTGAGAAATGAGCGGTGGTGATGTTGATATCAGTGCAGCAAGACTTGTTGGACAAGCTTCTTATTTTTCCTCTTTGGTGTATGGGGCAACATGTATGCATGTGTGTGTAAGATGGTGTTGGTCCAAATGAGGAAGAGGTGACTGGTGTGAAGTGTATATGCGTGCAAGAAAGCTGAAGCATCAACCACAATGCCATAACATCTCTATCTTGGCCAGCATGACATCAATGGAACTATGGAAGTTTGATGGAAGATTTCTTCATGTACAAGGCATGAAATGATGCACTTTTGGATGCAATGAAAATAGGATACATGATAGAACATAGTTGATGTTGAAATTAGATTGAATGGAGGCTTGTAAGATAATCAAAAATGACTTAGAAATCAATTGTGCAAAACTGAACCATGGGCGTGGGCAAACTGTGACATGCATGGCAACATGGCTTATGGGAATTCAGTGTGAAACCTCTCCCTTTGAACCCTTATATGACCTTCATAACATGTTCAAATGAAAAAATGTCCAACATCAAAGTTGAAGAGGACATGGAGATGAACAACTTTGATGTTCAACAATGTTTCATTTGAAGCCTTCTTGATAGAGAAAATTGGCTTGACATTTGGAACACCAAGTGTTTGATGAAATTATGGCCTGGAGGCCTGAACTTGCCTTGCCATGACTAGGAATTTGCCTTGATTTTGCCAAACTTTGATTGATCATAACTCCCTCAATTTTGATCCAATAAAAGAGTTATTTATATGGATTTGAAGCTTGGAATGTGAACTTTAATTGGCTCAGCTTGGGCCTGAAGTTTGAAGCTTTTATCATGGAGAAAGAATGCCTTGAAGTAGAGTGCCAAAAGGTCCAAGACTTTCCATTTTTAGAAACCCTAAGTTTCTATTTTGGGCAACTTTGTACAATTCTTGATTTTTCATGAACCTATTGGATTTTCTTGATCAAATCTTCATCAATGAACATATGTGACTTGAGTTTCATGAATTTGACCTTAAAAAGTCAGGGGTTGACTTTTTCCTTTGCACAGTTGACTTTTCCCCAAATTTCTTAATTCTCAAGCAACTGACCAATTGAACCTCTTCTGAAATGAACCAAAGGGCAATCTTCCATCCTTAGATACTTGACATCATGTAGAAAACCTTGAGATCAAGTTTGAACCAAAATTTCATCAGGAGACTGCTTGAATCCAAAACCCTAATTTGGACTGCTTTTGGTTAGGAGATGATGAACTGTCCAACCTTCTTGAAGAATTCCCATCTTCCAATGACTTGTGGGATCAAAATGAGATAATATAAGATATAAGATACCCTTGAGGCTTGCCTGAAGACCCTTGGATACTCAATACTCTGAAATCAACTGATCACATGCCTTATGCTGCATCAATGCTAAATGTTTTATTTTTCTATGACTTGAATGCAATGCAATGCAATGAAAGCATATGCTAAATGATATGAAAGATGAGAGGGAAAATTTTGGGGTATTACACTTAGTCCATCCGTTAAAATAAAAATGATAGAACTTCTCAAAGAGTTCCCGGATGTGTTTGCTTGGTCCTATCAAGACATGCCAGGGTTGGACACTGATATCGTGGAACACCACTTACCACTAAATTAAACAGGAAGTGCAGAAGCAAATCGACACAGGTTTCCTTGCCACGGCATAATACCCTCAGTGGTTGGCCAACGTAGTGCCTGTTCTGAAAAACGACGGAAAAGTCAGAATGTGCGTGGACTACCGAGACTTCAAAAAAGCTAGCCCGAAAGATGACTTTCCATTACCACATATTGACATGTTGGTCGACAGCACTGCCAAATTCAAAGTATTCTCCTTCATGGACGGATTTTCTGGATATAATCAAATCAGAATGGCGCCTTAAAAACAAATTCAAAGACCTCATTCATTATTCCATGGGGAACATTTTACTACAAAGTAATTCCTTTTGGTTTAAAGAATGCAGGTGCAACCTACCAAAGAGCCATGACGACTCTTTTCCACGACATGGTGCACAAAGAAATTGAAGTATATGCCGATGACATGATTACTAAGTCCAGAACTGAAGAAGAACATGTGGAGAATTTATTAAAGTTATTCCAGCGTTTGAGGAAATACAAAATCTGCTTGAATCCTAACAAATGTACCTTTGGTGTTCGTTCATGGAAGCTCTTGGGTTTCATTGTCAGTCAAAAGGGAATTGAAGTTGATCCTGATAAAGTCAAAGCCATTCAGGAAATGCCAGCACTCAAGACTGAGAAACAAGAAGAGGATTTCTAGGTCGTTTAAACTACATCTCCAGATTTATCTCTCATATGACCGCTACTTGTGGGCCGATATTCAAACTTCTTCGAAAGGACCAGAGTTGTATATGGACAGAAGATTGTCAGAAAGCCTTTGACAACATCAAAGAATATTTGCTTGAGCCTCCCATCTTGATCCCTCCAGTGGAAGGAAGACCTTTGATCATATACTTGACAGTATTAGAAGATTCCATGGGCTATATTCTTGGAGAGCAAGATGAGACTAAGAAAAAAGAGCACGCCATTTATTACTTAAGTAAGAAATTCACAGACTGTGAATCTCGTTACAATGTGCGTGAAAACCTGTTGTGCCTTAGCTTGGGCTGCTAAACGTCTCTGTCAATACATGATTTGTCATACTACTTGGTTGATCTCCAAAATGGACCCGATCAAGTACATCTTTGAAAAGCCAGCCTTAACTGGAAGGATTGTTCGCTGGAAGATGCTGTTGTCAGAGTATGATATTGAATACCATACTTAAAAAGCCGTCAAGGGAAGCATTCTAGCTGATCATTTGGCTCACTAACCAATTGATGAGGGTGAATCTGTTAAATTTGACTTCCCTGATGAAGATGTTATGTACTTGAAGATGAAAGACTGTGATGAACCAATTCCAGACGAAGGGTCGGAGCTAGGATCTCGATGGGGATTTATATTTGATGAAGTTGTCAATGCTTATGGAAACGGAATTGGGGCAATCATTGTTACACCTCAAGGTACTCATGTTCCTTTCACCGCAAGGTTGACATTCAAATGCATAAATAATGAAGTTGAATATGAAGCCTGTATCATGGGACTTGAAGAAGCCATTGATTTAAGGATCAAAATTCTGGATGTATATGGAGACTCAACTTTGGTCATAAATCAGATCAAAGGTGAATGGGAAACTCGTCAACCCAGATTGATTCCTTACAAGGACTATGCAAGAAGATTGTTGCCTTTCTTCAATAAAGTTGGATTTTATCATATTCCTCGTGAAGAAAATAATATGGCTGATGCACTAGCTACATTATCCTCCATGATTGTTGTAAATTGATGGAACGATGTACCTAAAATCGATGTTATGCGCCTTGATAGGCCCACTCACGTGTTTACCATAGAAGAGATTGCTGATGATAAACCATGGTATCATGATATCAAATGCTTCCTTCAAAAACAACAATACCCGCTTGGGGCATCAAAGAAAGATAGGAAGACCCTCAGGAGATTGGCTGGCAACTTCTTCCTGAATGATGATGTGCTATACTAAAGAAACTTCGACATGGTCTTGCTCAGATGCGTGGATAGACACGAAGCAAACATGTTAATGGAAGAAATTCATGAAGGCTCTTTTGGTACTCATGCTAATGGGCAAGCAATGGCAAAGAAAATATTAAGAGCAGGATACTATTGGCTGTCAATGGAATCAGATTGCTGCAAGTACGTGAAGAAGTGTCACAAATGTCAGATTTATGCCGACAAAATTCATGTATCGCCAACTCTTCTCAATATTCTCTCCTCTCCATGGCTCTTCTCCATGTGGGGAATTGACATGATTGGCATGATTGAACCCAAAGCTTCCAACAGACATCGTTTCATCCTTGTGGCCATTGATTACTTCATCAAATGGGTTGAAGCAGCATCTTCTGCAAATGTAACCAGGCAAGTGGTGGTCTGTTTTATCAAGAACATCTAATCTGTCGTTATGGTGTTCCGATTAAGATCATTACTGATAATGGATCAAACTTGAACAACAAAATGATGAAGGAATTATGTGCTGAATTCAAAATTGAACACCATAACTCTTCTCCCTACCGACCTAAAATGAATGGAGTTGTTGAAGTAGCTAACAAAAACATCAAAAAGATCGTCCAGAAGATGGTAGTAACCTATAAGGATTGGCATGAGATGCTTCCATTTGCTCTTCATGGATATCGTACATCTGTTCATACTTCAACAGGGGCAACCCCTTTCTCTTTGGTATACGGCATGGAAGTTGTACTCCCCATAGAGGTGGAGTCCCATCATGAGAGTCTTGATGAAAGCTAAGTTGACAAAGGCTAAATGGTGTCAAACTAGATACGATGAGCTGAACTTGATCGAGGAAAAGAGAATGACGGCTTTATGTCATGGTCAGCTATATCAACGAAGAATGAAGAAGGCTTTTGATAATAAGGTTTGACCTCGTGTATTCAGAGAGGGCGACCTTGCGCTTAAGAAAATTCAATCATTTCTTACTGATTCTAGGGGCAAGTGGACTCCTAATTATGATGGCCTATAAGTTGTCAAGAAAGCCTTCTTAGGCGGTGCTTTAATGCTTACGACAATGGATGGTGAGGAATTCACTCGTCCTACAAACATCGATGAAGTCAAGAAATACTTCGCCTAACAAAAAGCCAAAAGAGCGTCTCGATGGATTAAAAACCCGAAAGGGCAATCCAGGCAAAAATTAGAGACACACACACACACATATATATATATATATATATATATATATATATATATATATATATATATATATCATCCCGGTGGATTGAAAACCCAAAAGGGAAATCTAGGCAAAAGTTAGGGATATATGGCAAGTAACTGCATCAAACCAGATTGGATTATCTGAAGCAGCCACATCCATCAAAGAGCTCTCAAATTAAATCAGTTCGCCGAAGCTCAAGAACATTGGGAATTCAAAGTTGTTAAGGAGAATTCAATTATTATATTTTGATGTAGCCCTTTCCCTTTAATTACCATTTTTCAACTTTTGTAATAATCCATGGAATCATGCTATTTGCGGGTATCATTCTATCAATAAAATTTGAGGTTTTGCCCATCTATTTGCAACTTTTGTTTTATTTACATCTTGCAAAATGACATTTTTACTTTGAAAAAATTCTTGAAACAAAAAGTTAAAATGCTTGTGTTTAATTTCCTTTGATTTATCAACATAAGAAGGAATAACAACAGTTGCTCCAAGAACGATTAAACCTCGAAATACAGGATCGAATGTTCTTGTGATTTGCCTTGAAGGGTATTGCCAAAATGATGGATCTTTAACTTCGTCCACACCTTGATATGTTGGACATAAGATCCCATATCTCCAGTGAAGAATTAAACTTGGTATTCCCCAGTTGAGTTTTTGAATATAAACTGAGTGTGACTCTCTTTATTTTATCTCCAGTGATATTTCCAGGAGGATGGCTGAATACCCTGTCACATTGAGATGTATATTTCATCGTCACTATATCTCTTTCGCCTGTTTTGTCAGCATAAAGGCATAACATGCATTCATATAATACATATATCATGCATATTTGAATTCATATCCATGATTCTTAGTGCATATTGGTTGATAATGTTTATTTCATTCACCTTGGTGTAGTACCCCAAAATTTGCCCTACCTTTTTCTAACTTTTTCGGGCTTTTGTTTCGCATCCATCTGCATATCCGTTAGGTCATAACTCGTTCGTAAATCATACATATCATTGGTTTTCATAAGACATGGGATCACGGTGTTCTTTAAACAGGGGATTCTATGGATATCTATTAGAGCACGGAGTAGAGAATCGAAACCGGAGCCACAACATCATTTTTCAGGCAAAGTGGCCAATTTTTGGCCTGGTTAACCGGTTAACACAATTACAGTGCAATTATGTTAATCAGTTAACATGTTGTAATTTTGCGTATTTGGTCTGATTTTGAACTGTTAACCGGTTAGCAGTTATGCTGTAACCGGTTAACACAGGCAGATTTTGCATATTCTGCTGCTTTTTCAGGACAGCACCATTGCACACTTGGGTCTTTGATTCTACAGCATTCTAGCAACAAATGGAATATTCCAGACATCTCTAGACATTTCAATTCAATTCAATTCCAAGGGGCGTTTATTCTAGTGTTTCATTTCAAATCAAGTGCACCATATTCCTTGTTTTCCAAGCATCTCCACCTTTGGATGTTGAAGTTCACCTTGGGATTGTTACCGAGTTGGTTCTAACTAACCAGTTAACCACCTTGACTCGGTGAGTCAAGTCCAACTAACTCCGACCCTAGATCCAAACCCAAAGCTAAGTCCAAAGCTAATCTCGAACCTCCCACACTCCAAACCTAAAATCTATATAAGAAACCCTTCACTCATTTTTCAGGGGATCCACCATTTTTTCACCAAATTTCTCACATTTCACTCTCAATTCTCTCTTTACTCTCTGAACTTTCTGCTACTTCTACACTTTCATCCCAATTCTCTCTTCCAAACCCTCACAAAAAGCTCTTATTTCTTGAAGGATAATCACTTTTCACATTAAAAAGTGATTAATTCTTGAGCTCAAACTCCATCATTTGGCTTTCTTTGGTTGGATTTCTGGAAGTTCAGATTATTCTACTTCAATCCAAGGGTTTCACACCATTTATTTTGGTGCAAGTTCGATCTCGGTGATTTTTCGCGATTTTGCTCGGTTTCGACGCGTTTCGGCTACTAATCGAGGAATCTCTGGTTTTCTTTAATTTTCTGCACCAAGATCACTTTGCAACAATCGCCAAAGCGAATCTCCGCTTTGTAGGTTGGTTTTCCTCAGGTCTATACTTGATTTAGCTTATTTACAACTTATTCGATGTAGATCTTTGGGGATTTTTGATTTGGATCCATTTGCTTGAATTTGATTCTTGATGTTGATGATTATTGGATTCAATTGATGTTTGATGACTGTAATTCCATGTAATTTTGTGATTAATTGATTGCATGTTCATTTGGATGTTTGGAGAAGTGGTTTGCCGCTGAAAAGTGCTTTTGGAACTGGTTTTTTTGAATTCTGTCCCAGAGTAACCGGTTAACACAATTGCAGTGCAATTATGTTAACCGGTTAACATGTTAAAATCCTGCGTATTTAGGCTGGTTTTGAACTGTTAACCGGTTAACACACATACGTTAACCGGTTAACACTGCTGCAGAATGTGATTTTCTTGCATTTTCTTGTTCTTTTGAGATCCTTTGCATGTCTAAACTTCATGGATTAATGTGTTAATGATTGGTGGACTATTCTTGAGCTGTTTCACCTCACACTATTGCATAAGCATGATTTTTCGACACGCGATTTTTGGTTTTTATCGATGAATGTTTATGTTCGCATTGTTGATTAATTGAGGTGATGAGCACATAATGCACACTCATTGAGCCTGTTAATTGTTAATTGATACTTGTGTTGCTGGAATTGCCATATGCATGTTCATTTACTTTCTATTTCAAGAGGTGTACACTTATTTCAACTTGTTCATATGCTTAACATGATGCATCCTCCCGTAATGGGCATTCTTCCATGATGATGTCAAGAGTTGTTCACCATGATTTATGGTGTGGTTGTGATCATGTCTAATTCAAGGATATATAAGGATTGATGCATGTTTGTTTTTTTGCTATGAGTAAATCATTTGTGAATGTATGCTGCCCTGATTTTCCACTGCTGTCTGTACACACATGTGTTGTTGTATGCGCTGTATGATGCGTTTTTATACCCATCTTTATGCTGAATCATGTGTTGTTATAAGTTGTCTTGCTTACGTGCCACTTTTTACTGTTGTATGGATGTTGTAGCGCTGTTGTAGCTGATGTTTTTCCTATTTATTCTCTTTCTCTTTTTATGGATTACATGATATAATGCGTGGTGGTGTAGAACTTTCTCACATCCCTTAGGGATCCTAGCTCATCCTTAATTTATTATTAAGGTGAGGTAGGATAAGCATTAGATAGTGCTATCCCTCTCTTCTTTTAGACTTAGATGGTTCTTATGCCTCACACAACCATAGGATCTCCATGCATGATAACATTAGGGTTGTTAGTCTTCCCCGCTTAGACTTTTTCCTTTCCTAACCCTTTGAGTCTCTCTTTCTCATCTCAAAACAAAAATAAAAACATGTAATAAAAACAACAAGTGTTGTATACCATGAGCCTTAAGTACATGGGAAATGGAAGGAGAAGGGTTTCCCTTCGCCTTTCAAGAGTGTTTAGCATACGTCCTGTTAGGACGACCATGCGACGCATTCGTTCCTATGTCATAGACTTTAGTGCAATACTTGTTATAAACACAAAATAATCAAAACACTTCTTCTTAAAAGACAAAAACAAACAATTCTCTTCTCATCTCTTCACTCCATTCGTTAAGGATGCGTCACTTCCGTTCTACTGCAAACAGGTAAATGCCTAAGACTCCGTACAACGAGCTGCGACACCTAACTGCTGGAACGCGAACCTTGACGTACTCCACTAAAAAAACATAAACAAATCAAATCCATTCCTAGTGAGGGGAACTACGTCGCTCTGATTCTCGCGTGCGAGCGGGTTACGTAGGCGGGAGATCGTGCGAGATCTCGTCGAGCACCATCCTTCTCTTTTCCCCCAAACCGTAGTCCGAACTACGTTGACTCTGACTTTCCCATTGCACAAGGGAATACGTAGGCCTAGGACGCGACGTCCTATCGAGTCACTTCTTTTTCTTTTCTTCCTCGTTTCTTCATTCTTTCCCGTACCTGTTACTTCTCGTGTCCAGTAGCAGTGGAGCTCCAGACGACGACACCCTTTGATCGAGACAACAAGCGTGGATCCTATCGGGTACGATGGACGTGCGGGGGTGCTAATACCTTCCTCTCGCGTAACCGACTCCCGAACCCAGTTCTCTTGGTCGCGAGACCATGTTTTTCCTTCCCTCAGGTTTACATAGTGTTTCCTTTCCCTCTCTTGGGATAAATACACATTGCTGGCGACTCTGTTTCCGCGCCACTTTCGCGTTTGTACTTGGATGAAAATCCCGGGAGCGACAGCTGGCGACTCTGCTGGGGATAGATAGACCTATTGCTGGTCCATCCCCTACGTGAGTCAATCCTAACGCTTGTCTGTTTATTTTCATTGGGTGTTTGTTATGGTGCTTTATTTTGTTGTACATTACTGTATTACTGTTTTACTGTATTTAGTGCATTTATTGCATTGCATTTAATTATTATGCTGGACTGTGATGGATTTTTCTGTTTGGTGGGCAGGGTGTTCTGAGAGATAAGCCCACTACCCCCGGTTGAGCATACACATAGGTATTAGAGTGGATAGTCGCGACACTTGCGTGGTGGTGACCAAGTATTGTTGTTCATGAGACCCACAACTAGACGAGGTTCTATCAGGAGCTATCTACTACTGTATGTTTATACAGGCCAGTAGTTATTCTCTTGAGGAACCGCCGACTCTGGTGACCATTCCCGAGGACTCAGTAACGGCACTCCTCCCGAGATGTGATAATGGCAGACCAGAAATGGCAAACCCATTATGCATTCTTGATCCGAGGACCCAATGCTGGGAACTTGCTATAGGATATCCTTTTTTAGGGGAATCAGTTGAGACCTCCTCGATTGGTGATGATGCCAAACCAGAAATGGTGAACGTATCATCATTTCTCGACTTGAGAGTCTGTGATATTGAGGATCCTTGCCTTTATAGTACCCACATGTGAGAGGGGCGGGTTGTTTACAGGTTTGCAGGTGACATTGGCCTTCAACCTACCTGGTATTCTGGTTTTCCTATCAGTGTGGACTTATCAGCCTGGTATTCTAGTTTTCTTCAGAACATACTTATGAACTCCTTCAAACATCAGTACAGCACCGTGATTATTCAGATTATGTGGAAACTTTGATTCCATGTCTTATTGTATTCATAGCATTGCTTTGCATTTGCATTCTCATTTGCATAACAGGTGTTCGAGGCTTGGTTATTCTTATCCTGATCTGGTTTTCGTCAGAATTGTAGACTTAACTACTCAAGCCATTTGGAAGTTGACCATGGATTTGGTTCAAGCAGAGTTGAGGGAAATGCGAAGCCAAATGGGGCAGTTTCTGTGGGACATGGAAGCTCTGATCCAAGACCAGAAAATGCTGAAGGAAGAGGTCAATCAAATGAAGATTCAGGTGAGTCTGGTCATGGAAGTTGTGAGAAATGTGCTCAAAAAAGATGATAATCCCATGCCTGAGGCTACAACAGAAATTGTCATTCCACCATTGCCTGTAGAATCTATCCCAAAGAGTGATTTACCTCACGGATTTTCTGCACAACATGAGGTTCCGGAATTTCCTCATCAGCAGTTACCTCTCGTCTCCCAAGACAACCCCAAGGCCAAGAAGTACCCACCAAAGTCGAAGAAGGCTGATAGAATCTATGATCTGATTCCTATGTCTTATGCTCAGCTGTTGAGGTATCTACTTCAACTCCAATTGGTTGAACTTTGGGCGATAAATCCTCCTCGTGGAAAGCTCCCATTCGATTATGATGCAAATGCCCATTGCGATTTTCACTCTGGTGCGCCGGGGCATAATGTGGAAAAATGTAAAGCCTTTCATCATGTGGTCCAGGATCTGATCGACTTGAAAGCAATTGAATTCACGTCTGGCGGCGTAAGCGTACAAGGTGGTCTTACTCCTGCTGCTGCGAAAGAAGTGAATATCCCGGTTTCCCCTCCTGAAGTTGCACCAAGTCAGGGGTATTTCTCGCAACCTGTGGTCTTGGAATCTTCTCGTCCTCAACTGTTGCCTGTTCCTAAGCCAAGTCTAAGGAGGAAAACGCCCGAACGAGAGGAAGGCACAAGTAGGTATCGGCAACAGAGCTATCATATGAAGAGTCAACAAAAGTCCAGAAGGCAGGAGAGAAAGTTTGATCCCATTACTGTTCCTTACAGTTATCTGCTTGCTCGTTTACTTCAAGACTCTTTGATCGAGCTAAAGGAAGCTTCTCTTGTTTCGTATCCCCTTCCCCCAAATTATGACAAGAGTTTCAGATGCGAGTACCACTCGGGGACACATGGGCATACCATTGAAGATTGCAAGGTATTCAGACACAAGGTGCAAGATCTCATTGACGCTGGGCTTATCATTTTCACTGAAGACGGGTTGTACGTTAACTGAAGCTTCCCAAGTGAGCACTTGGGACTGCAGAGACATCTCCTGAAGCAATTAGTTTAGTCGAAGCCAAGCCTCCTCAGCAATGGCGAACATCAATTTTCTTTACTGCATTTTCATTTGTAATTATCATTACGGGTTAATGTTTGCATGTAACAAACTTGTTTGTTCTTGAATGATGATTTTCATGCAATAAATATGTTTTTCTCGAAAATTTCATTCGTATTCACTCATTTAATGTTGGTATGCACTACAATATTAACTGTCTTGTTTAAACTCTTGGAGGGAGGGTGATGAGATGAAAACGCACAGTCTTTGGTTGTGTGCTTTTGGATAAAACTCTGTTGAGGATGTACAGGCATTGTTTCAAATTCCTAAACACCAGAGATATAAGGGAGTGAAACCTTTGTCAAACCCTGTTGAGCCTAGAAGTAGGAGTTTCTTTTTGAAAATGGAAAAAATACCCTCAATCTTAACCTGGGGCAGGGTAGGTGTCAGTTAATTTGACTGAGCGTTCAAATTTCAAAAGGAATGTGTATTTAAGGATCCATTACATAAGGATTATACCTTACCAACCGAAGAGTGAGACGGTCGCAACCCTTTACAAGGCAAGACAAACTTGTGTCACACGATTAGTTCAAAAAAAAAGAAGAAAAAAGGAAAAAGCCCGCTAAGTCGAAACTTGAAAACAAGTGACTTAGGCAAAAGTTAGGGCATCCCGCTGGACTTCAAGATTGAAAGATTCAAAAGAATCAGTCCAGGCAAAAATCAGGGAATTCGAAAAACAAAAGAACGAAAAACAGAAGGCTGACAAAAAGAAAATTTCTCGAGCACAGAACAAATCGTGTGAATACAGACGCCAAAGACAAAAGGGGTGAGTGTCACTCTGTAAATCATGTGGGTTCCTTAACCATCCTCATACCATTCATTAATCTTTTTGAAAGGTGAGCGCCTGTGTCGAATTAGCTGAATGTAGGACTGGAGAACATCAAGGAGAATGGGTGGGTACAAACAGAATTTTGAGCCTTATATCCTTTCTTTCTTAAACCGTGAACCAGGCCACGTTACAGCCCTCAAAAGTCCTAATTGAAACAGAGTTTATTCTGAAGGCATACTTCAATGAGATAGCGTTCCCGACTCCCATGAGTTGTGCAAAAAGACTTTTATTGGTATTGCATGTGCATGCTATTTTCCATTTAAAATTTTTGTGTCGTATCTTCACCAGTGACTCGTTCACAGGTATTGGCGATATCTTTTCGATAAACACTTCGAGATTAATATACGTGTTGCATTATAATTCTAATTCTTGGAATAAATATTTTCTGCTCACTTACATGTACTTGACACCAATAAGGCTTACATAGTGAACATCAGTCGAGAATTTTGATCCTGCCAAAGTGAGATGCTTGAAAACTCTGGGGATGAGTGTGACAGGGGATGTGTTATCAAGTGATTATGTTGGGTGTGTACTTTCACGGCAATTCGTGCTAAGAAGTTGCCAACCCGGGGCAGTTACATTGTGAAATATCTCTGCAGTTCAGTTAACCTGGGGCAATTGTGTTTAGAATATAGGGCAATCAAGTCAAGATTTAGGAAATCTCTCGGAGATTAGTCAGTCAAGGGCAAGTCATATCAAACAGGTTATTCATTCCAAGAGTCAGTTAATCTGGGGCAATCAAGTCGAGATTCAACAAATCTCTCGAAAGTCAGCTAGTCAGAGTTATTCCTTCACAGATCAACCAGACAGGGGTATAAATCATTTCAAGGCTGGGGCAGGCCACCCCAAAAGCACAAAAGTACCTTCCCTCTGGAGGACGGTTAATCAAAAGTCATAGGGCAATCTATGTCAGATCTTCATGATACATCCTGAAGACATGTCCATTCACAGGTTCCTTTATGGGTTTCCGCTTCATCGGGACACCTCTTTTTGCCATATCACATCTGCAAGGCTCGTGTTGATAGCTGACACGCGACGTCCCCAGTAGAGTTTCTCTCCTCGACAGAGATGGATGAAGTTGTATCACTCAGCAGAGCATTATAGAGATTGTGATTATTCTCCCCAACAAGGGTTCATGAGTTTGCTCTCCCCTAGCCAGGTTGGTGAAGTTTTTGTCTCTTCAACAAGGGTTTATATTCCCGTACAGGATAAAAGTGTTGGGTTTGTGCTTCCCTGGTGTGGCAAAGCTGTTTCCGTCTCCCCAACAGAGTAAGGGTAAGAGGCAAGCCTCCAACAGAGGACCAAGTCTGATCTTGTCCCCTAGCAGAGTTGATATTGTCAACCATTGATCCCCAAGCAGATTTTTGAGTGGTGGTTAGCTTTCCCCAGCAATTCAAAGGTTGATTGTCATTGGCACTTTTTCTTCAGCAGATTCCTGGGATGTTTCTCCAGCAGACGTTTATTGTTCGTACTTTCCCGCAGAATGAAGGTTTAGTCGGGATCTCGAGCAGTTATGACACTGAAGGCGGTTCAGTTTGTTATCCCCAGCGGGGTCGGCCTCGTCTCTTCAGCATTTATTTTGCTGGAGTGGTCCTGTTGCATATCATTAACATCATAGCATAATCATTACCACGTATATCATTCACATAGCATTGCATGAAGCCTTGTAAAACCAAACAGGAAATCTAAAGCCCAACCTTGCTCGGCATCCTTCCACAACCCACTTTGCTGACATCTTTCAAAAACCTGAAGCCTTATCCCTATTGGCGTCTCCTTCAAAGGAAAAGTCCAATCCATATTGGCACTGCATTCAAAATCCAATCCATATTGGTACCCAAAAAGATTTCGCCTTTGAAAAAAACAATCACCATCAGGTTTCACCTGTCCTTGCCAGCAAAGTCCAATCATACTTGGTACATCCTTCTTTTCCCGGTAGCCCGAGCATACGTCGGTTTTCAGCATATAGTGATCATTACATCCTAAAATCGCGTAGCATTTCCATTCGATATGGAGCATTACGCCATAGAAAGAAAATTCAAACATATGCATCCAAAGCATAAGCTAGATTTGGTACCTTGCGCGAAAGCCTAAATCAATTTCCAGTCAAGACGCTGACATATCCCCAGTAGACATTTCAATCAACCCCTCTGCTTACCTTTCTTCAGGGTCGTAGGTCATACGTCGATCTTACCCTCAACCAGTCATTGTCCATCAACCCTTTGATAACGACATTCCAAAAACAAGTTTCCTTTTTGTCATCCCCATGACAATGTGTTTCCTTTAGTCAAGTCTTCTTTCTGTCATGCCCATGACAATGTGTTTCCTTTAGTCAAGTCTTCTTTCTATCATCCCCATGACAATGTGTTTCCTTTGGTCGAGTCTTCTTTCTGTCATCCCTATGACAATGCGTTCCTTCCGTTGAGTCTTCATGCCGTCAAATTACTTTGATTATGTGTCCCTTCGGTCGAGTTTCCATCTTCTTTCTGTCATCCCTATGACAATGTGTTATCCTCAGTCAGATCTCCTTTCTGTCATCCCTATGACAATGTGTTTTCTTCGGTCAGGTTTTCTTTATGTCATCCCTATGACAATGCGTTCCTTCCGTTGAGTCTTCCTTCCGTCAAATTACTTTGATGATGTGTCCCTTCGGTCGGGTTTCCATCTTCTTTCTGTCATCCCTATGATAATGTGTTGCCTTCAGTCAGGTCCTCTTTCTGTCATCCCCATGACAATGTGTTTCCTTTGGTCGAGTCTTCTTTCTGTCATCCCTATGACAATGTGTTCCTTTAGTTGAGTCTTCCTGCCGTCGAATTACTTTGATGATATGTCCTTTTGGTCGGGTTTCCATCTTCTTTCTGTCAAACCCCTTTGATGATGTAGTTCGCTGGGTATGTTGTCTTTCCGTCAGATTCCTTTGATGAAGTGTGACTGGGCTCCAGTTTACATTTTCGCTCCTCATAGTTAGCAAATTTTGCGGTCCTTTTTGTATTCAATCACCTTCTACCTTGAACGCCAGAAATCCGTTGCTATCATCCTTTCAAGTCCAAGTTGATTGAATAGGGGCAGCTGTAGTACCCCAAAATTTGCCCTACCTTTTTCTAACTTTTTCTGGCTTTTGTTTCGCATCCATCTGCATATCCGTTAGGTCATAACTCGTTCGTAAATCATACACATCATTGGTTTTCATAAGACATGGGATCACGGTGTTCTTTAAACAGGGGATTCTATGGATATTTATCAGAGCACGGAGTAGAGAATCGAAACCGGAGCCACAACATCATTTTTCAGGCAAAGTGGCCAATTTTTTGCCTGGTTAACCGGTTAACACAATTACAGTGCAATTATGTTAACCGGTTAACATGTTGTAATTTTGCGTCTTTGGTCTGATTTTTAACTGTTAACCGGTTAGCAGTTATGCTGTAACCGGTTAACACAGGCAGATTTTGCATATTCTGCTGCTTTTTCAGGACAACACCATTGCACACTTGGGTCTTTGATTCTACAGCATTCTAGCAACAAATGGAATATTCCAGACATCTCTAGACATTTCAATTCAATTCAATTCCAAGGGGCGTTTATTCTAGTGTTTCATTTCAAATCAAGTGCACCATATTCCTTGTTTTCCAAACATCTCCACCTTTGGATGTTGAAGTTCACCTTGGGATTGTTACCGAGTTGGTTCTAACTAACCGAGTTAACCGTCTTGACTCGGTGAGTCAAGTCCAACTAACTCCGACCCTAGATCCAAACCCAAAGCTAAGTCCAAAGCTAATCCCGATCCTCCCACACTCCAAACCTTAAATCTATATAAGAAACCCTTCACTCATTTTTCAGGGGATCCACCATTTTTTCACCAAATTTCTCACATTTCACTCTCAATTCTCTCTTTACTCTCTGAACTTTCTACCACTTCTACACTTTCATCTCAATTCTCTCTTCCAAACCCTCACAAAAAGCTCTTATTTCTTGAAGGATAATCACTTTTCACATTAAAAAGTGATTAATTCTTGAGCTCAAACTCCATCATTTGGCTTTCTTTGGTTGGATTTCTGGAAGTTCAGATTATTCTACTTCAATCCAAGGGTTTCACACCATTTATTTTGGTGCAAGTTCGATCTCGATGATTTTTCGCGCTTTTGCTCGGTTTCGACGCGTTTCGGCTACTAATCGAGGAATCTCGGTTTTCTTTAATTTTTTGCACCAAGATCACTTTGCAACAATCACCAAAGCAATTATCCGCTTTGTAGGTTGGTTTTCCTCAGGTCTATACTTGATTTAGCTTATTTGCAACTTATTCGATGTAGATCTTTGGGGATTTTTTATTTGGATCCATTTGCTTGAATTTGATTTTTGATTTGATGATTATTGGATTCAATTGATGTTTGATGACTGTAATTCCATGTAATTTCGTGATTAATTGATTGCATGTTCATTTGGATGTTTGGAGAAGTGATTTGCTCCTGAAAAGTGCGTTTGGAACTGGTTTTTTTGAACTCTGTCCCAGAGTAACCGGTTAACACAATTGCAGTGCAATTATGTTAACCGGTTAACATGTTGAAATCCTGCGTATTTAGGCTGATTTTGAACTGTCAACCGGTTAACACACATACGTTAACCGGTTAACACTGCGGCAGAATGTGATTTTCTTGCATTTTCTTGTTCTTTTGAGATCCTTTGCATGTCTAAACTTCATGGATTAATGTGTTGATGATTGGTGGACTATTCTTGAGCTGTTTCACCTCACTCTATTGCATGAGCATGATTTTCTGACACGCGATTCTTGGTTTTTATCGATGAATGTTTATGTTCGCATTGTTGATTAATTGAGGTGATGAGCACATAATGCACACTCATTGAGCTTGTTAATTGTTAATTTATACTTGTGTTGCTGGAATTGCCATGTGCATGTTCATTTACTTTCTATTTCAAGAGGTGTACACTTATTTCAACTTGTTCATATGCTTAACATGATGCATCCTCCCGTAATGGGCATTCTTCCATGATGATGTCAAGAGTTGTTCACCATGATTTATGTTGTGGTTGTGATCATGTCTGATTCAAGGATATGTAAGGATTGATGCATGTTTGTTTTTTTGCTATGAGTAAATCATTTGTGAATGTATGCTGCCCTGATTTTCCACTGTTGTCTGTACACACATGTGCTGTTGTATGCGCTGTATGCTGCTTTTTTATACCCATCTTTGTGCTGAATCATGTACTGTTATAAGCTTTCTTGCTTACGTGCCACTTTTTACTGCTGTATGGATGCTGTAGCGCTGTTGTAGCCGCTGTTTTTCCTATTTATTCTCTTTCTCTTTTTATGGATTACATGATATAATGCTTAGTGGTGTAGAATTTTCTCACATCCCTTAGGGATCCTAGCTCATCCTTAATTTTTGATTAAGGTGAGGTATAATAAGCATTAGATAGTGCTATCCCTCTCTTCTTTTAGACTTAGATGGTTCTTATGCCTCACACAACCATAGGATCTCCATGCATGATAACATTAGGGTTGTTAGTCTTCCCCGCTTAGACTTTTTCCTTTCCTAACCCTTTGAGTCTCTCTTTCTCATCTCAAAACAAAAATCAAAACATGTAATAAAAACAACAAGTGTTGTATGCCATGAGCCTTAAGTACATGGGAAATGGAAGGAGAAGGGTTTCCCTTCACCTTTCTAGAGTGTTTAGCATACGTCCTGTTAGGACGACCATGCGACGCATTCGTTCCTATGTCATAGACTTTAGTGAAATACTTATTATAAACACAAAATAATCAAAATACTTCTTCTTAAAAGACAAAAACAAACAATTCTCTTCTCATCTCTTCACTCCATTCGTTGAGGATGCGTCACTTCCGTTCTACCGCAAACAGGTAAATGCCTAAGATTCTGTACAACGAGCTGCGACACCTTACTACTGGAACGCGAACCTTGATGTACTCCACTAAAAAAAACACAAACAAATCAAATCCATCCGTGGTGAGGGGAACTACGTCGCTCTGATTCTCGCGTGCGAGCGGGATACGTAGGCAGGAGATCGTGCGAGATCTCTCCGAGCACCATCCTTCTCTTTTCCCCCAAATCATAGTCCGAACTACGTTGACTCTCACTTTCCCATTGCACAAGGGAATACGTAGGCCTAGGACGCGACGTCTTATCGAGTCACTTCTTTTTCTTTTCTTCCTCGTTTCTTCGTTCTTTCTCGTACATGTTCCTTCTCGTGTCCAGTAGCAGTGGAGCTCCAGACGATGATACCCTTTGATCGAAACAACAAGCGTGGATCCCATCGGGTACGATGGATGCGAGGGGGTGCTAATACCTTCCTCTCGCGTAATCGACTCCCGAACCCAGTTCTCTTGGTCGCGAGGCCATGCTTTTCCTTCCCTCAGGTTTACGCAGTGTTTCCTTTCCCTCTCTTGGGATAAATACACATTGTTGGCGACTCTGTTTCTGCGCCACTTTTGCGTTTGTACTTGGATGAAAATCCCGGGAGCGACACTTGGTTGTGTTTGTCCCCTAAGTGATGAGTTTGCTCTCTCCAATAGAGTGGCCAGTCGTAGGCAGAGAATTTATAACCTTTCTAACTCCCCACTGAGTTTAACCCTCATGGAAGTTTTGATTTAGTTCTCCTTTCCACACTTGGATAGGATAAATCCCCAGTTTAAGTTCATTCCTCACTAGTTATCATCTTGTTTGACGGTATCTCTCTAGCTTATTCCTGGATTGAGTCGGTCTTTTGACCATTTTGATAACTTGAACCTCTGAATTAAAAGGGCATTTATTTTGCGCCTTTTAGGTGGTTTATGTCCCCAGAAAGAATCTGTTGAGGGTTCCCCCCAGCAAGATAAATTTATTCCGCCTTGGAATCTACACATGACAGCAAGTGGAAATCTCTTTATTTGAGAAGCTTGTTTTTATCCCTGAATTTCCCAGTGAATCTGTAAATAGCAGTCTCTTTTTGAGAAGTTTGTCTATCCCTGTTGAAGTTATCAGCATATCAAATTTTCTTTCATCTTATGGCATCTCTCCGAAGAAGTTTTAAAGGGAAGTATGATGAAGATATTTTTCCAAAAAATGGCATCTCTCCAGAGAAGTTTACTAGTGATCTCTGAGATTGTCACCCCAACTGTGGAACCTTCTATAAATGTCAATACTACTGTTGTACCACCGTTGGGTATGCCTTATGGTTTTGTACCTCCGCCAATTGCTACAACTACTCAATAGGCTGTTCCCGTGGGGCATGCGAATCCTTAATCTATCCCAACCTTTGCTCCACCAACTGTGCAAGCTCAAGTGCACCCCATTTTCCACAATCCACCACCGGTTTATGATTTCCCAAAGTGTCTAAAGAAGGGGAAGAGCGTCATGAAAATCTGAAAGAAAGTGTGGAAACCATTCAAAGAAAGATGAGAGCAATGGAAGGCAGTAACATCTTTAGTACTGATGCTAGAGATATGTGTTTGGTATCTATTTTAGTGATTCCACCGAAGTTCAAGACTCCAAGCTTCGACCAGTATTCAGGCGCGACGTGCCCAAAGTCGCACTCGATTATGTAATACAGAAGAATGGTAGCATATATGGATAATGACAAGCTAATGATCCGCTGTTTTCAAGATAGCTTGAAAAGAGCCTCTGCTAAATGGTATATGGGCTTGGACCAATCCAGAATTCACAGTTTTCAAGATTTGTCATATGCTTTTGTGAAACATTACAAGTATAACATGGATTTGGCCCCAGATCGTAGGCAGCTTTTAAGTATGTCTCAGAACAACTCAGAGTCCTTTAAAGAATATGCTCAATGTTGGAGGGAAACTACTTCCCAAGTGGAACCCCCCATTGTCCGAGAAAGAACTAGCTTATTGGTTCGTAGACACTGTGCAGCCCGAGTTTTATGAAAGGATGATTAGTAGCGTTACCGCCAATTTTGCTGACATTGTAGCTGTGGGCGTAAAAGTGGAAGCCAGTTTGAAGAGTTGCAAGGTGATTAGTTCTTCAAGCAACTAGAGCAGTAGCAACAACATGAAACCTCCCAATAATTTCCATAAAAAGAAAGAAGGGGAGACAAATGCAGTCATGACAGGCAGAAAGAAGAATCAAGTTTGGAAACATCCAGTTTATCAACAGCAATCTAACCCGGGTTTTGTCCAACAACCAATATACCTTGTTCAATATGCCCCACAACCTTATATGGCAGCCGTGACTCTAACTTTCAATCATCAAGCTCCAAATTATCAGCCCGCGCAGCAACCGCCCGCTTATCAACAACAACCCAACTATCAACAAGCGCCCAGTGCTCCAGCTTACCAACAACAACAGAGGCCACTAGCTCCTCAATCAAACGCTCTCTACCGAAGACAAGTGGCAAAACCTTCATTTCCTCCTATTCCAATGACTTACACAAAGCTTTACCCTTCTTTGGTCCAACAAGGTTTAATCACCACTAGACCCTTGGGCCCACCTACAGAAAAGTCAATGCAATTTCATAACCCTAATACCCACTGTGCATTCCACCAAGGCGCTGCCGGTCATGGCCTAGAAGAATGCCTTGCGCTGAAATATATTGTGAAAGGGCTTAATAGAGAAGAAGATCATGTCCTTTGGGGATAATCAGCCAAATGTGAAGAGCAACCCATTTCCTACACATGGAACTGTAAATGCTATCGAAGATGGAAGTGACGAGGTGTTGATTATGGATGCGTCTAAGATTAGGACTCCTGTCAGGACTTTTCATTCAAAATTGTTTGAAGCTAGTTTGGTAAAGGTTTTCCATGATGACTGTGAGGACTATGATGCCAGTGTCAGAAGATGTAAATTGGTTCGAGACGACATTCAAGGTCTGATTAACGAAGGTTTTTTACAAGTAATCAGTAAAATGAAGAATGAGCAAGTGGCGGTAATTGAGTCCATATTCAACTTACCAGAATCAAAGAGAAGGTGCCCATCTTTAATATGTCGAAGCCAGGTTCTGTGGTCCCTATTTTCAATAAACCAAAGCCAGTGTTCAACACACCAGAATCTGTTGTTGCTTCTGCTGCCAATCAACCGAGGTCGATAATCATTCGACTGTCTGTCCCTTTTCGTTTTAGAGATTCTAAGGTTGTGTCATGGAAATATGAAGCTACTGTGATTGACAAAGAGTTTGGAAGTGTGGTTCCAAGGAAAGAGGTGGGAACTACTAGCGAAGAAGTAACTAATATAGCTGGGGGTGGAAAGATGACACGAAGTGGTCGAATCTGTACTCCCCTCTTCAAAGGGACTACACCCAAAGAAACTGTTGTTCATGTTTCTGTCAAGGACAAGGAAAGGGAAGTGGTTACAAATGATGAAGGTGCTGAGTTTCTAAGAATCATCAAAAGAAGTGACTACAAGGTGGTGGATCAACTTGACCATACTCCCTCTAAAAGCTCAATCTTGTCTCTGTTAATGAGTTCACCTACCCACCAAGTTGCTTTACAGAAGTTATTGACCCAAGCCCACGTTGGTCAAGATATCACTACCGGCCAGTTTGACAGTATAATTGTAAATATCACTGCTTGTAACACCCTCAACTTTAGCAAAGAGGAGTTACCTGGAGAAGGTCAAAATCACAATCTTGATTTACATGTATCTGTGGAATGTCAAGAAGACACTTTGGCAAGAGTCCTCATGGACATTGGCTCCTCTTTAAATGTTTTACCTAAGAGGACACTTGAGAAGTTGGCTTACAAAGGGGTTGAAATGAAACCTACCTCCCTGGTTGTCAAAGCTTTTGATGGCTCACGAAGATCTGTAATGGGTGAAGTTGAGTTACTAGTCTTAATTGGCCCGCATGTTTTCAACATCACATTCCAAGTGTTGGACATTAATCTCGCTTACAGCTGCCTACTTGGAAGGCCATGGATCCATGAAGCTGGTGCTGTAACTTCAACATTACACCAAAAGATGAAGTTCGTGATTGATGATAAGCTGGTTATCATACATGGGGAAGAGGACTTGATGGTCAGTAATTTGTCTTCCTTCCGCTACATAGAGGCTGATGAGGATGCTTTGGAAGCTTCTTTCCAAGCTCTTGAAATAGCCAATGCTGTCATGTTGGACATTGAAGAACCGGTGGTCCCAAGTAATCTATCTTTTGTTTCATTCATGATTATCCAGTCTTCCATGAAAGAAGGTGTTCCCGTAGGCTGGGGTAAGGTTATTGAAGTGCATGAAAGGGAAAAGTATCTAGGGTAGGGTTACAAACCAACTCGTGGTAAAGCATCTGCTTCAACGACAATGTGACTAAAGACGATCTAGGAAGCGTTCATCAGCAAAGGATATCAGGTCAATGTCGTGATAAAAGATGAGGAAGATGAGGATGTCAGCCATTTGGTGTTTCAGTGTGACGCTGCACTAAATAATTGGGAAGCTATTGAGATCCCTGTGTTGTTCCCAGTGCCAGAGTAATATGTTTGTTTTTGTTGTTTGTTTTTAATTCCATAGCCATGCCCAAGGCTATCGGATTATTTTGTATGGGCCACCACTTTCAACTTTTATTAATCAATGAAGATATTTTGTTAAACTCTTTTATTTTCATTTACCGTTTTTTTCTTTTAAGGGAAAATGGCAATATTTTTCAAAAATACCAAAAAAATATTCTTCTTGAATTTATTTTTGTGCATTTTAATAAAATAAGTCACTCCACCATGCAGAACAATCCACAAACATGTTGTATTCGATGGTCCTACTTTCACCATTGACTTTTACTCACCCATCTACCAAGCTGAAGATGAGGGAGAGGAAGACTATGAGGTCCCAGATGAGTTAGCAAAAATGTGTGAGTATAAGTACACGAATCTTTAGCCACATGAGGAACAAGTTGACACCATCAATCTTGGTACCGATGAGGACAAGAAGAAAGTCAAGATTGGGGCAACACTAAGGGCAGAGATCAGACAACAGTTAGTAAAGCTTCTTGAAGAGTGTGTGGATGTGTTTGCATGGTCTTATCAGGACATGCCTGGTTTGGATACAGGCATAATAGTTCATAAACTACCACTCAAGCCCGGGTGCCCACCAGTAAAACAGAAACTTCGAAGAAGTAGGCCTGACATGGCCTTCAAGATCAGGGATGAGGTCAAAAGACATCTTGACGCAAGATTTCTGGCAGTCTCAAAATACCCTGAGTGGGTAGCTAACATTGTGCCTGTGATGAAAAAGAATGGCAAAGTGCGAATGTGTGTGGATTAAAGGGATCTTAACAAGGCAAGTCCTAAGGACGATTTCCCTCTGCCTCATATTGACACTCTTGTGGATAATACGGCCCGTTTTGCAGTTTTCTCCTTTATGGATGGTTTCTCCGGTTACAACCAGATTAGAATGGATCCTGTCGACATGGACAAAACCACGTTCATCACTCCTTGGGGGACTTATTGCTACAAGGTCATGCCCTTCGGTTTGAAAAATGCAGGGGCAACATACCAAAGAGCTATGGTGACTCTTTTCCATGATATGATGCATAAAGAGATTGAGGTGTATGTTGATGATATGATTGCTAAATCCCAGAGTGAGGAGGACCATTTGGATCACCTTCTAAAACTATTCAAAAGACTCCGAAAATATCAATTGAGGTTGAACCCTGCCAAATGTCCCTTCGGTGTTAGATCAGGAAAGTTGTTCAGTTTCATTGTTAGTCAACGAGGAATTGAGGTAGATCCTGACAAAGTGCAAGCTATCCAAGAGATGCCAGCTCCACAAACTGAGTCTCAAGTAAGAGGTTTTCTTGGTCGTTTGAATTATATTTCCAGGTTTATTTCCAATATGACTCCCACTTGTGAGCCAATCTTCAAGTTGCTTTGCAAAGACCAAACTGTAGAGTTGAACTCCGACTGCTAGCAGGCCTTTGACAAAATCAAGAGTTATTTGTAAGAACCACCGATCTTGGTCCCACTTGTTCCAAGGAAACCCCTCTTCATGTATCTGACTGTATTGGAAGGATCAATAGGTTGTGTTTTGGGCCAACATGATGAATATGGACGTAGAGAGCATGTCATTTACTATTTGAGCAAGAAGTTTGTTGATTGCGAAAGTCGATATTTGCTTTTAGAGAAGACTTGTTGTGCTTTAGTATTGCCCGTCAGGCGTTTGAGGCAATACCTGATATGTCAAACTACTTTATTGATCTCAAAAATAGATCTAATAAAGTATATTTTTGAGAAGCCTGCTCAGACTGGGAGACTTGCCCGTTGGCATATGTTGTTATCTGAATACAACATCCAATACATGACTCAAAAAGCTATTAAAGGAAACATCTTATCAGATTACCTTGCAGATCAGCCTGTGGAAGACTATGAACCCCTCAAGTTTGATTTACCAGATGAAGACATTATGTTGATAAAGAAAGACTATGAAGATCCAGGTCCCGACGAAGGCCCCGAGCCAGGTTCCCGTTCGAAAATTATGCTTGACGGTTATTCTAACTATAGTGGGCATGGTGTAGGTGTTGTGTTGATGAACCCTGATGGTGGTTATACCCCGTTTACAGCAAGGTTAGATTTTGAATGTACAAACAACGTTGCTGAGTATGAGGCATGTATCCTAGGGTTGGAATCAGCTATTGATCTCAGAATCAAGATTTTGGAGGTCAGTGGATATTCTGCTCTGGTTATTTATCAAGTCAAAGGTGAATGGGAAACCAGAGACGAGAAATTGATCCCGTACCATGCCTATATTATGGAGATGATCCAATACTTTGATGAGATCACTTTCCGTCATGTTCCGCGATCAGAAAACTACATAGCGGATGGTTTAGCCATGTTAGCTTCAATGTGGAAGGTCAGATTTGTTAATGAGGCACCACTGATTAAGATTGAGCACAAGACTGAACCATCCTACTGCCAGTTGATTGAAAAAGAGGTGGATGGGAAACCATGGTTTCATGACATCAGAAATTATCTGAAGAACCAAGAATATCCTACTAATGCTTCAACTCTTGACAAGAAGACTTTGAGGAGGTTGTCGTCCAATTTTTTCCTCAGTAATGATGTGCTATACAAAAGGAATCATGACATGGTTTTGCTAAGATGTGTCGACAAACGAGAAGCAGACCTGTTAATTCAGGACATTCACGAAGGAGCGTTTGGCACTCACGTGACCAAGCAAGTGGTTGCCTACTTCATTAAGAACCAAATTATCTGTTGTTACGGAATTCCAAATAGGATCATAACAGATAATGGAACCAATTTGAATAACAAGATGATGAAGGAATTATGTGATAGCTTCAGGATTGAACATCATAATTCTTCACCTTATCATCCCAAGATGAATGGAGTTGTCGAAGCCGCTAACAAAATATCAAAAAGATCCTATAGAAGATGGTCAAGACTTATAAGGATTGGCATGAGATGTTACCATTTGCCTTGCATGGGTATAGAACTTCGGTTCGTACTTCGACGGGGGCAACCCCTTTTTCTTTGGTGTATGGGATGGATGTTGTTCTTCCCATTGAAGTAGAGATACCATCTTTGAGAATTCTGATGGAGACCAAGCTTGATGCAGTGGAGTGGGTCCAAGAAAGATACGATTAGCTGAACCTCATCGATGAGAAATGTCTGACTGCGATGTGTCATGGTCATTTGTATCAGAAGAGGATGAAAAGGGCATTTGATAAGAAGGTCCATGTTCGTGAATTCCGAGAAGGGGAACTCGTACTCAAAAATATCTTGCCATCTCAAAGGGATGTACGTGGAAAATGGGCGCCTAACTATAAAGGCCCATTTGTGGTAAAAACTATATTCTCATGAGGTTCCCTAATTCTTACGACGATGGATGATGAATAACTCTCACACCCTGTAAATGCTGACGCAGTAAGAAAATATTATGCCTAAAAATCCCGCTAAGTCGAAAACCCGAAAGGGCGACTTAAGCAAGAAAAGGGTATCTCGGTGGGTCATAACCTATGAAGGAGACTCGGGCAAAAGTTAGGGATTAAAAAAAACTCGCTAGGTTGAAAACCCGAAAGGGCGGCCTAGGCAAAAATGAGCGTCCCGGTGGATTGAAAACACGAAAGGGCGATCCAGGTAAAAGTTAGGGACGAAAGGCGTTTCACTGTGTCAGAAGGGTTGTCACCAATACCAAGGAATTTAAGCAGAAGTTCAAGCTCTTTTGCTCTCATAAGCAGCAAGGCTTTGGAGGATTCTTAGTTATTAGGGATAGTAGTGGTCATTGAATACAATGTAACCTTTCTCTTATTGCCATTTCCTAATTGTAATATTCTATGGAACTTTTCCATTTGCAAGTTGCCATTCTAATAAAATCAGATATTTGAACCATTCATTTGTTGGATATTTATCATTTCTCTACTCTTTCCTTGTTATGCAAAACTTCATTTATTTATTAATAATGGTTTTGAAAGCGGAAAATTTTGAAATAAAGAACAAATCTTTTGTGAAACACACAATGAAAACATAATCTACTTTGGCTCTTCGGACGATTTAGTAAAATCACATGCTCCCCCAGTAGGTCTTGTTGTAACGAAAGCACTGCTAAACATCTGGCATGTAATTCCCCCCAGTAGGTCATTACCAATATCCTTTGAAGCCCCGTGTGGTTATCACCATTTGGTGCATGTGGAGTCTGTGTTTGTCTCTATCTTTTCTGGTTTTTCTTGAAGATCTCGTTTAATCTCTTCAGTATAGGAAATTCCCAAAAAATATTTTTGTTGGTTGTCTATCCATTTGTTTCAAATTGACCCCTAGTGGATCAAATTTTCTTTCTGGTTTCATCCCCAATAAAGAGTTTGTCTACCCTTTTTGCTGTCCCCGAAGTCGTCCGGTCATATCTGAACCTGTTGGTTAACCCCTCTAGATATTCCCCAGTAGAGACCATCTGGCTTGGTTCTATCTCCAGTGAGTATTTCTCTTCTAAAGTGGTAAGGTCATAACTGAACCTGTTGCTTGATCACTTTAGGCTTCCCCTTTTGGTTTCTGTTCCCTAGTGTTCTCCTGGTCATCCCCAGTGAGTTGTTAGCCTTGGTTTGTTAACCTGTTTCCCATTTTGTTCACATCTTGCATTATCATGACATTATATCATCATATTAGAGTTCATGGCACGTCAGCATTTGCATAATTTTCGTCGTCCTTAGCATAGCATTACATCTAAGGGCAAAATTTTCAGTTTGCTATATTTAAATACCCTTCACCATAATTTCGTGAGGATCATCATCGCTTACGTTATCTGGTGAAGATATTTAAATAGGGGCAACTGTCATACCCCAAATTTTACCCTCTAGATGTCATTTTGTTGCTCATCATTTTAAGTCAATCATGCATGCTTAGCTAACAATTTTGGAGTTTTTGTTTTGCTTGCTCACTTGTGAAGATCAAGTCCTCTAAGAAAGGTTTGGATGGCATAGGATCATTGTCTTTAACTTCGGAGAATTTTTATGAGGGTGGTTATGCTTCAAGAGGTGGTGAAAGGAGTCGTGTCTCCATGCTCATGATCCAGGCTATAAAGGTTCCAAGTTTTGCACCATTGCATATTAAGACCAGCCACAAAATCAAATGTATGATTCAAGCAAAGTTATGGCTTGGTTTTGTTGCATATTGGTTCAAAGGAGTGATCATTCATGTTTTAATGGAAAGATGTGCTATTTTTGGGTCATGTTTGGGCCTTGATGCCAAGTGATGGATGAGTTTCTTTATAATTTGGTTTGTGATCAAGGAGTGTTCAATTTGAATGGCATTGGAAATGAATTTCAAATTATGATCAAATTCGATCCGTGGTCCATGATCCCATTTAATTTCATCTTGATCAAGGTTATTTTGGAAAGCGTGTTTTGATCATATGTGAACTTGGATCTAAAAGGTTTGTCTTAAATCAGTCATGGAAGAAAATTATTTTTAGGTTGAGTTGTTATCAAGGCATGACCATGTTTTGTCCAAGTGAGTATGGCGTTTGGGAGTTCTGGTGTTGTCTAAGTCAGGATCAAAGTCCAAAGTGATTTCAACTATAAGTTAAAACTCAATGATGATGAGAATTGGCTAAGCAATTTGTACGTGGGACTGGATTTAGCTTGCTTATGGAGAGAGATAGAGACGTTGGTTACAAGAGACATGGATTAAGAAGAATCTATAAATAAATGGCAACAATAAAATGGAAAATACATTTGTTGTCCTAAAACCAATGTGATAGACCATGTCCTATATCTAATGAGCCCTCCACAAATTGTACCAGCTTCTCTAAGCTCTCAAGGCTTATTTATTGAGGAAAAGGCAACCGTATAGTTAATGCATTGAAGATATGTGCATGACATTTCGCTTGGACCAAATTTTTCTTTAGCTTGACAACAACGGCTACTATGTCCAACCAATCCACAATTCTCTCATCAAAGCAATCCAAGACCCGCCATCAAAACAACAGCAGTCAAAATCGCAAAAATTGTGACAAGAAAACTGTCATGTTGTTTGAGCTGTTAAGACCAGAGAAAAACCTGTCATACTATCCACATTGTCCATCTAAAACTGTTGAGTCCCAAACTTGACCCAAAACCTGTATAGGGTCCTCGAAGAAAGCCTCGAAGCAATCAAGAACGAGTTCAAGGATGTTTTGTCTTTGGAAAACAAGTTGTGTAATCAGCTAGCAACTCTGAAGAAAGAAAGAAAGATCTAGATGATCAGATAAATGCAATCAAAGTTAACATATTCGTGTTTCAATCGGCTAAGTTCACAGCTATGAAGAGAAAAAGGAAAGATTTTGAAGAAGCAAAAACTCTGAAAGTACAAAGAGATGAGTTAAGGCAGCAAATTCCACAGTTGAGAGATGAGAGGGCAATGGCCAAGAAAGTCCAAGAAAATACTCATGTTGAATGGTTAAAGCCTGGAGAAAATTTAACAAAAGCTTAAATGGGGTAAATTCTGAATACATTCAAGTTTGTTCATCAGAAAATTGCATATAACAAGGCTGAATTTCAACTATATCAGATACTGTCATATTTGTAATGTGCTTCCATGGTGAGAAAGGAAACAAATTTATCCCAAACAGTGTCAATACATAATAGTTTTTTAAGCCATTATAGGTCCAGGACAAAAAGAATTCCATATCCACAATTTAAACTTCATCATTGTCACTAACCATCCAAGACCAATGCAATTCATGAACATACATTTTCAATCCCAAATTTCAAAAACCAACATGAAGCAAATTTGTCCACTCATAATTTCAAGAGAAACAAAGTCAATCAATCAAAATGAATGCAAGGTTTCAGTTCAAACCAATGTTAAACTCATGCCACATTCCCAAAGAAAGAAAACCACACCATTACCTATTGATGTAACAGCAGGGAATATGATACTGACCTGTTACAGATAAACTCTCCCAAAAGCTCCAACACAAACTTGCAACCTACACATCACCATAGTGTCAGCACACCAACTTCAATTCATGCTTCATTCAAAGGATCTTTCCACAATTTCTACACTCAATTCTCTCCAAACAATGTCTTCAAGACTACCTGCCCAAAACAAGACAATTCAATTTCACAAAAAGAACCAACTCAATTTTCAAGAACAAATTCAAAATCACACCACACCACACAAATTCATACAAAGTGCATTTTCCATACAAATAAATTCATGTTGTTCAAGCTAACTCAATTCACCACCTTCTGTTAATGCAGTTACAAAGATATCCTTTCATAATTTCAAAACATAACCATTTTTCAACACCAGTTCAAAACTATGCCTAAACAAGCTCTACATTCCATAATTCCTAGAATAACTTCTGTCAGCTTTCTAAACTCATTCAAAAAACCAATTCAATCCATTCCAAATGGAGTCATACCAGTTCACAGGTTCAAAGTGCAATGCAAGTCACAAAACCAATATTTTATAAGTTGCATTTACCATGTTTTTCCAGGCAAGTCACAAGTTTTCAGGACACCAATACCTAATTCTAACAGCTTTTGATATGAAGCAGGGCCCACAAATTTGTGGCATGTGGGACCATTTTGTTTTACGCTAACAGACAAAATCCTAGGGGGGACATTCTCTGAGGACTGGTACATTACGCGTTCTACCAAAATTCAGAAGGGTCGGCATATTTTGTACCCTAATCTTCGTTTGCAAGTTTTCAAATGGAACCCTAATTCTATCAGTATAAAAGAAGCACTATTTATTGCTTGAGAGCAGAACCTAGCACCGTTACAACTCCCAAGTCACTTTTTCCCTAACCCTAATCAGAAGAGATCCCTCTATTACAAGAAGTTTTTAGAGCTTTCCATTAAAGCTCTAAAACAGTTGGAGCTAGACCTATTTCTCACACACAGAAAGGAAGAAGAAGAGTTCGTGGGCTCAAAAGAAGGATAAAGAAGGACGAGTTACCTGGAGTTATTTTGAAGATTCGTTGAGTTTGATTCTACAAGAGGTAGTCATTAAATCTGACATTTTTGTTGCCTAATTACGTTGCTCATTGATCTCTGCATGTTATTTCTGCTTCTTTTGCTTTAATTTGTTCATTTTCTGTGAAGCTTCAGAACTAGGGTTTAGTTTGGGATTTGGGTTGATTTTTTTATTTCTGTTAGGAATTAGACAGATTTGGGTTCGGATTTGGATTTAGAAAGGAAATTTAAGAGGGGTTGGTGTAGAGTTTTTGGTGTTTTGACGTTGGTTCGACGGAGAAGACGGCGGTTTCCGCCGCGCGTTCATCTTCTCCAGCGACTGTGTGTTTTTTTCCGGCGAAGGTTTTTGTTCAGTGAGGAGAAGAGAGAGATACAACATGGAGAGATAAAGGCTTTATGTTATGAACCAGTTTCCACTGTTTCCTTGTTTTTGTTTCAGTTTCATTTCATATATTTGGCATGCGTGTGTGGATACTGCCGGTGACATGTGTCACCGTTTTTGTTCCTTGGGTATTGATAAGATCTTAAATCTGATGGTTTTCATGTGAGGTTCACAGTAGGATTTCCTAGGCCATTCCTCACTGGATCAGGCGGGCTGTCCAGTTCTCGGCTTGATTTGAAGTTACTGTTCACACTCCCCATTACAAGCCTATTTAGGATTTTTTGTCTGTTTTCCTTTATTGCTTGCACCCCCTGTTTTCTCTTCTTTTTTTTTTTTAATTTCACATCTAGTTTTCTTTTAATCAATTAATTAATTTAGTTTAATTATTTTAATTAGTTATTTATTTTTTTTCTTTAGATTTTTTTAATTAGGATTAAATTAATTAATTAGTTTTTGGTTAGGATTAGTTTAGTTTAGTTTATTTAGGTTAATTATTTTTCTAGTTAGATCATTTAATTTTCTAAGTAGAAATCATTTGGAATTTTAAGTTTAATTAGATTTAATTATTTAATTAGTTTTTGTTAGATTTAATTAGTGTTACTTAATTAGGCTTATTTTATTCTAATCATTTTTTGGTTTATTCCATTTCAATTTTCATTTAGTTCTTGATATTGTGTGGTGCATAAATCTTAATTCTTGATCATCTATCTTGTGAGCTTTTGTTTGTTTTGAGCATTTGTTGTGTGTATTGCTATTGATTTTGTTTTGGTCATTTGAGGTTTCTCTTTATCCCTCTGTGGCTTACCCCTCATTCCAAAGGAAGGTTACTATGTTGACTTCTAAGTCATCCTCTTAGTTGGTTTAGTCCTTCCCTCTTGCTTTGTCTTGACCTTTTTAGGATCATTACCCGTGGCCTCATTGGAGCCTTTATCCCTCTTTGACCTAGTTTTAGATTAAGGTTTTTGAATCCTATGTGATTACTATCATTATAGATACTTACTTTTCTCTCTTGGCCTTATTAGAGCCATTGTGTCTTATAACTTAGAGTTAGGTTTGGAGTTTTTGAACTCTATGTCGGTACCATTATGATGTTTACTCACTCTCCCCTTTGACTTTGTTTAAAGTTAACCTTTTAGTTAGATTCTTTCAATGTAGACTTAGAGAGTTCTTTAACTCTACGTGAGTATTATGATCATAAATACTCATTCCCTCTTGGAACCTTGATCATTATCAAGAGTTCCTCACCCGTTGAGGTGATTTACGAATGCTCTGATTCCATCCTTATTAGGATACGTAGGCACGAGATGCGACGTCTTGGCGAGCATACTTAGTGTATATACCCTTAGGTCTTTACCTTAGCACTTTCCCTTAGCAAGCAAACTTTAACATAACATAAATACTAACAAGAGGTTCCTGTAGAGTAGTGCAGTTACTTAGGATGCTAAAACCTTCCCTAGGTATAACCAACCCCCTAACCTATATCTCTTGCATTGTTTTTACATCGCAATTAGGGTTTTCGATCTTTCCCTTTCCTTTGGATAAATCAAAGCTCGGTGGTGAATTTCAAAGATGTGTGATTCAAGTTAATTAATAGCTTGATATCTGATTCTCACCGCAACATGAGTGCTTGAAATACTTTTAAGGAAAGTGATTTCATTCACGATTCTAGCCTCGATCCATTTAGTTTATATTATTTTTCCAATAGTTTCTACTGCATTCAAACACGGTAAAAAAATAACAGATAATTGTACTCTTAAGTAACGTTGATTTGTTGTGAGATATTTTGTCTCTGATTGTCTATGGTGTGTGTGCTCTCTGTCTGTTTGAGTCACTTATGTATTTATTTTAATATTTGCTTTGGTTTTATTTATTCTAAAAACTTGCAAAGATTTTGCGTGGAAGAAATATTTAAATCAAATCAATTGAAAGAAGATTTATTAAAGTATATATTTGAAGAAGATTTTGATTGGAAATCATTTAATTTAAAAGATTTGGATTTTGTTTTACTAAAAAAGATTGGATATGTTGTTTTTCGATTCGGTTTGCATTTGAATAAACTTTACTAGGCTTTTCTTCTAGATTGTATTTGTTATTGAAGGAGATGGTTCTCCTTGTTTAGAGACTGGCCTGTGTTTTGAAGAATTACTTTGAACACTGTAATTTGTGTCTAAGTAGAGTCTGTGTTTTTTTTGTGTAATATTCTATCTTGAGAGTCTTTATTATTTTAAAATCATAGAATATTTGGTCCGTAACTATGATTTGAGTTACTCTACTTATAATCGTTATTTTGCAAACACTTGGGAGAGTGTTTTAGTGTAAGTGAGGGGATCTCAGATTCAGGGGAGTCTGAGTTGAAATTCACAAGTAGTATTAAGAAAAATGTACTAAACTTAGAGAGTTCACACGAGACCCTAGTGTACTATTGACTACTTGAATTAGTGAATTAACTTTCATTGGACTACAACCTTCTAGACGTAGTTGACGATGTTGCAACGAACTATGTTACCAATTATCTATGTTTTTTTTGTTTTTTTTATATTGTTCATCACTCCTTTTAGTCATATTATCTCACACATTGTTTCTTGTCTCAACATTGTGTTTAACGTCTTTTTCACTGATCGAATATAATTTAAATTGGCATCAGAGCAGACACCATGTTTTGGCTGGGTGAGCTTATGGGTTTTAAATTATTTATGTTCAAGATGGATAATGCCAAAGAAGGAGGATATGTTAATTGTCCACCATTTCTTGATGGTGCTAATTATGACTACTGGAATGCTCGCATGGATGCTTTTCTTAAGTCCATGGACAACAAAACCATGAAAGCAGACATCATTGGATGGACTCCACCAAAGATCATAGCAGAAGATAATTCTGAATCTGTGAAGCCCAAAAAAGATTGGATACCTACTGAATATTAAGTTTTGCTTAGAAACTCGTGCTCTTAATTCAATTTATAAAGGAGGCAACAAAAATATCTTCAGAATCATTAATACCTGCACTAATGCTAAGGAGGTTTGGAAAACTCTTGAAGTTGCTAATGAAGGTACATCTAAAGTTCATATGTCAAGACTTTAACTCTTTACCAAAAAATTTGAAAATTTTAAGATGCGTGAGGATGAAACTATATCCAAATTCAGTGTTGGTCTCCATGACATTGCTAACAATTCCTTTGCTCTTGGTGAAAATATGTTCGATTAAAAGCTTGTAAAAAAAATTTAACATCTCTGCTCAAGAGGTTTTATATGAAGGTTAGCTCAAAATGTTTCCATGATGAAAGTTGATGAATTAATTGGATCCTTACTCGTGTTTAAAATGGTTTTTTATGACAAATCCATAAGGAAAAAAAAAAGAGTAAGGGTGTGCGGTTCAAAGTGAATAGTGAAAATTGTGATGACCAATTAAAATGTGATGGTGATGAAAATCTCATTGAATTCATTATCATGCTTGCTATGAGTTTTAGCAAGGTCATGAGAAGACTTGATAAAATATCTGGGAATAATGTCTTTACAAATGTCAAAGACAAACAAAATTAGAATTCAAAAGGTGGCAACTTTCAACATCGAGGAAGAGATGGGGAAAACCAAAACAAGACCAAGGGAGTTCAAGGTCGTGAATACGAAGGTTTTGGACATATTCATGATGAATGTCCAATTTTTTTAGGAAACATAAAAAAAAGATACAATGTCATTTTCTCTGATGATGGGTTAGATGAAGAAAGTGAATTTGATCAGAAAAATAGAGTTGTGGCCTACACTACTAGAATGAAATAAAGCTCAAATTTTGAATTTCCAGATGATAATTGAGATATTAATGATGATGATTTATTTGATGATGTGACCCGCCGCAAGTGCACGGCTGTGCGAAGTAGTAAAAAGTTATCAAACAACAAAGACTAATGGTTTAAGTACCGAATTTTGTCCTATCGATGTATATATAGAGGAATACATAATTTGAGGTTTGGTAAAAATAGCTTAAATAAAAAGCACTTATATGAAAACAACTTAGTTGTAAAATCACTTAAATCACAGTGGAGGTAAACAGAAACTAGGGTTATGGTTCTCACTCTAACACATTTATACAATCCGAGACACTACTATTACGAGAGTTTCGACACAATTTATAGAAAATAGATAAATGTAGGCAACACCTGCTTTCATCAGCGCGTTGCCCTATCGATGACGAATAATTTGTCTGCTTTCGCACGAGCGGATTATTCGTTAAAGATTCGTTACTTATGCTCGGCTATAAAAAAATTTCAAACTCATCCAAGCGTTTTCACTGTATTGGACTTATTTGTTTAAAATCACACACTCCGGTACCGACACATATCTGTAATACCCCAAATTTTGACCACTTAGATTTCCCATTATTGTGAAAATCATCATCACAATATGGATGAACCATCATGCTTCATCAGTCTCCCCAAAGATGGGTGAGCATCCAATACAATCAAAATTAGGGTTTCAAGCCCTCTCTGAGTGCTTAGACAAAGGATCAATCAAGAAATGACATGATCTTCAACTTGTCTAATCTCTCAAACATCTTCAAAGGATCAAAAGGACTCCTACTTCAAGGATTAAGCACAAAGCTGCTCCCTTCTAGGTGGATCAAGTCTCAAGATCGACAGTGTCACCAAATTAGGGTTTTGGTCGACCAGAGTCTCCAGATGGAAATTTTCATCTGGGCACAAGGCAATGATCCAAAACATAACCTAATATACTTCATGGAACCTCATGAACCCATGCATCAAGTCAATTTTGCCTCAGGGGATGCATTCATCAAAAATCAGGAATTAGGGTTTCTTGACCTAATTCACCCCTAAGTTGACTTTTGGGACAAACCATGAGCCAAGACCTCAAGAGATGATTTGAGGGTCTCTAATACACCATATTGATCAATTTGGAACAATGGATTGATCCAAGAAGCTTGAGCAACAAGTCTCATTTTCATCTGCACCACAATTAGGGTTTTAAGGGAAAAGTCAACTGTAACTTTGACTTTTGACCAGGACATGCTCCCAAACCCTAATACATGATTGAATATACCCTATTACACCCATGGAACATGTCCATCAAGTTTGATTTAGGTCAAGGACATGATTTCCTGAAGAATTGCACAGTTTGGAATTCATCTGATAAAAAGTCAACTGTGCACAAAAGTCAACTTTGACTTTTTGATATTTTTCACCAAAATGGATTTTTAACCCTAAAATGATGTTAATGTATGATTTGAATCATCATTCATCAAGAAAAGTGAGATAACTTGTAAAAGGGGTAACCATAAAACTTATAAATTTTTCTAAGTTAAAAATAAAGTGGCAAAGGTACCAACTTTGGAGGACCATAACTCCTAAACCACAAGGCCATTTTTTCTCATCCAAAGATGGATTTGTAGCCCTCATTATCATCTACAAAAACTTCAACTACAAGTCATTCCAATTCATTAAGGATTTTGAGTTATGGAGTGATCAAAGTGGCTGAAAAGTGAAAATGTCACTTTTTCCAACACTTAGTGAAATTTTCACTAAGTCAGAATTTGCCTTCACTTTTTGCCAAATGTAGGGGGATTTTTCACTTGGAATCAAAAGAGATCAAAACCAAACTTGTTCAAACAGTTGTTGTATCATGTAAGAACTTTCCAAAATGGCCAAGAACATTGCCAAATTCAACCTACACCATGAGATACAACATTGCCAAGTTGCCTTGCTGAAATCTGTCAAGGCAAGGCAGAATTTGCATTTTGGCTCGATTTGCCAAAATCAGCCAATTTCAATTGCTCCAATCCACTTGGACACCTCAGAGGATTGAATATAAAGGGGACAATCACTGAGCCAAGCCTCCAAGGTCCAAGGAACAAGGAATAGCATGTTGAACCTAGAATGGCCAAAATAGGGACAAGACTTCAAATTTGGAATGAGGCATTCAATGGAACCATCAAGGTGGCATGGATTGAGCCATTCTCATCTAAAATCAGTCAAGACTTATCCAAGACCAAGGGGACCAAAGCTCTGTGCCCTAACCTCTAGTCAATGGCTAGAGGAGACTTTCATTTCCATTGGCCAACATTGAGGAAACCTACTTACCAGCTGCCATGCACTATTCCTTGCAAAACAAACTTGCTCTACTATAAATAGAGCTCAATTGTGATCAGTTTGAGTACCCCAAAGCCATCTAACAGATGTTTTCCTCAAAATCTCTTTCTCTTGGCAAAAATGCCTTTCTTAGCAAGGTAACTATCGGGTTTTGAGTTTGAGAGCAATTCTGCACAAACCAATCACTCACACACCTCACATACATCACATATGAGCTGATCAAACACTCACATAACATCTGGAACATCAAAATCTCAAAATCACTTGCCATCCACATAAGTTTGAAGTGAAGTTGCAGCTGAGATGCCATAAACTGATCCAGTCCATTTCAATTCAATCCAAGTGTTCAAACACACTCCATATGGTGTAGGGAAGCTGTCCAGATCATCACCACTCATCTGTAACAACTCCAACTCAAAATCACATCTGCTCTTGCTGTCACGACTTGAAGGTAAGCCTAAACTCGGGCATCTCTCAATCTATGCATATTTCCTCGCACAATAATTTGGCCATATGTTCATAATCATGCATGGAATGTTTTCCCTCAATTAATTGCATTGTTTGAATCGTGTATCAAAAATCCTAGCCTTCATGCAGAAATTAGGGTTCTTGAGGTTTCTTCGTGATTTCTTGTTGTATGTTTAATTTAAATAAAATTAAAGTACATAGACATGATCGTGAGGTTGAGACGAGCATAATGATATGTGGATTGCATGATATGATTACGTATTCATGGAGATTAGATAGAAAACGCAAATCTGAGAAACCAAGAACACGCGCGTGTTCTTCAGCTTGTTCTTGGCGCCTTTTTTTCAAATTCAAATATTTGAATTTTGTGATTTTGTTTAATTGATTCAAAAATTAATTTCTCTCTGAGTTTTAATGATTTTGAGTTGATTCTTTTTTTAATAATTCACAAAAATGTTAAAATATTTTATTTTATCAAAAAATCCCAAAAATATTATTTATTTCATATAATTGATATTTTTGTAAAGAATTAATATTTTGATTGTTTTTGGCATTTTAAATATTTTTTCTACATTGATTTTGCAACTTTTAATGCTTTCTAATTATTTTGTAGGTCAATACTTAATTTTTGAAGCATTAATCCAAGATCACAATTTGTTTTCCATGTGTTAAACAATTTTTGATCATTTTAATTGAATTTTTATTCAATTAAATACATTTTGAAAACAAATTAGGGTTTTGGATTAATTCAACCCTCATAAATCATTTTCAAAACACTATGGGCCTCTATTAGAGTGTAAGACCCAATCCTTTTTTTTTTTTGACCAAATCATCTTTGGGCCTCACTTATTGTATAAGTCCCGATACCGTCAAAAAAACAAACGGCGCGATCGTCGCCTTTTCAAAAATCATCTGGGCCTACCCTCGAGTAGTAAGACCCATTTATTTTTCTTCAAAACCCTCTTTGGGCCTCTTGAGAGAGTGTAAGACCCATTCCCCCTTGTACAAAACGTTTTGGGCCTCACTCATTGTATAAGTCCCTCTGTACAAGTAAACGGCGCGATCGTCGCCCGTTTAAAAATAAAAACCATCTGGGCCTACCCTCGAGTAGTAAGACCCATTTCTCTTTTCTTTAAACCTTTTTGGGCCTCTTGAGAGAGTGTAAGACCCATCCCTTTGTACAAGAAACCTTTTTGGGCCCCAGTCACTTGTATAAGTCCCGCTGTACGAAGTCAAACAGTGCGCTCACTGATAAAACCCTGGGCCTCTCCTCGAGCTGTAAGCCCCAAATCTTTCTTTTTCAAAGCACTTTCTCCTTTGATTTTGAATATACTGTTGTTTTTAATCTTTCTTTGTTGAACAACTAACCAAACAGCATGGAAGCACTACAACCGAGTAAGTGGTTATCGCTTTCATTTACTGCTTTCATATTATAAACTGTATTGTGGGGCTGCTCACTGTAAGTCTCCTTTCATAAACTCATATCTACTGTGTAATAATAGTATAGATATTTCGAGTTTCCCCGGCAACTACGTCTAGAACTAGGTGACGCCGTTTCATTTATTCGTAGAAATAGACGCCTAGATCCCCAATAGGAGCACCAGATACAGTCTTCTCTTCGGCTGTCCTCCTTAGGAATCGTCAAGAAGCTCTACTCCCCAAGATGAATGTATTCTCCGTGAATGGCATCTTTGAGTTTCTTCCAAATTCTCAAACTTTCCTGACTTGATCTATTCCTTGTGGATAGCTTGCCTTGAATGTCTCGGGGTTTGGGTACCCACTACGGTCATAATCTTGGACCTTAACTAAGGAACCCTCTTTAAAAGTTAAAAGTCGCTGGATAGTAAACCTCACACGTTTACCAGTGGTTTTCATCTTTAAAAGAGTTATCTCTCCTAATGGAAAGGAGATGATAGACCCACGGGCTTCTTAAAAGCATCGGCCTCCTCTTGGGCATTATTCAAGGACCCTACGGCTTCTTAGAAGTATTCACAGCCTCCTCTTAGGCTTCGTATAATGATCTCTTCCTCCGGGAATGATAGCCTCCTCTTGGGCTTCGTACAAGGACCCGTCGGCTTCTTAAAAGTTCCCAGCCTCCTCTTGGGCTTCGTACAAATTGTCCCGACGACCTCCTAGAAGTATAGGAACAGAACCTAGTCATCCTCATAGAACAGTCCTTTCATAGAGTCTACTACTGTTTCTCGAAGCATAGTACAAAAGATAAAACTCTAGACACGGACAGTCTAACTTCCTTGAGTCTCAAAGACATTCTCAAGCACCCTTCGTTAAATAGGAAGGAAACCCGCAGACTCGGATAGTCTCGATACCCTTTGGATTTCCCTTTTCCTCAAAGAGAAGGAAATATCCCTGATCCTCAAATTAAATCCATGTGTACAGTGTTACTCATATAAGAACTGATTTTCTCTTTTAAATCAGTATATTGGATCTGTCACTCAACTGAAACAGTTACAATAGCCTCCATCTCGGGCTTCGTACGAGATACCAAAATTCTCCCCAGTGGAGTCAAAACAACCTTTTCGCCTCTCTCTCGGGCTTTGTACGAGATACAAAAACACTCTCTTACTGAGTATAAAAGATTCTCCAACTGAGTCAACTCTTTGTTAGCCTCCTCTTAGGCTTTGTATAACGATATGCCCCACTGGGTCAAAAACTTTTTAGCTTCTCTCTCGGGCTTTGTACGAGACACAAAATAGCCTCATCTTAGGCTTTGTATAATGATTTTCCTAGCAGAAATTAGCCTCCTCTTAGGCTTTGTATAAGAAAACCACTGGTTGATCCAATCGACCTTTTAGCATCAAAGCTGTGCCTCGTTCGCAGTACACAAACATCAACAACTCCTTTCCCTTTCATCTAATCGCTGTAAGCGGCAAGCCTCTGGATCATCTATATCCATGCCACTGTCCCTCTTTTAGCATGAGAAATTCCTAAGGAAAGATGGCATTGCTCTACACTGAGTTAAAGTCTTCTCCTTCAGGTTAAAACCCTTTCTTCGGAAATTATGGCATTGCTCGGATCCGCGTATCCCAGTTAAAGTAATTCTCCTTCTCCCCTCTTTAGAGATGACAAATTCTCTCTAAAGCCGAGGTCTTTCAGCTTCACATCTTGGGCTTTGAACAAGATACAAATCACCTTTCAGCTTCACATCTTGGGCTTTGAACAAGATACAAATCACCTTTCAGCTTCACATCTTGGGCTTTGAACAAGATACAAATCACCTTTCGCTTCACGTCTTGGGCTTTGAACAAGACACCAAAAACCAATTTCTTCCCATAGAATAGGAGGAACTACGAACGCTCTGATTTCCCTATTTCGGTAAACGGGAATACGTAGGCATAAGATCGAAAGAAAAGATCTTAGCGAGCGCAATCAACAAAAAACCCAAATCCCATATCTCCATCAATCAAAAGCAGTAATTCAAAAGCACCAGTCCTAATATCCTAATCCTTATTCCCCGCCAGAAACCTTCTGCCCAGATCGAAAGAAAGAAACATGTATTGGCGAAATACGAATAACCAGTACAAAGGCCCCCCCACATTGATAGCATCCGTAACCTAACAGACCGCTGTTTAAACTCAGTATGCAAAGCAGGGTTAATTGGAGACATCTATTTCCCTTCCTTATTCAGCTCACAATAGGATAAAAAATGAATCGACCTATAGTCAAAGCTCAAACCGCAGAGAGCGACCAGCGCTTAAGAACCGTGTCCAAAATCGCTCGCTACAATATCGTCTAGACTACGATTAGTACCTATGAACACTTTAGTTTTATACAAGGGTTGGAATACATGAACTCAGGTATTAAAATAACTTTATACAAAATAGTCTCATAATCAACTTGTGACAGATCATACAAACAGTCATGAGATGATCCCCATAACCCCTAGTCCCTAATGGATTACTCACTCATGGTGAGGGAAAACACAACCAATTTAATATTCACAGATGAATTCATAATGAACAAATGAATTAAACAAGCAATTGCAATGAAAACAAATAATAAAATCTGAATTAATAAGCTTGAATCCAATGCTCCAATAGAGACTTGAGTACAAAGACAATTGAAAATATGTAGAAATTCTTGCAAGATAAAAATTGGGAACCCTAAACTCATATCCAACTATGAGTTTTATAAAAAAACATGAACTTAGCTCAATATGTCTTTGTTCAATGGTCATTACATCAGAATATATCAAATCAAATAATGCCAAAGTTCCCAAAACATGAGAATCGATCTAAAAAAGGAAAGAACTAAAGTGTATATTGCCATTCTGCTACGGCTCGTAGAAGTTGCCACGGATGGTCGTAGTAGGCATCTGCTTTATGTACTAGACACCAAAAAGGGGTGGCTTCTAAGTTTTTGCTGCTATGGCCCATTACAGCCACTACGCCTTGTAGCAGCTACTACTGGTGGCCGTAGTAGCCCCTTGGATTTTGTATGAGGCTTTTTGTCTTTTGATGTTTTTTCATGCTTTGCTCGTTTTCGATCCTTTTTCGCCTTTAACACTCATTAGACCCTGAAAACAGTAAAACACACAATCAAAGAATAAAATACGATAAATGGAAACAAATTGAACAAAAAGTGGTAAAATGCTAAGTAAAAATGGCTAGAAATAATGGTACAAAAACCACTTATCATGATGCTCTTATTTATGCTTACAAGACTCTGTATCTTAATTACATGGAAGAATCTCAAGTCATTGAAAAGAAGAAGGAAAGGATTGAATCCATTCTTCAAGACAACTCGCCCTATGTTAATTATCTCTAAAATGAAGGAAAAAGTTGGACATCTCAATTCCAAGCTTAATGGCATGATCAAGTATGTTCACATGTTGAATTCTAGAACTAAGAGCCTTGAAGAATTTCTAGGTGTGGAAAAAACATCAAAAGACATGAAGGGAATTGGATATACTATTGAATCATTTAATTCGAAGACTATGTTTGTCACACCTACTCAGAAAATAGAATTCATAATGTCTGGCTACAAGTTGCAACAACCTACTAAACATCTTGATTGGCGCTTCAAGTTTCATACCAGATACCCTTTGGTATGTCACTAATATGGTTGATGTGGTCACATATAACCTTACTAATTCAAAATTTATGATAGATAACCTCTTCAAAAAGCAGTCGTATCCTTAGTTGAAGGCTATATTTGATGTGCATTCTCAATAATTTTGGCATGTCAAACCTAAATTTCTAGCCCATATTGCGTATAACTCTCCAAGGGTGTCATCTATTGAAGATTGAACTTTGGCGATAGTTGCTCTAAACACATGAATGGAAAAAGAAACTATATAAAATGACATTAAATCTTATTACAACAATTATGTTACATTTAGAGATGATGCTAAAGAAAAAATTATTGGAAAAGGGAAATTAGATTATCCTAGTATTCTTTGCCTAAATGAAGGGTTACTTGTTGAAGGCCTTAATGATGATCTTATTAGCATCAGTAAACTCTGTGAGCAAGATTTATGTATCAACTTTAATAATGGTGAATGCACTACCATAGATAAAAAGTCATGCTCAGCTGATGAAGGGATCTAGATCTACTAACAACTACTACATGTGGTCACCTTTTGATATGAATAAGCCACAACATTATTTAATTTCCAAAACTGAAGAAAATTAACTTTGGCACAAAAATATTGGTCACTTAAATCTCATAAGTATTAGTAAAATTATGGCTAAGAAGGATATTGTTGGCCTACTTGATCTCAAGATAGAAGAAGGTAAAATATGTGATGACTATGAAGTAGGAAAGCATATCAAGATGTACCATAAAAGTGTTCAACATTTTACCACTACACGTGTGCTTGAGCTACTTCATATGGATCTTATGGGACCCATGCAAGTTGAGAGTCTTGGAGGAAATAAATGTGTCTTTGTATGTGTTGATGATTACTTCATATAGATCTTATGTGACTCGTGCAATTTGAAAGTATTGGAGGGACTATGTTCGAACAAGAAAATTGTGGTATTTGGATCAAACTCTAGTGTCGACAAGGGTAGCTTCATGGTTCGACGGGAGTTATGCATGCTGTAGTCGAAGTTTGTTCAAGCATTATGTCGAAATATGTTAGCTTTGTGTTTAAGTTAGCATGTCAAATTGGGTATTGCTTGTAAGCCCAATTGTTAAGTTTGTTTGAAGCCTAAGTTAGCTTAGTAGTTTATAAATAGACTATTTCTTTCAGGTTGTTGAGAGAGGTTAATTATTGGTATTCACTTGTAATCTTTGAACCTTTATTGAGTAAGTGAATAGAAAAACAGTTTTAACCAATTCTTATTCTTCTTCTTCCTTCTTCTCTGTCTTTTGTAAAACCTAATAGAATTTCTTGTGTTTGTTCAAGAAACTCAATATTTTTCTAATATTTTGGTTTGTTCTTGACGACGTCAATTCACAATAACAATAAGTGTACAATGTAAAAGAAAATAATAAATAAGAGGGGGTTTCAAGTTTCAGTGCGAAAAACTAAATAAGAGTTTTAAAACAGAAATACTAAGACAATCATTTTGTGTTTTGAATCCCCTTATCCTCTCTTGTTGATGTATGATTCCTTGTATGAATGATGCAAATTAACAAAAGTGTTATAATCGATCCCTCACGAAATAACTCATTAATCACTACTCGGAGCTTCATATTCCTAGTCCACCAGCGTAATCAGAATTAGGCGATGCACATAACGTTAATTCCCTATGCCACTACTCAGGGTCTCCTATCCCTATTTAATCAACGTAAGTAGAACAGTTTCCTTAGGTCCAACACATAGGTTAAGGGTTAGTAATCCCTATGTGTCCAATATCAAATTAACAGAGTATCTCAAATAAAAAGCATTAAGAACAATAAGCAACTGAATAAAATTATAATTCAAATAATTCATACAAAGTCAAATCAACATATAATCCAACAAAATTGAATAAGGTTCACTATAACACAATCTAACCTAGAGGAACTTAGCTACTCATAATTCAGAAAATAAATACCACAATTGATAGATGAAAATAACATATGAATTCCCTTGAAGTAATGACCTCTAATTGCTTCAAATGCCCTAAAAATCACCCTAGATCCTCTTAAAACCGTGCTTTGCTCTCCAATTTTCGTAACCCTACTAAAGCCTTGAAAAAGTGCAGAAAATCTCCTTAAAAAGCCTTCAGAATGGATCAGAACACGTCAGAAAAACCCATAAAAAGTATCATCGCACGCATGATTATTCCATCGCACACGTGATTTTGAACATGCTGCATCGTGCGGGCGATACTTTCTATCGCACATGTGATTATTTCATAATTTAGATATTTCTCTTAGCTTCATTTTGCGGAAAATTCCACGTCAAAATGAGTTACGGAACTCCGGATATGATCAATTTATTAAACAGACGTCAATATGTAAATTGTGCTGAAAAATTGCTCGTTTCTTTACAATTTCTTGGCTTTGCTCTGTTTCTTCAACTTCTTCATTTTCTTCATACTTATTCATATTTAGCTCTTCTTTAACTTGATATTTCATTGAATTCATCACAAATACGCATAAAAATCATGTAATGACAAACTGTCATCAAGTATGACAACCAATTTTACCATACAGTGACCAAAAGAGATTTTTCCAAATCCCATTTGGTCACCCAAATTTTTCATCGATAAACCAATCGATCAATAAACAGTGACCAAATGAAACTTATCATATTTGTTCATAGTTGTAACAACCATCAATACCAAAAACCCATACAGTCATGCAAATATAACATATACTATAACAATTTTACAATTTTAACACTTTTGAGATATTACCATATATCAGTGACCATAGGGATTAAGGAAACCTCATTTGGCCAAAACACATGATATATAAAAAAACACAGATATACAGAAACACAAAAACACAGAATATACAAACACTTAAAATAGGGCACATGCAAGAACCCTTGGTGCTGATGAGATGGTAAGGGAACCCTCATCATCCTGTTGCCCAAAATTCACCTTACATTAAGAAATCCCCCTATTTTGATTGAAGATTTCAAAATTCTTCATGTTCTTCCCTCTCTAAAGTTTTTCTTCTCGACTCTCAAATGCGTCGTTTCTCAAAATTCCAATATTTCTGTGTTACCCTAATTTCTAAACCTCGTATTAAAATATATAGTCTCAATTAGTCTCACACCCCCAAGTGTTACCTTTAATATTTTTAACGTTAAACTTTATTTCTTTTTATTATTAATAAAAATAATCACAATTAAATAATTATTGTAAAGGCAAAAATATACACAGGGTCCTTTAAGTTATTTTATTCTAATAAGGCAGATCTTTATGTTTTTTTTTTTCGCTACAAACATGTCTCATTTGTTTTTAAATTGTAACAACTAAGTCCTTCAAGTTTTGTCTGTTGTACAAATTATGACTTACTGTAACAAAACTAGTATAGAATTGCAAGACAAAACTAGTATGAATTGAAGAGTTAATCATTGTCAACAAGTGTTACATGAAGGTACCAAAAGTCATGCCTTACGACACTAAAACCAAAATTAACAATGATCACCACTTTTGAACCAAAATATACACTGACACTACAAAAATCAAAATTAACAACATTATGACATAGACTAGCATCGTCAACATCTTCAACATGTTCTTCATCATCTCATTAAATGACACATCAGCACAGTTAGTGCCGCATAAGCTTTTTTGGAACGGAGTTTGTGAAAAAGGTCAACGGTGAACACATTAGTTAACATAAAGGAATAACTTGTAGCGAAAAAAACATAAAGGACTACTTTGTTACATTGAAATAACTTAAAGGACCCTGGGTATATTTTTACCTATTTTAAAATATTCCAATTAAATAAATATTTCTATTAAATAAATATTTTATTAAAATCTTTTAATTAATTCTTAAAACTCCAATTATTTTTATTACTACAAAATATCTTAAAATTAAATAATTATCACTAATTCAAATAATTCAAATTCTTAAATCCCACGCTCTCAACTAAACTATTTTTGTATTTATAAATTACCAAAATACCCTTATAACACCCAAAACATCAAAAATGACATAATTAACCAAAATAAATCATACCACGCACAAATTCAAATATCCTAATATTTAATTAAAATATTAAAATAAATTAAGGGTGTTACAAAAATAATCAAACATAATCCCAGTTTCTTCCCTCAACAAGCTCCAATAACTTTTTATGAAAACAAACTTAAACCCATTAGGACCCTATCTCTTATTACTATCACACTAAGAGATAGCCCCATCAATTTGCTCAAGCATAAATGGAACGGTCAAGGCCTTATTATCAGCCTTGGACAAGGAATGGAATGACACGCCTTTAAGTCTTGAGCGATCATAATTCGGCTATAAAAGCTTCTCATAAAAATACTTAAAGATCTCTGATAAGTGCAAAATGTACCTATTTTTGTATATAAGTTTTGTTGCACTTATCGTTACTTTGTGTTAAGAATTGGTTGAATAAACCCCACTTTATGTGTAAATACGTTTACTTTACGTTTTCGTGTGTATATTGCGTTTTCTTGTATATATCGTTGAGTTTAATTGATTTTGTCTCATTTTTGTAGGTAACTAATAAAGGCCACCTTTCCATATTCTTGTAGATCATCTAATAAGCTTTCCAACGCTTTCGACCTTGCATAAATCGGAGCTACGGTGCAGAAGTTGTGGTCAAATAAGGGACTGGTTTTCTGTCATGTTCGCTTAGCGAGTGTGACAGCGAACGTTCGCTTAGCGAAGGCTGGCGAAGGTCCCAGCGAAGGAGGCCAGAAAGAGGAAGAGGAGAAAGAGACCTAAGTTCGCTTCGCGAACTTCCTAGCGAGCATTCTCTAGGCAAATAAAACGTTCGCTTAGCGAACTTCTGAAGAAAGCAAGAGGCGGTTTAACTTTTTGTAAGCACTTAAGTGCCATTTTTCGTGCATTTGCCTAGCGAATGGAATGGTTCGCCTAGCGAACCTGCAAAAATTCTGATTGTATATAATTCATTTAAGTCACTTTTTCATATGATGGTTTTGGGGATTCTTGCTCCAACTCCATCAAACTTCATTTTTCACTAGATTAGCTTAGAAAACAACATGGAAGTTTGCATACGGATGAACCGGGGTGGATTGATCGTCGACTGGCGTTGACAAACCGTGAGATGTTTGGTTTATCTCTTTTTTTCTTTGTGTTTTTCTTCTATGTCGGGTTGTTGTATATGCATTTGTTCTGAACTCATGTATATTTGTCGCCCATGGCGTTGTATAAAACTTGCTTTACAAATCTTTATTGGTGATTGTCTCTGATTTTTGCTTTATGCGCGGGGTTTGAGTTGCGTTAGAGATAATCCTCGCAAACTTCGATTAGGGATGATTGTCTGTTAGTTTCTAGATTCTAGAGATAGATTTAGGGATAACAATCTTCAATAGGCGTCGAAACTAAATGCCTCCATGCCTTGAGCTAGCGTACGAAAGTATCGGCAATGGTAACACGGTTGTTCTCTCAACTTTGCGTTAGACATAACCTGTGTTTGACCGATGCTGGGTGATATTTAGGAGTATTGTAGGTTGAGTATAACTGGTCGGTAAGTTTAAGTTTGTGAGGAGTCGATTATGTGCACGCCTGATAAGTTTCTTGTCTCTAAAGAATGAATTTCTTGTTAAGTTTTAATGTTTACTTTTCTGTTTTCTTGTTTTAAACCATTTTAAACCCAAACTCATTAACGCGAGAGACTGTCGAACGACATTCTTTCCCTCGAACCGATCTCTGTGGACACGACATAAATCCCGGAGAGAATTCTTTTCGAAAATAAATATTTTTGCTACTTGCCCTATTCTGCATTAAACAAAATGGCGTCGTTGCTGGGGATTGGTTTTGATATTGAATCGCATTGCGATAGTTTCTTTGTTTTTGAGTTTTGTATATATCGTATATATTGTCTATTTCCATTATGTTTGTTCAAGTGTTGTATACATTTTGTTCCCGTAACATTTGTTTAAGTGTTTGGTTAGGGCACTTGCTTTTGGTTTGCGCGGTGAGGCATCACTATGGCATGAAAGAAGGAAGTTGCTAGCTAAGAATTGTAAAGGCGTCGAGCTTACGACGTAAAACAAGCATGGTGTATTCTTTTCTTTTGTTGTTGTTTAGTTTAGGTAGTGTGGTGAGTATTCATTAAACAAGTTGTACTCGGATTTTTCGTAAAATTCTCAAATCTTCACTTTACAACTTGTTTAATGAATTTTTGCCAGTTTTTCAGTTTGTGTATATTAATAGTTTTCGTGTTTGTCAATGAGCTTGTTTTGAGTTGCTTAAGGAAGTTGTGGTGATTTTCCAAGTTTGATCGTTTCAACTCGCGGATGTATGGTAATGATCTTGTTAAGTTTTGTACACGTCCAAGGTATGTATTTATCGCTTTCTATACTTTAGCATATTCATGATACTTAGGCTTTTTACAACTTTTATGCCATTCATTCTTTTGTATACTTGTTCTTGTGTGAATCACTTTAGTTCCTAACCTTTTTGTGAGGAAGCCTTCTATTGTTCATATATGCACGGAGTACCAACATTCTTGTTTTAACTAGATTTTATTATGCTTAATCTTTTGTTTGTGTTGATTATATGAAAGCATGAAAAGGATCAAGGCATTTTGTTTCATCTTGAGCACAACTACCTAGCCAAATAGTCATTAACCTTGTGAGTGTGTGAGAATTCGTAACCCCTTTGAGTTTTTTGATCCATGTTTTATTTGAACTGAATGCTTGTCTATGAGTATTTAGTTCACTTATTTTTGATTGGATTTTGTTTTTTCTTGGACCTCAACTTTATGTTGTTGTATGAATTTTTACCTTGCCTTAGAAAGTATGGAGTATTCACATGATGATGTGGTTGAATTCAAGTTGGGGAGAGAATGATTGTTTACTCATTGGTTGTTTTCTATGAGGATGAAAAAGAAAAGAAAAAAAAAGAAAAAAAAAGAAAAATACGAAAAAGAAAAGACAAAAAAAGAGAAAAAGAAAGAAACAGAAAATCCTTGAAAAAGGAAACAAAAAGAGTTCAAATAATTGTGTTAAATAAGTATTGTGTTTTGTGTAACACTTGGGATTTTGGAAGAAGTTGATTGGAATTTTGTGTTTGAGTCTTTGTGAGTTTATCACTCCCTTAGGTTTAGGCTAGTTTTTGTTTCAATTACCTTTAGAAATTGCCCCTTGTTTGTTTACTCGAACACATTACAACCTTGGAAAGTCCTTGTGATTCTTGCCTTTGTATGTTCAATATGATTTTTGGATGGTTGCATAATTTAGTCTATTGTTTGCATGATTGATGTGTGAGTGATAAGTACCTCATTTTGTGTTTTTCATCTACCAATGATTGTTTTTTCTAGGTGTGATTCACATTTGAACTTGTGTTGTTTTAGAATTTTTGGCATGATTTTTGTATTTTGCATTTGTTTCGTGACTATGTTATCGTCGTAGTTTAGTGGTAAGTATTTACTTTGTGTGTACCATTTTTCATTTGAACCATACATTTGTTTTCCGTTTTTCAACACTTGTTGATTCGTGATTCTTTGGTTTTCACTCGGTTTCGTTGAGTTGTTTGATTCTTGTTTGAGGACAAACAATTATGTAAGTTGGGGAGAGTTTGATAAGTGCAAAATGTACCTATTTTTGTATATAAGTTTTGTTGCACTTATCATTACTTTGTGTTAAAAATTGGTTGAATAAACCCCACTTTATGTGTAAATACGTTTACTTTACGTTTTCGTGTGTATATTGCGTTTTCTTGTATATATCGTTGAGTTTAATTGATTTTGTCTCATTTTTGTAGGTAACTAATAAAGGCCACCTTGTCATATTCTTTTAGAGCATCTAATCAGCTTCCCAGCGCTTCCGACCGTGCGTAAATCGGAGCTACGGTGCAGAAGTTGTGGTCAAATAAGGGACTGGTTTTCTGTCATGTTCGCTTAGCGAGTTTGACAGCGAACGTTCGCTTAGCGAAGGCTGGCGAAGGTCCCACCGAAGGAAGCCAGAAAGAGGCAGAGGAGAAAGAGACCTAAGTTTGCTTCGCGAACTTCCTAGCGAGCATTCTCTAGGCGAATAAAACGTTCGCTTAGCGAACTTCTGAAGAAAGCAAGAGGCGGTTTAACTTTTTGTAGGCATTTAAGTGCCATTTTCGTGCATTCGCCTAGCGAATGGAATGGTTCGCCAAGCGAATGGAATGGTTCGCCTAGCGAACCTGCAAAAATTCTGATTGTATATAATTCATTTTAGTCACTTTTTATATGATGGTTTTGGGGATTCTTGCTCCAACTCTGTCAAACTTCATTTTTCAGTATATTAGCTTAGAAAACAACATGGAAGTTTGCATCGGATGAACCGGGGTGGACTGATCGTCGACCGGCGTTGACAAACCGCGAGATTTTTGGTTTATCTCTTTTCTTCTTTGTGTTTTTCTTCTATGTTGGGTTGTTGTATATGTATTTGTTCTGAACTCATGTATATTTGTTGCCCATGGCGTTGTATAAAACTTGCTTTACAAATCTTTATTGGTGATTGTCTCTGATTTTTGCTTTATGCGCGGGGTTTGAGTTGCGTTAGAGATAATCCTCGCAAACTTCGATTAGGGATGATTGTCTGTTAGTTTATAGATTCTAGAGATAGATTTAGGGCTAACAATCTTCAATAGGCGTCGAAACTTAATGCCTCCGTGCCTTGAGCTAGCGTATGAAAGTATCGGCAATGGTAACACGGTTGTTCTCTCAACTTTGCGTTAGACATAACCTGTGTTGTGAGCGATGTTGGGTGATATTGAGGAGTATTGTAGGTTAAGTATAACTGGTCGGTAAGTTTAAGTTTGTGAGGAGTCGATTATGTGCACGCCTGATAAGTTTCTTATCTCTGAAGAATGAATTTCTTGTTATGTTTTAATGTTTACTTTTCTGTTTTCTTGTTTTAAACCATTTTAAACCCAAACTCATTAACGCGAGAGACTGTCGAATGACATTCTTTCCCTCGAACCGATCTCTGTGGACACGAAATAAATCCCGGAGGGAATTCTTTCCGAAAATAAATATTTTTGCTACTTGCCCTATTTTGCATTAAACAAAATGGCGCCGTTGCCGGGGATTGGTTTTGATATTGAATCGCATTGCGATAGTTTCTTTGTTTTTGAGTTTTGTATATATTGTATATATTGTTTATTTCCATTATGTTTGTTCAAGTGTTGTATACATTTTGTTCCCGTAACGTTTGTTTAAGTGTTTGGTTAGGGCACTTGCTTTTGGTTTGCGCGGTGAGGCATCACTATGGCATGAAAGAAGGAAGTTGCTAGCTAAGAATTGTAAAGGCGTCGAGCTTACGACGTAAAACAAGCATGGTGTATTCTTTTCTTTTGTTGTTGTTTAGTTTAGGTAGTGTGGTGAGTATTCATTAAACAAGTTGTACTCGGATTTTTCGTAAAATTCTCAAATCTTCACTTTACAACTTGTTTAATGATTTTTTGTCAGTTTTTCAGTTTGTGTATATTAATAGTTTTCGTGTTTGTCAATGAGCTTGTTTTGAGTTGCTTAAGGATGTTGTGGTGATTTTCCAAGTTTGATCGTTTCAACTCGCGGATGTATGGTAATGATCTTGTTAAGTTTTGTACACGTCCGAGGTATGTATTTATCGCTTTCTATACTTTAGCATATTCATGATACTTAGGCTTTTTACAACTTTTATGCCATTCATTCTTTTGTATACTTGTTCTTGTGTGAATCACTTTAGTTCCCAACCTTTTTGTGAGGAAGCCTTCTATTGTTCATATATGCACGGAGTACCAACATTCTTGTTTTAACTGGATTTTATTATGCTTAATCTTTTGTTTGTGTTGATTATATGAAAGCATGAAAATGATCAAGGCATTTTGTTTCATCTTAAGCATAACTACCTAGCCAAATAGTCATTAACCTTGTGAGTGTGTGAGAATTCGTAACCCCTTTGAGTTTTTTGATCCATATTTTATTTGAACTTAATGCTTGTCTATGAGTATTTAGTTCACTTATTTTTGATTGGATTTTGTTTTTTCTTGGACCTCAACTTTATGTTGTTGTATGAATTTTTACCTTGCCTTAGAAAGTAGGGAGTATTCACATGATGATGTGGTTGAATTCAAGTTGGGGAGAGAATGATTGTTTACTCATTGGTTGTTTTCTATGAGGATGAAAAAGAAAAGAAAAAAAAAAAAAAGAAAAATATGAAAAAGAAAAGACAAAAAAAGAGAAAAAGAAAGAAACAGAAAATCCTTGAAAAAGGAAACAAAAAGAGTTCAAATAATTGTGTTAAATAAGTATTGTGTTTTGTGTAACACTTGGGATTTTGGAAGAAGTTGATTGGAATTTTGTGTTTGAGTCTTTGTGATTTGATCACTCCCTTAGGTTTAGGCTAGTTTTTGTTTCAATTACCTTTAGAAATTGCCCCTTGTTTGTTTACTCGACCACATTACAACCTTGGAAAGTCCTTGTGATTCTTGCCTTTGTATGTTCAATATGATTTTTGGATGGTTGCATAATTTAGTCTATTGTTTGCATGATTGATGTGTGAGTGATAAGTACCTCATTTTGTGTTTTTCATCTACCAATGATTGTTTTTGCTAGGTGTGATTCACATTTGAACTTGTGTTGTTTTAGAATTTTTGGCATGATTTTTGTATTTTGTATTTTGCATTTGTTTCGTGACTATGTTATCGTCGTAGTTTAGTGGTAAGTATTTACTTTGTGTGTACCATTTTTCATTTGAACCATACATTTGTTTTCCGTTTTTCAACACTTGTTGATTCGTGATTCTTTGGTTTTCACTCGGTTTCGTTGAGTTGTTTGATTCTTGTTTGAGGACAAACAATTATGTAAGTTGGGGAGAGTTTGATAAGTGCAAAATGTACCTATTTTTGTAAATAAGTTTTGTTGCACTTATCGTTACTTTGTGTTAAAAATTGGTTGAATAAACCCCACTTTATGTGTAAATACGTTTACTTTACGTTTTCGTGTGTATATTGCGTTTTCTTGTATATATCGTTGAGTTTAATTGATTTTGTCTCATTTTTGTAGGTAACTAATAAAGGCCACCTTGCCATATTCTTGTAGAGCATCTAATAAGCTTCCCAGCGCTTTCGACCGTGCGTAAATCGGAGCTACAGTGCAGAAGTTGTGGTCAAATAAGGGACTGATTTTCTGTCATGTTCGCTTAGTGAGTGTGATAGCGAACGTTCGCTTAGCGAAGGCTGGCGAAGGTCCCAGCGAAGGAGGCCAGAAAGAGGCAGAGGAGAAAGAGACCTAAGTTTGCTTCGCGAACTTCCTAGTGAGCATTCGCTAGGCGAATAAAACGTTCGCTTAGCGAACTTCTGAAGAAAGCAAGAGGCGGTTTAACTTTTTGTAGGCACTTAAGTGCCATTTTCGTGCATTCGCCTAGCGAATGGAATGGTTCGCCTAGCGAACCTGCAAAAATTTGGATTCTATATAATTCATTTTAGTCACTTTTTATATGATATTTTGGAGATTCTTGCTCCAACTCCATCAAACTTTATTTTTCAGTATATTAGCTTAGAAAACAACATGGAAGTTTGCATACGGATGAACCAGGGTGGATTGATCGTCGACCGGCGTTGACAAACCGCGAGATGTTTGGTTTATCTCTTTTCTTCTTTGTGTTTTTCTTCTATGTTGGGTTGTTTTATATGTATTTGTTTTGAACTCATGTATATTTGTCGCCCATGGCGTTGTATAAAACTTGCTTTACAAATCTTTATTGGTGATTGTCTCTGATTTTTGCTTTATGCGCGGGGTTTGAGTTGCGTTAGAGATAATACTCGCAAACTTCGATTATGGATAATTGTCTGTTAGTTTATAGATTCTAGAGATAGATTTAAGGCTAACAATCTTCAATAGGCGTTGAAACTTAATGCCTCCGTGCCTTGAGCTAGCGTACAAAAGTATCGGCAATGGTAACACGGTTGTTCTCTCAACTTTGCATTAGACATAACCTGTGTTGTGAGCGATGCTGGGTGATATTAAGGAGTATTGTAGGTTGAGTATAACTGGTCGGTAAGTTTAAGTTTGTGAGGAGTCGATTATGTGCACACCTGATAAGTTTCTTGTCTCTGAAGAATGAATTTCTTGTTATGTTTTAATGTTTACTTTTCTGTTTTCTTGTTTTAAACCATTTTAAACCCAAACTCATTAACGCGAGAGACTGTTGAACGACATTCTTTCCCTCGAACCGATCTCTGTGGACACGACATAAATCCCGGAGGGAATTTTTTCCGAAAATAAATATTTTTGCTGCTTGCCCTATTCTGCATTAAACAATCTCTTGTCAAATAATGCCCACCCCTTCATGCATAAGAGAAACCAAATCCTCATGTGTTCCTAGAGAGAGAAGCTCTAACTTCTCTCTAGAACTTAACGTGTACCATCCATTTCTTATCCTTTTAGGGTTAGAAATTTACCCCCATATCACTTTTCTGGTTTTCCCGCTACAACTGCGTCTTTCCATCTCCTTCATTCTGAAGGTTCTCAATCAAACCATACCCCTAACCTCTCCGTTCCCCCTCGATACCCACTTCTGAAACCTCAACAAACCCGCAGATCTCGCCGTCTTTTCCATCAAGCATGGAGAAATGGAAACATATCCAGCTATCAAAGGAAGAAGAAGAAGGAATCACGGTAGCAGAAGAAGAAACGTGTGAAGAAGAACCTTTCCAGAGAACACTAGCAGGGAAGTTATGGACAGAAAGTAGTTTCAATACAAAAGCTTTTGTCAACACCATGAAGGGAGCATGGAAGCTCAGAAACCCGATCGAAGTTCAAGAGCTAAACAAGAATCTTTTTCTCTTCCGATTTGCAACACGCCGAGACCTTGAAGGAGTTCTCAAAAATGGCCATTGGTGTTTTGACAGAAACATCCTCATCTTAAGCAAAATCTCAGGAGAGGAACAACCATCCGATCTCAACATGTATTTCGGCTCATTCTGGATGAGAGTGTATGAACTTCCGCTAATGCTCCGGACAGAAGCGATGGTGAAAAAACTGGGAGCAATCATGGGAGAGTTCGAAGAGATGGATCAGAAAGAAGCACATAGGAATGGAAGATTCCTAAGAGTAAAGGTTAAAATCGACCTCAAAAACCCTCTCAAGAGGGGAACAGTCATTCGATTTAAGGAGAGAAACTTAAGAGTACACTTCAAATATGAGCGACTCACGACTTTCTGTTTCGTGTGCGGAAGAATTGGGCATCAAATCAAATACTGTGAATCCATTGGTGAACTTAGTGAGGAAGGCTTTGAAGAGTTGGATGAAAATGAACTCTCATTTGGTACTTGGCTGAGAGCATCACTGTTGCCAAGGATCCAAGAGGAATACAAAGCGAAAGAATCAACTTCAAGCTCATGTAATAGGAGTTTGTTCAACACATCATCCGGTCAAAGCAGGTACGAGGCAAAAAGTAAGTGCAAGGAATTTGAAGAAGGAGAAGTAGATCAAAGAAGGGAGAGACCTCAGGAGAATCCAAGGCTAGAAATGGTAGTTCGTGAGCAGGACAACCATGGCACTCAACAGCAAAAGCAAGCTGGGAAAGCAGTCTTTGAGATTGAGGCAATGGCGGAGTCACTGGGAGCAGTTGATATATCTAATGTTAGAAGTAGTCAGAAATCAAAGAAGGGTGATGGTAAAGGAAAGAGAAGGAAATGGACAAGGCGACAAACAACCAGGAAGCCCAAAAAATCAGAACCTAAACCAAGCGAAGTAGAATGTGGCAAGAGGAATCTAGTCGACATCGTGGTAATTGAAGGAGACTTGGAATCGTGTGGAATGGGTGAAAAGAAGCTGAAAGGCCAGGTAGCCCCCCCCCCCCTCCAGAATTCTCAAAACTACCAGAGATGGTGTTGGAAGACCAACACCGCCTAGAAAAATGAAACTTCTAAGTTGGAACTGCAGGGGCCTGGGGAACCCTCATGCAGTTCGAGCCTTAGTAAGGCTTATAATCATAGAAAACCCCAACCTGGTATTCCTAATGGAGTCCAGGATTAAATAAGAAGAGATATCCAGGATAAAGTATAAGACTGGTTTTGGAAATGGTATGGGCGTGGAGTACAAGGGCCAAGGAAGAGATAGAGCAGGAGGCCTCTTGCTAATGTGGAAGGATAATGTTCAAGTCAACATTTAATCCTTTTCTTTAAACCATATTTGCGGGTTAGTAGTTGACTCTTTGGAGGAAGACCCATGGTGCTTCATAGGAATCTATGGGCATCCAGAAGAGCAGAATAAAAAACACACTTGGAGTTTGCTGGCGGACTTGGTAAAAGAGGGAGGAGATAAAGTAATTTGTTATGGTGATTTTAATGATATTCTGGCAGAAAAGGAAAAGAAATAGGGAGTGCTTAGATCCAACAACCAATTATCGTTGGGAAGGAGTTTCATATAAACAAATGGTTTGTTGGACCTTGGTTATGAAGGGTACCCATACACATGGTCAAATGGTAGAACAGGGAATGATAATGTCCAATGCAGACTTGACAGAGCCATAGCCTCTAACAGCTTCATCAACAGATTTTCGCCAATTAAAGTCCATCATCTGCCAAGATTTGGATCTGATCACTCAACTATCAGAATTTTGCTTGGAGAGCAGATGGAAACAAGACAAAGAAGAAGACAGTATATGTTTCGTTTCGAAGAAGTCTGGAGTAAAGACCCTAAATGTGAATCCCTCATCTCCCTAATATGGAACAACAGCCCATCACACACAGTTCATAAAATCAATCATCTTCAGGAGCTTAGTGATACTTCAAGGAATACAAGGTAAACGAAATAAACAAGGAGCTGAAAAGGATCGAGGAGTTGTTAAAGGAAGAGGAGAGATGGGACCCTGATGAAGATGCCATCAGATCTATAAAAGTTATTGAAGCTCAAAGGGATCGGTTACTTCGCCTGCAAGAAATTATTTGGAGACAAAAAAGCAGGGATGTTTGGCTTCAACACGGTGACAAAAACAACAAGTTTTTTCATAAGAAAGCTGAGCAACAAGGAAGACAAACAATATTTAAAAACTGAAAGATGAAGATGGAAGATGGTGGAGGGGTGAGGAATAATGCGAAGATCTGCTGACAGGGCACTTTTCAAACCTGTTCTCTTCATCTAACCCGCCTGATGTGGAAGAAGTGTGCAGCATAGTCAGAAGGAAGCTGAAGAATAACCATTTGGAGTGGTGTAGTAAACCTTATTCTATGCAGGAAGTCAAAGATGCTTTAGACCAAATGCACCCCCTAAAAGCCCCAGGGTAGGATGGTCTACCAGCTCTCTTCTATCAGAAATACTAGCATATTGTTGGAAACGAAGTAGGCAGTTTTGTTTTGGAAATCCTGAACCATGGAAAAGATCCAAGGTTGACCAACTCCACACATATTGCCCTCATACCCATGATAAAAAAACCCCATTACCCCAAAAGATTTTAGGCCAATAAGTTTATGTAACTTGGTGATGAAGTCGGTCTCAAAATCAATTGCTAATAGGATCAAGAAAATTCTTCCTGACATAATTGACGAGGAGCAGAGCGGCTTTGTGCAAGGTCGGTTAATTATAGATAATGCGCTAATTGCTTTGGAAGGGTTTCAGTGGCTGAAGAAGAAAACCAAAGGCAAAATAGGCCATATGGCACATAAACTGGACATGTCGAAAGCGTATGATCGAATTTAATGGAGCTTTGTTGTAAAAACACTCTCACTGATGGGCTTTCCTATGAACATGGTCAATCTTATTGAGAGGTGTATTTCCACAGTATCTTACAAAGTGCTTCTCAATGGGCAACAATGTCGGCAGTTTGTTCCAGCTAGGGGTCTCCGCCAAGGGGACCCCCTTTCACCCTATCTTTTTATTATCTGTGCTGATGTTTTTTTAGGTCTGATAAAGAAGGAAGTCAAGGAGGGTAGAATTCATGGACTAAAATTTGTGAGGAAATCTCCACAAATCTCTCATTTATTTTTTGCAGATGATAGTCTTATTTTATTTAGAGCAAATTGGACTGAAGCCTCAAGAGTGTTGGAGATCCTAGACAAGTACCAGAAGTTCTCAGGTCAAGTGGTCAACCTAGACAAATCGGCGGCGTCTTTTAGTCGAAACATAGAGGAAGCAGTAAGTAAAATGATCCAAACTAGGATGGGTATAAAGACAATAGACGACCATGAGAGATATCTAGGCTTACTGGTGGTCCTGGGAAGGTCTAAAAAGGAAGTGTTCAACATGGTGTTGGAGAGGATTTGGAAGAAGATAAAGGGTTGGAAGGAAAAGTTTCTATCGAGAGCTGGTAAGGAGGTGCTGATTAAGGCAGTGGGACAGGAAATCCCAACGTACGTTATGAGCTGTTATAGACTGCCAGACGAAATTTGTAAGGAGATTGAAGGAATGATTGCAAAGTTCTGGTGGGGCTCAAGAAATGTGGAAAGCAAGATCCATTGGTGCAGGTGGGATAAGATGTCAACACCAAAGACAGAGGGAGGGATGGGTTTCAAAGGAATTAAAGAGTTTAATACTAGTCTTTTGGGAAAGCAGTACTGGAGGCTCCTTGGCAATGAGGATTCCTTTGTTGGAAGGGTACTAAAAGGAAGGTACTATCCAAAGTGCAACATTGATGATTGTTCTGTTGGCAACAAAGCTAGTTATGCTTTGAGGAGTATAGATGGAACCAGAAAACTTATTCACCAAGGCTCTAGATGGAGGATTGGTAACGAGAGAAGGGTGTCGGTTTTGAGCGATAGATGGATTCCAGGAAACCCTTGTTTTAAACTTCTGCAGAGTTATCCTGATTTGAACCCAGATTGGACAGTTAGTGAACTAATAGACCCGTACCTTGGCTGTTGGAAGGAACAACTCATTTTTTCCATTTTCGGTCTATTTGATGCATTACAAATAGCAGGTATCCCTCTAGCGCAGAGATCAGTTGAAGATGAATTGATCTGGCATTTTGAAAAGAGTGGTATCTACTCTGTAAAATCGGCCTACCAATTATGCTTGAATGAGAGAGCCTTTTCAAGACCAGGACCATCATCTGTCTCCAATCAAAAGCTCTGGAAAGTAATCTGGCAGATCCCCACACAGAACAAAATAAAGAACTTCCTGTGGAGACTGGGCAAAAACATCCTTCCCACATGGGAAAACCTCTTAAAGAAAGGTATACTTCTTGATTCATCTTGTCCTTTCTGCAATATGATGCCTGAAATGGTGCAACACATCTTTCTTGACTGTTTTTTTGCAAAGCAATCTTTCTTCTCCTCCATTCTCAGTCTGAGAGTTGAGTCAAAAAGGGACATTTGTACTTGGCTGGAGGAATACCTAACCAACAAAGATCCTTATGTTTGCCAGCTGATCAGTATTGTGTTGTACAAGATTTGGTACGCAAGGAATTCTTTAGTTTTCAAGGCAAAACACATTCAGCCTTTGCAAGTTGCCCATGAAGCCTACACTATGGTTCAGGAATTTAATCATTGGAATAACCTACAGGAAGGTAAGGAAAACCATAGGAAGGATTGGACCAATTCGTGTGATGCATTTACTACCATCCAGGTGGATGCGGGGGTCTTCGAGGAAGGTCTGACGGCCTATGGCTGTGTCATCAAAGATGGAGAGAATATAGTTCAACTGTCAGCCTGCAAATTGGAAAGAAGATTGTTGGAACCTACTGCTGCAGAATGTCTTGCTATAAGATGGGGCATTCAACTAGCCTCACAGCTCAACCTTAAAAAGTTTTTGCTCCAATCGGACTCTTTAATATGTGTTGATAGCTTGAATTTGTGTCATAAGGATGCTAGTATTGATCATATCGTGGAGGACTATAGATTGTTGCTAAGCAACGTTTCTAATGCGTCTATTATGTATATCAATAGGAGTTTGAATATTGTGGCTCACGGCCTTGTTAGGATAAAAAAATTGTAGGCTCAAAAACTCAACTTGGTGATTGTCCTTTGTTGGAGCACCATGGTTCTGTAGTTTCCTGTTTTCCTTAATATGGCTTTATCAAAAAAATAAATAAATAATGCCCACCCCTTCAACCAAATTGTCTCCCACTTTAAGAGATAAAATGGCATTTTGTGTGCTTCTACTTTTAAAAATAGAAGCATACAAGAACCCATAATTAGCATTTAAATTTGTTTGCAAATTTAGTTTAGAAAAACCTTTCTTATAAAGTAAAGTATATGTAAAGAAACGTTATCTAAAAAGGATATATAAATGAATAGATCAAATAAAAAATAGTTGCTTTGAATAAAAGATATCTATACCTATATATAAAGGGGATAGGGGAAAATGGGCTGGCCTTTTTTTCTTCCCTTTTTATCCTTTACAAGTTGTTAAAATTTCTCTTAATTATTTAAAAAAAAGAAAGAAAAGCAATTACCAAATAATACCCACTTAAAATTAACTGTGTACCTTCCACCACCACTACAATGCAACATCATGATTCATGCTCATCGTATTATTATCAACTTTAAAAAAACGGTTTACTGGAAAAAATGGTTTACTAGAAAAGACGGTTACTACCACAACAAAATGTCACATATTTTTAATTTGTGCGGTTTGAATTTAAAAAATAAATCCAACAACTGCCATCTTATTCCAATATCATTCACTACACGACCCCTATTTAAAAAATAAATCCAACAACTACCATATTATTTCATTCCCATTCACTATACATTTACTACAGAAGTTAAATGGAAAAAAGAAAGATCAAGAATGACCACCATCCTCTTACAGAGTTTCAAGGAAATACCACCAATATCATGCAGTAAAAATATTTGGCAAACAATAATTTTATTATTTGATTGTGTTCAAATTTTAGAGACTATTTCCAGGTTTGCATGTTCTCAAATTTTAGATGGTTTAAAATTACTACTTTATATTATATAATTTTTCTCTATGTTTTATTTGTTTTTAAGTTTTACTTTCTAGCAACTTTTTGAAGAAGAATCAAAATATTTTCAAATTTAGAATGCACGAATAATCATCTTACTTAACTAAAAAAATTGCAACCACTTCTATAATGTTTATCACTCTCCACTTAGTCTTCAGAAACATCAATCATCGCTACTTTAATTTCTAAAAGTCATTGAATCTTTTCAAATACCTACCACATTTATACATTTTTCTTTATTTTACTTTTGTAACTTTTTGTTCAGATTGTTTTTAATTTTATCCATATATCCATCTATAAAAAATATTTTCCACACTAACCTATTTTTATTCTAAAGTTATTTTTGAACAAAATCATATAACTACATTTTTACACAACTAAAAATTAATTAAAAAATAAAATTATTAAGATGAATTGTATGCCATAATGAGCTGTTTTAAATTAAAACTAAACTTGAACAAAAGTATTTTATAAATTTACATGTGTACACATTAAAATTATACACACTAAAATTTTACACTGATTTATTTATTTTTTTCAAAATAAACCTTAAACAGTTAATTCATTTTTACTTAAAAAAACTTAATGAGATAAAATTTTTAAGTAAATCTTTTTGCTTTCTAAAGCATGTTACACACAAATATACCAACACTCAAATAATCGTAAAATGATGAAAAAAACAGAAAGAAAAAAAATAGCGTTGGAGACACATGTTAGAAAAAAGATAATAGAAGGTGTTTATCATTGTAAGTTAACATATAAAAGGTATTTTTTTTACAGAGATGATTCTACCAAGATGACAATAAGTTTTTCACTTTCAATAACCATCATATATGATGGTCTTTGTACGTGTATTGTGGTCTCATTTTCGATTAGGGATGACAATTTGACTCATTCTCAATAAGTATTCGCAAATTTACCCATAATAGGTAGGATAAAAACCCACAAAAATAAGCGGATATGAGTGCGGGTATGAGCACATTGATATCCACTCGCTCAATACCCACACAATGTATATTTATGTATTTTCATTATATTTATATATTTAAATTTATATTATTATATAAAAATGTATGTCTATTAATTATAAAACGTACATAAATGTTAAGCCATTATGTATTTAATATAAGTGTTTGTTTATTTCAACAATAAATTATTTGAAAATTTTTTAATGCTTTTAAAAACTTAAAATTGTATGATATTTTATAATTAATCTATATTTTTAATAGGAATGCGGGTCACGAGTATGAGTACTTACATACCCATAAGGCATGGGTATAGGTGCTAACTTTGGCACTCAAGTGGGTATGGGCTTGGGCACGAAATTTTTCTCAAATCGCAGATATGGGAATGGGTACTATAGTATCCTGCTCAAACTCTGCCTATTACCATCTCTACTCTCGATTTAAGATATTCATTTTTTATTTATGATAAGGTTGATATGTTAATACATCAAAATATTTTTTTTTTTTAAATATCATAGTATCTCTTTCATTTATATATTTTTATTTTAAAATGCATAGCAGAATAAAGTAAAATAAAGTAGAATAGAACGAAATACAATTTTATTTTATTTTTGAATATTTTTATGATAGAATAGAATAAATTTGTTATTTCATCCAAATTAGAGAATAAAAAAAATGTAAATGATTGAATTGAATATAATGTATTTCATCATATTCAATTTCATTTTATTATTTTTTTATTGATTCAAATAATTAATCCTCAACTTATTACATTCTATTATATGTAGGATTTCGAAAAGAAAAAAAGAAGGATTAATAAAAAAATAGTAAATAGAATTAAAGGAAATTCATAAGAGAAAACCTCTTCATAAAATATAACCATTATTTGCTATTTTGCATTGCTATAAATGTTATTATCTAATTTCATTTTATAATGCTAAAAAAATGTAGTTGGGTCTAACTCAACACTACAAAATCGGTTGGTACAGTGATGATTACTCCCACTTATAAAGACATATTCATGTCATATATTATTTGATGTGGAACTCTTAACATACCCCCTCACACTCAGGACTAGACAACGGGGACGTGAAAATAATTGGTGGGTAATCCGATAGCGGAAACTATAGAAAGTGGTCCACCGAATCTTAAACGAGACTCTTGATACCATGTTAAGAAATGTGCGCAATCACATCAATAACAAAACATCCCTTTTGAGAGAAAAAATTAAAAAAAAGTTTAATCATTTTTGTACATATGAGATTGTAATTAATATTATTACTATTATTATTACTATTATTATTTTGTATTCTCGTTAATTTACAAAGAATGTATTTGTGTTGTTCCATTGTTATTATTTATAGTGTGAGAAAAGTATGATTCTGAGATAATCAATTATTTGTTGGCCTTGTATTAGGTGTATTTTAATTGGTACCTTTTCCAAAGTGGCATTAGAGTTTTGGTTCATTCACAATATATGACTCAATCTCAATGGCATCAACAACAAGATTAAGTTAACAACTTCAAAATACACCATCTGGAAACCTAGAATGAAAGTTATGTTTTAATGCAAATATTTGTATGAACTTTTGTAAAATAAAGGAACGAAGTCAATCAACAAGTCTAATGATGAATGGAATTTGATGAATAGGAAAACTGTTGGACGAATTTGACCATGGATAGACCAAAGTGTCTTTCATCATATTGTGCAAGAAATAGTTTCATATATATTATGGACAAAACTAGAAACCTTGTACGAGAGAAAGACGACCCATAATAAATCCTCTTTTATTCGGCGATTGGTGAACCTAAAGTATAGAGAAATGCAGAGTGTTTCCAAACACTTAAGCAATTTTTAAAGATTTTTAAATCAACTCACCAATATGAAGATGACATATGAAGATGAATTGCAAGCATTGTTACTACTAAACTCATTATTAGAAAATTGGGACACACTTATGATTTAATTGAGTAACTCAGCACCACAAGGTGTTCTAACATTAGACGTAGTAAAAAATAGTACGTTCAATGAAGAATCAAGAAGGAAGGAACAAAGAATTTCGTTAGAGTTTGAGGAATTTGTCATAGAGTATCGTGGAAAAAGTTTACACAAATAATTCAATATTAGAGACAAGTTAAAGGGCAAGTTTATAGATAAGTTCATGGGAAGTTCAAGGACAAGAAAAAATGTATAATGTTATTATTGTCATTGTCATGAGAAATGTTATATGAAGAGAGAATATAAAAAAATTGTAATGCTATAACATATTTGCTACCATTTTTCAAGGCAATGAGGTGAAGATGGTAGTGTTAATTTGATATCACGTGATACTTGTTGGGTCGTGGACTCTGGTGCATCATTCTATGTAACATCGGGAAGGGATTTATTTTCTTCCTAAACAAGTGATGATTTTGGTCATGTGATGGTGTGGAATCGTAATAGATCCAAGATCGTTGGGAAATGAGATGTTTTCCTTGAAACAAACAGTGGTTGTTGTAATACTCCAAAATTTGCCCTCATATTTATTGCCTTATAACTGTGGCTTATGCTTCACATTCATCTGCATCTCTCATTAGGTTATAACTCATTCATTCATTTGAATTGGGCTCGTGAGGCGTGGGATCATGGTTTCTTATCTTCTGTGCGACTTGGTTGATATTCATCAATTGAAGATGGTGGTTAGGGTTCATGGCAAAGGCATCTTGACGTGAGATCCAGTTGTGGATTTATATTGTGGTCAGGACAGTGTTATTCTCTCAGTTGCTTATGGCTCGTTGCTTGCTATACAAATTAATGAGGGTTGATATTAAAGTTGATTGGAGTTCGGAATTTACTAAGTATTTGAGTTGTGATCTGGATGTGAATTTTGATTGATCAAAGTTTAAGCATGTGAGGTTTGAAAATGAGATTCATGTGGATTACTTGGAATTCAAGATACAAGTCCATTAAGTCATATCCAAACCTCTATCCATATCCATTTCTATTTTCCTTCCCGTATTCACTTTTAACTTCAATTCGTATCCATATTCGTATCCATTTCATTGCCCGTGTACACCTCATCCCACTAAACATTTATCCAAATTAAATCAAAATCCAATTTAAACCAAATTCCATATTCAAATTTCATATCCATTCTTATAATTTTTCTTTAAACCATATCTAAATTTATCCATTTGTTTTCTTTACCATTTTTCAATCCATTTTTCTAAATACAAGTTCACTTCTCAAATATCCATTTCAAGATCCAAAATTATCATTGTCCTCTTCTATATCCAAATTGCTAAACCAATTTCATCTTTGATCCATTTTCATGGCAAATCCATATTCATACACAACTCATTTAAAATAACCATTGTCCATTTCATTTTCGCTGCCGTTGTGGTTTTATTGGTCCGTTTCGACATTTCCGCCACGGAGGAGCGTTTGGGAATCACTAGGTTTAAGGGTGGTTATGGTAATTTGAATGATCCCATTGTGAATCCTAGTTTTGTATTCACTATAATGGTTTAGGGGTTACGTTGCAGGAGTATTTTCAAAATAGGTATCCTGGTGAGGTTTATAAGGTTATTGTGCCAATGGTTTTGCGTGCATTGGGTGGTTTGGCTAAGGAGTTGTTGTACGTGGAGGAACAAGACTTATCATGGAAAGATCTTCTCTCATATAGAAGTCAAATTCAGATCAAATGATCATGTTTCCATCTCACTTTCCTGCATAATGAAATCGGACATTTCTGAAGATATGAAGGGAAATTGCCAAGCAAAAGCTCAAATTATATAGCAGAAATTATTAACACATTCACAGCAGAAGGTAAAAGTTTTGCACCAGGAAATTCGCAACAGAAAAGAAAATACAAGGCATTGAAAGAGAGTACAAGCATTGAGAAAATGGACAGCAGAAAAAGAGTTTATATCAGAATAGCACCAGAAAAATTACAACAACAGTTCATAACAGAAGATCAATAACAGACTTTTTTCTTCTTCTATTCTTAACAGAATCCTAAAACTAACAAACTCATAACAGTCACAATTCCCTAGCAGAAAATCATTACAACCAATTCCTGAAAACAGAAGTAACAGAATTACCAACCTCTAACTGTCTAAAACCAAACTTCTAACTGTCAAAGATCACTAACAGAAAACTAACAAACGGATAACCATTTTCTCTCTCTGCGATTCCTCTCCCTCCCCACCTGTTCTTCAATATTCACCATCTTCAATTCACTTCAGCATCTTCAATTATTCTTCCCTTCCTCATCTTCAATACTCATCAATTCACCAAACCCAAAAACCTGTAACCATCATCATCAATCAATACTCCTCATCATCTTGAATCCATCAGTCATAATATGATTCGCGACTTCAACGACACAATCCACAAGCTCCAATCTACAAAATCCATCAAACAAAAATTCAACCGTCAAGATTCGCAAGAACTACAACTATTTACCATTCACAATGCGAGAAATTCATACGCGACAACAATAACAACAACATCATGAAATGACTTCAAAATCGCGAAGAAGAAGGAAGCAAGGAGAAAAGAAGAGGCGTACCTGGTTTGAAACAACTCTGAATCTCTTCAACTCATATTCTCGCCGGAATAACCTCGTCGGAATCGGAGGGTTCTTAGGTGAATCGTCAGGATTATCATGGTTTAAGCACTTTAAGAGTGCGTTTCAGAGATCATTAGCTTCATCACCGGCGAAGCCTCCGACAAGAGCCAACTTGAGACGCGTAAGACGATCAATGGCGGCAATTTGATACGAGCAATGATCACGCTCGGATTTGAGGAATGCGTGAAGGAATGAAGCCATTAAAGTTGAGAAGAGATCGAGGAAGAAAGGCGAGCGAAGGGAGGTGGTTATCGCCGGCGATGTGGAAGAATGAGGAGTATGGAGAACACGGCGGCGGAACATTGGTTAAAGGCAGGAGGTGGATATAAATGTTGTTCACCGAGACTTAGGGTTGTTGACCTAGTTGTTTCAAAGATTTGGATCGGGCTCCAGCATGTGATTATACCACACACCACCGAGACTCATTTCCACATGCCTTGTTCACACACTACACCCCCTGTTAAGTTTTAATTAATCTCTTTTTGTTATTGCAGATTATAGTTTTTTATTAATTAGTTGTAAATTTGAGAAATAGAGTAGGTTTTGGATAATGCTTCTTTGAATAATCACTTTTTTAGCTTAATGACACCATTTTTTAACTTAAGTGCTCAAATTAAATTTTTGGATTAATTGTTCATTAATCAATTTTTTTGGCTTAATTGCTTTGTTAATCAAGTTGTAGATTAACTGTTTTTAACTAGATTAATTCTAGTTGATCTTTAGAATTAAAGTTAGAGCTTTTAGGAATTAACGATTAACTTTGGTTAATGATTTAGGATAGTTGGATTAGTGTTGTTTTGGAATTAGATTTAGAATTTGATTTCGAATTAGAAACTAACTCTTAACATGTTCTAGTCGTTGGATAATTGTAGATTAACTTCGATTGACTTTCGTTTAGAAACCAATTTCAATTGGATTTAGATATTGACTTTAGACTTTAATTGTGACTAATTAGTTGTAGATTTTTTATAATGGTTTTTCTTAATTGATTTTTGGCTTTTGTTTTGAATTATTGATTCAAATGCCTTCGAATGACTTTTTTATATGATATTGATTGAATATTATGTTGCCACTTGATTGAGTTTTTTTTTACATGATATTGATTGAATATTATGTTGCCACTTGATTGAGATTTTTCACATGATATAAGTGGATATTATGTTGCTTTGATTAGGATTTTTTACATGACATTGTTTGAATATCATGTTACCTCTTGTAGAATTTTTACATGATTTTGATTGAATATCATTTGAATCATATAGTGATTTTTTATTGACTTCTCATGTACTTCTTAGTTGATTTTTCTAGTAGGATTGGATTGATTTTTTTTTGTTAGTATCTAGATTAAATGTTGAAGTTTGTGCTTAATGCTTCCTTGTGATTAATTCTCAACATGTGGTAAGTTTTTACCATAGTTTATGGTTAGATTTTGTTACCTCATTAGCATTCTTTTGCTTAATTTTTGGAATCTCAAATGGTTTTTCTTATTTCATTTCCATTGGGAGCTTGTTGACTAACTTTGGTTATTCTTCTTTGAGGAGCTTTGAGTTTTATGCTAACACTTTAGATATTAACAAGGCTTGTTTGGTTTTGACGAGGCATGCTCTCTTGATAATGGTTGTTTGATCCCATTGAGGTATGACCCTTCTTGTACATTAGTTAATTGAATAAATGTAGAAGTTGTTGCTACATACATAGCTGATGTGCACAAAGTGTGCTGTAAAATGTTGCTATTCTGTCTGGTTACATACATGCCTGTCCTGTTCTGGAAATAGTAGCTGTTATAGGTTGTTTTTGCTTATTGCTGAATTTTATAGCTATGCAGGTGCTGGAGCGCTGTTGTTGCTGCTGTTTATGATTTATTGCCTTATTTTATGGTTCTTATTCATGAAGGGTGAAGAGTATTTGGTTCCATGTCTTTCACGGATCTGTTCCGCTTTCTGACATTTTTGCTCATTTATGCTAGATTACTAGAAGTTTGCCGGTTTGCTTATACTTTGCTTGCGTTGCTACGGATTGCTATCCGTTCGGTATTACTTCTCTTCTCTTTTACTAATTCCGTATTTTTTCTTTTGATGCCATGAGAAGTAGGATTGGGAGTCTGTGCCACTTGGCCGGCAATTCTGGAAGTCCTCAAAGGAGGCTCTGTTTGTGATTGTTTACTTTTTTGCCTAAGACCTCCAAAGAGGCATCCCATTCCAGTATCCCCTTGTAAGACCTCCAAGAAGGAAATTGACGGAAGGTAGGGTTCGCAACTGACCCCCGTTATTCTAGTTGAGTCGTTCTTAGCTCTCATTACATGATTGAAGCTTTGAACATCACCTGCTCCTGTTATCAAGTCGGTCAAGTGGAAGGTAGGGTTCGCAACTGACCCCCGCTCATTGTCATTACCTCACATCGACCGATGTTGACGCTTATGTGATCTCATTTACATCTTTTTTATTGATCTACTTTGATATGTGATATCATCATATTGTTTGTTTTAGATTTTGCTTCCTTATTAGGATACCTATTCTAACTTGTCCAAGTTAGATAGGTTAGAAAACATAATATAGGACTAACCTTTGCATGACAACATTAGGATAGAATTTCCTTTCTCATCCTCCATCATAGGACCAACAAATGCATGCTAACATTAGGACTACAATTAGTCTCCCCTTAGATTTTACTTTACAACTTGAGTCTCTCCTCTCATCTCTAAACAAATTTAAAACACTTAATAAATACCACATGTTGAGTGCGCCATGAGCCTTAAGTACATGGGAAATGGAGAGTGGGGGATTTTCCTTCACTTTCCCAGAGTGTTTAGCAGGCGTCCCGTCTTGGGTCGATTTGCGACGCATTCGATCCTATGTCATAGACTTTAGCACGATATATGTTACAAACGCAATCAATCAAAACACTTTCTTATAAAATATAAAAACAAACAACCTTCTTCTTTGGGATTCTCTTCTCATCTCCTCCACTCTATTCGTAAAGGATGCGTCATTTCCGTTCTACCGCAAACAGGTAAACGCGTAAGACTCCCACGACGAGCGGCAACACCTAAACTGCTGGAACGCGAACGTTGGCGTCTTCCACTAAAAAACACAAACAAAGCAGAAGTCATCCCTAGTGAGGGGAACTACGTCGCTCTGATTCTTCATTGGTTAATGGAGATACGTAGGCAGGAGATCGTGTGAGATCTCTGTGAGCATAGCTTTATTTATCAACCACTTTGTTTCTCCTTTCTTTTCTACCGATTCTGACAGGTAGTAGGAGCATCCTTCCTTTTGTTGTAAGTCCGCCTTCGGCCGGCGATCCTTTTGCCTCCCTCTTTCCGACCTCGTTATGTCGAACTACGACTGCTCTGATTTCCTCTCTCTGGTTAGATTGAGGATACGTAGACACGAGACGACGATGTCTTGGCGAGCAACCTTCCCCCAAAAATCTGTAGTCTGTCGAACTACGTCGACTCTGATTCTTTGTTCGTCCACGAAGATACATAGGCATAGGATCGCGATGATCCTTGCAAGTCATATTTTGGTTTTCACCTTTTCTTTTCTTTTTTCCCCCTTTTCTCCCATTCCGTTTCCAGTTAGCAGTTGAGCTTCAGATAACCTACACCCTTTGATCGATAGCGACAAGTGTGGATCCCATCGAGTACGATGGACGCGAGGGGGTGCTAATACCTTCCTCTCGCGTAACCGACTCCCGAACCCAGGCTATGGTTACGACGACCATTCCTTTCCTTTTGTTGAGGTTTTATCAGTCACTATAGGATATCCCCATTCCTAGGCAATATCTACCGTAATGTTATTACGCAAAAATAATAGATTGGTTTTTCAGGAAAAATCCCTAATCGTAAATCGTTCCCAATTTATCTGATCGAAAAAATGTTAAATAATTTGCATAACAAAAGATTAAGGTGAGAAAACATAGTCTCATTGAATAATTCACAAGATGTTCATTACATAACAATTCAGGGACACCCCCTAGCATTGGGGGGTTTAGCCTCTCACAATATTCAAAACGAAAACAAAAACAAGATTAAAAGTAGACATTACAATTTGATCGGAGTAAAAATGATTCTTCAATCGCTTCTGCTCATGAACGATCTTCTTCTCCAAATCTCCTTGATTGCATCAAACTATCGTCAATTATTCGAGAAAGTAAAAAGTTCTTTCTAGCTTCTCAAAAACAAGTCCCAATAGCCCCAATTCACCCAGATCGATTGGAAATTCCCAAAGTGCCCCCATAACTTAATATAGGGAGAAAATATGGAAAATTTTAGAAAATCAGCGTCAAAGCTGACATGGGTCGTGTCAGCCAACACTGCCGACCGTGTCAGCTTGCTGGATTTTATAACCGAAATTGTTTCGATCATAACTTTTGATCCGTAAGTTTGTTTTGGTCCCTGTTCGAAGTGTCAGAAAGCTAATGAAGAGAACTACAACATAGTATAGACAAGAAACTTGGTTGGCCAATATTTTTCCATGTTTTTTGAATTTTAGGTCCAGGCATCCTCTGCTTCATTCCAAAAACTCTTCTAAATCCCCAGAACTTCCATTTTCTTCGCACGAGTCCTTTGGGCTTTTCCACTCAGACCTGAAACCATTGAAAACTACCAAACCAAAGCATAAAATGCAACATAATTGAAATAAAACAACAAATCATAAAATGCGAGAATAAAATATGACAAGTAAAATTGAATTGAAAAACAATAAAAAGACAAACAAAGTGCTACCAATTTTATGGATTGATGCCGAATAAGTGACGAAAACATAGTAGAAATGGTGATCGATCACCCTGCGTCGGGATAAATAACGTTCGGTGGAGACTCTTCTGTTCTTTTCTGCCGGTTGATTTTCGCAGATGCGACAGCTGGCGACTCTGCTGGGGACTTTCCTATCCCTAAGCGAGTCAATCCTAGCGCTTAGTTTTCGATTTTAGGGTGTTTGTCAGTACGCTTTACTTGCTTTATTTATGGCATTGTTGCATGTTTACTGTTTTATTACATTTACTTGCTTTACATTTGTTGTTGCCATACATTTTGTGCTGAACTGGACTGTGCTGGATTTTTCTGTTTGGTGGGCAGGGTGATCTGAGAGATAAGCCCATTACACAGGCTTGAGTACACACGTAGGATTATAGTGGAAAGTAGTGTGGCCTACGTAGCGTCTTGGTACGTATGGTTTACACGAAATCCACGCCCAGACGAGGTTTTCTAGGAAGATGTTCTGATTTGCGCGTCTTGTGTATTTCGGGGTGTTAACCTTCAAAGCTGTCGACTCTGGTGACCATTCCCGAGGACTCAGTTGAGGCACTCCTCCCGAGGGGCGATAATGGCAGACCAGAAATGGAAAACTCATTACGCTTCTTGATCCGAGGACCCGAAGCTGAGAACTTGCCATAGGATGACCTTTTGTTTAGGAGAATCAGTGGAGGCGTTCCTCGATTGGCGATAGTACTGTACCCGGAAGGATGAATGTATTATTGCTTCTCGACCTTAGTGCCAGACACTGAGGATCCTTGGTTTTAGTACCCACATGTGAGAATGGGCGGGTGTTTATAGGTTTGCAGGTAACCTTGACCTTCAACCTACCCGATATTCTGGTTTTCCTATCAGTGTGGACTTATCAGCCTGATATTATGGTATTCTGATTATTCCGGCACTCTGACTATCCCAGTATTTTGATTAGGCCGGTATTCTGATTATGTCGATATTTTGATTATCTCGACATTCTGATTATGCTGATATTCTGGCATTCTGGTATTCTGATTATTCGGATATTCTGGTATTTCGGTATTCTCTTCAGAGCAGACCTTGTGAACTTATTCAGTTATCAGTACAACACAATTATCCAGAATTTGTGGAAGCCTTGATCCCATGTCTCTGCATCCATATCATCATAACATGTTTGCATACATGTTCTTGTATTTCCAAGGATCTTAACTTTGAGACTCGTTGTTGATCATTTCCATCTATTTCTTGTGGTTCTTATGTGAAAAACTTGAATCAAAGCAGAACGATTCCTTGGAAATATTTGAACATGGCATTTGCATAGCATTTTCATACTCATTTGTACAACAGGTGTTTGAAGCTGGTTATTCTCATCCTGATATGGTCTTCTTCAAAATTCCAGACTTAACTTTTCAAAGAAGCTGAAAGTTGACCATGGATCAAGTTCAAGCAGAGTTGAGGGAAATGTGAAGCCAAATGAGGCAGTTTTTGGGGGACATGCAAGCTTTGAACCAAAACCCAAAAATGCTGAAGGAGGAAGTTAATCAACTGAAGACTCAGATGAGCTAGGTTATGGAGGTCGTGAGAAATGTGCTCAGAAAGGATGGCGATCCCGTGCTTGTGGCTGCAGCAGAAATTATCATTCCGCCCTTGCATGTAGGATCTCTTTCAAAGTGTGATTTACCTCGCAGATTTACTGCACATCCTGGGGCTCTGGAGTTTCCTCGTCAACAGCTACCTCCTGTCTCCCAAGATAATCCCAAGGCTAAGAAGTACGCACAGAAGCTGAAGAAGCCTGACAAGCATTTTGATCCACTGTCTATGTCTTATGACATGTTATTTCAACGGTTGCTCAAACTGAATCTGGTAGAACCTCGTGCAATGGGTCCCCCTCCAGTAAAGCACCCAGCTGGATATGATGTTAATGCACGGTGTGACTTTCATTCAGGTGGCCCTGGACATGCTATTGAGAGGTGTCGAGCCTTTCATCATAATGTGCAAGATTTGATCGAGGCTGAGGTCATTACATTCACTGTAGATGGTTTGCACATCAACTAAAGCCTCCCGAGTAAACACTCAGACTGCGAGTATGTTGTTAAGAGCAATAAGTCCAGGCGGAGTCAAGTCTCCTCAACAGTGGCAATCATCAGTTCCTTTACTGCACTTTCATATGTAGCTTTTATTTATTTGTTTAAACAATGTTTGCATGTAAAAATTTGTTTGTTCTTGAATGACGATCATAATACAATGAGCATGTTTTTCTTGAAGTAATCCATTCATGATCACTCTTAAATGTTTATATGCACTGCAATACCGATTTTCTTGCTTACACTCTTGAGGGAGGATGATGAAGTGAAAACGCAAAATATTTGGTTGTATGCTTTTGGATAAAACCCTGTTGATGATGTACATGCATTGTTTCAAATTCAAAAACACCGGAGATATAAGGGAGATAGACCTTTGTTAACCCTGTTGAGCCTTGAAGTAAGAGTTTCTTTTCATATGGAAAAAACCCTCACATTTAATCCAGGGGCAGGGTAGGCGTCAGTTAGTTTGACCGAGCGTTCAAATTTCAAAAAGAGTGTGCATCTTAGGATCCATTACCTTCTATTCCACCATCAAGAGGTCAGGAGATGTGAAACCACAATGGTTATCCATCAACAATCAAGGAGTGAGGCAGTCACAACCCTTTCAAACAAGTCAGACAGAACGGTGTCACACAATTTGTTCAACAAAAAAAAGAAGAATCAAAAGAAAAAGAAAAAGCCCGCTAAGTCGAAACTTGAAAACAAGCGACTGGCAAAAGTTAGGGCATCCCACTGGACTTCAAAATCGAAAAACTCAGAAGAGTCAGTCCAGGCAAAAATTAGGGAACAAAAATCACAAGAATGAAAAAGCGAAAAGCGAAAAACGAAAGGGATTACGAAGAAGAATCCTCATGCAAGAACAAAGTCGTGTGACTACGAACAAAAGACAAAAGGGGTGACTGTCACTCCAAAATCTCATTAGGTGTCAAACCATCAGTTGCATGGGTTTCTTAAAGATCATAAAACCTTTTTGAGAGATGAGCGCTTGTGCCGAATTAGCTGAATGTAGAAATGGAGAACATCACGAAGAGTGGGTGGGTACAAATAAACTTTGAGCCTTAAATCCTTTTTTCTAAAAACCTTGAACCAGACCACGATACAACACTCAAAAGACCTAATTGAAATAGGGTTTGTTTCGAGAGCGTACTCCGATGAGATAACGTTCCTGACTCCCATGAGTGATGCTAAAAGATCTTGTTGGTATTGCATGTGCATGCTTTATTTCATTCAAAAATCAATGTCGTGTCCTAAGCAGTGATTCGTTCACATGGCTTTGCGACATCTTTTCAATAAAGACTTCAAGATTAACATGTGTGTTGTATTTGAATAATCATGACATCAAAGAAGCTTACACGATGAACATCAGTCGAGAAGCTTAATTATGCCAAGTTGAGATGCTTGAGACTCCAGAGGACATGTTGCTGAAAGACTATGTGGGGCAAAGGCGTTCCTAACTAGTTGTGTTGAGATGTAACCAATATGGGGCAATCGCATCGTAAAATGTCTTCGAGGTTCAGCGAATCTGGGGCAATCACGTCAAGATTCGATAAATCTCTCCAAAAGTAGTGTAATCAGGGGCAGTCACGCTGAGAAATCTCTTCGAAGTGTAGCCAAGCTAGGGCAGTCAAGTTGAGAAAGTCTTTTCAGAGAGCGGTCAATCATGGGCAGTCACGTCGAGAAATCTCTTCAAAGTTTAGCCAAACTGGGGGCAACCACGTTGAGATCCGTTGAATCTCTCCAAAAGCGTTTAATATGGGGCAATCAGGTCGATTTGGAAAATCTCTCTAAGATCGGTTAGGGGCAAAGTTTCTTCAAGATTCGAGGCAGGCCACCCCAAGAGTACGAGAAGTTGTCATTTCCAAAAGATGGCTAGTCATAAGTACCTCTCCAAGAATTGGAAGACACTGGGGTATTTTGGATGCTACGCCTTCTGTAAAATCCTCTCGAGGTAAATTCTTTCATAGACCTTACAGTCTGAGGCACGATTGAGAATTAAAGTGAATCGTTGTTCACTCCTGATAATCAGTGGGTAGTTGTTTGGCTTAAAAGCTTGAAACAGAGGTCATTTCCAGCATGAGGTGTCCTTGATCTCTTTTCTCCAGCAGAATTCAGTATGCTATCTCTCCCCAACAGAGTATCTGAATATCCCTCTTGCTAGCAAGACATCAAGAAGTTTGATTTCCCCAGTGGAGTCCAAGATCATGGCTCTCCCCAAGCAGAAGTGGGTCCCTTAACAGGAAAGTTTTTCCTGGAGGTTGTCATCCCCAGTAGTATAGAAGAATTCCTCACTCCCAGCAATATAAAATGATGGAATGTTCCCAAGCAGTTTCGAAAATGGTGGAAAGTCAGAGTATTCTCCTCCTCCAGCATGTCAGATCAATGATATTCCGTGCAGTTAAAGTCCAGTGGTTATTGGCAATCCAGATTTATCTTCTTATCTCATGATCAGTATGAAGTTCAGAGGTCATCCCCAGCAGAAGGTGCTTGATCTCAATCTCCGCAGCAGGTTGTTCCTTCCTCAACAGAAGTTCTTTTGATCTCAACTCCCCAGCAGCCAGGTCAAAAAGTTGTCATTTCCCTAGCGGAGTTCTATGGTTATAGTTCTTCCCCCAGCAGATTTGATTCAGATAAGGCCCCCAGCAAGATCATCATTCCTTACAGTAATCCTCAGCAAGTTTGGCAGTTCAGAGCCTAGATGGTGTCAATGTTATCCCCAACTGAGTTGATATTTTCCCACAGAGAGTCGGGAGATCAGATCGGTGGTTGTTTCCTCGGTAGAGTTATTATTGTTATCCCAAGCGGAGTTGCCTTCATGTCCTCACCATTTATTTTGCTGAGGAACCTCCTTGCATCTTGCATGTAGTGGTCATTACATTGCATCTTCAAAAACGCGTAGCATTTCCATTGATATGGAGCATTACGCCATGGAAAATTTAAACAGGTGCATATAAAGCATAAGCCAGTCGGTACTTTATTCGAATACCCAAAAAGGGTTCTATTAGACTGTGTACCCCCAGAGTAAAGGCATAGCCAGTTCCCCAGCAGTGATTTCAAACAAACCTGAGGGTCGTAGAACTGTTGCTCTTACCCTTCGTTATTTGTTATCCCCAGTAGAGTTATCCTGTATGGTATATTCCCTACTTGTTAGGCCACCTTCAGCTTGGTCTTTCTTTTCGAGTCCGCCTTCGGCCGTTCTCGTACCTCTTGTTGTTAGTCCGCCTTCGCTCGGTCTTTCCTTTCGAGTTCGCCTTCGGCCGTCCTCGTATCCTTTGGTTGAGAGTCCATCTTTGGCTTGGTCTTTCGTTTTGAGTTCGCCTTCGGCCGTCCTCATCTACTCTATATGTCAGTCCACCTTCGGCCGGTCTATCCTTTCGAGTTTGCCTTCGGTCGTCCTCGTATCCTTTGTTTAAGAGTCCACCTTCGGCTTGGTCTTTCGTTTCGAGTTCGCCTTCGGCCGTCCTCGTATCCTCTATATGTCAGTCCGCCTTCGGCCGGTCTATCCTTTCGAGTTTGCCTTCGGCCGTCCTCGTATTCTTTGTTTGAGATCCACCTTCGGCTTGGTCTTTCGTTTCAAGTTCGCCTTCAACCGTCCTCGTATCCTTTATTTGTTAGTCCGCCTTCGGTCGGTCTATCCTTTCGAGTCTGCCTTCGGCCATCCTCGTATTCTTTGTTTGAGAGTCCACCTTCGGCTTGGTCTTTCATTTCGAGTTCGCCTTCGGTCGTCCTCGTCTACTTTATATGTTAGTCTGCCTTCGGCTGGTATTTCCTTTTGAGTTTGCTTTCGGTCGTCCTCGTATCCATTATGTGTTAGTCCGCCTTCGGTCGGTCTATCCTTTCGAGTTCGCCTTCGGCCGTCCTCGTACTCTTTGTTTGAGAGTCCACCTTCGGCTTGGTCTTTCGTTTCGAGTTCGCCTTCGGCCGTCCTCGTCTACTCTATATGTTAGTCCGTCTTCGGCCGATCTTCCTTTTCGAGTTCGCCTTCGGCCGTCCTCGCATCCTTTGTTTGAGAGTCCACCTTCGGCTTGGTCTTTCCTTTCGAGTTCGCCTTCGGCCGTCCTCGTCTACTCTATGTGTTAGCCCACCTTCGGCTGGTCTTTCCTTTCGAGTTCGCCTTCGGCCGTCCTCGTATCCCTTGTTTGTTAGTCCGCTTTCGGCCGATCTTTCCTTTCAAGTTCGCCTTCGGCCGTCCTCGTATCCTTTGTTTGAGAGTCCACCTTCGGCTTGGTCTTTCCTTAAGAGTTCGCCTTCAGCCGTCCTCGTCTACTCTATGTGTTAGCCCACCTTCGGCTGGTCTTTCCTTTCGAGTTCTCCTTCGGCCGTCCTCGTATCCTTTGTTTGAGAGTCCACCTTCGGCTTGGTCTTTCGTTTTGAGTTCGCCTTCGGCCGTCCTCGTATCCTTTATGTTGTTAGTCCGCCTTTTGCCGGTCTTTCCTTTCGAGTTCGCCTTCGGCCGTCCTCGTATCCTTTGTTTGAGAGTCCGCCTTCGGCCGGTCTTTCTTTTCGAATCCGCCTTCAGCCGTCCTCGTATCCTTTATGTGTTATCCCACCTTCGGCTGGTCTTTCCTTTCGAGTCCGCCTTCGGCCGTTCTCGTTTTCTTTGATTATTAGTCCGCCTTCGGCCATCTTTCTTTTCGAGTCCGCCTTTGGCTATCCTCGTATTCTTTATGTGTTAGCCCACCTTCGGCTGGTCTTTCTTTTCGAGTCCGCCTTCAGCCGTTCTCGTACCTCTTGTTGTTAGGCCACCTTCGGCTCAGTATTTCCTTATGAGTTCGCCTTCGGCCGTCCTCGTATCCTTTATTTGAGAGTCCACCTTCGGCTTGGTCTTTCTTTTCGAGTCCGCCTTTGGCCGTTCTCGTATCCTTTATGTGTTAGCCCACCTTAGGCTGTTATTTCCTTTCGAGTTCGCCTTCGGCCCTCCTCGTATCCTTTGTTTGAGAGTCCACCTTTGGCTTGGTCTTTCATTTGGAGTTCGCCTTCGGCCATCCTCGTCTACTCTATATGTCAGTCCGCCTTCGGTCGGTCTTTCCTTTCGGGTTCGCCTTCAGCCGTCCTCGTATCCTTTATGTGTTAGCCCACCTCCGGCTGGTCTTTCCTTTCGAATCCGCCTTCGGCCATTCTCGTTTTCTTTGATTGTTAGTCTGCGTTCGGCCGGTCTTTCTTTTCGAGTCCGCCTTTGGCTGTTCTCGTATCCTTTGCTTGATCCAACTTAGGTTGATAGCCAATTATCCGCAGAGACCTCCTTCGGTTGACATCTGCCCAGAATTAAAAACATATTACCACACATTTTTCTACCCACAGAGCGCAAATTTTCTGGTTCTTCCGGTATTCAATCCCTATTCATCTTGAAGGTCTGACAGCCGCTGCTCTCATCCCTTCAGGTCCATAGTTGATTGAATAGGGGCAGCTGTAATACTCCAAAATTTGCCCTCATATTTATTGCCTTATAACTGTGGCTTATGCTTCACATTCATCTGCATCTCTCATTAGGTCATAACTCATTCATTCATTTGCATTGGGCTCGTGAGGCGTGGGATCATGGTTTCTTATCTTTTGTGCGACTTGGTTGATATTCATTAATTGAAGATGGTGGTTAGGGTTCATGGCAAAGGCATCTTGACGTGAGATCCAGTTGTGGATTTATATTATGGTCAGGACAGTTTTATCCTCTCAGTTGCTTATGGCTCGTTGCTTGCTATTCAAGTTAATGAGGGTTGATATTGAAGTTGATTGGAGTTTGGAATTTACAAAGTATTTGAGTTGTGAACTGGATGTGAATTTTGATTGATCAAGGTTTAAGCATGTGAGGTTTGAAAACGAGATTCATGTGGATTACTTGGAATTCAAGATACAAGTCCATTAAGTCATATCCAAACCTCTATCCATATCCATATCTATTTTCCTTCCCGTATTCACTTTTAACTTCAATTCGTATCCATATCCGTATCCATTTCATTGCCCGTGTACACCTCATCCCACTAAACATTTATCCAAATTAAATCAAAATCCAATTTAAACCAAATTCCATATTCAAATTTCATATCCATTCTTATCATTTTTCTTTAAACCATATCTAAATTTATCCATTTGTTTTCTTTACCATTTTTCAATCCATTTTTCTAAATCCAAGTTCACTTCTCAAATATCCATTTCAAGATCCAAAATTATCATTGTCCTCTTCTATATCCAAATTACTAAACCAATTTCATTTTAGATCCATTTTCATGGCAAATCCATATTCATACACAACTCATTTAAAATAACCATTGTCCATTTAATTTTCGCTGCCGTTGTGGTTTTATTGGTCCGTTTCGACATTTCCGCCACGGAGGAGCGTTTGGGAATCACTAGGTTTAAGGATGGTTATGGTAATTTGAATGATCCTATTGTGAATCCTAGTGTTGTATTCACTATAATGGTTCAGGGGTTATGTTGCAGGAGTATTTTCAATATAGGTATCCTGGTGAGGTTCATAAGAGCATGATTATCGCTTGCTTTTTGCCGTTTCTACACACTATTTGAGGCCATGCTGTCAGAGTGTAATGGATATTTACCATATGCTTGCGTTCTCATAGGAAAAACGTTAACAAACTAGCATACGTTACCAAACCTATATTGTCCTCCTTTTCATTTATAAATAAGTAATATTTAATTACTACTAGGCTATGTTGCTTCAATTATTATTTTTTAATATAAATGTTGGTTATATTGTGAGATTTTGTGGGATCCATTATAGAGTTTTTGATGAGTTGTATGGATATTTAGAAAATATAGTTGGATTGTTTAGAAAATGTAAAAGTATAATATACTATTAAAAAATTGTGTGGGTCCCATTTAAAGAACCAAAGTGTAGTTAATGAGTGTGGATGCTCTGAGGTTACTGTGCCAATGGATTTGCGTGCATTGGGTGGTTTGGCTACCGAGTTGTTGTACGTGGAGAAACAAGACTTATCATGGAAAGATTTTCTCTCATATAGAAGTTAAAAATTCAGATCAAATGATCATGTTTCCATCTCACTTTCCTGCATAATGAAATCGGACATTTCTGAAGATATGAAGGGAAATTTCCAAGCAAAAGCTCAAATTACATAGCAGAAATTATTAACACATTCACAGCAGAAGGTAAAAGTTTTGCACCAGAAAATTCGCAACAGAAAAGAAAATACAAGGCATTGAAAGAGAGTACAAGCATTGAGAAAATGGTTAGCAGAAAAAGAGTTTATATCAGAATAGCACCAGAAAAATTACAACAACAGTTCCTAACAGAAGATCAATAACAGACTTTTTTTTGTTCTATTCTTAACAGAATCCTAAAACTAACAAACTCATAACAGTCACAATTCCCTAGCAGAAAATCATTACAACCAATTCCTCATAACAGAACTAACAGAATTACCAACCTCTAACTGTCAAAAACCTAACTTCTAACTGTCAAAGATCACTAACAGAAAACTAACAAACGGATAACCATTTTCTCTCTCTGCGATTCCTCTCCCTCCACACCTGTTCTTCAATATTCACCATCTTCAATTCACTTCAACATCTTCAATTATTCTTCCCTTCCTCATCTTCAATACTCATCAATTCACCAAACACAAAAACCTGTAACCATCATCATCAATCAATACTCCTCATCATCTTGAATCCATCAGTCATAATCTGATTCGCGTCTTCAACGACACAATCCACAAGCTCCAATCTACAAAATCCATCAAACAATAATTCAACCGTCAATATTCGCAAGAACTACAACTATTCACGATTCGCAACCCGAGAAATTCATATGCGACAACAATAACAACAACAGCATGAAATGACTTCGAAATCGCGAAGAAGAAGAAGGAAGTAAGGAGAAAAGAAGAGGCGTACCTGGTTTGAAACAACTCTGAATCTCTTCAACTCATATTCTCGCCGGAATAACCTCGTCGGAATCGGAGGGTTCTTAGGTGAATCGTCAGGATTATCATGGTTTAAGCACTTTAAGAGTGCGTTTCAGAGATCATTAGCTTCATCAGCGGTGAAGCCTCCGACAAGAGCCAACTTGAGACGCGTAAGACGATCAATGGCGGAGATTTGATGCGAGCAATGATCACGCTCGTGTTTGAGGAATGCGTGAAGGAATGAAGCCATTAAAGTTGAGAAGAGATCGAGGAAGAAAGGCGAGCGAAGGGAGGTGGTTATCGCCGGCGATGTGGAAGAATGAGGAGTATGGAGAACACGACGGCGAATACATTGGTTAAAGGCAGAAGGCGGATATGAATGTTGTTCACTGAGACTTAGGGTATGTTTGGTTGATAAGAGAAATTGAAAAGAGAGAATGATGTGAGAAAGAGTGTGAAAAGAGAGAAATAAATGAGAAATAGAGTAGATTTGATGTATTGTTTGGTATAAAAGAGAGAAGAGAAATAGAAGAGAGAGATATGTTGATTAGTTTTAAAAGTACAAAAATACCCTTAAATTTAAAATTTATAATGTAATTAAATTTAAGTTTTATTTTAATTCAAGTCATCAATATATTAAATATAACTTAACTTTTTTTAGAATTTTAATTCATAATGTAAAATTAATTATTTTTTATTTGATTAAATAAATTTCATTAGTTAAATTTAATTGTAGATTAAATAATTGAACTCCGTTTTAAATTATTTTATTAGAAAATATTATTTTTGTATATATTTTTGCCAAAAAAGATTTCAATGTCTTATTTGTCTTTCCTACAATACAATCCACTTTTGTCATTCCAAAGATTTCAACGTAACATTTTTTTTCTTTCTATTTTTGAATGCAGGCAAGACAAGATGTGGATAAAAATCAATGCAGTAATAAAAAGAAAAGTTAAGATTGGAATGATGATAAAAAGTGAGTTCTCCTCTCACTTTCTTCGCACTCTAGAGAAGAAATTAAAAGTAAGTGGTCCCCACTAATTTTTATCTCTCTTCTGTCTTTCTATGCTAAGCCAAACAGGATGAGAGTGGTCTTTCTTTTCTCTTTCTCTCTTTTGTATTTCTCTCTTTGCAAAATCGCTTATACCAAACAGACCCTTAGGGTTGTTAACCTAGTTGTTTCAAAGATTTGGATCGGGCTCCATCATGTGATTATACCACACACCACAAAGACTCATTTCCACACGCCTTGTTCACACACTGCACCCACCGTTAAGTTTTAATTAATCTCTTTTTGTTATTGCAGATTATAGTTTTTGATTAATTAGTTGTAAATTTGAGAAATAGAAAAGGTTTTGGATAATGCTTCTTTGAATAATCACTTTTTTGGCTTAATGACACCATTTTTTAACTTAAGTGCTCAAATTAAATTTTTGGCTTAATTGTTCATTAATCAATTTTTTTTGGCTTAATTGCTTTGTTAATCAAGTTGTAGATTAACTGTTTTTAACTAGATTAATTCTAGTTGATCTTTAGAATTAGAGTTAGAGCTTTTAGGAATTAACGATTAACTTTGGTTAATGATTTAGGATAGTTGGATTAGTGTTGTTTTGGAATTAGATTTAGAATTTGATTTAGAATTAGAAACTAACTCTTAACATGTTCTAGTCGTTGGATAATTGTAGATTAACTTCGATTGACTTTCGTTTAGAAACCAATTTCAATTGGATTTAGATATTGACTTTAGACCTTAATTGTGACTAATTAGTTGAAGATTTTTTATAATGATTTTCCTTAATTGATTTTTGGCATTTGTTTTGAATTGTTGATTCAAATGCGTTCGAATGACTTTTTTACATGATATTGATTGAATATTATGTTGTCACTTGATTGAGTTTTTTTTACATGATATTGATTGAATATTATGTTGCCACTTGATTGAGATTTTTCACATGATATAAGTGGATATTATGTTGCTTTGATTAGGATTTTTTACATGACATTGTTTGAATATCATGTTACCTCTTGTAGAATTTTTACATGATTTTGATTGAATATCATTTGAATCATGTAGTGATTTTTGATTGACTTCTCATGGACTTCTTAGTGGATTTTTCTAGTAGGATTGGATTGATTTTTTTTGTTAGTATCTAGATTAAATGTTAAAGTTTGTGCTTAATGCTTCCTTGTGATTAATTCTCAACATGTGGTAAGTTTTTACCATAGTTTGTGGTTAGATTTTGTTACCTCATTAGCATTCTTTTGCTTAATTTTTGGAATCTCTAATGGTTTTTCTTATTTCATTTCCATTGGGAGCTTGTTGACTAACTTTGGTTATTCTTCTTTGAGGAGCTTCGAGTTTTATGCTAACACTTTAGATATTAACAAGGCTTGTTTGGCTTTGACGAGGCATGCTCTCTTGATAATGGTTGTTTGATCCCATTGAGGTATAACCCTTCTTGTACATTAGTTAATTGAATAAATGTAGAAGTTGCTGCTACATACATAGTTGCTGTGCACAAAGTGTGTTGTAAAATGTTGCTATTCTGTCTGGTTACATACATGCTTGTCCTGTTCTGGAAATAGTAGCTGTTATAGAATGTTTTTGCTTGTTGCTGGTTTTTATAGTTATGCAGGTGCTGGAGCGCTGTTGTTGCTGTTGTTTATGGTTTATTGCCTTATTTTATGGTTCTTATTCATGAAGGGTGAAGAGCATTTGGTTCCATGTCTTTCACGGATCCGTTCCGCTTTCTGACATTTTTGCTCATTTATGCTAGATTACTAGAAGTTTGTCAGTTTGCTTATACTTTGCTTGCGTTGCTACGGATTGCTATCCGTTCGGTATTACTTCTATTCTCTTTTACTAATTCCGCATTTTTTATTTTGATGCCATGAGAAGTAGGATTGGGAGTCCGTGCCACTTGGCCGGCAATAATGCAAGTCCTCAAAGGAGGCTCGGTTTGTGATTGTTTACTTTTTTGCCTAAGACCTCCAAAGAGGCATCCCATTCCCGTATCCCCTTGTAAGACCTCCAAGAAGGAAATTGATGGAAGGTAGGGTTCGCAACCGACCCCCGTTATTCTAGTTGAGTCGTTCTTAGCTCTCATTACATGATTGAAGCTTTGAACATCACCTGCTCCTGTTATCGAGTCAGTCAAGTGGAAGGTAGGGTTCGCAACTGACCCTCGCTCATTGTCATTAGCTCACATCGACCGATGTTGACGCTTATGTGATCTCATTTACATCTTTTTTATTAATCTACTTTGATATGTGATATCATTGTATTGTTTGTTTTAGCTTTTGCTTCCTCATTAGGATACCTATTCTAACTTGTCCAAGTTAGATAGGTTAGAAAACATAACATAGGACTAACCTTTGCATGACAACATTAGGATAGAATTTCCTTTCTCATCCTCCATCATAGGACCAACAAATGCCTGCTAACATTAGGACTACAATTAGTCTCCCCTTAGATTTTACTTTACAACTTGAGTCTCTCCTCTCATCTCTAAACAAATTTAAAACACTTAATAAATACCACATGTTGAGTGCACCATGAGCCTTAAGTACATGGGAAATGGAGAGTGGGGGATTTTCCTTCACTTTCCTAGAGTGTTTAGCAGGCGTCCCGTCTTGGGTCGATTTGCGACGCATTCGATCCTATGTCATAGACTTTAGCACGATATATGTTACAAACACAATCAATCAAAACACTTTCTTATAAAAGATAAAAACAAACAACCTTCTTCTTCGGGATTCTCTTCTCATCTCCTCCACTCTATTCGTAAAGGATGCGTCATTTTCGTTCTACCGCAAATAGGTAAACGCGTAAGACTCCCACGACGAGCGGCAACACCTAAACTGCTGGAACGCGAACGTTGGCGTCTTCCACTAAAAAACACAAACAAAGCAGAAGTCATCCCTAGTGAGGGGAACTACGTCGCTCTGATTCTTCATTGGTTAATGGAGATACATAGGCAGGAGGTCATGTTAGATCTCTGCGAGCACAACTTTATTTATCAACCAATTTGTTTCTCCTTTCTTTTCTACCGATTCTGACAGGTAGTAGGAGTATCCTTCCTTTTGTTGTAAGTCCGCCTTCGGCCGGCGATCCTTTTCCTTCCCTCTTTCCGACCTCGTTATGTTGAACTATGACTGCTCTGATTTCCTCTCTCTGGTTAGATTGAGGATACGTAGGCACGAGACGACAATGTATTGGCGAGCAACCTTCCCCCACAAATTCGTAGTCTGTCGAACTACGTCGACTATGATTCTTCGTTCGTCCACGAAGATACGTAGGCATAGGATCGCGATGATCCTTGCGAGTCCTCTTTTGGTTTTCACCTTTTCTTTTCTTTTTTCCCCCTTTTCTCCCATTCTGTTTCCAGTTAGCAGTTGAGCTTCAGATAACCTACACCCTTTGATCGATAACGACAAGCGTGGATCCCATCGAGTACGATGGACGCTAGGGGGTGATAATACCTTCCTCTCGCGTAACCGACTCCCGAACCCAGGCTATGGTTGCGACGACCATTCCTTTCCTTTTGTTGAGGTTTTATCAGTCACTACAGGATATCCCCATTCCTAAGCAATATCTACCGTAATGTTATTACGCAGAAATAATAGATTGGTTTTTCAGGCCAAATCCCTAATTATAAATCGTTCCCAATTTATCCGATCGAAAAAATGTTAAATAATTTATATAATAAAAGATTAAGGTAAGAAAACATATTCTTATTGAATAATTCAAAAGATGTTCATTACATAACAATTCAGGGACACCCCCTAGCATTGGGGGGTTTAGCCTCTCATAATATTCAAAACAAAAACAAAAACAAGATTAAAAGTAGACATTACAATTTGATCGGAGTAAAAATGATTCTTCAATCGCTTCTGCTCATGAACGATCTTCTTCTCCAAATCTCCTTGATCGCATCAAACTATCGTCAATTATTCGAGAAAGTAAAAAGTTCTTTCTAGCTTCTAAAAAACAAGTCCCAATAGCCCTAATTCACCCAGATCGATTGGAAATGCCCAAAGTGCCCCTATAACTTAATATAGGGAGAAAATATGAAAAAATTCAGAAAATCAGCGTCAAAGCTGACACGGGCCGTGTCAGCCAACATTGTCGGTCGTGTCAGCTTGCTGGATTTTATAATCGAAATTGTTTCGATCATAACTTTTGATCCGTAAGTTTGTTTTGATCCCTATTCGAAGCGTCGGAAAGCTAATGAAGAGAAGTACAACATAGTACAGACAAGGAACTTGGTTGCCTAATATTTTTCCGTGTTTGTTGAATTTTAGGTCCAGGCATCCTCTGCTTCATTCCAAAAACTCTTATAAATCCCTAGAACTTCCATTTTCTTCGCACGAGTCCTTTGGGCTTTCCTACTCAGACCTGAAACCATTGAAAACTACCAAACCAAAGCATAAAATGCAACATAATTGAAATAAAACAACCAATCATAAAATGAGAGAATAAAATACGACAAGTAAAATTGAATTGAAAAACAATAAAAAGACAAACAAAGTGCTACCAATTTTATGGATTGATGTCGAATAAGTGACGGAAACATAGTAGAAATGGTGACTGATCACCCTGCGTCGGGATAAATAACGTTCGGTGGCGACTCTTCTGTTCTTTTCTGCCGGCTGATTTTCGCAGATGCGACAGCTGGCGACTCGGCTGGGGACTTTCCCATCCCTTAGCGAGTCAATCCCAGCGCTTAGTTTTCGATTTTAGGGTGTTTGTCAGTACGCTTTACTTGCTTTATTTATGGCATTGTTGCATGTTTACTGTTTTATTACATTTACTTGCTTTACATTTGTTGTTGTCATACATTTTGTGCTGAACTGGACTGTGCTGGATTTTTCTGTTTGGTGGGCAGGGTGATATGAGAGATAAGCCCATTACACAGGCTTGAGTACACACGTAGGATTAGAGTGGAAAGTAGTGTGGCCTACGTAGCGTCTTAGTACGTATGGTTTACACGAAATCCACGCCCAGACGAGGTTTTCTTGGGAGATGTTCTGATTTGTGCGTCTTGTGCATTTCGGGGTGTTAACCTTGAAAACTGTCGACTCTGGTGACCATTCCCGAGGACTCAGTTGAGGCACTCCTCTCGAGGGGCGATAATGGCAGACCAAAAATGGAAAACTCATTACGCTTCTTGATCCGAGGACCCGAAGCTGATAACTTGCCATATGATGACCTTTTGTTTAGGAGAATCAGTGGAGGCGTTCCTCGATTGGCGATAGTACTGTACCTGGAAGGATGAATGTATTATTGCTTCTCGACCTTAGTGCCAGACACTGAGGATCCTTGGTTTTAGTACCCACGTGTGAGAATGGGCGGGTGTTTACAGGTTTGCAGGTAACCTTGACCTTCAACCTACCCGGTATTCTGGTTTTCCTATCAGTGTGGACTTATCAGCCTGATATTATGGTATTCTGATTATTCTGGCACTCTGACTATCCGGTATTCTGATTAGGCAGGTATTCGGATTATGTCGATATTTTGATTATCTCGACATTCTGATTATGCTGATATTCTAGCATTCCAGTATTCTGATTATTCGGATATTCTGGTATTTCGGTATTCTCTTCAGAGCAGACCTTGTGAACTTATTCAGTTATCAGTACAGCACAATTATCCAGAATTTGTGGAAGCCTTGATCCCATGTCTCTGCATCCATATCATCATAACATGTTTGCATACATGTTCTTGTATTTCCAAGGATCTTAACTTTGAGACTCGTTGTTGATCATTTCCATCTATTTCTTGTGGTTCTTATGTGAAAAACTTGAATCAAAGCAGAACTATTCCTTGGAAATATTTGAACATGGCATTTGCATAGCATTTTCATACTCATTTGCACAACAGGTGTTTGAAGCTGGTTATTCTCATCCTGATCTGGTCTTCTTCAGAATTTCAGACTTAACTTTTCAAAAAAGCCGGAAGTTGACCATGGATCAAGTTCAAGCAGAGTTGAGGGAAATGTGAAGCCAAATGGGGCAGTTTATGGGGGACATGCAAGCTTTGAACCAAAACCCAAAAATGATGAAGGAGGAAGTTAATCAACTGAAGACTCAGATGAGCCAGGTTATGGAGGTCGTGAGAAATGTGCTCAGAAAGGATGGTGATCCCGTGCCTGAGGCTGCAGCAGAAATTGTCATTCCGCCCTTGCATGTAGGATCTCTTTCAAAGTGTGATTTACCTCGCGGATTTACTGCACAACCCGGGGCTCTGGAGTTTCCTTGTCAGCAGCTACCTCCTGTCTCCCAAGACAATCCCAAGGCTAAGAAGTATGCACAGAAGCTGAAGAAGCCTGACAGGCAATTTGATCCACTGCCTATGTCTTATGACATGTTATTTCAGCGGTTGCTCAAACTGAATCTGGTAGAACCTCGTGCAATGGGTCCCCCTCCAGTAAAGCTCCCAGCTGGATATGATGTTAATGCCCGGTGTGACTTTCATTCAGGTGGCCCTGGACATGCTATTGAGAGGTGTCGAGCCTTTCATCATAATCTGTAAGATTTGATCGAGTCTGGGGTCTTTACATTCACTGTAGATGGTTTGCACATCAACTGAAGCCTCCCGAGTAAACACTCAGACTGCGAGTATGTTGTTAAGAGAAATAAGTCAAGACGGAGTCAAGTCTCCTCAACAGTGGCAATCATCAGTTCCTTTACTGCACTTTCATATGTAGCTTTTATTTGTTTGTTTAAACAATGTTTGCATGTAAAAATTTGTTTGTTCTTGAATGACGATCATAATACAATGAGCATGTTTTTCTTGAAGTAATCCATTCATGATCACTCTTAAATGTTCATATACACTGCAATACCAATTTTCTTGCTTACACTCTTGAGGGAAAACGATGAAGTGAAAATGCAAAATCTTTAGTTGTATGCTTTTGGATAAAACCCTATTGATGATGTACATGCATTGTTTCAAATTCACAAACACTGGAGATATAAGGGAGATAGACCTTTGTTAACCCTGTTGCGCCTTGAAGTAGGAGTTTCTTTTCGTATGGAAAAAACCCTCACATTTAATCCAGAGGCAGGGTAGGCGTCAGTTAGTTTGACCGAGCGTTCAAATTTCAAAAGGAGTGTGCATTTGAGGATCCATTACCTTCTATTCCACCATCAAGAGGTCAGGAGATGTGAAACCACAATGGTTATCCATCAACAATCAAGGAGTGAGGCAGTCACAACCCTTTCAAACAAGTCAGACAGAACGGTGTCACACGATTTGTTCAAAAAAAAAGAAGAATCAAAAGAAAAAGAAAAAGCCCGCTAAGTCGAAACTTGAAAACAAGTGACTTAGGCAAAAGTTAAGGCATCCCGCTGGACTTCAAAATCGAAAAACTCAGAAGAGTCAGTCCAGGCAAAAATTAGGTAACAAAAATTACAAGAATGAAAAAGCGAAAAGCGAAAAACGAAAGGGATTACGAAGAAGAATCCTCATGCAAGAACAAAGTTGTGTGACTACGAACAAAAGACAAAAGGGGTGACTGTCACTCCAAAACCTCATTAGGTGTCAAACCATCAGTTGCATGGGTTCCTTAAAGATCATAAAACCTTTTTGAGAGATGAGCGCTTGTGCCGAATTAGCTGAACGTAGGAATGGAGAACATCACGAAGAGTGGGTGGGTACAAATAAACTTTGAGCCTTAAATCCTTTTTTCTAAAAACTGTGAACCAGGCCACGCTACAACACTCAAAAGACCTAATTGAAACAGGGTTTGTTTCGAGAGCATACTCCGATGAGATAACGTTCCTGACTCCCGTGAGTGATGCTTTCTTTCATTCAAAAATCAATGTCGTATCCTAAGCAGTGATTCGTTCACATGGCTTTGCGACATCTTTTCAATAAAGACTTCAAGATTAACATGTGTGTTGCATTTGAATAATCATTTTCAGAATAAATATTTTCTGCTTGCATACATTGTACTTGACATCAAAGAAGCTTACATGATGAACATCAGTCGAGAATCTTAATTATGCCAAGTTGAGATGCCTGAGACTCTAGAGGACATGTTGCTGAAAGACTATGTGTAGCAAAGGCGTTCCCAGCTAGTTGTGTTGAGATGTAACCAATTTGGGGCAATCGCATCGTAAAATGTCTTCGAGGTTCAGCCAATCTGGGGCAATCACGTCGAGATTCGATAAATCTCTCCAAAAGCAGTGTAATCAGGGGCAGTCACGCCGAGAAATCTCTTCGAAGTGTAGCTAAGCTGGGGCAGTCAAGTTGAGAAAGTCTTTTCGAAGAGCGGTCAATCATGGGCAGTCACGTCGAGAAATCTCTTCAAAGTTTAGCCAAACTGGGGGCAACCACGTTGAGATCCGTTGAATCTCTCCAAAAGCGTTTAATATGGGGCAATCAGGTTAATTTGGAAAATCTCTCTAAGATCGGTTAGGGGCAAAGTTTCTTCAAGATTCGAGGCAGGCCACCCCAAGAGTACGAGAAGTTGTCCTTTCTAAAAGATGGCTAGTCATAAGTACCTCTCCAAGAGTTGGAAGACACTGGGGCATTTTGGATGCTACGTCTTCTGTAAAATCCTCTCGAGGTAAATTCTTTCATAGACCTTGCAGTCTGAGGCACGATTGAGAATTAAAGTGAATCGTTGTTCACTCCTGATAATCAGTGGGTAGTTGTTTGGCTTAAAAGCTTAAAACAGAGGTCATTTCCAGCATGAGGTGTCTTTGATCTCTTTTCTCCAGCAGAATTCAGTATGCTATCTCTCCCCAACAGAGTATCTGAATATCCCTCTTGCTAGCAAGACATCAAGAAGTTTGATTTCCCCAGTGGAGTCCATGATCATGGCTTTCCCCAAGCAGAAGTGGGTCCCTTAACAGGAAAGTTCTTCTTGGAGGTTGTAATCCCCAGTAGTATAGAAGAATTCCTCACTCTCAGCAATGTAAAATGATGGAATGTTCCCAAGCAGTTTCGAAAATGGTGGAAAGTCAGAGTATTCTCCTCCTCCAGCATGTGAGATCAATGATATTCCGTGCAGTTAAAGTCCAGTGGTTATTGGCAATCCAGATTTATCTTCTTATCTCATGATCAGTATGAAGTTCAGAGGTCATCCCCAGCAGAAGGTGCTTGATCTCAATCTCTGTAGCAGGTTGTTCCTTCCTCAACAGAAGTTCGTTTGATCTTAACTCCCCTGCAGTCAGGTCAGAAAGTTGTCATTTCCCCAGCGGAGTTCTATGGTTATAGTTCTTCCCCCAGCAAATTTGATTCAGATAAGGCCCCCAGCAAGATCATCATTCCTTACAGTAATCCTCAGCAAGTTTGGCAGTTCAGAGCCTAGATGGTGTCAACGTTATCCCCAACTGAGTTGATATTTTCCCACAGAGAGTCGGGAGATCAGATCGGTGGTTGTTTCCTCGGCAGAGTTATTATTGTTATCCCAAGCGGAGTTGCCTTCATGTCCTCACCATTTATTTTGCTGAGGAACCTCCTTGCATCTTGCATGTAGTGGTCATTACATTGCATCTTCAAAAACGCGTAGCATTTCCATTGATATGGAGCATTATGCTATGGAAAATTTAAACATATGCATATGAAGCATAAGCTAGTCGATACTTTATTCGAATACCCAAAAAGGGTTCTATTAGACTGTGTACCCCCAGAGTAAAGGCATAGCCAGTTCCCCAGCAGTGATTTCAGACAAACCTGAGGGTCGTAGAACTGTTGCTCTTACCCTTCGTTATTTGTTATCCCCAGTAGAGTTATCCTGTATGGTATATTCCCTACTTGTTAGGCCACCTTCGGCTTGGTCTTTCTTTTCGAGTTCGCCTTCGGCCGTCCTTGTATCCTTTGGTTAAGAGTCCACCTTTGGATTGGTCTTTCATTTCGAGTTCGCCTTCGGCCATCCTCGTCTACTCTATATGTCAGTCCGCCTTCGGCCGGTCTATCCTTTCGAGTTCGCCTTCGGCCGTCCTCGTATCCTTTGTTTAAGAGTCCACCTTTGGCTTGGTCTTTCGTTTCGAGTTCGCCTTCGGCCGTCCTCTTATCCTCTATATGTCAGTTCATTTTCGGCCGGTCTATCCTTTCGAGTTCGCCTTCGGCCGTCCTCGTATCCTTTGTTTGAGAGTCCACCTTCGGCTTGGTCTTTCGTTTCAAGTTCGCCTTTAGCCGCCCTCGTATCCTTTATGTGTTAGTCTGCCTTCGGCCGATCTATCCTTTCGAGTTTGCCTTCGGCCGTCCTCGTATTTTTTGTTTGAGAGTCCACCTTCGGCTTGGTCTTTCATTTCGAGTCCGCCTTCGGCCGTCCTCGTCTACTCTATATGTTAGTCTGCCTTTGGCTGGTCTTTCCTTTTGAGTTCGCTTTCGACCGTCCTGATATCCATTATGTGTTAGTCCGCCTTCGGGAGGTCAATCTTTTGAGTTCGCCTTCAGCCATCCTCGTATTCTTTGTTTGAGAGTCCACCTTCGGCTTGGTCTTTCATTTCGAGTTCGCCTTCGGCCGTCCTCGTCTACTCTATATGTTAGTCCGTCTTCGGCCGGTCTTCCTTTTCGAGTTCGCCTTCGGCCGTCCTCGCATCCTTTGTTTGAGAGTCCACCTTCGGCTTGGTCTATCCTTTCGAGTTTGCCTTCGGTCGTCCTCGTCTATTCTATGCGTTAGTCCACCTTCGGCTGGTCTTTCCTTTCGAGTTCGCCTTTGGCCGTCCTCGTATCCCTTGTTTGTTAGTCCGCCTTTGGCCGATCTTTCCTTTCGAGTTCGTCTTCGGCCGTCCTCGTATCCTTTGTTTGAGAGTCCACCTCCGGCTTGGTCTGTCCTTTAGAGGTCGCCTTCAGCCGTCCTCGTCTACTCTATGTGTTAGCCCACCTTCGGCTAGTCTTTCCTTTTGAGTTCGCCTTTACCGTCCTCGTATCCTTTGTTTGAGAGTCCACCTTCGGCTAGGTCTTTCGTTTTGAGTTCGCCTTTGGCCGTCCTCGTATCCTTTATGTTGTTAGTCCGCCTTTGGCCGGTCTTTCCTTTCGAGTTCGCCTTCGGTCGTCCTCATATCCTTTGTTTGAGAGTCCGCCTTCGGCCGGTCTTTCTTTTCGAGTCTGCCTTCGGCGGTTCCTGGTATCTTTTATGTGTTAGCCCACCTTCGGCTGGTCTTTCCTTTTGATTCTGCCTTCGGCCGTTCTCGTTTTCTTTGATTATTAGTCCGCCTTCAGCCGGTCTTTCTTTTCGAGTCCACCTTCGGCTGTCCTCGTATTCTTTATGTGTTAGCCCACCTTCGGCTAGTCTTTCTTTTCGAGTCCGCCTTCGGCGGTTCTCGTACCTCTTGTTGTTAGGCCACCTTCGGCTCGGTCTTTCCTTTCAAGTTCGCCTTCGGTCGTCCTCGTATCCTTTGTTTGAGAGTCCACCTTCGGCTTGGTCTTTCTTTTTGAGTCCGCCTTTGGCCGTTCTCGTATCCTTTATGTGTTAGCCCACCTTAGGCTGGTCTTTCTTTTCGAGTTCGCCTTTGGCCGTCCTCGTATCCTTTGTTTAAGAGTCCACCTTCGGCTTGGTCTTTCATTTCGAGTTCGCCTTCGGCCGTCCTCGTCTACTCTATATGTCAGTCCGCCTTTGGCCGGTCTTTCCTTTCGAGTTCGCCTTCGGCCTTCCTCGTATCCTTTATGTGCTAGCCCACCTTCGGCTGGTCTTTCCTTTTGAGTCCGCCTTCGGCCGTTCTCGTTTTCTTTGATTGTTAGTCCGCCTTCGGTCGGTCTTTCTTTTTGAGTCCGCCTTCGGTTGTTCTCGTATCCTTTGCTTGATCCAACTTAGATTGATAGCCAATTATCCGCAGAGACCACCTTCGGTTGACATCTGCCCAGAATTAAAAACATATTACCACACATTTTTCTACCCACAGAGCGCAAATTTTCTGGTTCTTCCGGTATTCAATCCCTATTCATCTTGAAGGTATGACAGCCGTTGCTCTCATCCCTTCAGGTCCATAGTTGATTGAATAGAGGCAGCTGTAATACTCCAAAATTTACCCTCATATTTATTGCCTTATAACTGTGGCTTATGCTTCACATTCATCTGCATCTCTCATTAGGTCATAACTCATTCATTCATTTGCATTGGGCTCGTGAGGCGTGGGATCATGGTTTCTTATCTTCTGTGCGACTTGGTTGATATTCATTAATTGAAGATGGTGGTTAGGGTTCATGGCAAAGGCATCTTGACGTGAGATCTAGTTGTGGATTTATATTGTGGTTAGGACAGTGTTATTCTCTTAGTTGCTTATGGCTCGTTGCTTTCTATACAAGTTAATGAGGGTTGATATTGAAGTTGATTGGAGTTCGGAATTTACTAAGTATTTGAGTTGTGATCTGGATGTGAATTTTGATTTATCAAGGTTTAAGCATGTGAGGTTTGAAAACGAGATTCATGTGGATTACTTGGAATTCAAGATACAAGTCCATTAAGTCATATCCAAACCTCTATCCATATCCATTTCTATTTTCCTTCCCGTATTCACTTTTAACTTCAATTCGTATCCATTTTATTGCCCGTGTACACCTCATCCCACTAAACATTTATCCAAATTAAATCAAAATCCAATTTAAACCAAATTCCATATTCAAATTTCATATCCATTCTTATTATTTTTCTTTAAACCATATCTAAATTTATCCATTTGTTTTCTTTACCATTTTTCAATCCATTTTTCTAAATCCAAGTGCACTTCTCAAATATCCATTTCAAGATACAAAATTATCATTGTCCTCTTCTATATCCAAATTACTAAACCAATTTCATTTTAGATCCATTTTCATGGCAAATCCATATTCATACACAACTCATTTAAAATAACCATTGTCCATATCATTTTCGCTGCCATTGTGGTTTTATTGGTCCGTTTCGACATTTCTGCCACGGAGGAGCGTTTGGGAATCACTAGGTTTAAGGATGGTTATGGTAATTTGAATGATCCCATTGTGAATCCTAGTGTTTTATTTACTATAATGGTTCAGGGGTTACGTTGCAGGAGTATTTTCAATATAGGTATCCTGGTGAGGTTTATAAGGTTATTGTGCCAATGGATTTGCGTGCATTGGGTGGTTTGGCTACCGAGTTGCTGTACGTGGAGGAACAAGACTTATCATATAAAGATTTTCTCTCATATAGAAGTCAACAATTCAGATCAAATGATCATGTTTCCATCTCACTTTCCTGCATAATGAAATCGGACATTTCTGAAGATATGAAGGGAAATTGCCAAGCAAAAGCTCAAATTAAATAGCAGAAATTATTAACACATTCAGAGCAGAAGGTAAAAGTTTTGCACCAGAAAATTCGCAACAGAAAGAAAATACATGGCATTAAAAGAGAGTACAAGCATTGAGAAAATGGATAGCGTAAAAAGAGTTTATATCAGAATAGCACCAGAAAAATTACAACAACAGTTCCTAACAGAAGATCAATAACAGACTTTTTTTTTCTTCTATTCTTAACTGAATCCTAAAACTAACAAACTCATAACTGTCACAATTCCCTAGCAGAAAATCATTACAACCAATTCCTCATAACAGAACTAACAGAATTACCAACCTCTAACATTCAAAAACCTAACTTCTAACTGTCAAAGATCACTAACAGAAAACTAACAAATGGATAACCATTTTCTCTCGCTGCGATTCCTCTCCCTCCCCACCTGTTCTTCAATATTCACCATCTTCAATTCACTTCAGCATCTTCAATTATTCTTCCCTTCCTCATCTTCAATACTCATCAATTCACCAAACACAAAAACCTGTAACCATCATCATCAATCAATACTCCTCATCATCTTGAATCTATCAGTCATAATCTGATTCGCGACTTCAATGACACAATCCACAAGCTCCAATCTATAAAATCTATCAAACAACAATTCAACAGTCATGATTCGCAAAAACTACAACTATTCACGATTCGCAACGCGAGAAATTTATACGCGACAACAATAACAACAACATCATGAAATGACTTTGAAATTGCGAAGAAGAAGAAGGAAGCAAGGAGAAAAGAAGAGGCGTACCTGGTTTGAAACAACTCTGAATCTCTTCAACTCATATTCTCGCCGGAATAACCTCGTCAAAATCGGAGGGATCTTAGGTGAATCTTTAGGATTATCATGGTTTAAGCCCTTTAAGAGTGCGTTTCAGAGATCATTAGCTTCATCACCGGCGAAGCCTCCGACAAGAGCCAACTTGAGACGCGTAAGACAATCAATGGCGGTGATTTGATGCGAGCATGATCGCGACTTTAAGAGTCGAATGAGGTTTACTGCAAGTATACAGTTGTATCGCATAGTTTTAAAAGATTATCGATCCCACAGAGACTAGAAATCAAACGCACCGTTATCTATCGTTACTATGTTTATCTAAGGCTAATCAGAATTTGGGTTTTTAGTTAAAACGGGAAATTAAAGGGAAATTAAAATTTGGGAATACTAGTTATGAATAAGTTATCGGTATATAATTCGGTAACCTACGTAGAATTAATTAAACCTAAGCCTATAGAGATTTATCACCCTATTCATCTGTAGGAGAAACTGGTTTAAAAGCCCTAGACTCACACTCCCGTGGTTCTTGCTTCGGACTATACTTCTAAGTCAATACGTCTGCTCTCGCTAGCCCGTATGAGGTTAAAAATACTTTTTGAAAACTAATTAAACTTAATTAACTTTAAAGCGCTTCCGCTGTTTTTAAAACTAATGCCCGATTTCAGCTATCCGGGTAAAGCCTCACACTCCCGTGGTCTCGACTTTAACCTATGTTACTTTTTTACTTTCGTAATAAAAGTTGGGTTTTATATTAAGAAATCGAAGCCAGAAGAAGGATTGATTATTGATTTTATCTTAGAGAAAATTAATTCATTTTAGTTACTTCATTATACACCGATAATATCGGTTTAGCTCGACATAATTAGGAAATTAAACGCGAAAGCAAGGAAATAAATAAACACAGACATAACTAGGAAATAAATAAACAATGCTTGAATTTAATAACGAAACCTGGAATTCAGTAATAATGGCAACAGCAATCCCTCCACAAGTCGGTAGGTTCTTGCTTGAATGTAATAAATTGCAAGGTTGAAGGCAATGAAACAAAGAAAACTAAAGCTAAGTTGTAACAGTTCCTCAGTGTGAGAAATTGTCACTTTTGTTCGGTAACGGTTAACAAGGGAATGGAAATGCAAAGTAAAAGAAATGACTAAAAATTCTGAAAACAAATTGGTAGCAAGACGGTACACTTTGAAAGCAAAATTGGCCACCCTTTGTTCTTCGTGAATGCCTCTATTTATAGGCTCAGTTGCGGTGGAAGTTGGAGAAAAATCAGTCATTCATGCTAACGGTTATACCACGTTGGACCTAGAAAACTTCGGAGGAAAATGGCATCGTGTGAAACTGCTTCTCTGAGAATTTGTAGTTAAGTCTCTGCATCCAACGTGCAAATTAAGCGCATGACGATCGTGGTGATATGTGACGGTCGTGGTGTACTTTGGAGCTGCCACGGTCGTGGCACTCCCATGACGATCGTGATATCAGCAGAAAATGGATTTCTTCAATTTTTCTTCTCTTTTCTGCTCTTTTCTTGCATGTTTTGGTTCTTTTCCACATTTAGCATACTTTGACTTATGAAATATGATTACCTGCAAAAACACTTAAATAATCTCGAGAAAATCGGATATTAGACGAAAAACGGACTAAGAACTAACATAAATCAAAGTAAAAATATGATATAAATTCGTATTATCAAACTCTCCCACACTTGAATCTTTGCTTGTCCTCAAGCAATCAATCTATTAAAACGGACAAACTTTATCAAATGAACGTACCTGGCATACCAATGGTGTTGAAAAAGAGTTTCTTGTTAGTCAGACGGGTAGTAGTGCAAAACACTAAGGATACAATAACGACACAAAGCAACAAGCTTGTCATAGACCTCTCTTTTGTACAATCCAATCCAAATCATCATAGTTCAACCATAAGTTTTCGTATCTATTTCACCCGGTTTCATTCTAACGCAATCACATTAAGCCCTTTGCCTTATTCACGCACGTAGTGGAGTAACCGGTGAGTGACTTTGATCCCATTTTCTCGCACGGGGCCTGATACACAAATGTGGTAACCCTTTATACATCCCATTCGTAGATTGCGGGGGATCAAACAGTAGTTCGCCCTACCAAGTTCAGAATCAGGTACCTCTGAACCAATCAATAACGGATTTTCTTTCTTTCTTTTTCTTGCACATTTTCACAACTGTGAGAGTTGTTGCATAATCTATTTATTTTTTTTCTCGGCATAAAGATAAGAAAGATCTTTTTTTCTTTTTCTTGATTGGGCATCAAACACTTATATTCATCGGTTCCCCACGTGGTTTGTGATATAGACGGTGCTGACTGCTAATATAAACTACTATGGGTTACTTTAGGATTGAACTCAAGGTATCGTACAATAAGTATCGAAACTGATATCGCATACGCAAGAGGTCTAAGGTGTCAAGACGGTATCGATCTTGTTAGCACTTCCCACGCTTCCTAACATAGTTTAAAGCTTGGTACGTCACAGACGTGCATTAATCGTAAAAAAAATTTCGTTATGGCGGAATAAAGTGAGGAAATCAGATAACTGAACGAAAATATTCATATATTACTTTGATAAGGAAATAGAAAGTACAAGAAAGGGAAATAAACGGAAATAAATCTAACTCTCCCACACTATATCGGACATTGTCCTCAATGTTGCGATATAAAGGGGAAATGGAAAACTAAAAAGGGAAACAAAATACAAAAAGCAAAATAAAATCAAGGTGGACCACATCCTCTGCCTCTAGAGCGTCCTCTTCCATGTTGTGCGATGTGATCAAGAATGCCCACGTGGTGGATGTACTCGTGTAAGCCCTGCACTCGCACTGTCAATGCACCCATCTCCTCGATGACACCATCAAGTCTTTGTCCTTGGTCAACTTGCCCTTGCTGGATTTGACGCATAAGTGTCATCATTTCATTCTGTTGCTGGGTTTGTTGCCATATAGCCCTCAGGATTTCATCATTAGTAACTGGGTTTTGGTCAGGGCGGCGACGACGTCTGGAGGTCGAAGGAGCATCATTAGTTGGCGGTGGTTGGTTCTCAGGGGCGTTTTCCATTTCTTGCTCCATCTCATCAACAGGTCCATGTCCTTGATCATCTGGAGCAGGCGCATTTTGCTCAGGAGAATTAAGATCAAAAAGCCAATTGGCCATATTCTGAGGGTAAATGCGACTCCTGCAAGGCATGATGATACTTCTGACGGTTTTGGCTCAGACCATAGGATGGTATTTTCCATCTCGTCGTAACTTGATGAGTTGTGAGTTTCTGCAGTAATCTATATCAAGGAAGACTAGAGGCAAGGAGGGTAGTCTAGCAAGGTCGTTTTCCAAATTCAAACTGAGTGTAATAGAGGTGACAATCCCTCCAAAGTAGAAGGGTTTGGAGCCTCTAGCACAATTTGACTGTATGTGTGCTAGTAAAAATGGTGTGGCATTGATTAGCTCTGGATGAAATATACAATGAAGGAAAAATAACTCTTTAGAATTCACCTTATGGTTACTATATCGTGCAAAGATAGTGCTTCCAAGTGCGCGGTGGACGTATCTGACGGCTGGGTTGTGGATAAATGTAGCGTTAAGGCTATCCCAACTGTCAACTCTTGTTCCCGTTAAGTGATTCCATAGTTGGAATGGTGCTTGGTAGAAAGTTTCCTGCGGTACTCGGCGATGGACATTCTCGCCATGTTTGAAACCAAGCATCTCGACAAGACGATCTTGTTCGATTGAGTACTCTTTGCCAAACATGCAGAACTTTGCGACTCCGGATAATTGGTTCGTTTCGCCCGGAGGGGTTATGTAGGTAAAGGAGCTAAGGAATTCTAAAGTGAGGTCTTCGTAAGTGGGCCGGCTCTGAGTGCAAAGCTGCCAAAGACCGGCATTCTGTAACATCCATTGAACTCCCTCAAGCAATCCTAGTTCTTCTAAGCATGCAATGTCGACATAGCGGGTCGGTTGAACGGAACGGCGGTAGAAGTCGATATACCGAGCTCTTTGGCGTTCTCCTGCCTCTCCATCTCGGAAGTTTAGTGTAGATAGGTCTGGAATTTCACGTGCCATTATTTTGTCAGAGAGGGTTTTGGGAAGAAAGTGGGTTAAGGAATTTTGAGGGTTTGTGAAAAGAGAATTGCGTATAATGTGATTATATAGTGTAATGGTAAGTTGAATGGTTATTGAAATGAGTAATGTGGTTCAAATGATAATGGGACGGTTTGGAATTTCAGAAGGTAGTGGACGACTGGGGTTTGAATGGAGGAAGAAGAGGGAACGAACGAAACAATTCTATTTTTACGCAGAATTCGTTTCAGACCCGCGTGACGGTCGTCACGGGGTCGTCACGATCGTGACGTCCACAAAATCTGGGTGGTGAATTAGTTTAATGACAGACACGGTTCCAAATACATTAATTCAATAGCAGGTTGTAAAAAGCACATGGAAATAGCAGTAATTTCATACACATAGATAAGTAACAATATAACACAAATTAATATAGAATGAAAAGAATAGGAATGGAATTTGAAATCACAAAGATTGAATAGCAGCAGCAATTGAAATTATTATTTAAAACCAGAAAGGTGCCAGTTAAACTACTAGCACTGTATCAAAATGTATGAAATCAAATTATTCCCAACATGAAAAAAATGAAAACAGAATTAACGTAAATTGTTCTAAAGTGAAATGCATAAAAAGTAAGTCTTGAAAATAAGGTGCTGCATAAATCTAGCCAAGGCGTTTCTTCAAAGATGCGATGGCATGATTTAAATGATCAAACTATTCAACGGTCATGTCCATAAGTCCAACAATATTTTGACGCACAGTGTTAAGCTCATCCTTCACTGAATTGATTTCTTTATGATATTCATCCATAGTCTTTAAAATAGAATTCAGATTAGAAGCATAATCAGTGGCATCAGCTTTAGGAATGTCAGTATTTTCTTAGAAATCCATATAGTCTAGATCATGGTAATGAGGGGGTGTTTTTGGGTCAATCTCAGGTTCAGGAAAGGTTTCTTCTGGTTCAGGCACAGGTTCATCAAGGTTATATAGCCAGTTATGTTGATCATGTAGACTTGTACGTTCATGATTTGGAAGTGTAAAGTGTGGTACGACAACATTGTTGACTAAAAGCTGGAAGTGGTTCGGACCTTGGTCCCTAATCATAGCCCTATTGAAGCAAAAGGTGATATTCATGGGTCTAAATTCTCCAAAGGGATTAATCTTAGAGAGTCGAGTTCGGAATCCCATAGCATCAGCTATCTTAGTAACCAGGCTACCTATCAAAATTGGACTGTTATCATTATTGATAAGTTTGCAAAAGTTATTCAGCATAAAAGTAAGTCTATTAACCTCTCTAGACTGAGAAGCACAAAACATAATAAAAAGCTCGTCCCTCGAAACAGTGTTATCATTTTCGGGTTTTCCAAACAGGGTATAGGCCAGGATCATATGAAAGTATCGAAAAGCGGGGTTGTGTATCTCGGTTGAAAGCATAGGGTCCATGTCAAAATCAGGTTTCCCTGAAATTCTACCCCAAAAGTCACTCAGCTCTCCAACTAACTCTAAGTCCTCTTGAACCACAGAGAAAACATGGGGTCCTTCAGGAAATCCCAAAAGATCCGACAGTTCCTTTATGGTGAACTGGCAGCTGTATCCAAATAATCTAAATGTAATTCTTCCCCTGGTTAAACCTTTTCCACAGTGAGGGTAATAACTTAGAGAACTCAAGAATTCTAAAGTCAGCCTACGGTAACACTTATGTTTCTTATTGGCAAAACCCTCTCAACCTAACTGGCTAAACAGAAAGTCTATGCTCTCACCTACACCTAAGGCGGTCATGGTGGGTCTGTGGGCGAATTTTGTCAAAGCAAAAGGTCTAAGAGACAAAGCCTCATAGCGACGCCACTGTGTTCCATCTCTGAATTCTACTGGCATGTTATCCTCGTTTGCCATTAGTTAGTACTTTTTGCAAAAATGAAAGCAGAAGAGGAGAACAGAGAGAGTAGAAAGACTTTATAATCCTGTAGTTTTTTCAATTTTTAAGATCAGCACAATATTTCCAAATTATTTAAAACGATATATAAAAGAAACTGAGAATTTGCAAAATAAAAACAAAACATAGAAAGCATAAAGAAATAACAAATATAAAGCATGAAAAACGGAAATCATGGGTTGCCTCCCATTAAGCGCTGTTTTTAACGTCGAAAGCCCGACGAATTCAATTGGATGCTTAGTTAGGAGGTTCTGTGGGCAACTCTAAAAGTCTTAGGCAGTTCAAATAATCTTTATTTTCAATGTTGTGATAGTGTTTTAGACGTTGTCCATTGACTAAAAATGGATTACTATTCCTCCCCTTTATTTCGACCGCTCCACTTTGTAGAATTTTTGTAATTTCAAAAAGGCCGGACCATCTAGACCTCAATTTCCCAGGAAAGAGTTTTAATCTTGAGTTAAAGAGGAGTACAACGTCTCCCACACTAAATTCTTTTCTAGATAAGCGCTTATCGTGCCATCTTTTAGTTCTTTCTTTATATATCTTAGCATTCTCGTAAGCGTCAAATCTTAACTCTTCTAGTTCATGCAGATCTAGGATACGTTTTTCACCTGCGGAATCATACCTTAAGTTCAATGTTTTAATAGCCCAATAGGCTTTATGTTCTAATTCCACTGGCAAATGGCAAGATTTACCATAGACAAGCTTGAAAGGTGTAGTTCCGATTGGTGTTTTGTAGGCCGTCCTATATGCCCATAAAGCTTCGTTGAGTTTTGATGACCAGTCTTTCCTAGAGGTGGCTACGGTCTTTTCTAGAATTTGTTTTATTTCTCGGTTCGAGACCTCAACCTGTCCACTTGTTTGTGGGTGATATGGTGTTGCTACACGGTGTCTTACTCCATATTTCGATAGTAATTTGTCAAATATTTTTGATATGAAATGAGAACCACCGTCACTTATGACAAGTCTCGGCACACCAAATCTGGGAAAGATTGTGTTTTTAAAGAGCTTTATGACTACTCGTGCATCATTTGTAGGAGAAGCTATTGCCTCAATCCATTTTGAAACATAATCGACAGCTACGAGTATATATTTATTTCCAAAGGATGATGGAAAGGGTCCCATAAAGTCGATCCCCCATACATCAAAGACTTCTACTTCTAATATACCTTTTTGAGGCATCTCATCACGTCTTGATATGTTACCAGTGCGTTGGCACCGGTCGCAGTTTAGTATTGCGATGTGGACATCCTTCCAAAGGTTGGGCCAGAATAGGTCGGATTGCAGGATCTTAGCACATGTCTTTGAGGTACTAGCATGTCCTCCATAAGGAGCAGAATGACATTGAGAGATGATGTTTTCTATTTCTTCTTCTGGGACGCAACGACGGAAGATATCGTCGGCTCCTCTCTTAAACAGCAAAGGTTCATCCCAATAGTAATGTTTTAGATCATGAAAGAATTTTTTCTTTTGTTGATAAGATAAGTCTGGTGGAAGTACTCCAGCTGCTAAGTAGTTGACTATGTCAGCATACCATGGCAGGGTTGTGTGCATGTTAATTTCTTCCACGACTTCTTCCATCTTTGGGTCGTTTAACTGTAGAGTAGACATATCACTTTCTAGTTGGGCTATGAGCCGTTCATATGGGAAATCTTCATTAATGGGTACTGGCTCTGGTTTAATACCTTCTAATCTGGATAAGTGGTCTGCTACTACGTTTTCGGTTCCTTTCTTATCTTTAATCTCTAAATTGAATTCTTGTAGAAGTAGGATCCACCTTAGCAGTCTAGGTTTTGCATCCTTCTTGTTAAGTAAATATCTAATAGCTGTGTGATCTGTATAAATGATGATCTTAGCTCCCACTAGGTAGGAACGGAATTTGTCAAGGGCAAAGATCACGGCTAAAAGTTCTTTTTCTGTGGTAGCGTAGTTCATTTGGGCGGAGTCTAAAGTTCTACTTGCGTAATAAATGGCATGAAGTTTTCTATCCCTCCTTTGTCCTAAGACTGCACCTACAGCATAATCACTTACATCACACATGATTTCGAAAGGTAATCTCCAATCTGGTGGTTGTATGATAGGTGCGGTAATAAGAGATGTTTTCAGCTGTTCAAATGCTTTTAGGCATTTCTCATCGAAGATGAATTCAGCGTCTTTCATTAATAGACCGGTAAGAGGTTTAGTGATTTTCGAGAAATCCTTTATGAATCGTCGGTAGAAACCGGCGTGTCCTAGGAAACTTCGTATTTCTCGTACGGTTTTTGGAGGTTGAAGATCTTTTATAATTTCTATCTTGGCTTTATCAACTTCAATTCCTCTATCGGACACAACGTGTCCAAGTACAATTCCTTCATTTACCATAAAATGGAATTTCGCCCAGTTTAATACAAGATTAACTTTTACGCATCTTTCTAATACCATTTCTAGGTTCGATAGACATCCTTCAAAGCTCTGCCCACATACAGAGAAGTCATCCATAAACACTTCCATAATGTCATCTATAAAGTCAGCAAATATTGACATCATGCATCTTTGGAATGTGGCAGGTGCATTACATAGTCCAAATGGCATTCGCCGATAAGAAAATGTACCATAGGGACATGTGAAGGTCGTCTTTTCTTGGTCATTAGGGTGAATAGGAATTTGAAAGAATCCTGAGTAACCGTCTAAATAGCAGAAGTATGAGTGTTTAGCCAATCTTTCCAATATTTGGTCAATGAAAGGCAATGGGAAATGGTCTTTACGAGTGGCTTTATTTAATTTCCTATAGTCGGCGCACATTCTACTTCCAGTTACAACCCTTTTAGTTATAGATTCATCTTTTTCGTTCTTAACAACTGTAACACCTCCCTTCTTTGGAACGACATGTACTGGGCTAACCCATTGACTGTCTGATATCGGGTATATAATTCCTGCTTCTAAAAGTTTTTTCACTTCGTCCTTGACTACAGTGCTCAAGATCGGGTTAATCCTTCTCTGATGTTCCCTAGAGGATTTACAGTCTTCCTCCAGCATAATGCGGTGCATACAAATAGAAGGGCTTATTCCTTTAAGATCAGCGATGTTATAGCCTAACGCAGTTGGATATTTTCTTAATACATCTAATAGTTTCTTTGTTTCGGTCTGTCCTAAGTCTGCGTTGACTATTACAGGTCGTTCGAGAGCTTCGTCTAGGAATTCATACCTTAGATTTTTGGGTAACGTTTTCAGTTCTAGGGCTGGGTTCTTTGGGCAAGGTAGATGATCTGGTGTAAGTGCTAAGCATTCGCTTAGGCTATCATCTTGATAAGGTTCACGCCAGTTATCATCTTCGAAAATCGGAGGTATAGGAATTTTTAGAATATCTGAATATATGGTCGGTTCCATCTCGATTTCTCTTACGCACTTGTCTATGACATCTAGTAAATAACATGTGTCGTCTATGGCTGGAGCTTGTAAGAATTGTGTCAAGATAAATTCAACTTTCTCTTCACCAACTTCAAAAGTTAGCCTGCCTCTCTTTACATCTATAATCGCTCCAGCAGTAGCTAGGAATGGCCTTCCTAATATGATAGGAGTAGTAGAGTCTTCTGTAATATCCATGATTATGAAATCAGTAGGGATATAGAATTGTCCTATATGAACTGGGACATTCTCTAGTATACCAAATGGGTATTTAACAGAGCGGTCAGTTAATTGCACAGACATCTTAGTTGGTCTTAATTCTCCCATATCAAGCTTCTTGCAAATGGATAAGGGCATGACATTGATACTGGCTCCTAATTCGCATAGAGCTTTATCTATGACGAACTTCCCAATTACACAAGGTATTGAGAAACTACCTGGGTCTTTTAGCTTAGGAGGCATTTTGTTTTGAATTATTGCGCTACACTCAGCAGTAAGCGTAACTGTTTCATTTTCCTCAATCTTTTTCTCATTGGATAGGATTTCTTTTAGGAACTTAGCGTACGAGGGCATCTGGGTGATGGCTTCCGTAAAAGGTATTGTGATGTTTAATTGTTTCAGAAGTTCAACAAATTTCTTAAATTGCCCTGCAGTTTTGGAATTTTTCAATCTTTGAGGATACGGAATAGGTGGCTTATAAGGTGGTGGAGACACATAAGGTTTTTCTTTGTCTACATCCTCTTGGTTATTATCTTCCTTTTCCTTGGGTTCAATCTCCTTCTCAGTTGTTTGGTCGTTAGCAGACTTTTGGTACATGGCTGGATTTTGAAGTCTTGGGTCAATGGGTCCATCTAATTCTTTTCCACTTCTCAGTATAACAGCGTTTGCATGTCCTTTAGGATTAGGTTGTGGCTGTCCAGGAAATGTTCCAGCAGGAGCAGTAGTAGGTGCTTGTTGTTGAGCCACTTGGGAAATTTGTGTTTCAAGAATTTTGTTGTGAGTGGCCAAAGCGTCTACTTTGCTAATTGCTTTATCTGTTCGCTAGTGTGTACGTTTTGATTTAGGAACTCTTTGTTTGTCTGAGTCTGGGTAGCTATGAAGTTTTCTATCATCAGTTCGAGGTTAGACTTCCTAGGAACATTTGGAGCAGCTGTTGCAGCCTTTTGATAACCTGGCGGTGCAGCAGGTGCTTGACCAGGTTCATACAGTGCATTGTTGTTTTTGTAAGAGAAGTTGGGGTGATTCTTCCAACCAGGATTGTAGGTATTTGCATAAGAGTTTGCTTGAGCATAATTCACTTGATCTGTAGAGGCTCCTGCTAAAATTTGGCATTCAGGGGCAGCGTGTCCAGCTGTTCCACATAATTTGCAGTTTGGCGCTACAGCAGCCACGGTGGCTGTGGGTGTCATGGTCAAGTTGTCTATCTTTTTAGCGATTGCATCTACCTTAGCACGGATGGCATCTAGGCTAGATACTTCGTACATTCCTCCTTTCGGTTGGGATTTCTCCACTTGAGTTCTTTCACCTCCCCATTGGTAGTGATTCTGAGCCATACTTTCGATGAGTTGTTGGGCTTCATCATAGGGTTTATCCATGAGTGTACCACCTGCGGCGGCATCTATTGTCAATCTTGTGTTGTATAAGAGACCATTGTAAAACGTGTGGATAATTAACCAATCCTCAAGACCATGATGCGGGCATATCCTCCTCATATCTTTGTACCTTTCCCATGCATCATATAAAGACTCGTTGTCTTTTTGTCTGAAGTTGTTGATTTGGGCTCTCAGCATAGCTGTTTTGCTTGGCGGAAAATATCAGGCCAGAAAGACCTTCTTTAAATCTTCCCAAGAAGTAATAGAATTTGATGGCAAGGATTGCAACCAAGCCCAAGCTCTATCTCTTAATGAGAAAGGGAAAAGACGTAGTCTTATAGCGTCTGCGGTTACACCATTCGCTTTCACTGTGTCTGCATACTGCACAAACTTGGTTAAATGTTCGTTCGGACCTTCTGTTGGGTTTCCAGAAAATTGATTTTGTTGTACAGCAGATAATAACGAGGGTTTCAACTCGAAATTATTTCGGTTGATAGCTGGAGCGACAATGCTGTTGTGAGGTTCTTGTTGAGATACTGCAACATAATACTTAAGAGGTCGGTTCTGTGGTGGATCTTCCATGTCTGGTTCTGATTCAGAATCTGATTCGGATTCGAGTTCAGGATCTGATTGAGATTCAGGTTCTGATAAGGGAAAAGGGATATCGTGAGTTAAGCAGTATTCTTGGATACGTCTTTTTACAGTAAGAAGACGTTCAGGTTCGTCTGTTGGTCGTACGAGGTCTTCACCAGAAGAGCGAGTACTTGGCATATAATCAACAGAAAGGGAATTTTGGTTTTTTGCCTTAGTCTATACGACGTAACGAAGGAATTACGATGTTGACTTAATTAGTCCCCGGCAACGGCGCCAAAAACTTGATCGCGACTTTAAGAGTCAAATGAGGGTTACTGCAAGTATACAGTTGTATCGCGTAGTTTTAAAAGATTATCGATCCCACAGAGACTAGAAATCGAACGCACCGTTATCTATCGTTACTATGTTTATCTAAGGCTAATCAGAATTTGGGTTTTTAGTTAAAACGGGAAATTAAAGGGAAATTAAAATTTGGGAATACTAGTTATGAATAAGTTATCGGTATATAATTCGGTAACCTACGTAGAATTAATTAAACCTAAGCCTATAGAGATTTATCACCCTATTCATCTGTAGGAGAAACCGGTTTAAAAGCCCTCGACTCACACTCCCGTGGTTCTTGCTTCGGACTATACTTCTAAGTCAATACGTCTGCTCTCGCTAGCCCGTATGAGGTTAAAAATACTTTTTGAAAACTAATTAAACCTAATTAACTTTAAAGCGCTTCTGCTGTTTTTAAAACTAATGCCCGATTTCAGCTATCCGGGTAAAGCCTCACACTCCCGTGGTCTCGACTTTAACCTATGTTACTTTTTTACTTTCGTAATAAAAGTTGGGTTTTATATTAAGAAATCGAAGCCAGAAGAAGGATTGATTATTGATTTTAGCTTAGAGAAAATTAATTCATTTTAGTTACTTCATTATACACCGATAATATCGGTTTAGCTCGACATAATTAGGAAATTAAACGCGAAAGCAAGAAAATAAATAAACACAGACATAACTAGGAAATAAATAAACAATGCTTGAATTTAATAACGAAACCTGGAATTCAGTAATAATGGCAACAGCAATCCCTCCACAAGTCGGTAGGTTCTTGCTTGAATGTAATAAATTGCAAGGTTGAAGGCAATGAAACAAAGAAAACTAAAGCTAAGTTGTAACAGTTCCTCAGTGTGAGAAACTGTCACTTTTGTTCTGTAATGGTTAACAAGGGAATGGAAATGCAAAGTAAAAGAAATGACTAAAAATTCTGAAAACAAATTGGCAGCAAGACGGTACACTTTGAAAGAAAAATTGGCCACCCTTTGTTCTTCGTGAATGCCTCTATTTATAGGCTCAGCTGCGGTGGAAGTTGTAGAAAAATCAGTTATTCATGCTAACGGTTATACCACGTTGGACCTAGAAAACTTCGGAGGAAAATGGCATCGTGTGAAACTGCTTCTCTGAGAATTCGTAGTTAAGTCTCTGCATCCAACGTGCAAATTAAGTGCATACCGATCGTGGTGATATGTGACGGTCGTGGTGTACTTTGGAGCTGCCACGGTCGTGGCACTCCCATGACGATCGTGATATCAGCAGAAAATGGATTTCTTCAATTTTTCTTCTCCTTTCTGCTCTTTTCTTGCATGTTTTGGTTCTTTTCCACTTTTAGCATACTTTGACTTGTGAAATATGATTACCTGCAAAAACACTTAAATAATCTCGAGAAAATCGGATATTAGACGAAAAACGGACTAAGAACTAACATAAATCGAAGTAAAAATATGATATAAATTCGTGTTATCAGAGCAATGATCATTGATCAGTGCATTTTGATGCTCATTCCTATATGTTTAGACTTAGGCATTTCTATGGTTTGGTTTGTTTATTTTTCTATTTTATGATGTTTTTATAATTAAATTTATTTTCAGCCTTATTTGATTTTCGTTGTTATTTTCAGCATTAGCAGCTTTCAATAAAAAAATCATAACTGGAGCTACAGGAATCAGATTGAGGCGTTCTACCATTCGTCGGAAAGCTAAGAAAAAGATCTACAACTTTTATGTTGGACAAAAAAGTTGATTCAGATTATAGATGCCTCGAAAAATTCGTTGAAGTTTCAGTCATAAGAAACAATTAGTTTTGGACCATTTTTTGGGCCGGTTCTTTTCTTGTTTTTGACCCAGTTGGGTTATGACCCAATTTCATTATTTCATGTAAAATTAGGAAGCGTGTTACTGTAGAGAACACATTCTATTCACGAAAAAAAATAATCTTTTGGCTTTTGACGAATTTCATGGAGAACTAATCACTAAGATTCATCTACTCTAATCGGTTTCCACCGCAACCTTGAGGTTCTATAATTTTCAATCAAATGCTTTTCCCTTTCAATATTATGCTATATATCTTGTTTGCTTTATTCAATTATATAGAACAATATTGATTAATTTCGATTGCATCTCATATTCCTAAACTTTATCGCGTTTGCTTAATCCGCGCAAGTTTCGTGTTTGCTTAATTCACGAAAGATTTAATCTGTTTGCTTAATTCGGGATTTAGGAATATAAGTCTTATAGGGTCAATTGCGCTTGTCAATTGATACTATTATCGAAAAGGGATTAGAATCCGCTTGGGTATGGAAATTATGTGGATCAATGATAAGTTGGGAAATTGAAACAGTAGATAAATCGTTTAGCTTATTTTTATAATCACTTATTTTCTCATTACCTTTCTAAAACGAAAACAAACCCCCCAATTCGATTCCTTTTAGTTAAATTGAATAAGAATCCTTGCGATACGACTCGAGCCATTGTCGCTAAACTACAGTTTAAAAATTACTCGTTTTGATCCGTGCGCGACAGCGGATCAAATTGGCGCCGTTGCCGGGGATTCTTGTAGATTTTAACCAATTTTAAGATTTTAGTTTAGAGTTTTGTTAGAGTTTTTTGTTTTTTTTTTATTTTTTGTTTTTGTTTGTTGATTTTCAGGGTTGCAGTGCAGTGATAAGCGATCCAGCCTAACAGGTGAGTTTGGAAGCTATTGTTTTGATTTGCTCCGAATTTTTTCTAGAAAATCGTAAAAAAATCGCTGAACAATACTCATTTAGAATAAAATTCTAAAAGATTTCGACCCTAAAAATCGCAAATTTATTATTTTTCTATTTTATTTGATTTATTTTCTATTTTCATATTTTCAAAAAAATCTGAAATTTTTTGTACAGATTTATTCTGATTTGATTTGATTTTTAGTCATATTTTTATAATTTTTAGATTTTATTTTAACCGCTTTTCTATTTTTCCACTCTATTTCTCAATAGGGACATTGTTGGTATTTTTGTATTTGTTGAATTGCTGAATTGGTTCTGTATTTTCTCATTCTTTGTTAATTTTTTTTCCTATTAAATTTAATATGTCTAACCAAAGAACGCTTAGAGAACTTGCTGCCCCTGATGTGAACTATACTACTTTATGTATTAAATATCCTGTTGTTACTGTACCTTTCGAATTGAAGTCTGGTTTAATACGCTTGTTGCCAAGGTTTTATGGTCTTGCAGGTGAGGACCCGCATAGGCATCTGAAGGAATTCCATGTTGTGTGCTCTATACCTTTGAGACCTGAAGGACTCACAGAGGATCATATCAAGCTTAGAGCATTCCCGTTTTCACTACAAGGTGCTGCCAAAGATTAGTTTTACTATCTTGAGCCGAATTCTGTCACAACCTGGAATGATTTAAAGAAAGTCTTCCTAGAGAGATACTTTCCTGCCTCCAGAGCTGCATCAATCAGAAAAGATATATGTGGTATTAGACAGCCCGACAATGAATCATTGGCTGAATATTGGGGAAGATTTAAGCAGTTAGTGTCCAGTTGCCCCCAGCACCAGATTACTGAACAATTGCTTATCCAGTATTTCTATGAGGGATTGCTATAAATGGATAGAAATATTTTAGATGTTGCTAGTGGTGGAGCACTTTTTGATAAGACCCCAGCTGCTGCCAAAGCCTTGATTGAGAATATGTCACTCAACTCCCAACAGTTTACAACTAGAAATAATTATGTCCAAACAAAAGGTGTGAATGAGGTTCAGGTTTCTTCTTACAACAATGCTCTAGAAACCAGGCTTGATGGGCTTATTTCTTTAGTGAAACAACAATTGATGTTACCATTACCACCACCACAAAACCCTCCACAAGTAACCACCGCTACACCTTCTGGGCCTTCACTAGAGGACCTTGTCAAGCAATTGGCTGTAAATGAGCTCCAGTTTTAGCAACAAACAAATTCTAGTATTCAGACCTTGCAGACACAAATTAAACAGCTTGCCACTTCAATGAATGTCATACAACAAGCTCAGGGATCAAACCAACTACTTGCTCAAACAGTGGTGAATCCTAAAGGTCCTAATGTGAGTGCAATATCCTTGCGATCCGAAAAATTTACAGATTTTGCCCCAGAAAAAAATGAGAAAGTTGTTGAGGTCACACCTGAACCTGAACCTGAGCCTTTTGTTGTTGTTGAGTAAAAAGAAAAAGAGTATGTACCTAATATACCTTTCTCACATAGAGTACTGAAAAGTAAGAAGATTGATGAAGAAGAGCATTCTGTTTTTCATATTGAGTTAATTTCTGAGTTGGTTGATGATACTTGTATTGATTTGTTTGCAGCCGATTTTCCATCATTGTCTGATTTTGATGATAGTTACTCATGTGATGACTATACTGACACTAACATTTGCCCTGTTTGTCCTGAGATTAATGCTACCATGCAGGGTGATGTTTTTCTGCAGATGAAGTTGTTTATGTAGCTAAAGCTCTTGACATCACGGCTGCCCCAAACTCACCATCCATTGAACAATCACCCTCCTTAGAGTTGAAACCACTTCCTAATAATTTATTTGAATTTGTGCAGGAAGAGAAATTATTGCAGAAACATAAGAAGGGCATTGGATGGACCTTGGTTAGCATTCTTGAGTTTAGTCAGCCCCAAAAGTGATTTAATTGGATGGACCACACTTCCACTTTTCTAGGATCATTGTTTGATCCAGGAATACAAAGAGAAAGCAAGAGCTCTAATAATAACTTCAAATTTCACCGCATAAAAGAGAGCCCCACATTGATGGAAGAGGAAAGCGTAAAAGATATCTCTTTAGGAAAGGCTGCTTATGTGATCGCCTATCCGCCTTGACTCCTCGGGTGTGTTCTTTCCTTTCTCTCACTCTTATTTTATATTTATGTTCTTTCATTGAGGACAATGTATGTTTTAAGTGTGGGGGAGGGAACCATTTGTTTTCGTTTTGTTTTCTTTGTTTTTGTTTGTTTCTTTTTTTTTAATATTAAAACTGCATGCTTTTTCGTTGGTTATTTTGATACAATTGTGAGTTTTCTCTATGTTCTTTGACGAAAGACTTGTGGTGTGATGTGATTGATTCTTTTTGTGCATTCTTAGTATGTATGTATGACTAAACTCTAAATTATACATCACTAGTGGTAGATCACTAACCTTGTGAGATTTTGAGCCTAATAATGGATAACATCAAAAATCCATCTTTTTCTTTCTTGTGTGATTTCACTCAGGTTTGTTAGTCTCTAGAACTTGAATTGACTCTTGTTGAACCTTTTTATTTACTTATGCACACTGAAACGATAAAGGCATGTTGTTTTGTTTTATTTTTAGCCAGTTAGCCAAAAAGCCAACCTTGATAATATTACCCCTTGTTTTCAAGCCCCTTTGAGCCTATTATCCCTTTTTTGTTTAAAACTCATTACAAGCCGAAAAGTGAAAAACAATGAAACAACCCTATTCAAAGGGTTGAGAGAGTCTTGTATGGAGTTGTGTGGGGTTGAACATTATTTTTAAATTATTGTTGTAATGTTGTTATGAGTTGGCAAAAAAGAAAAAAAAAAGTATAGAAAAAGAAAAAAAAAAGAAAAATAAAGAAGGATGTCAATACATAATCCTTCCGAAAAAAAAAAGAGAAGAATAAAAGGAAAAAGAGAAGAGAAATAAGTTGTGGGGTTGTTGTTTGCAAGCAATTGATGTATCATGTAGTTCAACTCCCGCAATTCTTTCAATTCTCTTTTAACTCTTTGATTTTAGCCTAGTACCCCTTAGGATTTATCCTACCCTTACCTTGGCCACGTTACAACCTTAATAAAAGTCCTTTTGATCTTTGTGTGCATGTAAGTCAATTGTGAATAATAGAGTTCTTTCAAGCTTATGGTAGTACTAACTCTCATGTTGTGCTTTGAGTGTAAACATGTAACCTAAACACTTGAGAGTTGAGTGGAAACAGTTTATCTTGTGAGGATCTTGATGCTTGTGATGTACTTTTTGGTAATCTGTTTTTCATATATTCTTTGAATGTCACAAAAGAGTTAATCACTAATGTCATATTCTTGAAGCTTAGAATTAGAAGTTTGCTTGCACTTCGTATCCAGAGAACCTTTGAGATTGCATGCTCTGTTTGGTTTTTGCTTTGAAGTTTCTGTTTTTAAATTCTTGATTTTGCTCGGAGTGCAAAAGTTCAAGTGTGGGGGAATTTGATCAGTGCATTTTGATGCTCATTCCTCTATGTTTAGACTTAGGCATTTCTATGGTTTGGTTTGTTTATTTTTCTATTTTATGATGTTTTTATAATTAAATTTATTTTCAGCCTCATTTGATTTTCGTTGTTATTTTCAGCATTAGCAGCTTTCAATAAAAAATTCATAACTGGAGCTACAGGAATCGGATTGAGGTGTTCTACCATTCGTCGGAAAGCTAAGAAAAAGATCTACAACTTTTATGTTGGACAAAGAAGCTGATTCGGACTATAGATGCCTCGAAAAATTCGTTGAAGTTTCAGTCATAAGAAACAATTAGTTTTGGACCATTTTTTGGGCCAGTTCTTTTCTTGTTTTTGACCCAGTTGGGTTATGACCCGATTTCATTATTTCATGTAAAATTAGGAAGCGTGTTACTGTAGAGAACACATTCTATTCACGAAAAAAATAATCTTTTGCCTTTTGACGAATTTCATGGAGAACTAATCACTAAGATTCATCTACTGTAATCGGTTTCCACCGCAACCTTGAGGTTCTATAATTTTCAATCAAATGCTTTTCCCTTTCAATATTATGCTATATATCTTGTTTAATTTATTCAATTATATAGAACAATATTGATTAATTTCGATTGCATCTCATATTCCTAAACTTTATTGCGTTTGCTTAATCCGCGCAAGTTTCGTGTTTGCTTAATTCACGAAAGATTTAATCCGTGTGCTTAATTCGGGATTTAGGAATATAAGTCTTATAGGGTCAATTGCGCTTGTCAATTGATACTATTATCGAAAAGGGATTAGAATCCGCTTGGGTATGGAAATTATGTGGATCAATGATAAGTTGGGAAATCGAAACAGTAGATAAATCGTTTAGCTTATTTTTATAATCACTTTTTATAATCACTTATTTTCTCATTACCTTTCTAAAACAAAAACAAACCCCCAATTCGATTCCTTTTGGTTAAATTGAACAAGAATCCTTGCGATACGACTCGAGCCATTGTCGCTAAACTACAGTTTAAAAAACACTCGTTTTGATCCGTGCGCGACAGTAGATCAAATCGCGAAGAAGAAGAAGGAAGCAAGGAGAAAAGAAGAGGCGTACCTGGTTTGAAACAACTCTGAATCTCTTCAACTCATATTCTCTCCGGAATAACCTCATCGGAATCGGAGGGTTCTTAGGTGAATTGTCAGGATTATCATGGTTTAAGCACTTTAAGAGTGTGTTTCAGAGATCATTAGCTTCATCACCGGCGAAGCCTCCAACAAGAGCCAACTTGAGACGCGTAAGACAATCAATGGCAGCAATTTGATGCGAACAATGATCATGCTCATGTTTGAGGAATGCGTGAAGGAATAAAGCCATTAAAGTTGAGAAGAGATCGAGGAAGAAAGACGAACGAAGGGAGGTGGTTATCACCGGCGATGTGGAAGAATGAGGAGTATGGAGAACACGGCGGCGGATACATTGGTTAAAGGCAGAAGGTGGATATGAATGTTGTTCACTGAGACTTAGGGTTGTTAACCTAGTTGTTTCAAAGATTTGGATCGGGCTCCATCATGTGATTATACCACACACCACCAAGACTCATTTCCACACGCCCTGTTCACATACTGCACCCCCTGTTAAGTTTTAATTAATCTCTTTTTGTTATTGCAGATTATAGTTTTTGATTAATTAGTTGTAAATTTGAGAATTAGAGTAGGTTTTGGATAATGCTTCTTTGAATAATCACTTTTTTGGCTTAATGACACCATTTTTTAGCTTAAGTGCTCAAATTAAATTTTTGGCTTAATTGTTCATTAATCAATTTTTTTGGCTTAATTGCTTTGTTAATCAAGTTGTAGATTAACTATTTTTAACTAGATTAATTCTAGTTGATCTTTAGAATTAGAGTTAGAGCTTTTAGGAATTAACGATTAACTTTGGTTAATGATTTAGGATAGTTGGATTAGTGTTGTTTTGGAATTAGATTTAGAATTTGATTTCGAATTTGGAACTAACTCTTAACATGTTCTAGTCGTTGGATAATTGTAGATTAACTTCGATTGACTTTCGTTTAGAAACCAATTTCAATTGGATTTAGATATTGACTTTAGACCTTAATTGTGACTATTTAGTTGTAGATTTTTTATAATGGTTTTCCTTAATTGATTTTTGGAATTTGTTTTGAATTGTTGATTCAAATGCGTTCGAATGACTTTTTTACATGATATTGATTGAATATTATGTTGCCACTTGATTGAGTTTTTTTTACATGATATTGATTGAATATTATGTTGCCACTTGATTGAGATTTTTCACATGATATAAGTGGATATTATGTTGCTTTGATTAGGATTTTTTACATGACATTGTTTGAATATCATGTTACCTCTTGTAGAATTTTTACATGATTTTGATTGAATATCATTTGAATCATGTAGTGATTTTTGATTGACTTCTCATGGACTTCTTAGTTGATGTTTCTAGTAGGATTGTATTGAATTTTTTTTGTTAGTATCTAGATTAAATGTTGAAGTTTGTGCTTAATGCTTCCTTGTGATTAATTCTCAATATGTGGTAAGTTTTTACCATAGTTTGTGGTTAGATTGTGTTACCTCATTAGCATTCTTTTGCTTAATTTTTGGAATCTCTAATGGTTTTTCTTATTTCATTTCCATTGGGAGCATGTTGACTAACTTTGGTTATTTTCTTTGAGGAGCTTGGAGTTTTATGCTAACACTTTAGATATTAACAAGGCTTGTTTGGTTTTGACGAGGCATGCTCTCTTGATAATGGTTGTTTGATCCTATTGAGGTATGACCCTTCTTGTACATTAGTTAATTGAATAAATGTAGAAGTTGTTGCTACATACATAGCTGTTGTGCACAAAGTGTGCTGTAAAATGTTGTTATTCTGTCTGGTTGCATACATGCCTGCCCTGTTCTGGAAATAGTAGTTGTTATAGGTTGTTTTTGCTTGTTGCTGGTTTTTATAGCTATGCAGGTGCTAGAGGGTTGTTGTTGCTGCTGTTTATGGTTTATTGCCTTATTTTATGGTTCTTATTCATGAAGTGTGAAGAGCATTTGGTTCCATGTCTTTCACGGATCCGTTCCGCTTTCTGACATTTTTGCTCATTTATGCTAGATTACTAGAAGTTTTCCGGTTTGCTTATACTTTGCTTGCGTTGCTACGGATTGCTATCCGTTCAGTGTTACTTCTCTTCTCTTTTACTAATTCCGCATTTTTTCTTTTGATGCCATGAGAAGTAGGATTGTGAGTCCGTGCCACTTGGCCGACAATTCTGGAAGTCCTCAAAGGAGGCTCTGTTTGTGATTGTTTACTTTTTTGCCTAAGACCTCCAATGAGGCATCCCATTCCCATATCCCCTTGTAAGACCTCCAAGAAGGCAATTGACCGAAGGTAGGGTTCGCAACCGACCCCTGTTATTCTAGTTGAGTCGTTCTTAGCTCTCATTACATGATTGAAGCTTTGAACATCACCTGCTCCTGTTATCGATTCGGTCAAGTGGAAGGTAGGGTTCACAACTGACCCCCGCTCATTGTCATTAGCTCACATTGACCGATGTTGACGCTTATGTGATCTCATTCACATCTTTTTTATTGATCTACTTTGATATGTGATATCATTGTATTGTTTGTTTTAGCTTTTGTTTCCTCATTACGATACCTATTCTAACTTGTCCAAGTTAGATTGGTTAAAAAATATAACATAGGACTAACCTTTGCATGACAACATTAGGATAGAATTTCCTTTCTCATCCTCCATCATAGGACCAACAAATGCATGCTAACATTAGGACTACAATTAGTCTCCCCTTAGATTTTACTTTACAACTTGAGTCTCTCCTCTCATCTCTAAACAAATTTAAAATACTTAATAAATACCACATGTTGAGTGTGCCATGAGCCTTAAGTACATGGGAAATGGAGAGTGGGGGATTTTCCTTCACTTTCCTAGAGTGTTTAGCAGGCGTCCCATCTTGGGTCGATTTGCGATGCATTCGATCCTATGTCATAGACTTTAGCACGATATATGTTACAAACACAATCAATCAAAACACTTTCTCATAAAAGATAAAAACAAACAACCGCCTTCCTTTGGGATTCTCTTCTCATCTCCTCCACTCTATTCGTAAAGGATGCATCATTTCTATTCTACCACAAACAGGTAAACGCGTAAGACTCCCACGACGAGCGGCAACACCTAAACTGCTGGAACGCGAACATTGGCGTCTTCCACTAAAAAACACAAACAAAGCAGAAGTCATCCCTAGTAAGAGGAACTACGTCGCTCTGATTCTTCATTGGTTAATGGAGATACGTAGGCAGGAGATCGTGTGAGATCTCTGCGAGCACAACTTTATTTATCAACCACTTTGTTTCTCCTTTCTTTTCTACCGATTCTGACAGGTAGTAAGACCATCCTTCCTTTTGTTGTAAGTCTGCCTTCGGCCGGCAATCCTTTTCCTTCCCTCTTTCCGACCTCGTTAGGTCGAACTACAACTGCTCTGATTTCCTCTCTCTGGTTGGATTGAGGATACGTAGGCATGAGACGACGATGTCTTGGCGAGCAACCTTCCTCCACAAATCCATAGTCTGTCGAACTACGTCGACTCTCATTCTTCGTTCGTCCACGAAGATACGTAGGCATAGGATCGCGATGATCCTTGCGAGTCCTCTTTTGGTTTTCACCTTTTCTTTTCTTTTTCCCGCTTTTCTCCCATTCTGTTTCCAGTTAGCAGTTGAGCTTCAGATAACCTACACACTTTGATCGATAACGACAAGCGTGGATCCCATCGAGTACGATGGATGCGAGGGGGTGCTAATACCTTCCTCTAGCGTAACCGACTCCCGAACCCAGGCTATGGTTGCGGCGACCATTCCTTTCCTTTTGTTGAGGTTTTCTTCGATCGTTACCTTTCCTTGCGTCGGGATAAATAACGTTTGGTGGCGACTCTTTTGTTCTTTTCCGCCGGTTGATTTTCGCAGATGCGACAGTTGCCACATAACATTGAAATATATGAAACTAGTTCATGGCATGCATCTCAATCTAATATCCACAAGATTACTAGACGGAGAATGCTATACTAGTGTCCTTGGGGATATTAAATAAAATCTAACAAAAAATTCCTTAGTAATATATTAAGGCAATAAATGAAACACTCTTTATGTGATAGAAGCCAAGTTCAATAACGGGTATGTTAATACTTTTTAAGAAGCATCCTTGGTCGAGCTATGGTATCAACGTGTCAGACATATGAGTGAGAAGGAATATTTTTTACAGGTATGAAAGGATTGAAAATATCTCTTAAGCCATGTACATATTTATTGGCTGGAAAGCAACATAAAGCTTCATTTTACTATAAGACCCCACATAGAAGATCAAATGTTTTAGATTTGGGGCATTCTGATGTTTGTGATAACCACTAGTACTCATAGAGGTGCAAGGTATTATGTTACCTTTATTGATGATCGCTCCAAAAAATTTGGGTGTATACCATCAAAATAATAGACCAGGTGTTTATAGTATTCAAACACTTAAAATATGTTTGCATTGATAATAAAGGAGGATTTTATAAAAGCTTTCAACTATTATTGAATGATTAATGAAATATGACATGAAAGATATGTTCCGAACAAACCTCGCTGCAATGGAGTGACTTAGAGAATAAACACAAATATTACTGAAATAGTGAGAACAATGTTATCACATGCCAAGTTACCCAAGAGGTTTTTGGGTGAGGCTTTGATGACTACAACTGAGTTAATCAAGTTATTCCATTCAACTTCATTGAATAGTGACGTTCCAAACAAGTTTTGAAAAGGTAAATAATTATACGATAACCATTTGAAGGTGTTTAGTTATAGAGCATTTGTTCATGTTCCAAAATATGAGAGGTAAAAGGTCGACTTCAAGTCAAAGAATTACATTTTCTTGAGACATGAAAATGAAGAATTTGGGTACTATATATGGGATCATATTATTAAAAAAGCATTATTGGAAGCAAAAATGTTGTCTTCTTTTAAGATCATAATATTGAAGATATTCATAAGAGAGTTAATATTGTTATTTGTAGAGAATATTCAATTAACATGGATCCAATTTCTCTTCAATAGAGTTATAGGAGAGATGAAATATAAGATATTGGAGATGCATAAAATGAACCTCAAATTGATAATTAATCAACTAAAGAAGTAACATATGGTAATATAAGCCTTGTGATGATGGAGACATGATTTAAGACTATTAGGACGAAAAATAAGCCCTAATTCAAAAGATCGATAAGGATACATAAACCGCAAACTAAATATGATGCAACTGAATTTGTGCTACTAATTGACGGGGGAGACCTAGAGTCTTGTGAAGAATTTATGATACATAAACACAAAGAGAGATGGTTAAAATCCAAGCAAGATTAAATGTAATCCTTGCATGAAAACATGCCATATAAGATGGTAGATTTACCAAAAGGTAACAGAGCACTCAAAAATAAATGTGTGCATTATTTGAAGACTCAGAAGAATAACTGAAGACCTAGATACAAGGCGAGATTACTTGTGAAAGGCTTCAGTAAAAAAAGGCATTGACTTTGAAGATATTTTTCACCCGTGGTAAAGATGTCTCAAATTCAGGTAGTGTTTACTTTGGCAGCAAGTTTGAATCTGGACGAGAACAACTAGATGTGAATATTACATTTCCTCATGGCGACTTAGAAGAAAACATTCAAATGGAGTAGGTAGTGGATTTGAAGTCAAAGGAAAAGAAGACTTAGTATGTCAGTTAAAAAAGAGATTATATGTACTTAAGCATGCACCACGTCAATGGTATGAGAAGTTTGATTTTTTTCATGACTGATCACATTATAGAAGGATTACTTGTGATCATTTTGTGTTTTTGAAGAATTTTTTTTTATGGCGAGTTCATCATACGACATTTGTTTGTTGATGATGTGCTAATTGTATGACAAATTAGTGAGAAAATAAGCAAGTTGAAGATTGAAAATGAAGAAATATTTTGCTATGAAAGACTTGGGACCGACAAAGCATATTCTTGGGATGTCCATCCGTTGTGATCGGAAGGAACACAAGTTATGGATATCACAAGAAAAATATATCGAGAAGGTATTGGAGTGATTTTACATGGAAAAGAAAAAGTCAATTGTTAATCACTTTGTTCTTATCTCAAAGCGTAATCCCACATGTGAAATTGAAAAGGAAGAGATGGAGAAGTTGCCATATGCCTCATTTGTTGGATGCTTAATGTACGCAATGGTATGCACACAAGATGATATATCACATGTGGTTGGTGTTGTTAGCATATGCTTGGCTAATCCAAAAAAAAAGCATCGGAATATTGTGAAGTGGATCTTAAGATTTATCAAAGGAACCTCCAAAATGAGTTTATGCATTAAAAGTGGGAAACCTTAGTTAATCGACTACACAAATGCAGATGTGGCAAAAGATATCGATTCTAAAAAACCTACTTTTGTATTCCCAATTACATTTTTTGAGGGAGTTGTATTGTGGCACTCAGAGCTAGAAAAGTGTGTTCTTTTGTCTACCACAGAGGAATAGTTCATTGCAATAATAGATTCTTGTAAAAAGAATAATATGGATGAAGCAATTTTTGCATGAATTAGGGAAAGGACATCATTGTGATAGTCAAAGCACTACCCACTTGAGCAAGAATTTGAGTTTTCTCCAAGTCAAAACACAACGATATGAGATATTATTTGATACATGATATATTGGAATCCAATCAATTATAACTTGATAAAATTCATACAGATGACAATTGTTTAAATATGATGATCAAGACATTACCTAAAAAAATACAACTTCTGAAGAAAAGTTGTTGGACTATTGAAGCCTTCAACCTAAATCAAAATGGAAAGATCGTTGGGTTTTTCCACTTTAGGTGGAGGATTGATACATAAAATTAGTAAATAGCATTAAAGGAAACACGTAAGAAAAGAAGAAAACCTCTCGATAAATTATAGTTAATATTAACTACTCTGCATTGCTATAAAAGTGCTCTTACTTCATTTTATAACAACACATACACATTTGTGCATGTATTATATACCAATGAAATTAGTTTGATCTTAGTATGTATACATTTGGATCTTTAAGAAATTAAGTTAGATGTTCTTTCAATCATAATTTCCCAAATTTCGAGGACGAAATTTCTTTAACAAGGGGAGAAATATAACACCCGTAATTCTAATAAGTTGTATATTCATATATCTACATATTTTCATCATATACATTAGGAATTATTAGGTGATTATATGTGTGTGTGTGTGTGTGCGCGCGCGTGTCTATTATTTATTGTGATATTTTATGTGCATTAGATTAATAATAAGCATGCGTTTTTTTATTTAACTACTTCTTCATATCATCTTATGTGAGTATATTATTTTATAAAAAAAGTAATTTTGATCTATAACTTATATTGTGGTTAATTTTTCTTATGTATATATTTGTTACGAAATGATAATTTATACATATTTAATTTAGTTAGTGATTAATTTAGTGTGTTAATAATATATTTATATTTTTAGAAAAGTAATAGAATTTTAATTGGAGTATGTTTTAGGATTATATTTTATTTATAAATGAGTAGAATAAATAAAATAAGTGAAAGTTTATTTGTGTTAATTAAATCTTATGACTAAAAAGAAATCGGGGTGTAAAAAGTAAAAAATATATAAATATTATATTTTAAAAAAATTGGTTAAAACAAAACAAAAAACAACAAAAACAGGAAAATAAGGTACTATTGCGTAGTGTAGGAAAAGAGGAAGGAGGAAGATAACATGGCTGATTAGGAACGAATAAGGAAATTCAATTTTGATGTCAAACAACTATGCAAAATGTTTTTTACGTTTCATCTCAAATTTTAGTATGATCTCTTTACTAGTGAGTTATTGAATTTTATATATTTATTTTTATTTTTAATCATTTTATTACCTTTCTAAAAATACATTTTTTTCTACCTTGTTGAATCTCACAACTTTAATCTGTTCTTCTTCATTATAACTTCAATTTGAGTGGACTCAATGCCAAAACGACCATAAAAATATTACTAATATCATCCATCAAGTTAACTTTTGATTTAGGGTAAGTTTATTTTATCCAAATTTTGAAATTGACATTTTAGAGCATACTCTCATATTTAATTTTAGATATTTACTTTATATCATCAAATTTGATCTATTGGAAGACGATAATCGGAACAAATTGAAGATCCTTACTGGTGGATATAGATTCGCTTGAGAAAGCATAAAAATAAGGTATAGTGTGAGAGTGTGTTCGAATCATGTATGTCAAATAATTGAGCTTAATCGAAAAATTGTATTTCCAAAATTCATTTGGGGCCCCCTGCGATAATTATAGCCCTTAAGCGACAATTAAATCAATGTGCAATTATGGAAGTGTGAGGTTAAAAGAGGAACTAGAAACTTTATTAAGGTATTGATTAGTATAATTTATCTTGAATGATTGATAATTAATGTTATGCTGAAAAATTGTGTTTTATTTTATTCATGTGTAAAATGATGTAGTTATCTAATTATCACAATTGTTTGATAATTTTTATAATTGTAAGTTGATTAAATGTGATGAATGAGTAGATTTGATAATTTACCACAATGATATACTAGTGATTATATTGTGACTATGATTGACTTTATTTGAATACTTGATGAGCTAGTTTATTAATTGATTTACTTATAAGTGTCACTACAATATTTATTGCTTTTTGGCAACATTTTCTTTTTTTTCAATATGTGTAAATTATTGTCTAAAAAAGATTAGGCAACGATTTTTTGTTGTTGCCAAGACAAATCTCGCAACTTCTCACAAATGTTCTCTAAAATTCTTTTGGGAATAATTTTCAAGCGTTTTTATTTTTTATATTTGACAATAACTGATAAATGTTCCTTTAAGTACTAATGGAAACAATTTTAGATTGTTACGATATGTGAGTAATAGAAGGTAAGACAGGTCTTCATCGTAAGGGGCCTCACCAATAAAAGGCTCCCCATAAAAACCACCCCACTCCTGGGTGAAAGGGTCAAACCAAGGATCGTCCAGATAGAAACTAATGATCCCTTGGTTGCAAAAGTTGTCCTGAAAGGAGCACTTCTGGTGGAACAAGTTGAGGAACAGTCCAAGGAAAGGCTTCCAAGGCATATGCTCAGCACACTATTGGAATACCCTCAAGTAGGCCTAGGACCTCGTATGGTCTCATCGGTGATGTCTCACGCAACAAAACCAACACAGAATATTAAGAACTGATACTCACGTGAATTTTAAACCTAAATCTATGTCTAGAGTTTAGACCTAACATATATTCAAATAACAACCATATCAAATTAGTGATTTGATTCATATATAACACCATGATCAGAATACGTACACATGATAAGCCCTTTTTACATGTATTCAACTAATTTTCCAAATGTATTTGAACATAGTTCTTCATCTCTATTATCACGCATCCTCAAAATACCTCTTGTGTCAAAAACGTTATCGTGGTCTTTACTGTATTGATCCTACTCATGCTACTAATCAACACAATAAAATAAAAGTGATACTAGTGAATATCAACTTGCAAGACTATGTCAAAAGTTTGCTCATTAATAGATAAATATCTAAGATCTAAGATATTCTTTATCTTGTTCTTGTTAATGTGGTATCACTTTCACATTAGTTGGTAAACTATCAGTGCTTGAGAGTGTTTAATGTGATTACTTTTGTTCTTTGTCACACATCATATTTCTTGGCGTGTTTGATTTTCACTATTTCGTAATTTTTTTACCCATTGCTATAATCTTATTTATTTACTTCCTTTACACTTAAATATTCCATTAACTACAATTAATAAGAGATATTTTAGTAAATGATACAAATTTTATCATTAAAATTAACATAACTAGTCAGTTTTTAAGAACTTCACAGAATCCAAAAAAAGTTCTCTTGCGACTAAGGGAGTAATAACAACAATAATGTTGATTGCCTATTACAAATGCATAAGGTGTTTAACTTTCCAAAAATGTTAAGCTTATTTGATTGTATACATTGGAAATCAAAAAATGGCCTGATCATGAAAATGCCAATTTTGATAAGGGGATGATGACAAATTCACAATCATACTTGAAGTAGTTACAAAACAAGACTTATTAATTTGACATGTATTCTTTTTGCATTGCAGGTTCAAACAATGTCATTAACGTGTTTAACCAATTCAATGTGTGTAACAATATTTTGGTAGGATAATCTCTCCTGATGCATTGGAAATATGAGATAATATCTAGAAAATATATAGACATTTAGAGTGAGTTAGTTACACTTGTCAAGAATCAACAAAAAAATAAGATGTAAAATCATTTTTTGAAACTCTCCAATGTGTATTTGTGATTTATGAGACCTAAACCCTAAAGATTACAATATGTATACATGTATTGTAAAACATGGTTGTTCAAGACAAATGACAATTACGAATGTGATTTCAATCGATCTTATGATAATGTAAATAATGACATTTTTTATGTTTAAAAGCCTTGGAAATCTCCAGGAGCTGATGGATATCCCATAAGATTCTATCAAAAGTCTTGGAATGTGGTAAGAGGTAGTGTTTGTAACTTTATCAAGAATCTATGGGATAATCCAAGAGACATTGCAAAGATAAGTCAAAATGGCTTTTGCTAGATTCCTAAGACTTCCAATCCTCATTATGTATATCAATTGAGACCAATATCTCTTTGAAACTCAACTTATAAGGATCTGAGCAAAATCATTGTTAATAAATTAAAAATTTCCATGGATAGAATTGAATCTCCCGATTAAACAAGTTTCATCCCAAGGAGAAATTTTCATGAGAATATAGTGGTGGCCTAGGAAATCTTGCATAGCATTCATAAGCCAAAAGGCAAAGAGAACTTTTTTGCAATTAAAGATGATTTTGATAAGGCTTATAATATGATTAGCTGGAATTTTATGAATAATGTTTTAGTAAAGGTATGTGTCCCTAATAAATTAAAGGGAATTATAATGGAAGCTATAACTTCAATGAAAATAAGAGTATTGTGGAATGGATATTAGGGAGAGTACTTTGACCCATAAAAGGTTTAAGACAGGGAGATCCTTTATCTCCATGCTTTTTTGTTTTGTGCATCGATAAATTGCCTCATATGATAAGTGATGTAGTGGAGGAAAGGAAATGGGATTGTATGAAGGTTGGTAGAAGTGGTCCTAAGATATCTCATCCAATGTTTGCAGATGATTTACTTTTATTTAGCAAGATACAATTAATTGCATAATGGATGTTCTGAATAGGTTTTGTGTAGCTTCAGGGAAAAAGATAAGTTTTGAGAAGTCCAACATTATATTCTTTAGGAACACAACATGCCGCATCAAGAGACAGATTATCCAAGCTTCAGGCTTAAAGGAAACAACTCAGTTAGGTACATATCTTGGAATTCCTCTTACAGAGAGAAGCCATAAGGTGAAGGATTACTAATATCTTGTTGAGAAAGTTAAGGTCAAACTCTCAAATTGGAGAGGAAAGCAACCATCAATTGCTGGTAGGGCTACTTTAGTCAAGTTAGTCATGGAAGTTTTACCCACAAACATAATAATGAGTAATATGGTTCTAAAAACTAGTCTAAAAGAGATACATAAGATTCAAAGGAATTTCATATGAGGTGATAGTGAAGGAGAGAAACATTTGCATACAATAAGGTGGAGTGAAATAACAAATCCTAAGAAGTATGAAGGCTCGGGATTAAGAAATTTCATTGATATGAATAAGGCTTGTGTTGCTAACCTAGGGTGGAAGATTAAGAGTGGTGATAAATCCCTTTGGTGTGAAGTTATGAGAGGGAAGTATGCTAGGAACAATAGATTGGGGAGTGAAACAAAAGCTAAACCTTATGACTCTAGCCATTGGAAACATATAGTAAACATGTGGCCTATATCAGTTAAGATGACCTATTGGGAAGTGGGAAATTGCATTAAAATTAGGGCATGGAAAGATTGTTGGGTAGCTCAAAGGATCAAACTTCAATATTATATAAATCAGTCAACTAAAGGTATAAAGACTACTATTGTCGCAGACATTAGTACAAGTGGTGGGAATTAGAATTGGAACAACATAAGAAACTTATTTCCTCATGAAATATTGGATAGAATTCTTGCCATCTTTCCTCCAAACACAGGATGTAGTGAAGAAGATGTATGCATTTGAAGTGGATCACCAAATTGAGAGTTTTTAATCTCTAATGCTTTTGAAAACATTAGTATTATGGGTCATGAGGGTAGTATGGATCATTGGAAGGATATATGGAAACTTGTTGAAATACATGAGCCCAAGCCCATTAGGCCCATTCAACTAGTTTTTTCTTTCCTTGTTTTAGGTTTAGCTGTTACTTTCTTTTGCTAATTTTTTCTGTTTTAGCTATGCCTATAATAGCCTTTTCCTTTCCACCTGTACAATTAACTTTCTGAAATAATGAAATATATGTTTTTGTATTCTTTTGCCATTAATATGGTTATTTGTATTCCAATTCATGATGATTACTGTCGATGCGCCATATGTCAACATGGTATCGCGACCATAAGATTGCTCTGATATTTTCTCAGTTTCTCTTATCTTTCTCTTTATGGCTTACACCATGTGTCCACCTTTGGTTGATTTTTTCTTTCCCTTTCTTTTCAACAAACCAGTCTTTCCTTTTCTTCCCTAGATTTTTTTCTCCTTCTTTCGTCTCGTTTCCCTTCATCTTCTTTAACGCCCCAATCACTTTTGTCCATTTCTTCTGCAATTCTTGTTTTCCCCTTATTCTTTCACCATGGAGGATTTCTCCGACCCACCACCTTCCCCAACCAAAATGGCGTCTGTAAACACAAAAATCCACCACCACCCGCTCTTATCAACAAGACATGCTTAACCCCTTTTTATGCACCCTAGCAACAACCCCGACTTAGTCATCGTTTCACCACCGCTGAATAACACTAACTACCATTCTTGGTCTCGTTCTTTGAATTTAGCACTCATGTCCAAGAACAAGTTAGGGTTCATAGATGGAACCCTTACTCGCCCTTCTACCGCCCACTCCACTTACGTTATTTGGTGTCACTGCAATAACATGGTCATGGTGTGGATTACAAATTCCATCGACAAATATATCTCTGAAAACGTTCTTTGGATGGACTCTACCAAAGACATATGGGATAAGCTTCATGAAAGATATCATTAAGGCAATATTTTTCGAATTTCTGGTCTACTAGAAGAAGTTTATGCCCAGAAACAAGGAGATCAAACCATTACCCAGCATTTCACCACTTTGAAGAAGCTTTTGCAGGAATTTGATAACTTCAGACCTCTTCCCACATGTACCTGCGATCCCCCTTTGCAACTGTGACCTCATCCCTACCATCAAAACCTACAAAGATAATGACTATGTCATTAGGTTTTTGAAAGGACTCAGTGATCAATATGCGGGGTGAGGGTATAAATCATGTTTATGTCTCCTCTGCCCAACGTCGATAGAGTTTTCCCCCTCCTTATTCAATAAGAACAACAACTATCATCACCTATTCTAGAAGATAAACTCATTGCTCAGGTGCAAAATCCATATCTTCAAAGTCTCTCCACCGACCATGGCAATAAACCCTCCGTCCAACCCAAGGTATCAAAATCTGCTCTTATTGCAATAAACCAGGTCACAAAATTGAGGTGTGTTTCAAGAAACATGGCTTACCCCCTATCTCAAGAAGACGAATCTGGCTCAAACATAAGACGAATATACTCCCACTAATGCATTTACCTCGAGCCAGAATGAAGCTGCTTCTGACACTCTTTGCTTCACCACTGAGCAACAATGTACCTTACTAGCTCTTCTCCAACAAACTACTGTGTCTCTAGAAGCAAATATTCAGCATCTTGACACTACTCTATCTCAACAATCAGGTTCTTCTTCTTTCAATACTATTCATGGTGTTACTCAGTTTGAATGGTTACTTGACACACGGGCAACAAATCATGTTTGCCATGATAAGTCCTTGTTTACTAACCTTAATCCCGTTAAACCTATAATGGTGAGGCTTCCCAATAGAGCCTCCACCACCGTTAATTTCTCTTGATTTGTCCATTTCAAATATTCTTTTTATCTTCATGATGTGTTGTATATTCCCTCATTTTACACTAATCTAATTTTTGTTTCTAAGCTTGCTAGTTCCTTAAACTGTGATTTTATCTTTATTGCATTTTACTGTCTCATACAGGGGCTTCATACCCTAATGAAGATTGGTGCAGCTAGGTTACACCAAGGCCTCTACACTTTGGTTTCCCCCTCTATTTCCATTAATCCCTCCCCCTCCCCCAATATTAATACATGTACTCTTTGACACAATAGGCTAGGCCACCCCTCTTATGACACTCTTGTTCAAATAAATAAATAATTTCCTTTAAACAAATTACATGCTACTAATCATCCCTATGATACTTATTTTAAAGCAAAACAAAAATGTTTACCTTTTCATACTAGCCCAACTAACACTTCCAACTGTTTTGAAATTGTTCATATGGATATTTTGGGGCCCATACCATGCCCTTCAATCAATGGTCATAAGTATTTCTTGACTGTGGTTGATGATTATAGTAGATATTGTTGGATATTTTTAATGAAGTCTAAATCTGAAACATCCTTATTAATCAAATCTTTTGTTAAACTAATTAAAACTCAATTTAAAACAACCATTAAAACCATAAGGTCTGACAATGGACCTGAATTTATCTCGAAAGACTTCTATTCTACACATGGCATTCTTCATCAAACATCCTGTGTGTATACGCCCCAACAGAATGAGCTTGTTGAACGAAAAAATCAACACCTGCTAAGTGTCACTCGTGCTCGTCTGTTCCACTATAATCTCCCTAAAATTTTCTGGTCTTATACTTTATCTTATGTTGTTCATATTATAAATTGACTGCCTTCTAGATTATTATCACATAAATGGATTTTCACAATGCTATATGAATTTGTCCCTGATTATTCAACAATCAAGACTTTTGTATGCTTGGAATATGCCTGTAGCAATAATGTCCAATGCACTAAACTAGATACTAGATCCCATAAGTGCATCTTCTTAGAATTCAAGAATGGTGTCAAAGGCTTCATCCTTTACAACCTTCACGCTATGAACATATTTATATCTAGAGACACAATTTTTTATGAGCATATTTTTCTATATACACCTCCAATCAAAACATCTCATCCAACCTCACAACCTATTCATCATCCTCATCAAGATGATTGCTTGGATTACTCTCCACACATCATAGAATCTTCACAACCTGCTACCATTCCTATTCACCCTCTAACCCCATCAACATCTCCTTCTATCAATAATGAAACACCTAGTCCTCCTACTGGCCCCATTTCCTCTCCAAAACTTCCTACCACTGTTAGAAAATCTGCCAGACCTACTAGGCAACCCATATATTTGCAGGACTATCATTTTTCCCTTCTTCAAGGTAATCCTCTTACTTCTCCTACCAATACCTCAGGTATGCAACCCTACTCCCTTTCTCATTATGTTTCATATGCTAATTTATCTCAATCACATAAATTATTTAATTTAAAAAATTTCCTCTATCAAAGAGCCTTCTTCATATGCATCTGCCATTACCAATCCTAATTGGCAACATGCCATTGCCTCTAAGCTTCAATCTCTCAATAACACCAACACTTGGTAAATCACACCTTTACCTCCTCATAAACGCGCCATAGGATGTAAATGGATTTTCAAGCTCAAATACCTTGCTAATGGCACTATTGAGAGATATAAGGCCCGCCTTGTTACAAAAGGTTTTAACCAAACTAAAGGCTTGACTATTTAGAAACATTTAGTCCTGTAATTAAAAATGACTACCATTAGATTATTGTTATCTAATGTTGTTTATGCAAACTGGCATCTTCACCAATTAGATATTAACACAACTTTTCTACATGGTGACCTTGATGAAGAGGTTTATATGAAACCTCCTCCTGGCCTAAATGTCCCTCTTAATATGTTTTGTAAACTTAAGAAGTCTATTTATGGCCTTAAACAGGCCAGTCGCCAATGGAATCAAAAATTAACTCACACACTAATTAGTATTGGATTTTCTCAATCCAAATCAGATTAGTCTTTTTTCACAAAATATGTTGATAATTGTTTCAATGTTATTCTTATCTACACTGATGATTTGATACTTGCAGACACCTCTATCATTGAAATAAATAAATTAAACACCTGTTGGATGACAAGTTCAGTATCAAGAACCTTGGTCTCTTGCGATACTTCCTTGGGTTTGAAATTGCTCACTCTTCAGCAGGCTTTACACTTTGCCAATACAAATATTATCTTGACTTACTACAAGACACTGGCCTTCTGGGCACCAAACCAGCCTCCACTCCTATGGATCCAAAACAAAAACTTGATGACTCCGACGATCCTCCCTTGAAAGATCCTTCCACCTTTAGAAGCATCATAGGCAAGTTGTTATATTTAGCACATTCAAGACCTGATATTTTTTTCTATTTGCAGATTGAGCCAATATCTTGCTAGGCCTACTCAAATTCATCCCACTACTGCTCACCGCATTATTCGTTATCTCAAAAATGCACCAGCACTAGGGCTCTTCTTCAAGCGCAGATCCTCTTTCACACAAACTGGTTTTGCAGACTCCGATTGGGGCTCGTGTCCAATGACTCGCCGATTAACAACAGGATTCTGCTTCTTCTTAGGGGACAATTTAATTAGCTGGAAAACAAAGAAATAGATTGTCGTGTCTTGCTCCTCTTCTGATGTGGAATACCGTGCTCTTGCAAACACGACATGTGAGGCACAATGGCTTATATACCTTCTTCAAGACTTCCAAATACCTCATCCTCAACCTGTCTCCCTCTATTGCGACAATCAAAGCGCAATATACATTGCTACCAATCCAATATTTCACAAACGTACAAAGCACATCGAGATGGACTGCCATATTGTTCGTGATAAAGTTTAATCCAAGACCATACACCTTATGCCTATCAACACTGCCAACCAAGTTGCTGATATGTTTACTAAAGCTCTTCACATGGGTCCTTTTGCTGACTATGTTTCTAAACTTGGACTGTTGAACATACACTCCAGTTTGAGGGGCGGCTGTTGAAATACATGAGCCCAAGCCCATTAGGCCCATTTAACTATTTTTTTCTTTCCTTGTTTTAGGTTTAGTCGTTACTTTCTTTTGCTGATTTTTTCTATTTTTGCTATGCCTATAAATAGCCTTTTCCTTTCCACCTGTACATTAATATGGTTATTTGTATTCCAATTCAAGATGATTACTGCCGCTGTGCCATATGTCAACAAAACTCAAAGTCGTAAAAAGAATAAAAATATTTGTTTGAATGATTCATCACAAACCAATCAGTATCTTAGACACTCGGAGCTTCGAGGTTAATTTTGTGGAGGTTGTGCGGGGCATGTGGAATCTACTCTTCATGCTCTAAAAGATTTCAAAATTTTAAAACAAATTTGGTTGCATCTGTTGAATAATTCATGCAGAAACCTCTTTTTTGAGTTAAATTTGCAGGGATGATTGTATTATAACATGAAGAATAATCTAGAAAAATAGTGTAAATATTTACAGGCAGTATGGGCAACAACCTGCAACACTATATAGTATTAAAAAATAGCATCTTCATGTACCATACTACATAATGCCTCAAAACAATGTCACGCAATATTAAGGCTTAAGGAAGAAGTTATAGATTGAGCATGAAACTGTAATCCACTTTTACAAATCAACAAAGACAGATGATGTATATTTGTTGTACACCAGCTGATGAGGAATGAACATGTTTTAATAAAAATGGAGCAGTACAATTCAAAGGAAACACCAGATATGATGGAGTTATTAGGGATAATAATGGGATATGGCTAGAAGATTTTTCGAAGAACGTAGGAAAATGTATTACATTTTTAGTGAAATTATAGGGGGTGTTGGAAGGTTTAAATTTTGCTAAAGCACAAGGTTATAGAAGGTTGGTGATTCAAAATGATTGTAAGAAGGTGTTTGAAGCAATAACAAAGATGAATTACATATAGGTCGAGGTCTGAATCTTATGCAACAAAAAAATAGAAGAATCACAAGACAATACGGAGAAATTCATCTTTCTCATATTTTCTCTGAGGCAAAAAAATGTGTGGGACGCTCTTGTAAAGCGAGACATTAATCTTATATGAAAGATTCTTAACTACAAAAAACTAGTAAAAGACTCGTGCGTCCGTGCGAATAAATTTATTTAATACAATATATATTTTATTTAGATATACATATAAATTTGAAATTAGTTATTTAATTATAAAATGATTAATGATAATTGATCGTGAAGGCTTGATCAGATCCTTTTGGAGTGGGCCACCAAGTACGTCTGAGATGCTGGGCGTATGGAGAGGAGGATGGGGTGTACCTGCAAGGCACTCCGAGCTCAAGTAAGAAAGGGTCAGAGAAAAGGGGCAAGTACAAAGTATGAGTTTCAAGGTTGATTATTGGATACCTGACCCTCTCGAGTGAGAGGGTTTATATAGTGCCCGCAGCGCGTAGCCAACTGTCCTATTTTCGGGGCGAAATAACCGTTTTCCCGAAGAATAGGTAACTGCCCAAACTAGCCGTTATGTCGGGCAGGGTGCCCAAAACTAGCCGTTATGTCGGCCATAGGCACAATTTTGGGCACATACCCTTAGCTGTTCGGGGAGTGAAGAAGCCGTACGGAACGGGCAGCTGTCTCGGGGAGGAGCGATGCATTCAATGCCCGGTTGGAGGGGCAGAAAGGTAACTTTTTCCCTTTTGTGGATTAGACTTAGGCAATTGAGCCGTTCTGGAAGCAGAAGTGGATTGGGCCATGCCTGGCCATTGGTCTAGTCCAGAACAGGAGCCCCCTAAGTCGTTGCTCCCGAGCATGTGAGTGGACTTAAGGACAACTCGTGGCTCTGGGGAGCTAGCATGAAGTCGTCGTTTGGTGACGGAGAAAGTTGTCTCGGGGTGCCCGTGACCCCTGGTGTTCGTGATATTCATGTCCGTGTCTGGATTGCCCGTCGTACGGGGAGACTAACGGTTAGGAGGAAATGAAACGTTAGGGCGCCACGTGTGCCTCGAGCCCTGTGCCGTAGTTAATAGGCAATTATGGCTAGTTGATAGCCATTATGACCTACGAGGGCGTGCCATTGCACGTGCCCCTTAGTATAAAAGGGGGAGACTCAGTTCATTTGGAACTTTTCGCTTCTCTCTTCTCTTTGTCTTCCTCAGAGCATTTGTTCGTCACCGTTGTTCACTGTTCCGGCCGCCGTACCCAGTTTCGAGCAACCGTTTTCAATCTTTTCAGCCAAGTAAGTCTACTAATTTCGTGTTTCTTTGTCTCTTTTATGGTTATTTGTAGATTGCATGTGGTCAGGTTTAGGTTTAGAAGATGAATCACTTCATTTTCGACGGTTGTTGGTGGTGGATGGTGGTTAGGCCATCTTCCGCCGCCGATGAGGCTGTTGGGTTTTTAGGATATCTCGTGAGTAGGACGATTTTTGGCGTCGTCGCGATGATGAGCACGTGTAACCGTCGCGGTTGCTCAGATTGCGGTGTCGCAATGAAGTTTTCGGTTGAGTGTTTGCAGTTTTTGGTGAAGCTTCGCAGTTTCCGATGAAACTTCAAACGAAAATTGGTAAGTTGCTCGAGGAGGTTCCTCGTACGGGAGTGGTTTGTCCCGAGCATCTCTCCGTGGGAGACACTTGAGTTTTTTGTTTGATGTTGGAGCTCAGGCCGCGGACGTCGTCCTTAGCCCTTTGCGCGCCCTTTCACTTGACTAGCGGTGGAAGGGTGGATTTGATTTTTCGTCGAATTCACTTTTTTCTCTGCTTTTCAGGTGATCTATATGGCGACGAGGCCTGACGAGGAGATCATAATAGACTCGTCCGAGGAGAGCTCCTCAGAGAGCAGTAGTACGGAGTCCTCATCTGTCCCCAGTGAAGTCGGGGAGGAGGTTGCTGAAGATTCAACGGAGGAGTGGTCGGTGGCTGAGCCTGCCGAGCACGTATCCACTTTTGCAACATATCTGGGGGATGTTTTTACGGCCGTTGGGCCAGAGGGGAAGTGGAAGGTGCACTTTCCCTCCGAGGATTATCGGATCTGTACAGATTTCAGGGAGCAGTTTGCTATGTACGAATACGCATTTAAAGAGCTGGGATTGAGGTTGCCCTTCACCGATTTTCAGCGGGCAGTCTTCGTACACCTGGACTTAGCCCCATCGCAGTTGCATCCTAATTCTTTGGCGTTCATCCGCGCCTTCGAATTGACGTGCGAGTATCTGGAGATAGGGGCTACTCTCCCTTTGTTTTTCATTGTCTTTAATCTTCAGCGGCAGTTGACGGGGATGAGGTATGGCTGGGTTTCGTTGAAATAGCCCCGCAAGCTATTCAAGCCCTTTCAGAGTCAATTCGGACGTTCAAGGAAAGGTTCTATATTATAGAGCCTGTGTCGGAGAGGGCCCAGGATAACACATATGTCTGGGCAATTTCCCTTGACGAGGAGGGTAATGATATGCGCGATGAGAATGGGAAGCTGATCGAGGATAGAGAATTTAAGCTCCCATTTCACTGGGGTCCCGGCCATTTCCTCAAGGAGGCCATTGAGTATGTCGCTCAGCTGCACATTCTAGACGGGCAGGATGTCGTTCGTTATGAGAAACTAGTGAAGTATGTTAACTCTTTCCGGCTCGCTGAATGCTGGACGAAGAAGGGGTCCCCGATTTTTGAGGAGGATGGCAGCCAGCGGGTGGAGTATCGTTTCATCAATACCAAGGCACTTTTGGAGCGCAAGACTCCCGCGGAAGTTCATAAGCTGCTCGGTAGTTTTAGTCATTTTAACTTGCCTGAATTATGTTTTCTCCCTCGTCTAACATGTTTGTTTTGTTTTTGCAGGTGACATGCCCTCCGCCCACGAAAGAATGGTGCAAAATGCTGTTGTGAGGAACGCGCTCGAGACGGCTGCTCCAAAGACTTGATTTGCTCAGCGTGTTCCTCGTCCTTCTCAGCCAGTTGTGGGGAGCTCCTCGCCTACTCCCGCTCAAGGATCCCCCTTGCCCTTGGTCTCCAGGTCTAAGCGGTCGAGGGCCAATGAAACTGTGGATCTTAGTCGGGCATTAGAGAAAGGGAAGTTCGAACTTCCTCCTTGTATACTTGATAGAAAATTCTTTGAGGGGACATCCCTGGTTGTCCCGTGGGCAGAGCCTCTCCAATTGGAGGGCATGGATTGTCTGACCAAGAGAGCATTGGTGGCGCAGGATGCCTCCGCATTGGTTAGACTTCTGGAAATAACGGCGATCTATGCGGAGGGGGATTCTATAACCGAGTCCGAACTTCGAGCTGCTCGGGCTACCAAGGCATCTCTGGAGGAGACGACGAGAAAAGCTAAGGAAGAAGCCAAGGAAGCTGGTAAGGCCAGGAAGATGGCGGTCGAGGAGGCTACCTGGTTGAAGGGGGAGAATGCCAAGCTGGTGGCGGAGAAGAAGGCAGCCGAGGAGCTGATTGGTCAGTTGAGGAATGCAAGTGCTCCGGCCGAGGATGAGCCTGAGGATGTAAAGGTGTTGAAGACCAGGGCGGAGATAGATGCTCGTATGCTTCGGGCAGAAGAGGGTGTATTTTCCATTGGGGAGGAATCGTTTGACAATGCTGTTGCCCAGCTCAGGCTGGTGAACCCCGACGTCCAGATCTCCACCGAAGGTACCAACTTCCTCGGCCAGGTGAAGGATGGCAAGATAACTCTTCCTGATTTTCTCAACCTTGGTGCTGAGCATGCCCGCCCTGAGAAGACCCAGTCGCCGCAGCCTGTCGCCGAGCAGCCAGAGTTCGTCTAGGACCAGCCGGAGAGGATGGATGAGTGACTCCCTTTTTCTTGTTGTAATTTGTCCGGCTTGCGTGCCGTGTATTTTTGTAACTTATTTCGAATGGGGGCGTGGCCCCCGGTTTATGTAACAAGCACAATTGCGGTCCTTGTGACCACTTATTACTTTTAATTATGTATGTGTCCGGTCCTCGTGGCCGGTTTTGTGATTTACGTGGCTTTATCTGCTTTAACTTTTGCTAAGTGTTGTACTTTATGTTCATCATGCATGTATGCCCGTAATAGGGATTACTTCGATTTGCTTTAAGTTCCAGGGAATTGCTCGTTGTGGATGTGTTCGGCAGTGAGGGGTACTGGTCGAACGACCGGGGAATGTCCGGGCGAGAACGCGGAGCTCAGGTCGCGTTTGAGGCCTGAGTTCGCTGCGCGAACCTCCCATCTCGAGCTGGGTGTTCTGCCTGTCGTGGTACTTTGACGACGACGTTGCTCGATTAAGGGACCGCTGTCGAGCAGGGACCTGGCTCGTTCCTGAGCGGTTCTGCTTTACTGGCATGCGACGCTTGTACCTAGGCGCGCATCATGGTCGGTATACGATGCTCGTCGTTGTGACGGATCAAACCGACAGTTAAGGCCTTAGCTATAGTATTGCTTTAGCTTTTCGGCGTTCCATGGTCGAGCAAGTTCTTCCCTGTTGAGATGTTCTAGGTAATAAGCCTCATTCTCCGTTTTTGCCTAGACACGATAGGGTCCTTCCTAGTTAGCGGCTAGTTTACCTTCGCGAGAGTCCTTATGGTTTCTTCTTAGGACAAGGCTTCCCACGTCGAACTCTCGTCGTATGACTTTGGCGTTGTTATTGATGGTAATTTTTTGTTTTAACGAGGCTTCGCGGAGGGCTGCCCCTGATCGGACTTCCTCGACGAGGTCGAGCTCCTCACTTAATGCCTCGTCGTTCATCTCCTCGTCTAGGGGCGATTCTGTCCGCCTGGAGGGTACATGAACTTCGATGGGGATCACAGCTTCGGTCCCGTAAGCCAGGCGAAATGGTGTCTCCCCGATTGAAGAGTGTGGAGTTGTGCGGTATACCCATAAGACGTTGTGCAGCTCCTCGACCCAAGTTTTCTTCGTTTCGTCCAACCTCCGTTTGAGGCCTCGAAGGATGACTCGGTTCGCTGCTTCAGCTTGCCCGTTTGTCTGGGGATGTTCGACGGATGCGAAGTGTTGCTTCGTGCCCAGCTGGGAGATGAAGTCCTGGAAGTTTCTGTCCGTGAACTGTGTCCCATTGTCCGTGACTATCGCCTGGGGGATGCCAAAATGTGCGAGGATGTTTTATTTGTAGAAACGTAGTATGATGAGGGCATTTATCTTGGCCAGGGCCTCCGCTTCTATCCATTTTGTGAAGTAATCTACGCCTACTATTAAGTATTTGTTCTGGTTTGATCCTACCACGAATGGCCTCAGGATGTCCAGGCCCCACCAGGCAAATGGCCACGGGGAGGACAGAGCCTTGAGCTCGTTAGGTGGAGCTAGGTGTATGTCCCCGTGCCGTTGGAATTTATCTCATTTCTTCACGTGTTCCTTAGCATCTTGCTGGATGGTTGGCCAGTAATATCCTGCTCGAAGTGCCTTCCGTACAAGGGACCTTCCTCCGAGGTGTTGGGCGTTGATTCCTTCGTGAATTTCGCGCAAGATGTGGGTGACTATTTCTTCCTCGACGCACTTGAGCAGCAGGATGGAAAACCCTCGGCTGTAGAGTTTATCTTCGATCAGGACGTAGAAGCAGGCTCTTCGTCTGACTATGATGTCTTCTTTTGGGTCGGATGGGAGTTCGTCCTTAGCGAGATAGTTGTAAACGGGGGTCATCCAGTAGTTGCTGTCGCCGATCATTTGTACGTCAAGTGTCGGGGAAGTTTTTTTTATGCTTGTTTGAGGAAGCACCTCCTGGATGATGGACTTGTTTCCGCCCTTCTTCTTCGTGCTTGCCAGTTTAGACAAAACGTCTGCCCAGACGTTGTGTTCGCGGGGAACATGCTTTACCTCTACCACTGTGAACTTCGCCATCTTCTCCCTGACCAAAGCTAAGTATTCGGACAGGTTGTCGTTTTTGGCTTGATATTCTCCACGAACTTGGAGGGCCACGAGTTGCGAATCTGTGCAGATGACGATTTCTTCCGTGCTAAGATCTTCGGCTAGGTGTAAGCCGGCGAGGAAGGCTTCGTACTCGGCCTGGTTATTGGAGGTGGTGAAAGATAGGGTTAGCGATACTTCAACGACGATTCCCTCGTCGTTCTCCAATATGATGCCTGCCCCGCTCCCAGCCGAGCTGGATGCACCATCTATGAAAATGGTCCATTTGCGCGCCTCACAGGCTGGGGAATCTGTGGACGTCATTTCTGCGACGAAGTCAGCCAAAGCTTGGGCTTTGAGGGCTTTTCAACTTTCAAACTGCATGTCGAATTCGGACAGCTCTAGTGACCATTTGAGCATTCAGCCGGCCATGTTTGGTCGTCCTAACAGTTGTTTCACGGGTTGATCTGTCCGGACCATGATCCTGTGGGCCAGGAAGTAGTGTCTCAGTCTTCTAGCTGCATTGATGAGGGCCAGCGCCATTTTCTCTATCTGTTGGTATCTCAGCTCTGGTCTCTGTAGTGCTTTGCTCGTAAAATATATGGGCTTTTGCCCGTCAGGCATTTTGCGGATAAGAGCCGCGCTCACTGCCTCAGAAGCTACAACGAGATACAGATACAGAGTCTCGCCGTTGTCCGGGCGAGAGAGGACCGGAGGGTCTGAGAGTGCCCGTTTCAGATGGAGGAGAGTCTGGTCACATTCCTCTGTCCATTTAAACGCTGCCTCCTTGCGGAGGAGTTTGAAGAAGGGTAAGGCGTGCTGGGCAGATTTGGCTACGAAACGGGACAAAGATGCGAGCTTCCCGTTAAGGGACTGGATGGATTTCTTTGACTTGGGCGTTGGAAACTCGGAGAATGCCCGGCATTTGTCGGGGTTGGCTTCGATTCCCCGTTCCGTTAGGTAGAAATCGAGGAATTTGCCTGCCCGGACACCAAACGTGCACTTCTCCGGGTTGAAACGCATCTGGTATTTCCTGGCTTGTTCGAAGACCTTCCTCAGATGGGCAGTATGATCGGTTTCCTTGTGGGATTTAATGATCATGTCGTCCATATAGACTTCGAGCATGTCGCCTATCTCTCCCTGGAAAACCTTGCTCATTATCCTTTGATAGGTCGCGTCGGCGTTCTTCAGGCCGAAAGGCATTACGTTGTAGTAATAGTTGTCCGATTCGGTCATGAAGGCCGTGTATTTTTTATCTCTCATTGCCATTGGTATTTTATTACAGCCCGAATAGGCGTCCATGAATGATAAAAATTTAAAACCGGCAGAGTTATCAACAAGTTTATCAATATTGGGGAGGGGGTAGGCATCCTTCGGGCATGCCTTATTAAGATCGGTATAGTCAATGCACATTCGCCATTTGCCATTAGATTTTTTCACAAGTACAACTTTGGACAACCAAGTGGTGTACTTGGCCTCCGAGATAAATTTGGCCTCGAGGAGGTCCTTTACAGCTTTTTCTGCAGCCTCCGTTTTCTCCGGAGACTGCTTCCTCCTACGTTGTGCTACTACCTTGACGGCTGGGTCAATCGTGAGTTGATGGCAGGCGATGGATAGGTCCAAGCCGGGCATCTTGGCGGCGCTCCAGGCGAACAGATCAGCGTTCTCACGGAGGCAGGCTTTAAGTTGCTTCCTTACGATGTCAGGGAGATCCGCTCCAATCTTTACTCCCCGCTGGGGGTCATCGCCGAACAAGACGAGCTCAAAGTCGCCATCCGGGATGGGACACATCGGATGGGAGCTGCTATTGGTTGTGGCCAATGAGTTGCTCGAGGCTGCTTGGTCCTCCTTTTGGTCCTCTTCGGGGAAGCGGCTGTCGAGGTCGATGGAGTCGACCTGAGGTAGCGGCTTGGCCTCCTCGGAGTTGCTGGGCAAGGCTGGCTTGTTGGATACCTTTGGCTTGGATGCGATGGCGTTGAGTCCCTTCGTGGCTGCCTCGAAGCATCATCGGGCGACTTCGATGTCGCCGTGGAGGGTGGCGACCATCCTCTTTAAAGTGTAGTACTTCATCTTGAGGTGGACGGTTGAAGGTACAACTATCAATTTGGCCAGGGTTGGTCTTCCGAAGATGCACTGGTACAGAGACGGGCAGTCGATTACCAGAAATTGCACCTTAACGGATATGGTCGTCTCTACTGATCCAAAAGTTACGATTAGTTCTACATATTCCCAGGGTTTGGTCACCGACCCATTGAATCCTTGCAAGTCAAAACCCACATAGGGAGTGAGGTGTGATTCGTCCAGCTGAAGTGTTGAAAATAGCTGGGAGTACATAATGTCGGTCGAGCTGCCTTGGTCGACGAGGATTCTGCGAACGTCGAAGTTCGCCATTCGAGCTCTGACAAGCAAGGGGATGCTCGAGTTTGGAGATCCTCTGAGGAGCTCTTCCCGGTAGAAGGAGATGGGGACAGAGCCCTTCTGGGCTTGGTCGAGCGTGGTCACCTTATTAGAGCTCGTGCTGATTAGGTGCTCAAATTTTCTTTTCACGGAGCCCACCGTGACTTTATTGAAGCCTCCGCCCGAGATGACCATGGCGGAGGGGAATGATTCCCACGGGCTGTGGGTCGCGAAATAGGCAGGAGCGCTGAGCTCATCTGGGACATAGAAGTCCTCTGGTCGTGATATGGACATGGCAACCTAGATTTTGGCCTCTTTCGAGGAAGGCACCTCTTCCTCACCTTTTTGGACTCCTGGGCGTCTTTCCGGGAAGCGTCTTTCTTTTTTGTGAACTGTTTCATGTGGCCATCCCTGATCAGTATTTCAATAGCATCCTTCAAATGGATGCAGTCTTCGGTAGTGTGGCCGTGAATCTTATGGAAACGGCAGTACTTCAATTTGTCGGCGTTGGGTTTGGCCGGTATTTGTTTGGGAAAACGGACCCCTGCTTGCTTGAATTCTGAATTCGCGCATTCAGACAGTATCTTCTCCCTGGAGACGGTCAGGAGGTGTAGTCGTGGAACCGTTCGGAGGGTCCCTTGCTGTCATGGGAGTCTCGAGGATGGTCTTCGTGCTTCCTTTCTCCTCGACGGGATGTCGAGGCTTCTTCGCCTCTAGAGACCCGAGCGTTCTCCTGGTGGCAGGAGGCTCAGACGGAGTTGGCCGCTTCCTTCTCCTCGTACTGAATGTGCGACTGTGCCTTGAGGAGGAGGGCATCCAGGTTCCTCGGAGGTGCGAGGCCAACAACTTTAGAAAACTCTGAGCCCGGGCAGAGTCCCTGCTCGAGCAGAAATTTTTTCATCTCGTCCGTTGTAGGGACCTGTACCGCTTCTTTGTTGAACCTCTCAATCTATGCCCAGAGAGGTTCGTCATTTCCTTGGATTATGGCCCCAAGGGAGGCTTCAGTCTTGGGGTGACGGCGCGACGCAGTGAAATGCTGGGAGAACATCCTGTCTAGTTATTTCCACGAAGTAATGGACTCTTCGGGAAGCTGCTTGTACCAAGTCATTGCTCCTTTTCGGAGCGTGGTCGAAAATAGGCGGCACTTGATGGCGCCCCGGGTGCCACGGTAATCCAGCAGCGCATCAATGTTCTCAATGTACTCATTGGGGTCAGTTGTTTCGTCGTATGTGCCCAGTGTCGGGGGCTTCTCCAAGCCCTTGGGGAGGTGTGTTGCCAAGATTTCTTGGGACAACGGGTCGTGAGGCTCATCGTCACCGCTGGAACTGGTTAGCGATGGATATCGAACGACTCGCTCGTGTCGACGACTTCTTCGGGGGGAAGGTGTACGGGCACGACCTTTTGACCTGACCAGCGGTAATTGTTTGTCCCTCCGAATTCTCTTGTGACCAGGAGAGTTCTAGTTTCACGGGGAAACATGGTCGCATTTCCGGGCAGCATGAGATTCTGGTTCTTGGCGCAGCCTTCGGTCGACTTCCCACCGGGCTTGCAGGCTCTTGGATCGTCGATGGCTTTTCCTCGGAGGGGGGATCTTGGACGGGCAGATTCCTCTAATGCCCCGATCCTTTCGTTCTGCTAAAGGATCAGGAGGTTGGTTTTGTTGATCGCCTCAAGAAGGGCCACCACGGCCGGATCGGCGTTAGGTGGAGCAGGAACGGGCTGGATGGTCAGCGAGGGATGGCCGTTGTCGCGGTCAGCAGGAGTAGGGGAAGGAGAGGTTGTGGCCCCGTCTCTCAGAAAATGGGGGTCTTCGAGGAGGGATGAAGGACCGTCAACGTCAGTCTTGTTGACGGGGAGGACAACTAACTGGAGAGCACCTTTGACGTGATCTTGAGCGACTGTGATGATAATCTTGGACGAGAGTGTTTTGGTCTTAGTATCGGAGGTGGATGTTAAGATGGGGAAAACAAATTCCCACAGACGGCGCCACTGATCGTGAAGGCTTGATCAGATCCTGTTGGAGTGGGCCACCAAGTACGTCTGAGATGCTGGGCGTATGGAGAGGAGGAAGGGGTGTACCTGCAAGGCACTCTGACGCTCAAGTAAGAAAGGGTCAGAGAAAAGGGACAAGTACAAAGTATGAGTTTCAAGGGTGATTATTGGATACCTGACACTCTCAAGTGAGAGGGTTTATATAGTGTCCCCAGCGCATGGCCAACAATCCTATTTTTGGGGCAAAATAACCGTTTTTCCGAAGAATAGGTAACTGCCCAAACTAGCCGTTTTGTCGGGCATAGGCATAGTTTTGGGCACATACCCTTAGCTGTTCGGGGAGTGAAGAAGCCGTGCGGAACGGGCAGCTGTCCCGGGGAAGAGCGATGCATTCCATGCCTGGTTGGAGGGGCAGAAAGGTAACTTTTGCTCCTTTGTGAATTGGACTTAGGCAATTGGACCGTTCTGGGAGCAGAAGTGGATTGGGTCATGCGTGGTCGTTGGTCTAGTCCAGAACAATAATATAAACTCAATTTTGACATTTGAAAATAATAATTTTGTGTCTCAAATAAAGGAAGTTGTTAATTAAAATAAAATAGGTATTTTGATGATAGTGACCTGTGATAAAAATAAAAATTTTGACATTTGAAAATAACAATTTTGTGCTTCAAATAAAGACAATTGTTAATTAAAATAAAATAGGTATTTTGTTGATAGTGACCCGTGAGAAAAAGAGAAATGTTGACATTTGAAAATAAGAATTTTTTATCTCGAATAATAAAAATTATTAATTAAAATAAAATAGGTATTTTTTTAATAGTGATCCGTGAGATAGAAAGTTAGTTGTGTGTCTGACTATTGAGTATTATCTAATTTTATAAAATAAAATTTTAATTTTATTAAAATTTGAAGATAGATTAATAATAATAAATAAATAAAATTGATTAAATTTGTCGTAAAAACAAAATTAAATATCAATATTGTACACATTTATACAACAATAACTATTTAATATGATAATCATATACTATAATTATAATTATTGGAATGAGGTCATGTGATGTGTCAGTTGCAAAAAATGGAGACATTAGTTATTTTTTTTTAATCTTTTATTAGTGTAAATTAATGTAAAGGAAAGAACAATTTAAATAGTTTGACGGTAGTTAATTTTAATAAAAAGATAGTTGATACTTAGAAAAAAAAATAAAAAGGAAAAAAGTAAATGAAGTGTTAAAAAATTAAAAATGAAAGTGAGAAAGTGTGGGAAAAAGAAATGTAAAAGAAATTTGAATTTTAAAATTTGAATTAAAAGAGAATGAAGATGAAGAAAGTTGAAGTTAAAAAAAGAATGATTAGAATGAGGTCACGTGTCACTTTGTGGTAAAGTATATTGAAAAAAAATTGAGACATTAGTCATTTATTTTTTTAACCTTTTGGTAGTGTAAATTAATGTAAAAAATGACAATTTAGGTAGTATAATGGTAGTTGATTTTAATAGATAGATAGTTGATGTCCAAATCACATGTTTAATAGTTATCTATAGAGCCGGCCCGATAGATATTGAAACCTAAAACGAATTGTATAACGAAATTTTTAAATTATTAATAAAAAATTAAAAAATATTTAATTTTTTTTTACTTTTTAAAATATAAGATTATTTATTAAATTATCATAATCAATTTATTGAACATTATATTTAACAATAATAAAATCAATGCATTAAATATTTATTAAAATATTTTGATCTTAAATAAGATTTTAATAACTTAAGTTTTGATATAATTAATAAAAATATAATATCATTTTTAAGCACTATTTAAAATTTTAAAAATTTAATATTATATTATGTTGTAGGATCATAAATTTTAGGTTTAATTACAGTTTTAGTCCTCCTATTTTACTTGACTCACAAAGTTGATCCCCTTATGTTAAATTTAAATAGTTTTGGTCCCTCTATTTTAAATTTAAACAGTTTTGATCTCCTCTCATATTTTTGAACTTAAAATTAACGATGTTTTAATTTTTTAAATGACAATTTACATGTAAACTCAATAGTATAGATTGTTTCCCCTCACCTGGTTATAAAATTTTGTTCGGGTCAAAATTTCAGCAGAGATTGCATTCGATTGTTGGTTCTGCAACATGTCTTCGCCGTGTACTGTTTTTACAAATTACTACGAAAGAAGTTTCTGCTAACAGAGGAGGATAAAATTCGGAGGAGGATAAAAAGAAATCGATGGCTGATTCGTTAATGTGTTTTTGTTAGGAAGATTGGATCCATAAAGCAAAGTGTTCTCTTGAGAAGAGAAGAAAACGGCAAATGTTTTGGTGAAGGCAAAGAGATGAGAAGAGAGAAAGAGATAATGAATTATAAATAATAAATTATTAAAATAATTTCACGTCAACCATAAATGAAACCAGCTGGAGTGCCACATCATCCAAACTTAACAGATTTTGACAAAATTTAACGAAAAAGACCAATGTGATTAACGGAACGTAATCTAAGGGACTTAAAACGAACGTTTATTAAATAAGGGACGAAAGTGAAACCTGAAATTAAGTTAAGGGACCAAATGATGTATTAAGCCTAGAATTTATTAGTATTTGGTGGACGAGACTGCACAGGGTATAACCGGCCATATATATATATATATATATATATATATATATATATATATATATATATATATATATTTGATAAGTTATTATCTAAAATTCTCCTTAATTGAAATTTTAGCTCTTTTCTTTTTATTTTATTTTCAAATTTACTGATTCAATTTTCTGAATTGATACTATCCTAAATAAAATTAAATAATTTTTTTTATAATAAACACAAATAAATAAAAAATTCGCAAATAAAACAATTAAATAAAAATTTAAATTAAAACTAACTGATAAAAGGTTAGATAATTTTTGCAATGATTCTTTTCTTTCTTATTTACTTTTATTTTTCACAAGTTTTTCATGATACTTGTTATAGATTCTCCAAAACTTCTAAAAAAAATTCAAAAAAAAAAACTCTACCTCAAAAACCAAAGAAAAGTAGTAGCGTGAAACAGGTAGCTTATTTTTATTTTTATTTTTTGGAAATCTTAGTATCCGGTCTTGCGACCGACTAATCCAAGAGGGATCAATCCCACCGTTCACTAGCGGGGGTCCCGTTTAAAGCCGGAGCAAAGCTTCGTATGGACTGGCCCACACAAAGGTTGATTGCACTTAGTAGGATTCGAACCTGAGACCTTGAGAGGAGCACACTCTCAAGACCCAAGCCTCCGCCACTAGATTAACCCTTGGGGGTTAAAACAGGTAGCTTATTAATTTTAACTATTGTCATTTTATGGAAAAAGAAACAAAACAACAAAGATAATAATAAATATTAATTACTACTCCCTCCGTTCCTTTTTAAGTGTCATCTTTAGAATAATTTTTTGTTTCTTTTTAATTGTCACTTGCAAAATTTAAGGTAGTATTAATTGTACTTTTGTCAAAATTATCCCTAGGTAATCATTACAGAGAGAGAAAAAAAGTAAGATGAATGTAATAAATAATTAGGGGTATTACAGGTAAAAGGAGAATTGTTGTTTGAAAAGTAACTATATTAATTAGCTTTCTTGGTAAGTGTAAAAAGTAAAAAAATGACACTTAAAAAGAAACTGAGGGAGTATTGAATATTACTATCTTTTTACAGCGAACGTTATTGAGAATAATATGTAAAAGGAAAAAAAAAATTGAGGCACTAGACAAGGGCCTAGCCTGCCTGCCCTTTGGGTTGGGCTTGGTTTTTTAAGAAAATTTTACCTCATACCCTCACAATTATAGTCATATTCCTACAATTTTTTAAATATTTCAATTTTACCCTTTTAATTTTTAATTTTTAATTTTTAATTTTTATTGCGCAGTTAATTGAGTCAAACGTAATTATTTGAAAGTGTATGACAAGAACCAAATAACGAAAGGTAAAGAAATTCGGTTGGTTTTATTTTCAAATCGGAAAATTTGATGTTAAGACTTCCGGTGTACTTTTTTTACTAAACCGGATAACTTGTATGCTAGTTATCTAGTTTGATTTTAATTAACAGAAAAGCTCCGAATAACATTGCCACAAGTCACCCGGTTTAAATTTTTAATAGTTTCAGAAAACTTATCTTGATGTGTTTCGGTTTAGTAATTTTTTTAACCTGATAACTCACTCATAAGTTTTCTGGAACGTTTTTTTTTATAATTTTTTTCACTTTTTAAATTTTTTTAATTTTTTAATTCATTTTTTTTACTTATGTTAGGAGACATGGACATTCCTTTGATGATATGCGATAAAAACCAGACATCTGTAGATAGGACGGAGATATTCTCGACTATAGAAAATTTTGCTACATAAGAAGAGGAGACTGGGTGGATTAGGGAGGTTGGAATCAGAAATAAAGTTACTATTATAATAACTCATTCGGACATCAAAACTGGCAAGAGAGGAAGAAGTGACAAAGTCATATTTGGTTGTGATAGAGGTAGAAAATACAAAGAAAGAGATAGTGAAACACAAAGTGCTACCAAGAAATGTGGATGTCCATTCAAAGTTCAGAAGCTTTTGAGATATTTGTATTTCAGCTGATTTCCCAAATCCAAGAACAAGGAAAAACACTACCAGAACCTAATGTCATAAATTTTCACTGTATATTCATTTGAAGATAACATTAGTGCAGGATTCAGAAGAAAGAGTAATCTGGCTCTGCCAGTCATTGCTGCTTCTGAAGAAGCATCTGAATCCTGAAATAAAAATTAAGTATTTAAGGGAAAAAGATTATGCCAAATCTATCTTGCTTCAATATTTGATAATTAGGAGTCTGTTCTTTAAGGTGATATCTTAAGTGACTCCATAGCTCCTTGTTGTAGGGTCGTCATGGAACTTGTATTAAAGGACAATTCTATGAGAAACCTTCAATTCTTCTTCGTGTTCTGCATGACGGTGCTTTAATTTGTTTTATGCCATTCTCTGGTTGCTAACATCATCTTGTTCTTTGCTTATCAAAGATTTCAAAGTCAAAAGATTTAATCCAAGCCAATGAAATCAACAATTCTGCTAAGAACAAGATCTTGTTCATATCATGACTCATCCTAGACTGATACTCTGGAGTAAATCATGGTACTACTATCAAAATGTGGCATAAGGCAAAGGAAAGCATGTTTGGACTAACATGCGTGGAATCATAGAAATATGAGTATAATGATTCAAAATGTAGTTGCTGAAGATATCAAAGAAAGGAGCAAAGACATCTTCCATGTTGCTTATCAAAGGTTGTTTGCAACAGTTGATGGAAGAAGAGCTTACAACCTAGACTCAATGGCTAGAGGTACTGAGTTTGGTGGAAGTAGTGGAGTCAATGGTTTAACAGCAATTGAATCAGAATCCACTCAGAGTAGTATTTAGATTATATGGTCAAATCTGAATACTCATACGAGTCTGAGCGAGAAAAAAAAAATATGTTTGTTCTTTTCTAGCTTATTACTTGAATCAATGAGATATTTATGTATATGTAAATACAAAGTCTCTGTTAAATTTCTAGAGAAGTTCTCCTTGATAAAAGAATCTTCAGAAATCTTTAAGAAAAAACTATGTTGTATTTATCTATACTGAATATCTCATTAGCTGGATGACGATCATATTTATGTAAACAATTTCCTCACTTTTTGTGATGAGACTACTGTTCGTTAGCTGTCAAAGAAACCAATTCAATATTCTTCAATCACTCGTGACTCTTATTTCAAGAGAAAATGTTTGGTTATGAATAGAATCTTGAAGACTGGTGACTGACAAAAGATGTCTCTCTCTAAGTCTAGATCTACTAGACTATGATGGATGATAGCTTCTGAAAATTGTCAGACTTTGAGATTTAGAAAAGGATTATCTACTTCTAATAAAGCGGTTTAAGTAGAAGGTTTTGCAAAAAACTTTTATATTTCTTAAATATTTATAAAGGTGAAAATCATCTAGTGGATTCAGAAAATCTGTTGGATAAGAACCCTTGGGTAATGATGTTTTTCTTTTTTATACTATTATTATCTCTATCCCTTGTCTTGTGAAACATCATTTTACGTCCTTTTTCTGACAAGATTATTATTCCTTTAGAATATTATTCAGTTCTTTTTTTTTTCTTTTTATTCTCTTTGGTTGTATGCTGATCAAACCAAATCTGAGATGAGTTCTCTAGACAATTTTCCTTTGAATCAACTAGTTGTCATCAATGAAAAGTTTGTGGATTTTGATGAGTTGCTTAAGCTAAGTTTTAACTTCTAGAAGATTGTGTCTGAACAAAGTTGGAATGGATACTTTGAGATGCTCTGTGGTTTCACTTATCCAAGTCTTGTCAAATAGTTTTAGATCAATGCTTCCATTGTTGAGCTGAATTCACAATGTGCTATTCTTTCTAAAGTAACTAGCATTTCTATAAGAGTAACCTCTAAATCGATTGCTAACGTGATTAGTTATGCGGAAATTGGAGAAATCCCGAGAACTCTTGTTTGGGAACGCTATCTTCCTACTTGGGATATCTATGTAGATCCATCTAACACTTCTCTGGTCTCAAATCTTTCTCCTGATGCAATTGTTTGAAATCAAATTCTGTACTCAAACTTGCTTCCTAAGGGTAAGGATCTAGACCTTGTGTACTCTATTAAAAAGGATTTTCTATTACTTCTCAATTCATACTTGCAGATTGATCTTCCTCAAGTTATGTTTGACTATTTGAAGATGTCTCTTTCTTCGTTTCACAAGGGAAATACTTTCTTCATTCCTTATGGACGAGTTCTTTCAGAACTACTTGTCCAGTAGGGAGTTATCATAAGTTAAGAGGCTAATTCTTCTAAAATGTGGAGAGACAACTTTGAAGCTTTTTATGAGCGTTTTTGATGTTAGACTTCTGCAAATTTATGTCTTGTAATTGTTAATACTTTTTGTTTTGAGCAATGTTATTGTTAATCCAAGTTTGTTCACGCTTCTGTGCATCTTAACTGTTATAAATATTTATTTACATTATTGCTCAAAAGGATGAAATAAATAGGATTAAAAACTCTAAAAATGCAACATTCTCATTAATTGGAAGTGATTACAAATTGATTAAGACTCTCTAGGAATTCAAATTTTCCCTAATGTACTCCCTAGGATCATCTGACATATCTAGATTATCTAAATAATCTTGTCATTCTTTCTTTGTAAACTCTACAGATTCCTTTCTCAGTTGATTTCTGTGTTTTAACCTGGAAGTTCTTCTTCTTATTCTTTGTGTCTCAACGAAGGCTGCTAAAGTAATGTGTGCTTATAAAGCAATCTGCTTGCTTGTAGATCCTTCAGTTGTTGCATCACTCTTGTTTGCTTGAGTTACTGCTTTAAGCTTGGATATCTTTCTGAAATCTCTCTTTGGAACCCAAATTTGCTCTTGCTTATACATTTCGGTGTTCAGAATATTAAGTGATTATGAAAGTGAGTATGCTAAGGGGTTTTTATAGAGTCTTTACATTCATTACCTTTGAGTATTCATTATTATTTATTGATTAAGTCAAATAAATTTTAATTGCTGACTCTTGGAAATGATGTCTAGTATTTTGACCTATTAAGATTCTTTTAACAAGTTATAGATAATATTGTTAACATGTTAATTATTTCTTCTGGTCATTACTTCATTAATGTGTTATCAGAAAATCTAATGGTTAAATGAAGTGTGTGTACAAATGCATAATATTTACTGGTCAAAATAAATTTTTCATTAATCAAGCATAAAGGATTACAAAAATATAATGAATTGGATTGGACCTAGAATATATCTCTAACTAAGTCGTACAATGCCTTATAAGAAAAGTTATTGCAATAATCGATATCTAGCTCATCTTCATCTATGTCATCCTCTTCTGCTTCTGGGCTAACAAGACGGTAAAATATCTTGTTGAATCTCTTCCTTCTTATCTTCTTCATGGACTTCTTCCTTGGCTTCAAAACAGCTACTGATAGACTTGCCTCTATAGGTCTTTGAGGTACTGCTAACAAAGCCTCGTCTGAAGTGTTTAGTGTATGAGGCACATGACCAGTAGCAGAAGCTTCTGAAGCTGCTGGCTTCTGAAGGTTCTGGACATTCAGGCTTGTAGAGTTCTCTGTGACTTCTGTCACAACAGAGATCTTGTTGCTCTCAGCTGATGACTCCATAACATTTTGGTAGATGATGAAAATGAACTAGGTTTTGATTACTTTTATAATAGCTTATGGGTAACCTAAACGACTGAATAAAATCCTTTGCTTGACTCTTGAAACCATTACAACCAATAAATATTTAACATGCACTGTACATACCTTAATGACCCATGTTACCTGATCGTTTTCCCTTCCTTGGAAATCGATCTTGTAATGAAGGTCTGCTATGCATTTATGACTGTAATTCTTTTCTTTTTTTCTTTCTTTTTATTTTTTTTGGTGTGACAAAAAGGGGAGGAAAGGTAGTAAGTATTTAATTAGAAACTGAACCCATTCAGTTTGTACATAATGGTCATTTATAATTTTTGTACATAATGGTTTTTTAATTTTTGTACATATTAGTTATCTTGCCCGGGCGACACATTTTAACTTTCTTATACATATAACTAAGGAGGAGCTAACAAACCTCAACCATAGACTATCAGACTCAGAAGGAGCTTAAAAACCTCGTATTCTAATGTTGCCAAAGGAAGTTAAAATATTACTTTTAGTTCTCTTAAATATAGATCTAAGGGGAAGCTTACAAACCTCAACTTTGGACTATTTGACTCAGGGGGAGCTTACAAACCTCAGACTCTGATGTTACTAAGAGAACTAAATACTTTTTCTTGAAAGTAGTACTTAGGGTGGGTTACAGAACTCAACTTTGGACTATTAGACTCAGGGGGAGCTTACAAACCTCATACTCTGATGTTACAAATAAAATTATAACTGCCCAACATTGTCCTTTAAATACTTATGTTTGTCATCATCAAAAAGGGGGAGATTGTTATAAAAAGATTTGTTCTTGACATATATTCCTTGGGTTTTGATAATAACAAAGTATTAAAAGAACAATGGTTATATTTGATGTGTTTTTCTTGTATGCAGGTTCTAATACTTGTAAATATATATACAGAATCTGATATACAAAGGCACACTTGAGAGAAGCTGAATTGCTAGCTTCTGGTGGTGCAGAATTTGAAGAACACTCTCTAAGTGATGTGTGGCATAGACTTTGAAGCTGAAGGTTTCAGCATCAGAAGAAGCAACATTATTGTCTCTACACTTGGTGAATGTAAATTGGCTTCTGGTGATCATTCAAAGTTATTAGTAAAGCTGAAGCTACCCGTTCAGAAGCAAGCTGCATTGTTAAATCAGTTTGTCAGTTAGAGTCTTAGTTCACAAGGCTCAAGAAAAGTTGACATGCTTTACGGATATCTACTCTTAATGACTGTATAGTACATGATCTCTTTGAAGACTCAGTGGTTAAACAAGATACCCAATAGATCAAGATCTTTTGGTGTATTTATCTTCAACGTCTCTTGTACTATGGAGAAAGCAAAGACACTTGATCAAGTTGTCTCTCTGAAAGCTAGTCTTCTGCAAATTATATATAAGTAGTTGAAGGTTTAAACTGAATCTTCAACAAGGATCAACTTGATGGAGGAGTAACAAGATCAGCAATTATCAACACAAATGGCTATGCAGAATTTCTGTTGTATGTTGTAATTTTAAAAGCCTTAAGATTTATTACACATTGAATATCTTAGAAATCTTAAGAGCTTTAGGTCTTTGTTATGGTGATTTCCCCATAAGTTTCTTGCTATGTGCTAGAGCATTGAAAGTCTCCTGCTTGAGCATGTTGTTTAGCAGTTTAGATCAAAGTCTATCATCAAGATGCCTGAGCCATGTAAGTCTCTTGCTATGTTCTAGAGCATTGAAAGTCTTAATCAAGTGGATTGATTGAAAAAATCCAAGTCTCTCGCCAAAATGCTTGAGCCATGTAAGTCTCCTGCTATGTGCTAGAGCATTGAAAGACTTAATCAAGTGGATTGATTGAGCAGAAGTCTTGGGTTCTTGGAACCTGAGCAAAAGTCTTAAGTCTGTAGGGCTTAAGCAGGAAGTCTTGAACCTGAGGGGTTTGAGCCAAATTTTTGGGTTCGTGGAACCTGAGCATAAGTCTTAAGTCTGTAGGGCTTAAGCAGGAAGTCTTGAACCTGAGGGGTTTGAGTAGAAGTCTTAGGTTCGTGGAACATATGAGCAAAAGTCTTAAGTTTGTAGGGCTTAAGCAGGAAGTCTTGAACATGAGGGGTTTGAGCAGGAAGTCTCGGTTCGTGGAACCTTGAGCAGAAGTCTTGGGCCAGTGTGGCTTGAGCAAGAAGTCTTGGGTCTGTAGGACTTGAGCAAGGAAGTCTTGAACCATATGGGTTTAAGCAAGAAGTCTTAGACCTAGGGTCTGAGCACTGTAAAAGTCTTGTGCAAAATGCATAAGTGATTGTAATCATGATTTGGTTATAGTGAAAATCTGTTGTGAAGCAAGGGGATTGGATTACTCTCATATGGAGCAACCAATATAAATCTTTGTGTCTTATGTTATTATTTATTTGCTTTTGTTAACATTCCGCTACTAAGTATAATTAAAGTATGAACACCAGTTTAGATTCTGAATTTTGATCATACGCAAATTAAGAAAATGGAAAACACAATTCAACCTCTCATTCTTGTGTACTTTTTCTCACCTTCAAATTCAACTCAGAAGTTGCACGCAAAGTAGAAAGAGAAGAAAGTAGAACCGAAGAATCGCACCTGAGAAGTTCTGCAACATTATTGCATCATCGCTGTAAGTTCTGCGGTTTTTGGATTGACTGCATTTTGGTAAAACAACATGTTGTTAGCAAATTGTTAAACCAGATGTTCTGCCATGACAGTCAGACATCATGTTCTGCATGATGTTGTGACATGTTCCAAGACATGTTATATTAGATAGCTAGGGCATGTCTATTTTGGTATTTTAGTGTGTTTTTTGAGTGTGTTCTAATTCACATACGTGTGTTTTTCATAGGAGTATATTGTGGGATTTTTTGTTATGACAGATTCTGTTACTTTTCATAAAAAGGATCCTTGAGCCTTTTTAGGAAAGTTTGTATTTTGCTCCTATTATTATGCAGGATGATTTGCAGCCAGTTTATACTGATTACTTCTATTTGTGTGCCTCATAAAGCCCAAGTCAAATAGGTCTGAAGGCTATTTAAAGAGAAGAAAAACCCTATTAAAGAAGAGAGCATAACATGAAGAATTTAGAGAATTATGATTATTCGTTGTTTTGGTTGTTCCCTAGGTTTTTCTGTTTATTAATTTTATGTCACTCATGTATCTTCTGATGCATTGAGTTGACTGATTGTTCATTGTCCACTCTAAGCTTTTAAGCAAGAGTGTATTATTCTTGGTTGAAGCTTTTAAACAAAACCAAGTATTGTTTCAAAAGTGTGATCTTCTGTTTCTTTTGGGTTGTTTTGCATACAGTCATTGGGATTGTGATTGTTTGATATCACTGAGATGATTTAGGAGTGAGAGGGGTTCTCATATCTAGGAGTTTCTAGGTAGAAGTTGCATTGGGTATGGATTAAGTGAGGAGTTGTAAACGGGGATTGTTTAGCTTCAAATTGATACTAGTGATTGTGGATTTCCTTCCTGGCTTGGCAGCCCCCAGACGTAGGTGAGTTGCACTGAACTGGGTTAACAACTTTGGTGTTATTTATTTTCTGAAATTTACAGTTTTTTGATTGTTGTGTGTTCAAGTTGTGTTTTGATCCCAGTATTGCGACATCTGGTATCCGCGTGCCAAAATTTTAATTGGCATCCGAGCAGGTCACCCTGTTCTGTTATTTGGGTGAGCTCCAGGGAGTTTATATTCTGGTAATATGGACAAGGAAGAAGGAGGGAATGTTAACAGGCCTCCAGTCTTAGATGGTTCTAATTATGATTATTGGAAGGCACGTATGGTGGCTTTCTTAAAATCTATGGATAGCAAAACTTGGAAAACTATCATCAAGGGTTGGGAACACCCTGTGGTCAAAGATAAAGATGGGAAGGAGACCCTGAAACCTGAAGAGTATTGGACCAAGGAGGAATATGAAACTGCTATTGGAAATTCCAAAGCCTTGAATGCCTTATTCAATAGAGTAGACAAGAACATGTTTAGGTTGACCAACACCTGCACTGTAGCTAAGGATGCTTAGGAAATTCTCAAGACAACCCATGAAGGCACATCTAAGGTTAAAATGTCCAGACTTCAGCTGCTGATAACCAAATTTGAGAATTTGAAGATGTTGGAGGATGAGAGTATTCATGACTTTCACATGAATGTTCTTGACATAGCCAATGCATTTAGTGCATTGGGAGAGAAGATATCAGAAGCAAAGTTGGTAAGGAAGATTCTCAGGTCTCTTAAAAAGAGATTTGATATGAAGGTAACTGCCATTGAAGAAGATAAAGATATCAACAACATGAAGGTTGATGAACTTGTTGGTTCTCTTCAAACTTTTGAGTTGGCTATTAGTGACAAGTCTGAGAAAAAGAAAAAGAGCTTAGTTTTTGTTACCAATGCTGATAGTAAAGAGGGTCAAGCTGATATGGATACTAATGAAGGTCTGTCAAACACTATTGTGTTACTTGGTAAGCAATTCAATAGAATTCTAAAGAGAATGGACAGAAGAGGAAGACCAGGTGTCAAGGACATCACCTCTGACATCATGAATAATCATGATTCTCAAAAGAATTCTAAAACTGAAGATAAGTCAAATCAAATAAAAGGCATTCAATGCTATGAGTGTGAAGGTTTTAGTCACATTAAGCCTAAATGTTTTACCTATCTCAATAAACAGAGAAGAGGACTTACTGTATCTTGGTATGATGACGATTCTGAAGATGATTCTAACACTGAGAATGACAAACCTGCAGCTGCTCTCTCTGACAGATGGGCTGATGAAGTAGAAGCCTACGATGAAAATGATTTTTGTGAAGATCTGGATGTAGCCTACAAGGAAATCTGTGATAAATGTGAAGAATGTCTTAAAACAGAAGAAAATAAAGAAAAGTCATAGCTGAACTGGAAAGTGAGAAGAAGGAACTCCTAAATGTTATTTCTCATCTTCAAAATGAGATAATTCTCTTGAATTCCAAGCTCAGTAGTGCAACAGACTCTGTGAGAAGGATGAAGAAGGCTGAAGATACAGAAGTGCATTATCAATCTGTTAATAATCAAAGAAAAGGGTCTGTAAGGAAGTTCTTCTCCCAAGAAAGGAAGAAGAAGTTCAAAATGTCTAACTACATGTTACAACATCCTGGAAGACATGATGAACATCAAAGTAATTACCAATCTTCTTGGAGATGCCATCACTGTGGTGACTATGGGCATATAAAACCTTTTTGCTCTAAATTTTATGGAAATAAAAAACCTACTGTTCATTTCAAGGTTAATCAAGTAAGAAAAAAGAGGAGCTTCAAAGATAGGGAGGTGAATTCTGTAGCTCACACTTCTTTGAGAGCTTCAACTAAAGATGACTGGTACTTTGATAGTGGATGTTACAGACATATGACAGGGGCTCAGGAGTTGCTGGTGGATATAAAATCTCAGTCCACAGGTTCTGTAAGATTTGGTGGTTGTGTGAAAGGAGAAATAAAAGGTATTGGAAAATTGGAATGTATTGGATCTCCTAGGTTAGATGATGTGCTCTTTGTGAAAGGTCTAACTGTCAATCTCATCATCATTAGTCAGCTGTGTGATCAAGGTCTGTTAGTAAATTTCTCTAAGTCAGAATGCCTAGTCAAGGATGGAAATAACAGTGTTCAGATGAAAGATGTGAGGTCTAAAGACAACTTTTATCTTTGGGAACCCCAAACAACTACTTACTATATATCCTGCTCTATTCCTAAAGAGGAATAAGTGAAGTTATGGCACCAAAAACTTGGACATCTTTCTCTCAAAAGGATGTATGAGATCATGACAGTAAGAGCCATTACAGGGATACAAAAACTCACGGTTATAGATTGGGAAGTCTGTGGTGAATGTAAGGTTGATGTGCAACCCATGATGTTCCCATCAATGTTGCAACATCGGACTACTTCCAAAGTCTTGGAACTTCTTCACATAGCCTTAATGGGGTCAATGCAAGAAGAAAGCTTGGGTGAAAAGAAGTATGTTCTTATGGTTATAGATGATTTCTCTGAGTTTACATGGGTAAGCTCCATTAGAAATAAGTCAAACACCTTTGAAACCTTTAAAGATATATGTCAAGATGTTCAAAGGAAACAGAATAGGAGGATGTCAAGATTAGGAGCTATCATGATAAAGAGTTTGAGAGTGCAAATTTTTTAGAGTTTTATGCTTTTAGAGGCATAAGTTATGAGATTTTCTCTTCCATCTCTTCTCAACATGATGAAATTGTCGAGCAAAAGATGAGGACTGTATCAGAATCTGCAAGAGTAATGCTTTATGCTAAGAATTTTCCATATCTCTTTTAGGCTGAAGCTATGAATACTGCTTGCTATGTTCATAATAGGGTTACATTGAGGGCTGACACTACAACCACTCTCTATGAGTTATGGAAAGGAAGGATACCTACAGTCAAATACATTCACATATTTGGAAGTACATGCTATGTCTCAACTAACAAAGAGCAAAATGGTAGAATGCATCATGAAAGTGATGAAGAAATATTTCTAGGATACTCTTCAAGCAACAAAGCTTATAGAGTCTTCAACTCCAGGACTGGAATGACAATGGAATTTATAAATGTTGTAATTGATGATTTAATTACTGAACAGATGACAAATGTTGAAGACAATGTTGGGACATCATCTTGTCAGATTGTTGAGACTGAAAGAGAGGGAAGCTGTAGTGTCACTACCATTGTTCCAGATCACTCTCAAGTGATTTCAGATCTCTCTGTGAAAGGATATACAGGACAATCAAAAGTTCTCATTACAAGACACTTAATTGAAAGAGACATCACTGAAGCTACAATGTAGTGTGTCTTCAAAATGTAATTTCCTGTTTTCTTGCATCATTACATTGATGACATTGTTGATGTGGAAAACAATGGAAATTGTGGTTTTCGGGCTATTGCCGCTTTACTTGGATGGGGCGAAGAGTCTTGGCATTTGGTTTATACGTAGTTAGATACTGAAGTTTAATAACATCGTCAACTGTATTCCAATTTGTTCTATGACACGCTGCCAGAAGTTAGGAGTGCGTTGCGGGTAGCTAAATTGGGTGTTCAAAGTCGTGATAAGTGGATGACGATTCCTGATATGGGTTACCCTATATCTTATAGATATAATGTTATATTGGTCTCGTTGTTTAGGAACCTTAACATCACATTATTCCCATTAATGATAGCTCCATGCATAACTTCAAGCAGACACAAAATGATTGTAGTTGGTTTTGTTAACAACAATCATTGGGTTCAGGTGAAATTGAAACCTAATTGCCCTTTGCCTCCCGTCATGGACCGATGGAGACATAACTGTAGTGAAGTTGCAAAAGCATGAGAATCAACATATGTAGGATGTATTAGACACTGGGAAGAAAAAGCCAGGAAGTCGACATAATTTGTAATAATATTGTAACACTTTTGCATTATATGTATATGTTTTATCTGTTATAGTTTGTTAAAATGTAAATTTTTTATTTCATAATTTCATTACTGCCTACCGAATTTTTCAAAATTTCTAGAAATTTTGGTGCGTACCGGATTTTTCAATAAATCTGGTAGGTTTTATATGTTACCGGTTCTTTCCAAATATTTGGTAATTTTATCCCGAATTTTTAAAGTATTCGACATTTCTTCATCATTTGTTTAGAATTCCTTGAATTTTTATCGACAATTTGCAAAATATATGATATTTCTACTTACTTTTGCAAAATATCCGGAACACTTACAAAAAATTTGAAAATTCTTCATTCAAATGGTAAAAATGCAAACAATCCAATATCTAGGTCAAAAATCTGGTATTCATAAAAAAAACCAAAATTTTTTGTAAGGACAAAAATGTAATCACAACCTTTTTATGGGAGTGGGGGTGGAGGGTGCCAGATCAAAATTAAAGAGGATTTTGTAATACACCACCCAAGTTTCTTAGGCACCACGTGAAATTTCATTTTTGCCCCTAGATTCCGGATTTGCACATCCGGACGCACCAAATTTTAAAAAAACACTGATATGTTCCGGATGTGCACATCCGGAAGAATTCTTGATTTGCAAATCCGGAAAAAATCAAAAGAATTCCATAAAATCATTTACTTCTAAATATAATTAAATCCAATATAATTAAAATTAATATCATTTTTTCAATATAATTAAATCCAATATAATTAAAATCTATATTAATTAAAATTAATATGATATTTAATATGATTAATTTTTTTCAATATAATTAATATGATTAATATGGTATTTAATTTTAAATGATTTTTTTATATTGAAAAAATTAATTTAATTATATTGGATTTAAAATTATATGGTATTTACTTCTAAAATTGGATTTAATTATATTGGTATTTAAAATTACATGGTATTTATTTCTAAATTATATGGTATTTACTTCTAAATTATAATTAAAATTATATGGTATTTACTTCTAAAATTAATTAAATTATATTGAATTTAATTATATTGAAAAAATCATATTAATTTTAATCATATTAATTTTAATTATATTGGATTTAATTAAATTGGATTTAATTATATTGAAAAAATCATATTAAGTTTAATTATCTTGGATTTTAATTATATTGGATTTAATTATATTTAGAAGTAAATGATTTTATGAAATCCTTTTGATTTTTTCTAGATTTGCAAATTAGGAATTCTTCCGGATGTGCACATCTGGAAAAAAGTGAAAAATTTTAGAGAAAGGGTGCGTCCGAATGTGCACATCCAGAAATTGAGAGCAAAAATAGAAATTCAGGTGGTGCCTAAGAAACATGGGTGGTGTAATAAGAAACTCTCAAATTAAAAGGTGAGATGAAGAAACCTCAATCTCACCAAAAATTCTGTTAGAAGTACAATTTATTTTGATTTTTAGACTTAAGCCTTCTTTAAAAACAATGATGTTTTAAGAAAAAATAATCATGTCATAATTCTCATCTAAATTAATACTATAAATTGCGATAAAATATAATAAAAAATATAAATATAAATAATAATATTAATACTATAAATTGCGATAAAATATAATAAAAAATATAAATATAAATAATAATATAAGATCGATTAATTTAATTCGAAGATCAATTTTGACATCAAATAGTTTTAATGTGATTCTCTTTACCAAATCCAATATCAATTACCATAAGACCTACTAACTATTATTAATATATTATTAATATGTGAATTCTAGTTGTGAGATTCTGAATTTTTGAAAGTTGTTACTATTTTATTTTTAAAAAAAAGTTGTAATATTGACTAAAAACAAATAAATTACTTTACAATAACTTGACTATAGACTCCAAAGATATCAAGGCTGGGGGTTGTATTGTATACACTATTGAGGAGTGAGTTTAACCGTTTAAGACGGAACTTGAAGTTGGGAAAATCCGCAAGAAGTAACACAGCAATGCAAGTGTAATTAAATAAAAATACCAAAAGTTAAAATAAAATAACAAAACTAGAAAAAAATGGCATGAAATTGAAAAAAAGAATTTCTCAAGCCAAGAAGACACAGTTTAGCAGATTCTGTTAATGGAGGCTCGAAACCCTTCTCCATCTCCGGTTCGAGTTCTCATTCGTCCACCACCGTCCTCTTCCGCTTCCTCTTCCTCCTCCTCATCTTCCACCACCGTTCATCCCTCATCGGCGCCACCTCCTTCCTCCGACGGCGTAGTAGTCGTCGGTTTTATATCGCGGCGACACGACGATTCAACTCACCTGCTCAACCGAGTCATCGATTCTAACGTCTTCGCTTCCGGTAACCTCGATAAGGCGCTACTCGTCGATGATGAAGAAGCTAGTGAATGGTTTAAGCGTAGAAGAATTAGTTACTTTCGTGACCGTGATAAGGGGATTTTGTTTCTTCACTTCTCTTCTGCTCGTTGTTCGACCGTTCACGATTCGGATGAACCTTCGCCGGGATTCGATTCTGTCGCTGAAGAGCATGAGTTCGGTGATCTACAGGGAATGCTTTTCATGTTCTCTGTAAGTCTTTTTCATCATTATTGCTTTAATCTTTCGAATTCGAATCGTGGCATTGGCAATTATCTTTAATTTTCTTTAAATTTTGTTTTCTTTGTGCTAAGTTTGCTGAATTAGAGTAGGATTATGTTAACAAAACCAGATTGGATTAGGAAATTAGGATTTAGGAACTGTAATGTTAGTGATTTAGATTTAGCTACTTTTATGTTATAGCTGGGTGTGTTTAGTGTGTACTTTATAGTAATGAAATTTTGCGTGGTTGGTGTAATGTAATTGACTGGTTAGAAATGCAGGTTTGTCATGTTATCATATATATTCAGGAGGGGTCCCAGTTTGGTACTAGGGTTTTAAAGAATTTTCGTGTGCTACAAGCAGCAAAGCATGCTATGGCTCCGTTTGCTAGGTCTCAAGGCGGTGCGCCACCCTTACCGTCCAGAGTGCATTCTTCAGCTTCATTATCTTCTCGAGCTGCCTTGTCTAGGAATAATGCTTCCCCGGGAAGAGGTGTTGGTGTTGGTAACTTGAATCGAAATGCGTCAGCTGTGTCTCTCATGTCAGGTTTAGGATCTTATACTTCTTTGTTTCCGGGACAGTGCATACCTGTGATGCTGTTTGTGTTTGTGGATGACTTCTCTGATTTATCGGTTTCCGGTACGAATGGGGAGGACTCTTCGGATGTCTCTTCGCTTAATCAGTCTTCTAGTTTGGGTAGTGTAGCCAAGGCAAATTTGGTTGCTACTAAAGGCTCTGGTTCAGTTGTTGTACTGGCACGTCCTGCAAGTCGATCTGAAGGCGGACTTAGGAAGAAATTACAGTCGTCTCTTGAAGCGCAATTTCGCTTTTTGATTAAGAAATGTAAAACATTATCTGGTTCTGAAGTTACTCACCCTGGTGTGAGAACTGGGGGTTCTTCAGCTTCTACAGCTCTCTTTTCACTTGATGCATCAAGGGCAGTTGTTTTGTTAGATCGAATTTCAGTTAATAAAGGTGAATCTCTTGAGTTTGCCACAGGACTTGTTGAAGATGTCTTGAATGGGAAAGCAACCTCAGATTCTCTTTTGCTGGAAAGCGATGGACAAATAGCAAGCAAAGAGGATTTAATATCTGTTAAAGAGTTCATTTACAGGCAATCTGATATTTTGAGAGGGAGAGGGGGGCTAGTTAATACCAACAGTGGCTCTGGTGTTGGTATGGTTGCTGTGGCAGCAGCAGCGGCGGCTGCCTCAGTTGCATCTAGCAAAACATTAACTGCTCCTGATCTTCCAAGTTTTGAATCTTGGTTAACTTCAAGTCGTCATATCTTGAGTAGAATTTTCTGTGCAAAAGGGGGTTGTTTAGATGAATTAGAAAATTTTAAAAGAAGACCTCGTCCAAGGAACCCTGTTTCACCTGCAGTGGAAGAATCTTTGAAGGGTACTGATCCTTTTGATGTTGCAGTATCTTGGTTACAATGTGGTAGAGGGTTGAACACTAAGTTTTCAACTTTGTGGTGCCAAAGAGCCATTCCAGCTGCAAAGGAGATATATTTGAAAGATTTGCCTGCTTGTTATCCCACATCAGAACATGAAACTCACTTAGATAAGGCTTTGCATGCATTTCACTCAAAGGTAAAAGGACCCGCAGTGCGACTTTTTGCAAAAACGTTGGAAGAGGAATGCTCTTCCATTTGGAAATCAGGAAGGCAACTATGTGATGCTGTTAGTTTGACGGGCAAACCGTGCAGGCACCAAAGGCATGATGTTGATGGCAGTAATTCAGAATTGGGATCTTTGTCCAAGCCACATTCAAGTGGCTACTTTTTCCTGCATGCCTGTGCTTGTGGCCGTTCACGACAGTTACACCCAGATCCGTTTGATTTTGAATCAGCTGATTCTTGCTGCTTCTTTGACTGTGATAAGCTACTTCCTGCAGTCAAACTACCAGAAACTGAAGTTGAAGGACCTGTTCAGTCTTCTGCTTGGAGTTTGCTGCGTATTGGAGGTTCAAGATACTATGAATCTTCCAAAGGCTTACTTCAGAGTGGATTTTGTGCTACTGAGAAATATCTTCTGAAATGGACAATATACCTGGAGAAACATAAAAGGCTAAATGGTTCAACCGAGAGTATAGTGAAACAAAATTCTGTAATTAGGGTATGTAATGTTGAATATATTGCAGATGCAAAGAAAACCGGTGATAGACAAACTCACCCTGCTGTGGAGAGTGGAGTGGAAGACTATAGAACACCTTTAGATATTACTAAAGCTGATAACAAAGATATAAGTTTCGGTAGAGGTTTTCCCATTTTCAAAATGAGAAAGCCTTTCTCTGAGGTTGTTGCAGGATCAGCGGCTGTTGATTCAGGATTCCCTCCTCTCCAGCAAAGGAAATTGCCTACATCAGGTTCAGAGAAAGATATGAAACAAAGCAGGCCAAGTAATCAGAATACAGATAGGATTAATGCAACGATTGATCATCAAATATCTCTAAAATTTCAAGATATGTCATTTACTGAGGGATCTCTTCATGGCAATGGAAATAATAATCGCAGAGATAGTGACCCTTTTTTGAGGATAGGTAGCAATGTAGTACCTGTACACCTTAATGGCGGTGAAAGGAGCAAACCCCATTCTTCTTTAAAGCATGTAATCGTCAATGTTGGATTTGAACATGAATGCCCCCGTGGCCATCGTTTCCTGTTAAATGCAGATCATCTCACTGAACTTGGATCCTTTTACTCATCATCTGACGAATCTCATTTATCTTCTTCTATGGGGCCAACTGAAAGAAATCAGGCATCTCATACTAGAGTAAGCAATAATGCTTCCTGGTCTAAAGTTCATCGAAGCTCAAATGAAATTCTTTCTCCATCCATTAATAAAGAAAGAGATGTAGGAAAGTCAAATGAAGGCATTCCCAATGGTTATCTGAATGCTGACGGGCCAGTACATACTTCTATTCCACTGAAGGAAAAAAATTTGACATCTGTGAATATATTGGCAAAACCCCCCAATCTTATGAAAGATAGTGGATGGGATATGCATGCTAATAACAAGGGTGATGATGAACTTGCATTCTCCATGCTGAACCGAAATTTGCCTATCTATATGATCTGTCCTCACTGCAGGCGTTCTAGAAATAAGAAAGATACAGCAGATGTTAAGTTTGCTAGCGGTATCTCACAGCTTAAAAGGATTTTTATGGTATGAGTTTCACCTTATATAAGCATTTATTTAAGTTTCAATAGCATCAATTAGTTTTAATACAGAAAACTGTTCAAATTTGTGTTTTCTTTCGTTTTTGTGTTTTACACTTTGTCTGTGAACTACACTTGTTGCACACTTGCTTTTTGTAAAAAAAGGCTAATATCACCCTAATTTAATTTGCTTTCATCTCCTTTAAATTATTTCACTTTCTTTTTTTATTGCATAAGATAAACCAAAATTTCTATGAATGTATTTCAAGGTAAGGAATCGTTTATTGATGGGGACCAGTTTCTCTAACAAAATTTATGCTTGTTATACTGTAAAAGAAAGACACCACGTGGATAATGAAATACTTTCAACCTAGATGTAGAGACTGGTTTTCTTTGTTGAAATAAAAGGAAAAAACTTGCATAAAGTTCTCAAATCAGGCTTTGACAGGAGGATGTATTTTGCAAATTGAATACCCTCCATTAAGAATGTGTTTGCGAATTAGAAAAATTTATCCTGGTGTAATTTTTTTATTTGATAACTTGTTGGCGATATAAAAATCTTGATCCAAGTTTTTTCCACCGTAAAACAAAAATGTTGAACTGCCTATTATTTTATAGAGAGTTGTGTTTTCCATTTGGCATCTACAAGACTAAATTGACTTGTAACTAATGCCATTTATGAACTTCTTTTGCTAGCCATTGACATGAGTGGTTGAAAACTGTGTTGTTGATTTTGCTGGCGAATGTATTGGATGCCACATGATATTTGATTTTCAGTTTATTTTCATGTTATGATGATAATTGTATATGTAATATAACAATTGCTATTATTAGATCAGCTACCTAATATATATATATCTTGCTGTAGGTCACACCAGCATTTCCTGTAATACTAGCAACATGCCCTGTTGTGCAATTTGAGGTAGGCCTTTCTTCTTTTGGAACGTACATGTTTAAATTGCCAAAGGCTCGGGTAGATAACAGTATTGCATCTCGACAAAATGGGTGTTTTAAGTTGGGAGAAATGTGTTCCATATTTTTATTTTTTTGGAGATAAACTACCTTCTGTGTATTCGGCCCAACTTATTTTATAGCATATTTTATATAGAAGAGTGTATTTCTTTTAGGTGTTAAATTTATGTGGCTTGGGGATATTTTACTAAATCCATTTTCTGCATGTTAGATTGCTCCTTTCCAGCATTGTTGTTTGGACTTCTAAAATTGTATTAATATAGCTATACTTTTGTTATTCTTCTCAATTGTATAATCATCACATTATTTTATCCTTGTAGGCGTCATGCCTGCCTTCATCAGTTCCGGATCGTGAACGGAACTTGCAGTTTAGCTTTGGATGTCAAGTGATCTTGCCACCAGATAGCTTCCTTACCCTTAAATTACCATTTGTTTATGGTGTGCAACTTGAAGATGGAAACAAGCATCCTCTTAATCCCTTTGAACAACAGCCAGAGATGACTGCCTGGATAACCAAGGGCACAGTACTGCAGATCTTGTCCAAAGGGAGCAGTGATGAGGGATATCAAACATAGTAAATGCTGACTAAATCTTTGTGGCCTATTTTAAATCTAAATGAAAGGGTTTCAATAGCTGATCCAGAACCCAGGTGAAAAGCTCAAACCCCCCTCCTCCTTTTAACTGACATTTTGTTATGGAAATTTAATGGGGAAATTTAGTGATTATGTGACTTTTAAAACTAGATGTGCTAAATTAAAGGAATTGAAATTATACTAATTACACTTTAAAACTCGGTTACTTCTATGGTGCAAAAATGAGATAAATTTTGCATCATGCACAAGTTAGTTTCCACCATTAGATCAATTAATTCCACCATTGGATCAAATGAGATATGGTGTGTGATTTAAAGTTCTAATGGTAAAAAAAACCCACTTTGCATGGTGCAAGACTATCTTACTTGTGCACATTAGACAAAGTCTTAAAGGTATAGAAATTTATTACAGATAAAGTTAAATAAATTGTCATTTATTATTTTTAGAAAGTTGTTTCCTCAATTTTCTCTTTAGGCCAAAAATACGTAAGATTGATTAATCTGTACAATTTAGGACAAAACTTTTAGTTACCCCTAAAGCCAATGTTTTGGAGTTTTTTGCACTTTTTAAGCCAAATTTTAGGAAACCAAATGCTGTCAAATATTATGTTAACTGAGTGGCATGTGTCTTAATCAGACACTGTCATTGGAGTTTGTTGAGTTGATGCTTTTAATAGTTGTCATCTGTGTAGTAATTGTGTTTACAACATTGCTGGCTATTCCTTTTTTAGCTGGATTTACACTGTCATATCATTCTTGTTCTAGTTAATACAGTTGCCAGGTCTTATGAACTCATGATTAGATGTGTGTGCAGGATGAGGAATTTTGTGGATGGTGGGTATGGTCTGTAATAAATTTACTGAGCTGTAATGGAAACACATGAGATGCATCATTGTTCAGAATTAACTGCTTTAATCATGTTCAGAATTAACTGCTTTAATCATAGCAAGGTACGATAATGCTTAAAAAGAAAAAGGGCATGATAATGTGGAATATTTATCCTTGTCAGATTTTTAAATTGCTTTTTGGACGGCTTTGTAGCATGTTCATCTGCTCTTTCTATAATCTTGTGTGGATAAATCATACATGCAAATCCGTGGATTGAATGTTGCTGTCTGGATTTATTTGTGGACAATACTTGCCAAATGAAAGTATTCTACGATTGAGGGGAGTCTTTGATTTGCACATCAATAGCCAGAGACCTTGAATTGTGCTAGTAATGTAAGTATTTTAATGTTGTCTTGAATCTCCTAATCATTGGAAAAGCAACATTGGAGCCTTTAATTGATTTATGCTTGTTTATTTTCATGTGACTGTCACTAAACCTTTCTACCATAGAAATTCCAAATGCGAGACTTACGGGAAAGTGAAATCATGCTTGCAGGTGAAATCCCACAAAGTTTTAGTTGATGAAAGGTTGGATGGCATCATCTGCTGCATAGAGTATTATGCAACCAAGGCACTGGTTATTGTCTTTAATGTAATGATGATGTTGCTCTTCAATGTGAAACACATCAAAATATATGAGCAGTGAGCATTGATTTTGGTTCTGTCCTGTGCATTATGTGTGAAAGGGAGAAGCAAGGGAATTTAGCTTTTTACTTCAAGAGGCCCTAGAATGGGATAATTCTATAAATGTTAGCCTGATGATGTCGAATTTGTTTCAGTGTTTTAAGTTCTTGGCTTAGTGGAAGCTTGCTGATCATCAAATGTGCGGAAAATTGTGTACCAAAGTCAGAAGGGACCTTTCTGATAGACTTTGCCTTGTATTTTTTTATTTATTTCTTTTTTAAGATTTTGGTAACTATCTTATTGATGTGAAATATCTACAGACTTTTTCGATGACTAATACCCGACTTTATTGAGGTCTCCTTTCCAACCATATTTTTACTGGATTGTATTAATATTTGTTTTATTTTTAGTTAGGTTTTGTTTGGGATTTTGGAGGATAAGGTAGAGGAAAATTAAAAAAAAAAAAAAGATCGAGTGAAAAGAATAGATATAAGTGGGGAGAGTTTTGAGATTAATTATATTCATAAAATAATATATATTTTTTTAATTTGGAGGAATTAAAAAACTATATTGAACCAGGGATTTCGAAGATTTTAGAGGATTTAGATAAATTATTGAAATATAATCTATAACAATTTTAAAAATTAAAAATATGTTGATGATATACATTCTTTTATTATTTTTAACAAATTATCTTCTAAAAAATTATTTAAGATTTGTTTATATTTTTAATTTTTTTCCGAAGTCCTTCTCTCTCCACTGGTGGCAAAACGGGTATGCCTCGTTGGACATGTCCGTTTTACCCGCACTTTAGTGCGGGGTGGGCTAAAGGTTTATGCCCTCACCTTTTAATGTGTCCATCCCGCCCGGGTTTTTGTGGGCACGAGCATTTACATAAAATTTTGCATTTTTAGGCCTAAAAGGTGTAGTGTCTGCGGATTTTCTCCGCCCCGCCCTCACGTTTTTGCGGGATGAGCATAGGTTTTAGGCCCGCATCATCAACTATGACCGCCCTGCCATGTTTTTTTAGGGCATTTTCGGGGCGGGCCTAAACGGGGCGGGCATGCCCGTTTGCCACCCTTAGTCTTAAGCAATTGTATTAAAAAGCTTAAAATTTTGAGGGACTGTTTTTAAAAATTGGATTGATTGGTAAGGATATTAGTTCATTGATCGAATTACTGTATCATTGGTCGAACCGTATGATTAATGTTGTGAAAAACGATACCGGAATAACAAAGTATATGAAATCCACAAGGGACAAGGGTAGAAAAGAAGGAAAAACTTGAACAACCACACGAAACCCTATTAGGGTTCACAAAGGAAGAGAAAAGAGGAAGAAGAATAGAGAATTTGTTAAATTTGCTGTACTATTCACTTTCTCAATAGGGTTCAAAGATTACAAGTGAATACCAACAATTATAAACTGCTATTCTTTCCTTTCTCTTTCAAACATGATTACATGTATACAAGAATAACAAAAGTATACAAGAATAACAAAATAACCTCTCTCACTTGAATTAAGATTTTATCTTCCTATTTTTCCTTATACAAAATGAGAGACTAGCATGCTATTTATAAGAAAACTAACCCACTAACCTAATGGATTTTTTAACAATTACCCATTACAAGCTAACTTAGGATACAAGCTAACTTAAACAATTTGGCTTAAAAACAAGACCCAATTCAATATGTTAACAAACCTAGCAATATTGACTAATGCATGTTAGAACAAACTTCGACTACAACACACATTACTCCGACAGAACACACGCGAACAAACTTCGACCTCATGCTTAGTTCCTGTCGAACCAGAAGCTACACTTCGACCATACTAGAGTTCGATCCAATGTCTCACAAATCTCCACCTTAGAACAAACTCATACAGTGGAAAAACTTGCAACTAGGCAATGTCTTTTCAGTTTCCGTTAACACAATGTTCATGGCTGTCGCTCCCTTCAACGCTTCCAAACAACCCTGCTGAACCAGTAGGGCTTTCATCTTCAAGCGCCACAGACCGAAATCGTTCACACCGGTGAACTTTTCAATCTCATATTTTGTTGAAGACATATTCTCCACCCTCACCGCACCAATTTGTTGTGAAAAACGATACCGAAATAACAAAGTATATTTGGTTTCTTGAACACCAAGAAATCCACAAGGGTAGAAAAGAAGAAAAAACTTGAACAAACACACGAAACCCTATTAGGGTTCGCTAAGGAAGAGAAAAGAGGAAGAAGAATAGAGAATTGGTTAAATCTGTTTTACTATCCACTTTCTCAATAGGGTTTAAAGATTATAAGTGAATACCAACAATTAATCTCTCTCAACCTAATAATGATTTGCCACACAAATTTGGTTATAAACTGCTATTCTTTCCTTTCTCTTTCAAACAAGATTACAAGTATACAAGAATAACAATATAACCTCTCTCACTTGAATTAAAATTTTATATTCCTATTTTTCCTTATACAAGATGAGAGACTAGCATGCTATTTATAAGAAAACTAACACACTAACCTAATGGACTTTTTAACAATTACCCATTACAAGCCAACTTAGGGTACAAGCTAACTTAAACAATTGGGCTTAAAAGCAAGATCCAGTTCAATATGCTAACAAACCTAGCAATATTGACTAATGCATGTTAGAACAAACTTCGACTACAACACGCATTACTCCGACAGAACACATGCGAACAAACTTTGACCTCATGCTTAATTCCTGTCGAACCAGAAGCTACCCTTCGACCATACTAGAGTTCGATCCAATATCTCACAATTAAGTTAGATTAAACCGAATAATTCAGTTGAATAAATAAATTTCCATAACAAAACTAACAAAATACTCGTGTGTCCGCACGGGTAAATTTATTTAATATGATATATATTTTATTTAAATATATATGTAAATTTGAAATGATTTTTTTTTTAAATATATTGCAGGTTGTGGCCTTTCTAACCGCGGGCGACAGTCGGGTTGTCGCGGAGAGAGACTCTGAGACTTATTCCGTTGGTGTCTCCGCGGGGAGAGCGTGGACGGATGTCTCTTTGTTGTGGGGACGGGCTACGAGATTCAGACCGTCGATGTCTCTGCGGGAGAGAGCGTGATCGTCGGTCCTTCTCCAGCATTCCAATCTGTTCATTCTGCTGGAAAATCATGAAATTGGTCTGGCTGATCGCTGCGAATAGGGCCACCGTAGTAGGATCGGCGCCAGGTGGTACGGGAATTGGTTGAAAAATTCTCGAATTCTCAAAATGTTGGACGACGTTGTAGGCCGCATCGTCGGAGGAGGGAGAGGTGGTGAGTCCGTCTCTTGGGTCACCCTCTTCAGCAACGATTGTCCCATTGTTGTTGTGGTCACCGCCGGCACTGAAGGTGGTGAAAGCAGTTTCGTGAACGTTATCGTCGGCGTGCTGATCGACCATGATGATTGGTAGGGTTTTGAAAGTTTGCTTTGGTCTTTAGGTTTCAGAGAAAGAAAAGACGGGAGAACAAAGGGTTCCCACAGACGGTGCCACTAGTCTTACCAGGATCAAAGATTCGATCAACGGTCAACAACACGTCGTGGACTCCAAATTCTCCGGTTAAGGAGAAGAGAAGGGGTGTACCTGCAAGGCACTCTGATGCCAAAGTAAGGTTCAGAGTGAAAAGAGAGGAAGTACAGAATAGTGAAAATGAGTTTTGAATACCTGACCCTCATGCAGAGGAGGGTATTTATAATGTGCCCCCAGTCCTGGGGCAAAAGTCATCTGTTGTGGGCTGGATCATTAGGCCCGCTACGGATGACTGCCAGGATCCTACGTGAGAGTAGGGAAGACCAGTACGTGCTCTTCGTCCTGGGTCAATTGTCCCAAGAACTTTGCAGTGGATCAACCCGTTTGTGAGGACGAAACTACCCCGCGAAAGGCGTGGGTTCAGTTGGTGACGTGTCCCCGCGTGGGGAGCACGTGGAGAACGTGTGAGGAATGTGCCCTCCTGCAGTTATGATGGATTGTACCTTAGTGTTGGTCTTCTTCGACGCGGAGCTGGGCTGGGTTGTGCCCGACGGTGGGTCAGCCCCAGGCCCAGTCCAGAACAAGTAGTTTATCGTAAAATACCATTAGAGTGTAATTATATCAATTGGGTCTGTTCGTCGATTTGACAGTTTCTAAAAAATAAAATCGAGAACCGAACTAAATCACATTGATCTTTATTGATTCGATTCGGTTTTAAAACCAAACTAAAAACGATCGAGTTTATTTCGATTTGATTTAGTTTAAATTGTTGATTAAATTAAAAAAAAATTTATTCACTTACACTCCTAAATAATTCCGTTCAAGAATCTCATATCTTCTTATTTAAAAGTAAAACAAAAATATGCTTAAAAAAATATAAACAGAAAACATATTCATAAAATAAACGAGCATAAAGATTTCTATGTAATAGTATTAATGATTAAACCATATGAAACATTGAGCAACAATTAATGATTGAACAACCATAATGAAACATATAGATTGCTACGTAGTAGAAAATAATATGAGATGAGGTCTGTTATGTGCGTTGAAGTTGCTAATTTCTCGACCGGCAAAGAAAAAGTTAGGAGAGAATAAGGAGTTATCTTCATATGCGTGAATACCGGCACTAAATTATTATTTTTTTTTTATGAAATGATTTCTATGTCCAACAAGTTTCAATTTTAACTTTTAATATAATTTATTTTTGATACATCAAGAAAGGAAGCGTTAACTCCTGGAGAGTCCAAAATTAGATAATACACAAAAACTTATTCATTCAATCTTATTACAAATGGAGAGAACTCGAGAGCCTGAGAGATTTAGAGAGTCTGAAAGAACTAGAGAGCTTGAGAAGTGGAGAGAATCTGAAAGAGAAAATGAAAAATGGACTGTAGTGACATCGAGAAGAAGGAGAGATAATAGGCCGAAAACAGATTCAACAACCACATGCTATGTAAGTAACTTTCCAGAAGACGTTAGCTCTAGAGAGATTGGAAGAGTCTTTGAAAAATGGGGAAGGGTGAGTGATGTATACATAGCAGGTAAAAGAAATAAGGAGGGAAAAACATTTGCGTTTGTGTGGTATGAAGGGGTTCAAGACAAGAGTTGGCTTGAGAGCAAGTTTAAAGATATATGGTTTGACACATATAAAGCAATAGCGAATATATCAAAATATGAACGTCCTAAAAGAACTATGAAACCCAAGTATTTAATTTCTGAAGGAGAAGAAAGAAATCTTAGTCACCAGGGTCAAGGAAATGGGAAGAAGAGTACGGTAGAAAGAGGTGAGAAGAAGCATAGTTTCAGAGAAATGGGTAAATCATATGCAGGCGTAACTAGAGTATTAGATAAACTCCAAATAACTTCATTCGGAGAAGGGGGTCATGCATGGAAGGCTAAGCGTACAGATGAAGAACAGAAGATGGAGAATACATACCAAGGAGGGATGTCAGTCAACATCAACGAAGAAGAAGCTCATTGGGCTAAGTTAAGTTTTGTAGGAAAGCTTAGGAATATAGAAGAGGCTGATAAAATCCAACAAAGAATGGTGGAGGAAGGGATAGTCAGTATTTAAATCATTCATATGGGGGGAGATATGGTTCTGCTAAAGGCAGAGGAAAAGGAAGATATTAGTATATTGATAAAGGATTCCAAGGAACTCTTCAACCAATTGTTCTCTATGGTGAGAAAATTGGAACCTAGAGACGGTAGTGGAGTTAGATATGTATGGTGTAAAATTTATGGGGTACCTATTCACGCTTGGAGAAGGAAAGTATTTGCAGTCCTGACAACTCCATTTGGTAGTCTTATTAAGCTGGATCCTGACACTAAAGAATTGAAAAGGCTGGACGTAGCTCGAGCCTTAGTGAGGACACCGTATGTTGAGCTCATCAATAGACTGATTAAAATCCAGATTGATAACGAGATGTATAATGTTAGAGTGACAAAGGATTTTTGCGACTGTAAACATTTAGAAGATTCAGGCTGTAGGAGAGAAACATTGCAGAGGTAGTTGGAGTCAGAAATCGAAAGCTCAAACGAGTCCTTCATACCTCCTTCCATGGCTTCAATGGAGGAGGAAGATGATGAGTTGAAAGTGGTAAATAATTATGAGCAATTATTATATGACATCGAAAACGAAAATGATGCGGGGCGCGAGGATAGTCTGGCTGATGATAGAAACTTGGAAAAAGAAAAAATAGGCATTGACACTGATAAGTTAAATCAAAGCAAGGCTAATGATTATATCGGTGTTGGGAGCGAGGGAGCAAATGGAGTAGAAAGATTCTTGGGTAAGGAGGCTAATTATGGAGAAATTGGCAGAGATGTGATGAGTGAAGGGTCAGATAATAATATTTCAAAATTCAACGCTACCCATAGCAGTAAAAAAGGTGATAGAGGAAAAAGTCCAATGAATGAAGCAATTGGCGGAATTAAAGGGAGAGACTCAAAAGGGGCGGTGTACTCTACTAGTAACTCTAAAAGGGGCTTGGGGGATCTTTCAAGGGGCCCATCATTAAATATGGGCTCAAATAAACAAATTGTAGCTGAAAAGGCTAGCCTTAATAAGTACAACATTGAGAAAGCTACGATACTAGAGAGAGAAAAAATGTAGAGGTAAGTAAGAATCCTAGGCAGCCTGATAATCCGAACAGTATTATGGAGGGTAACTCCCAAGAGGATAAAGTAGATAGTATCATGGCGGGTATACCAAACATAGAAATCTCAAACCAAGTGGAGGAAGTAGCTGAAGATCAAAACAGGGAAGATATCAAGTCAAAAAAGAAGGCAAAGGAAAGAAGATCCGAAAAAAGGAGGAAAGAGGACTCAATTCCAATTGGGCAAAAATCGCAAAAATACAGAGTCAGAAGGTTAAGAAGATTCAACATTCTAAAAGAAAAGAAGAAAATATGGAAGAAAAGGAGTATTGAAGGAACGAAGTGTTCGTGCAATCAACAGAAGAAGAAAGGTAAAAAAAAGTATACACTGATTATGATTCAGAATGGATTCATAGTGATATGGAACAAAGGAATTGGGCTCTTTTACATGGGAATGCAAGAGAAATAGCTAAGGATGTGTGGGACGTAGGAAGAGAGTTTGGGCTGATACACAAGGGAGAAGAAGGTGAAATAATACAAGAATTAGAGAAAGAAGTGATTGGGAAGCAAGGGAAAATGGTATAGAAATCTGATGGGGGTAGAAAGGAGTAATTGAATAGGTAATTAATCATGAATCTGTTATCTTACAACATTAGGGGGCTAGGGGGAGAGGCATTGGAGGTTAGGGAGATTGACCCATAGATATAAACCTAATATGATATGTATTCAAGAAACAAAGATGGAATATGTGGATATAACCACTTGCTCTAAGTTGTGGTATTCAGAAGATTTTGATTTTGCTTTCAAAGCGGCTGTTGGGAAAGCATGGGGTTTGTTGGTAATTTGGGACAACAATATCCTGAATATGCAGAGGACTACGACAATGGAGTACGCTTTAGTCATAGAAGGTAATTGGGGTGAGGAAAATATAGAAGTTAATCTAATAAATATATATATATGCTCCTTGTGAGGGTAGGCGGAAATCAGAACTTTGGCAGTTAATTGAATCAAGAAGTAAAGAGAGATGGTGCTTAATGGGAGATTTCAATGCAGTTAGGGCTGTATCAGAAAGAAAAGGATGTAGTGTAAACTTGAGAAGGGATGAAATTCGAGCATTTGACGAGTTTATTAAAGAGGTTGAGCTTATTGATCTCCCGTTGCACGGTAGAAAGTTTACGTGGGCTAGACCAGGAGGAGTGGCTATGAGCATATTAGACATATTTCTTATTTTAGAAGCTTGGAGTAGGACGTGACCGACATCTACGCAATGATGCTTGGATAAGGAACTTTCAGATAACTCCCTGATCGTGTTAAAAGAATCGAATATGAATTGGGGTCCTAAACCGTTTAGGATGTTGAAATGCTGGAACGAAATGGAGGGTTATCATGGTTTTGTAAGAGAAAATTGGAAGAGCTTTTAAGTAGAAGGGTGGGGTATGTTCATTTTAAAAGAAAAGTTGAGGCTGATTGAAAAAAATCTTAGAAGTTGGCACAAAGAACACGCGCAAAACTTGGGTGGAAAAATATCGGTAGCAAAATAGGATTTAAAGAAGTTGGAAATTAAAGGTGAATTGGAGGAACTCACAGAAGATGAAATTAAAGTTAAAAGAGAATTGGCAGAGAAGATATACAAGCTATCAAAACTGAACTGCAGTATTCTATGGCAGAAATCGAGAGTTAGGTGGTTAAAATTAGGAGATGCTAACTCGAAGTATTTTCATGGTTGCATTAGTAAAAGAAGGAGGGATAATGAGATTCTTTCCTTAGAAGATAACAGTAGACAGCTAACGGGAGTGGAGGAAATCAAAGAAGCAGTCGCAAAGTATTTCCAAAATAAATTTACTGCAGGAAGCTTAAGCATAGTGCCAGCAAATATGAATTTTAAAACAATATAAGGTGAGCAGCAAGAAGAGTTGATTTATGAATTCGCAGAAGATGAAGTTCGCGCAATAGCGTGGGACTGTGATAATGATAGAAGCCCGGGTCCCGGTGGTATATCCTTTGGGTTTGTTAAATATTTTTGGGCTGTTATCAAACCGGACCTGATTAGAATGGTAGCAGAATTTCATTCTAATGGGAGATTGGTTAATGGGGGTGAATAACTCATTTATTGTATTGGTCCCAAAAAGAAAAAATCCTACTAAGATATCAGATTATCGACCTATTTAACTGGTGGGGTGTATATACAAGGTAATAGCAAAAATTATGGCAAATAGTCTGAAAAAAGTTATCGGAATGGTTATTTCAAAATCTCAATCGGCCTTTATAGCGGGAAGACAAATTCTATATGGTATTGTAGTCGCAAACGAAATAGTAGACGAGGCGATAAAGAAGAGGAAATAAGTGGTTTTGTTCAAAGTGGATTTTGAAAGGGCTTACGATACAGTAGATTGGAATTTTTTAAACTTTGTGATGTCAAAAATGGGATTCCACGCTAAGTGGATAAGCTAGATTTCTAAATGTCTTAAGTCGTCACGGGTTTCAGTTCTAATTAATGGAAGTCCCACAAAGGAGTTTAAGATGTTTCGTGGATTAAGGCAAGACGATCCATTATCACCGTTTCTTTTCTTGATAGTGGCCGAAGGTTTTAACTTGCTAATGAGAGGAGCAATTGAGGCGGATCTGTACCATGGCTATAAGTTTGATAACAGGGAATATCGATTTACTCACTTGCAATATGCTGATGATATTTTGATCATAGGAGAAAAAAGATGGTCGAACATCAGGTTAATCAAGGAAAATCTGCTGTTGTTCGAAAAGATGTTGGGACTAAAAGTGAATTATCATAAAAGTGTGCTAGCAGGGGTGAACATTTCTCAAAGTTGGTTGGAAGAAGCAACTAATTTTCTGCAGTGTAAAATTGGTAAGGTACCATTTATTTACTTGGGATTACTGATTGGTGCAAATCCAAACAGATTGATAACATGGCAGCCAGTGATTAAAGCGGTGAGATCAAGATTATCGAGTTGAAAGAGAAAGCATCTATCGATGGGGGGTCGCGTGGTTATCATTAAATCCGTCTTACAGGGGATTCTAGTGTATTTCCTCTCATTCTTTAAGGCTCCAGCAGATATCATTTCAAATCTCGAGTCCATTTTTAAAAACTTCCTCTAGGGTGGGAGTGAGGGAGAGAGAAAAATCAATTGGGTTCACTGGGATAAAGTTTGCAGGCCGATAGATGAGGGTGAGTTAGGCATTAGAAAGCTGAGATATTTTAACTTGGCTTTAATCGGAAAATGGGAGTGGAAGGTAAACCTTGAGAGATCTGGGCTCTGGTTTAAAGCACTTGTCAATAGGTATGGAATTAGAAGTGATGGAATAATGGGTTCAGACATAATTTGCTCAAACTGGTGGAAGTGCATATCAAATCTCAAGTTAGGGGATTGTTTCCAAGAATCGTATTACTCGGTTAAGGAAATTTATAAAGGTATGATTTCCCAAGTTGAGAATCCTGCTAATCCGGAGTGGGCCAAAGCTTGGCATAAAGCCGTTCCGTCAAAAGTTTCAGTTCTAGTTTGACGGATCCTTCAAAATAGGATAACAACTAAAGATAATCTAACTAGGAGAGGGGTGAGTGGGTTTGGTTCTAGTGACTGCATAGGGGGTGAGGTAAAGAAGAATCGGTGCAACACATATTCTTTGAATGTCTGATTTCGGTAGGAGTGTGGTATAAAATCCGTCGGTGGTTGAAAATAGCCACATTGTTCCAGACAGATTGCCTTTCTCATTTGAATCAGTTTGAAGGGTTGTTAGCTGGAGATATGAAAATTGGTTCAAAACTAAAAGTGGTCTGGTGTGCGTGTATTTGGATAATCTGGAAAACTCGGAACGAAAAGCTGTATCAGAACAAGCTTATAGACTCGGAAAGTATGGTGGAGAAGGTTAAATTGCTTGCCTGGAATTGGTTGAAAGTGAGGGGCAAAGATTTGAATCAAATCTTATCATGCTGGTGGTCGAATCCTAGGGCAACATTAGGTCTGATTGAAGAGTATCAAATAGGTGTTTTTCAGGTGGTTTTTGGTGGTGTGATATCCTGGTCAATTCTGTTGCATATGTCTCATAGAGATATCAGTCTGCTTTAGAGGTTAGGTAGCGTACATTGCTGGTTTGCTCTTGTCAGGTCGTGTTTCTTTGCGGTTTTTTTGGTGAATTGCTGGCCTGACAGGTTGGGTGGGGTTTGCTTAGCTTTTGTTCAGATGGTGGTGTTGTGTGTTGTGGTGCTTCGCCAGTGGAGTAAGTCTCCCAGGCCTGGCCGGTTTTGTGTCTGGAGGAGTTGTTGCTCTATATGTTGGTGGAGCTGCTTTATCTTTTCTGCAAGTGGTTGTGAGTCTTCCCTCAGTGACCAGGTATTATCTCTCAAGTTGGTTGCTTTCTTGTTTTCAAAATAGATGGGCAAAGCTGGTGGTAGTTGGTTGTTGATTTCCTTGGGAGCTGTTTTGGCCAGTGGTGTTGCTTTAGTGCCCTTGTAGTAGTGCTCAAGCAGGGTGCTCTTTTGATTGGATTTGGAGATTGTCATTGCATCAGTGTTGATCTTGGCTGATTGTCCAGGTCGTCCCTGCAGCAGAGTTTCGTATCTTGGATCATAGATTTTGGGGTTATATCGCCTCATCAAAGTCTCCTTTTTAAGCTCAGCCTTTGTTGGCCCGCTGTTGGTTTTGGTGGTTTTTGTTTTGCTCTTTTTTGCCGCGATTGGTCTCATTAGGTGGTCTTTGCTGCAGGCATTTGGTTGCTACTGTTGTATTGGGGGGCTGCATTGGTCATTGGGGTGTTTGCTGTTAATTGTTTTAGGTGCTTTGGATCCTATGTTTTTGGTTTTGGCAGTTTTGGTCCTCAGATTTTTCTTAAATAAGATTTCAGCTTTAGAAAGTTTTCTTGGCTCTAGCAGTAGTCTGTTACTGCTAGTTTAGTCAGTTTTTATCCTTTGCTGGGTTTTTAATTTGTTGTTTTTGGTGTATCTTTAGCACTTCTGGTGCTGATGTTTAATAAAATTGTTGGCCTTTTAAAAAAAAATTAAAATATTTAGGTGACGCCGCTAAAATAGGAAATCAATTTATGACAAATTCTATTATATATATATATATATATATATATATATATATATATATATATATATATATATATATATATATATATATATATATATATATATATATATTTTATAACCATATTTTTATTAAATTGTATTTATATATAGTTTTTCATTTTTCGACAGGCAACTGTATATATGACTTTGTTTGATAAGAATCAATTTATGAATAAATTTAAGAGAAAATTCAATAACCTATAAGTTTTAAACGGTAAACTAATTAAATTAATTTATAAAAAATTAAAAAATGATAAAAATAAACTTTTAAGTTTGTGAGAAAATATTATAATTATCAAACATATTTTTTTAAAAAACATAAGTTATGAATTTACAGAATATAAATTGTAAGTTCGAAAATCTGTCTTATAAAAATGGTTTGTGTATTAAAGAGGGTAAAAAGGTATCTATCTGAATTTGCCATTGTTAGAAGAAAAGTTATATGATTCCATCCAAATCTATAAATTTTGATAAGATACTCTTAATTTTACCACCAACCACGGGTCTTTTCTATAAAGATCAAACCACATGCCACGCCAGCTGCAGAAAACATTGTCTATTATAAAAGTTATGCCCTAAAGTTAGAAGTTAAAGTGAGTGGAATAAAATGAACAAGAGAAGAAAAAAATATGAAAAAACTTCAAACCTTCATCGTATAAAGAACCAGCACTATATCTTGTAAATGCAAAATACATTTTTTTTTTGAACAATGCAAAATACTCTTAATTTTTTGAACAATGCAAAATACATTAAATGACCCAAATTTATGATTTGTTTATTCTGTGAAAATATTTTCTATTTTCATTTCTTAAAATTTATGTTAATTTTATTTGTCATTAAAAAGATAGCAAATTCTTGAAATGAACAATTGTGTGTATTTTTTAAAATTATTCCATCAAAAAAATATTTTCATCATTTTAAAAATATATCACTTCTAATTATATTTGATATTTTTTCTATCACAATGATTCCGTTCAAGAATTTGCTATTTTTTATTTTCAAAATAAAATAAACATATATTTCAGAAAAATATAAACAGAAAATATATTCATAAAGTAAACAGACATAAACATCACATGTATTAACTTGATTAAACCAATGAAACATAGAGCAACGATAAGAAAATAAAATGAGATGAGATATGTTATATATAATATTTAAAGTGGCTAATTTTTCGACCAGTAAAACAAACATTAGGAGAGAATAACAGTTGTCTTCATATACGTTAATGTTGCCACTAAGCTATTTCCTTTTCATTAGGAATCAATGTTAGTTGACGCCCTTAATATAGGGATTTCTCCTGATTATTAGTTTTAAACTATTCCAAATTGTCCGAAAAATTTGAAGGTTGAAGGAACCTTTAATATTATTCATTCAATGGCTAAGATATATTCACTTAAAACTAACACATGAGTGTTTTAAGGAAATTTATCTTAGCCATTGAATGAATAATAATAAAAGGGTAGGATTTGGTGTCAAAGTTAATATTTTAACACCGGTGTCAAATGATCCCCTCATATATATATATATATATATATATATATATATATATATATATATATATATATATATATATATATATTGTTCTGGACTGGGCCAGCGCCTGCTCTACTGTCGGGCAGGCCCGAGCCCAATGACCAGCGAAGGCCCAACGAGGCCCAAAGTCGCCTCCGGGTCGGGCACGTACCAATCCCCTTGGACGTCGGACACGCGGGGCGAACACGGTCGAGCAAAGACGTATAGCCCGTGGACGCATCTCTCCTCGACACCCACGTGTTCCTCCCCGCGAGGACAAATTCTCTTGTAACTTCTCACTCCCGAAGGAATCGGTCTGCCCTACTTTCAGAGATTTAGGGACCGTTGCACCAGGGCGAAGACCACGTGCTGGTCTTCACTACACCACGTAAGCCCTGACAGTTACTTGGATTGGGCTTTGCAATCCAGCCCAGTGCAAGTAACCGTTGGCCCCGTGCTGGGGGCTCTCTATTAATACCCTCTCACTTGAGAGGGTCAGGTTACGAAACATTCTAAACTCACTTCTCTGTATTTGCTTTTCTCTGGCCATACCTGACTTGAGCATCGGAGTACCTTGCAGGTACACCCCCCGTCGTATCATCATCACCGGAGCTGAAGTCCATACGACGTTGCTAGCCACTGTATAAGTGTCTGATCCAGGTACGATTTTATATATATATATATATATATATATATATATATATATATATATATATATATATATATATATAGCTTTATTTAATAGGGGTCTTGTTACATTCTATTAGAGTTAAATAGATGTAAGTTGTTGGCATAAGTTTCAATTTTTAACGATATTTATTTATATTTTATGAATTAATGTAAATTAATTGTTGTTGAGTAAGGTTAACAATCAGTCGAGTCGAGTCGAATTCACCTCAATTCGGTTCAACTGATTAAGAATTGGTTTAGCTTAAATCTCGGTTCAAGTTTAACATGGATGTTTTTTAAGCTCAAACTCGACTCGTTATAAGTTCACGAGCAATTCGGTTCATCTTGTTAGGTTCACTTATTTGCTTCACGGATTAAAAAGCCATTTTTAAGTATATTTGACATTTTAAATTAATATTTTTTTAAAAATAAAATATTGAAATAAAATAAAAGTTATGAGATTGGAAAAAAAACTACATAACTTTCAAGTGATACAACTTCACAACTGAAGTTTAAATTTCTTTCAAAAATCTACTTCATCTAAATATCTAAAAACCTTACAAATTTAATGAAATTGTACACAAAAAATGATTAGAAATTGATACATTTTCATCACAGAATGATCACCACTTGCAACTTTTATTACACATGTTATTTTAGCAAATGACATGATACCTCCAACAAGGATGCCTCTAAATACAATTGTCAGCTTTACTGCCATAATTAGTAGGGAATGGAGAATAAAGGGTTAAGATCTGGAGTAAATATTTAAACCTACGCATAAAGACAATATAATAATTCTCATATATAATCGAGTTGACTAATGAATATAACGAATCGAACTACGTATAGTTCAAGTTCAGCTCATTTAGTTAACGAACTTAGTTTTTCGCTTATATTCAGTTCGTTTGCTTCATGAACCTAGTTCAACGATTTAATCGTCGAACTGAATTCCAAACTATTTTCGAGTTGGTTCAGTTCATTGCTAGCCCTATTGTTGAGTGATATAAATAAGTTATTGATATTTATAAATCAATTTTTTTTTATAAATAAAATTTGAACTTTTTTTGAAACAAAACATTAATTTTTATTTATTTACTGTCCTAATTGGGCTTTGTTACAACATTAACCGGCCCATTTGTGCCAAAGAAACATGCACTATTGCTTTGCTGAAGGACTAGTTTAGCTATATCATGAGTGACTCTATTATCCTCACGCCTAACATGTTGGATCAAACCACTATCCTAGCCCATTAGGGTTAGATTAATGGCATAACCATATGCTTAATTATTAATGACCATATGCGTAACTAGCATAAACCACATATAGAGTTATTAGTAACCACGTACTAAAGAACTATTAGTAATTACTTACTGAATTATCAGTAACCACATGCAGAATTGTCAATAACCTCTTATTGAATTGTTAGTAACCGTATATTGAACTATCAATAACCCCATGCTAAAAACTTAATTACACATCTAATAGCGCCGTCGTTATTCCTCCATTCTTTATCCTCAAAGAACCTCATATCATGCTTCTTTTCGCTTTCCACCTTACTCATATTTCCCTCTTTATTATTTACAGAGCTAGTATTTATCAGGGTGTTGTAGATTGGATAGATTATGTGTTATTTTCCCGCTGATCCTTGAGCTTTGCCATTGCCTCTCCAAAGTTTGTTCGTAGTACCCGTCCTTTACATGTCATCTTTGATTTTCTTCACTGAATCAACGAGACCTTTATAATCCGTTAACACAATGATTTTGTTTTTTATTTTATTTTTTGATAAACAACTCTATATTAAAATGAGAGTACTAGGGGTACTCTAATCGTAATACAAGAGGAAAGATAACCATAAGCTCAACTTAAAAGATAAAGCATATTCTCTCCTTGGATCCTATAACTAATCACTACCAAGAATAAGTCATTACATTGAAAAAAATTTCATCAGGATCAACTACAACATTTTTAAAGATAATTTCATTTCTGAACTTCCAAATACTCCAGTAAAGAGTCAACCACACCACCCCCTCTCTATTGCTTGGTAATCTTCCTTGAATCACTAAGTCTGCCTTTAATGAATGACTGCTACAATTGTTTGCGGAAAGAATGTCTCTCTCCAGCCATACCTGAACTTTGTTCCAGATTTTCTTCACCTTAGAACAATGCAACATAATGTGATTGATTTCTTCTTCTTGACTAAAACAAAAAACACACAATTTGTCATGAGGGCTACTAATAATTCCTATTTTTCTGAATTGCACCCTAGTTTATAATCTGTCCTTAACCAATCTCCACCCAAATAACTTCAGTCTAAATGGAACCTTAGCATTCTAAATCACCTTCAGTGTCTGTTTGACTTCTGGGTCTATAACATCACCCACATGAACCTGCAAAAGTCTATCATAGCATGAACTAACAGAAAACATATTATTACTTCCATAAGGCCAAATCACCAAATCTGGCTGGTCAACAAAAGGCCTGAAATCTTGCATCAAATGTAACAAATCTTCTTTTTCTAAGCTAATCTCAGACACTTCTGATACAGAGTTCCATTCTAATTTCCAGGATCAAACACCATCTACCCAATCCCCCATATTACTCACACTTGCCTCTTTGTTTTCGCAATCTTGATAGCATAGTGGGAATTAAACAAATAAGCTAACTTGACCCAACCACCTTCATGTCCAAAATATGATCTTCATTCCATCACCCAACCTGAAGAAAAAAATATTGCAAAATCCCTCCAGGTTCATCACATATCTTCATAATGTCTCTCCACCATAATGAATCTTTTGATTTTCTACCTAATACTTCTTTGAACCATAATCTTCTTAATAATTTCATATCTCTCCTTCAGAATCCCTTCCCAGATTGCACCTTCTTCCTTTTGAATCTTCCATAACCATTTACTAAGGATAACTTTGTTAAATGTAGCTACATCTTTGATTCCAAGCCACCCAACATCTTTAGGTTTTCAAATAGACTTCCAACTAATCCCAGCTAAGCCCCTCTTCTCAGCAAAAGCTTTGCCATAAAAAATTTCTTTGAATTCATATTATTTCTTGAATCACCTTAGCTGATGCTTTGCAAAATAAAAGATGATAGACTGGCAGATTAGAGATTACTGCATTAATCATTATAACTCTTCCCCCATTGACATTATACTTCCCTTCCAAGATGATACTTTAGCCTTCAAGATATTGATCACAAGATTCTAAAACTCCACTCTTATAGGATTTCCACCAATTGTTAGTCCAAGTAATTTGAATGGAAGACTATCTACCTTACACGACAGAAAGTTAGATGCATCATGTAGAAATTGAGGATTAATAATAACACCATACAACTTGCTTTTCTCCATGTTGATTCTCAACCGAAATACCATTTCAAAACCTCTTAATATCACCTCCATAGCAGAAATATTTGACCAAGTTCCCTCCCTTACTAGAATTGTATCATCAACAAATTGTAATAAGCTATAATCAACCCTGCCATTTAAGTTAAAACCACCAAACAATCCACCAATAGTTGCATTTCTAACTATCCCTACAACTCCTTTAGCAACAACAGAGAATAAGTAAGGAGAGAGTGGATCTCCCTGTCTCAATCCTCACTACTACGAAAAACCCATTTAACGACGCCAGGTTTACCACGGATTCATATCCCAACGTTGTAATACATTAAAAAATTTATAACGCCATATTTAACGACAGTTGTACTAAAGAACCGCTGTAATACAAGCTGTGTAACAAGCTTCGATTCCCAGCTACTACATTTTTTTCCATATTTTTACATTTTAAACACGGTTGTATTAAAACACCGTTGTAATACATGTAACAAGCTTCGATTCCCAGCAACTATATTTTTTGTCATGTTTTTGTATTTTAAACATATATTTTATTTCTTTTGCTAGTGTTACGAGGATTTAACCTCAATACTCAAAATTCATCATTGTTTTTCTTTTAAACATATATTTTAATTCTTTTGTTAGTGTTTTTAAGTGCAAGAGAATAGTATATATAACTTTAAAAATAAAACTGTAAGAGAAGAGTATATATAAAATAACATTTTATTAAGATTCCATTAAAAAGAGTACATTGATAATCATATTACATATATTAATCAGTGTCAGAGCCCATTGCTGCAAATGCATCTTCATAATCTAGACATCTCTCCTCACTCGTTCTCCTTTTCTTCTTTATCTTTTTCTTCTTCAGCTTCTTCTTCTTCTTCTTCTTCTTCTTATTCCTCACCCTTAAGGCATCCCTGACCGTTGGTTGGACCTCCTCTATTGGCGCCTGACATTCCTCATTGGTGATTCTAGCATTCTCATTTGTAGAACTCATTGTTACGAAGAATATATTATGAAGAAATGTAAAGTTGTCTATTTATAGATGAAGTTGAAGATGAAAAGTCTGATAGTTTAATGCTTGCAATGATGATAACTTGTAAATGGTTGAGATTCTGGAACGATATCTTTATCCATAGTACCAGAAAGTAACAGCCCTAGATCTCACCCAGATGCAGAGCAGGATGCCTGCTCTGATACCAATTGAAATTCTGGTATCAGATGTGTGATGTTAAGTGTAATGTCACAACAACACAATCTGCTATAAGAACAAAGTAATAAAATAGCCAATCAACACAATGAATTGTTCACCCAGTTCGGTCTAACAACCTACGTCTGGGGGCTACCAAGCCAGGGAGGAATATCACTCTTAGTAGAATTAAATTATAGAGTCAACAATCCCAGTTGACAAACTCCTAATTTAATCTCTACCCAATGACCCTTCTACCTAAGAACCTCTTAGATATGAGATACCACTCACTCCCCCTTAATTACCTCAGTGATACAACTCAAAGATTACAAAGTTCACAACTTGATCTTGCTTAAAAGCTTTGATCAAGAACAATACTCTCCTGCTTAAAAGCTTTAGAGAGGACAAATACAACTCAAACAAACTAAACCAATTCAAGCATGAATGGCTTACAAAACACAAACGAAAACTCTAATAACTGATACTCAGTATACACTCTCTATTCTCCGTCTCCACCAAGTAGGGTTGAGGTTGCTTTAAATAGAAAACAGACTTGGGCTTGGACTCCTTGAAAATCTCTGATTTGATTTGCAATTAAAACAGACTTTATTCTTCAAATCTTCTCATATCATTCAGCCCTAAAAACAGAAACAAAATCTGCTCCACATATGATTGCACCAGAATATATTTTTACCAAGATATTCGCCTGAAATCTTTCACTCACTTAAGCAAAAATCTCATCACCAACAAAAACACACGCAACCCTAATAACACATCAGACTGATATTCTGATGTTCTGCCAACTGATGTCAAGACATCATGTTTAACATCAGCACACAAAACTGCAACCCAAAAAAAACTTAACATAAACTGAAAGTTAGTAACTCATGTTAAGACATCAGACATATGACATCTTCAACACCAACATTGTTTTACCAAAATTCCAGCCAATAACAAGAACTAACAATCTCCCCCTTTGGCTAATTTTGGCTAAAACAACCTCAGCCCACATCAGAAAAACTTGCAGCGGATAAGCACCAATCTCCAAACACCTACTAATATTCACTACATAACCAGCATCTGCACCATGCAATAGCTGCACCAAAAACACACTCACACTTGCAAAACAACTGCACAAACACATTTACTCCCCCTCAAAACACGAACCACAACAACACTAGGCTAACTCTCCCCCTTTTTAGCCACAATTAGACAATCATCAACCAGTTAGTCCCTCTCACTACTGTCAAAAACTGCCATCCAGTCCTAGGCTAGCTCTCCTTATCAGTCAAAAGAAGGCATCACATGACAAATCATAGAACAAAAACCAGATAAACATAACAGTACCATTATCCAAGTTACAAAAAAAAATACTCAAGGTGCAGAAAAAGATAAAACAAAATATTGAAACAGCACAGCTAGCTCAATCAGAATCATCAGTAGAACCATCTTCATTATCCTCATTCCCAGTTGTTGGAGCACCTTCCTCAGAACCTGAACCTTCAGCATTGACATCCTCATCATCTCCATCCTATTCCAAAGACTTGATCAACTGCTCAAGTTTCATCTTTCTGGCAGTGCTGGTGCTGATCACCACATCTAGATCCTTGCAGGCAGACTTCAATTATTTTATCATATCATCTTTGGAACATGCCTTCTTGACACCAGAGCCTGATGTTGAGACAATGTTTGGGACATGACTCCCTACAAATAACTTGGGATGCAAGGATAATGCAGACTCCCTCTTGCAAGCAGTATCTGAAGTAGTCAATATTCCAGGATGTTGCTTCAGGATCACTCCACAAATGAGAGAAGGAAATGCTATAGGCATTTTAATAGCATTTGTTGAAGCATGCTTCACAGTTTGATAAAAAATGTAGGACCCATAATCAAAGTCTTTCTTTGTCCCAACAACATAAATCATCTTCCCCAAGCCAACTGAGATAGTAGTCTTGTGATTAGTGGGGACCCAATTTGCAGCACCTATCCTGTGCAGGACATCATATTTGACACTAAGAAGACTAGCAGACATCTTTCCTTTCAAAGGCCAAACCTTCACTTGAGTTGCAGTGATCTCCTTGCACACCTCATTGTCAGTCACTGTTGCACCCCAAAATTTGCTCTCCTTACTTTATTACTAACTAGCTTATGTTGCATTGTATTTTGCATTATCATGTGTGCATATCATTGGTTCTTAGCATGGGGTCAAGGTGCCTGAGGCAGTGCTTCAGAGGGTCAAGCAAGAGTCCTGGTATTGTCCAAGAGGGCCCAGGTGGATCATCTTCTCCTAACCAGTGCATAGATTAGGGTTTTGAGATTCTTGGGTTTATTGCTTCAATATGCAAGCTCCTTGGGTTTTTATCATCATTAAATGGCATATCTTATCTTTGTTGGAGAGGATACACATCATATTCAGAGGAATTTAGATTTGGAGACTGTGTTATTTCCTCCTAGACTGAGGGTACCACAACTAGGGTTTGCTATAAAGTCAGTTTATTTCTGATTTTTTGGGCAAGACTTGATTCCATGGTACTCCTTGGGTCCCTAAATACCTAGGGATGGGAGGTTGTCCATCAGTTTGGTTCAGGAGAAGTTCAATTGGCCAATGGATTGAAAATTAGTTGAATTGGGTAAAAGTCAACAGTGAGAGGAGAAGTCAACTGTGGAATTTTGAGGTTCTCTCCAAGGTTTTCAAAGTCTCACATCCTCATATGGTCTTCAAGGGTCAAGTTTCATACATATTTGTCAGGAATCAGGGGTTGGTGCAAAGTTTCTAAATTTGGAAAGTGACCTATAATGAAAAGTTTCCTTTTTTGGCAAGTTCCTGCACTGCATTCAACTTGACTTTTCATCATCAAGAAAGCTTCAAATGAATTTTTCTCCAACATGAAAGTTGAATATATGTTTCTCCTGTTTCTAACAAGTACTAGTGGGTCTCCATATCATTTGTGAAACTCCAGTTATGATCAAAAGAAGGCAAAGTGGTTTTTAGGGTTTCTCATGATCCCATTTTCACAACTTTGGGCATAATGACCTATAATCAATTCCATTGCTTCATGCCACATTCCAATATTAAAAGACATTCCTTGAGGATTATTTTGGGCCCAAGAATGAAGAAATTCCATGGTGTGTTCTTCACTTATTCTCCATTGTTCAAAAATGCCAAATTATTCAAAAGTCATGAATCAAAAAAGTTTCAAGGCCCAATTTAAATGTGATGTGATTAGCAACTCAAATGCAAGTGATCCATCATGAAACTTTCAAATATCCATGCATGGAGGAGGTGTGCTTAACATAATGTGATTTTTCAAAATAATTCAAAAACTCATTAAACAATTAATCACCCAAGCCCAATTCATCATCAGAAGAAAACCCTAGCCTATTTAAGCTCATCCATGCACTGGTTAGACAGAGTTACACGTGATATTTTTTGAGAAAAAGAAAGTGAACCCTAATTCTTGAATTCCTTGGATCTCTCAATCTACAAGGAGTTTCTTCAAAGTTCTTCCACAAACCTTCTCTTGGTGATCTCTAGAGTGCAAATCAACCACCATTCGCAGCCAAAAGCAAGTGAACGTGTAGAACCATCTCAGGTTGGAAGGATTTTTAAGGATCCTAAAACTCTCCTTTTTTATATGCATATTGACGTGTGATGATTGGTGACTACCTTGATCTATTTATTTTTAATTTTGGACGTGTGGTTTGGTTGTAATATGGATTTAAAGTTTTGTGCCCTAATGGTTTTTCATTCGTTTTTTATTATACACTAACAATTTAGGGTTTTTGATGCCATATTTGGATTCCTGACGAAATTCTGGGTCGGATAGTGTACCCCATTGCATTTTCTGGGTAGTTTGGTGGTTGTAGGTGGTGGCCGGAGGTAGGGTTCCGGCGGCTGGCGGTGGTGGCCGGCGAACCAGTCCGGCGAGAGGATCCAAGGAGGAAGAAGAAGTCCTGGCCGTCCATTCTCTTCATCCGACGGTCCAGGGCGTGCCACATATTTTTCTATTTTTTTTTTCTGAATTTAAACTAGTGATCAGGTGGACATTACCCCATGCCCTTACCATGCGCCATCCAATTGTTTCATTTTGTGTCGTTTACTTTTCATTGCCGTTGACCAATCCTGGGCCACGTGATGTATCGTATGGTGGAAAACACGCCAGCACATTAAAATAACATGTGCCTGGCACATGGCATTCCACGGTATGCTACTCTTTTTATTTTTTTTTCGCTGATGGGTTGGGCTGCTATTCGCACCCCCCAGCTTCAGCCCACTTCAATTTCCACTTCATTTCTGTTACTTAACGCACCCCCAGCCCATTTTATTTCTCTTTTATTTTATTTAATTTAACATTTTCATTTTTTATTATTAAAATTACATTATTGCATTTAAAAAATTCTAATAAAATTCATGCATCATATTTATCATTTTATAAAATTTTTACAAATTTTATTTTTTATTTTTATTTCATTTGTATCATTTAAATTAATTATTTAGTCTATTTTCTTTTTGAATTATCCATATAATGTATACTTAATTTCTTTATTTTATTTCTCTGCATCCGTAAAATATTTTTTATCCGTTCTTTTTGCATTTGTTCACTAACATTCTAAAATGCATTAAAATATTTTTCTTTCATTTTTAAATTTATTTCATATTGCATTTTGGTCCTTCCTTTTGGCACACTAAACCCTACTTCTCACCTGAACTTTGCCTAATTATTTAGATGACTAATATCTTGATTTTTTGCAGGGATTTTTGATATTTGGTTTATCTCTGGTTGAATAATATCGATGTTTAATTTGGGAATTTTAGGAGTTACTTTTCTAATTATTTGATTTATTTTCACTTGAGATCTGCTTATGTGTGTGTTTCTGATCATGCCTAGGTCCTTGTTTGAAAGGCACTTGTGCCATTTGCTTTGGGGTTGCTTCCTTTAACTTCTGAGTTCATGTTTGGATTATTATCATTATTGTTTGCCGTTGCTTGATTTTCATTTGCTTTGATATTATTTATGTCTGTTTCTCACTAACCCTTTATGCAGGGACTAAGGTAAGTTCTTTAAGGGTATGGATAAGTATCTATGGCCACCCTTACCTTTTCCTTCCCTTATCTTCTTCCTTTAGCATTTAGGTTGTCGTCAAACCTCACTAACCGTAGGTCACCCATGCATGATAACTTTAGGACTCATAGTCCCCCTTTAGAGTTACCCTTGTGTCTTCTCTCTTCTCATCTCAAATTTCTTTAAAACACTTAATAAGAATAAGGTGTATTGCGCACGAGCCTTAAGTATGGGGAATGAGAAATGAGGGGCTTCCTCTCATCTTTCTAGAGTGCTTAGCGAGCGTCCTGTCTTGGGACGATGCGTTAAGTATTCGCCCTTGTGCCCTAGACTTTGGTGCAATGCAACTTAGGAACTAACTTAAGCCACTTCTGTCCTAAAAAACACAAACCAACTTCAAACCTTTTTGTCCTTCGGGATTTCCAAACTTAAAGGCTATTTTCAAAAAGGGCACGTTACCTTCCGTCTGAGTCGCAAACAGGCATCGACCCTAACTGCCGGACGCGAACTTAACGTCGCTCATAAAAAACACAAAAAGAACTTGGTCCGAACTACGTTGACTCTGAATTCCCCATTGCACAAGGGGGGTACGTAGGCCTAGGACGTCGACGTCCTACCGAGTATGTCTTTGTCTTTCCCTCTCCGTTTTAGTATAGCCCTAGATGATAGTATAACTCACCCTTAGAATAGACAACAAGCGTGGATCCCATCGGGTACGATGGACGCGTGGGGTGCTAGCACCTTCCCCTCGCGTAACCGACTCCCGAACCCAGGATATGGTTGCGATGACCATTCCTTTCCCTCTTCCTCAGGTTTATGCGGTGTTCCCTTTCCATCTCTTGGGATAAATTTACACGGCTGGCGACTCTGTTTTTTCCGCGCCACTCTCGCGTTTGTACCTGGATGAAAATCCTGGGAGTGACAGTTGGCGACTCTGCTGGGGATCTGGTTGACCTATGCTGGTCCATCCCTAAGCGAGTCAATCCTAACGCTTGCTTGTCTCTGTTCTCTTTGGGTGTTTTGTTTTTGTTTTGCTTTATGTTGTATTTTATTTTTATTTTTACCGCATTTTCTGCATTTCATTTTTTATTACTGTCATGCTGCTGTGCTGTGCTGGCTGTCTTTGTTTTGCAGGTTGGGTGGGACCGAGAGCTAAGCCCAATACCCAGGCTTGAGAATACCCTAGGACTAGAGTGGAAAGTAGTGGGACCTACGTGCCCGCTTGGTACGTTTGTGTGTTCACGAAATTTATAACCAGACGAGGCTATCTTGGGACGCATTCTAACGTGTGTGTCTTGCGCATGTTGGGGTGTTGATCTAGAGAGCTGTCGACTCTGGTGACCGATCATTGAGGACCTTAGTGGAAACATCCCTCTTTAGTGGTGACAGTGGCAGACCACATCCTGTGGCAAACCCATTCGCACCCGAGGGCCCGTTTTGGAACTCGCACAGGATGGCCCCTACGTTTTGAAGAGAATCAATGGAGGCACTCCTCGATTGACTTTAGTATTGTACCCCGAGGGATGAATGTACTATTGTTTCTCGACCTCAGTGCCAAAGCTGATGACCTTTCGCTTTGGAGAATCAGTTGAGGCCTCCTCGATTGATGATGATGCCAAACCAGAAATGGTGAACGTATCATCATTTCTCGACCTGAGAGCCCGGGATACTGAACATCCTAGTACCCACATGTGAGAGGGGATGGGCGTTTGCAGGTTTGCAGGTAACCGAGACTTTCAACCTACCCGGTTTTCTGGATTTCTCATCAATGTCTGATTATTTGGGTTCCTCAGTGGTTCAGAGTTCTGGTTTTCTGGTTTCTCGTTCAGCTAACAGCATAGCACATCCAGCAGTGTGCCTTGACCCCATGTTTGCATGAGCATATCATTTTTCTTGCATTCTGACGTGTTTGACATTTTTTAGGGCTTGCATCTTACTCTTGATTCCGGTTTTCTGAGGTTACTTCAGTATGGATGTTCAGAGAAAGAAGACTGTTGCCTATTCGTTCCCAGAACCGACTTTGACACTGATTCACAAACTGATTAATATGGCTGGTTCTGGAGTTCGTACAGAGTTCAGTGGAAGGTATGGAAGACTTCTGAAATTTGTCTATAACATCTACAAGTATGAGAAGGATGCCATTCACACACTTCTTCAGTTTTACGATCCGTCTCTGCGTTGCTTCACTTTCCCGGACTACATATTGGGTCTAACGTTGGAAGAGTTCTCATTTATTTTGGGAATTCCTATTAGTCATGATATAGTTTTCTTTTCTGAGGAACACCCCGGTATAAAATAAATGGCTGTGGCTCTTCATATTAGTGAATCCGTCCTGAATAGTAATATTGAAGAAAAACAAGGAGTTAAGGGTTTCCTATTGAAGTTCTTGTTTGATCGAGCTTGCATACATGTCAAAGAGAAGAACTGGACTGCTTTCCAAGCTATCCTAGCTATGTGCATCTATGGGATTGTCCTGTTTCCGAATATTCCTGATCTGGTGGATATGCATGCCGTCAGAATCTTTATTTCGAAGAATCCTATACCTACCTTGCTAGGTGATGTGTATCACTCAGTCCACTATAAGAATGGGAATAGGCGTGGGAAAACTGCGAGTTGCTGTGCACCGCTCTTAGCTACTTGGTTTCTGAGTCGTCTCCCCGAATCTGGCGCTTTCGTTGATACGAAGGATTCTCTGAAGTGGTCAAAGAGGGTTATGGGCTTGACCGCTGATAACATTGTTTGGATCAATCATGACTTGCTAGGAATGGAGATTATCTACAAGTGCGGAGAATTCCCTAATGTACCCTTGATAGGGAGGAAAGGTGGAATTAACTATAATCCCTCCCTAGCTATCAGACAGTTTGGCTATCCTTTGAAGAATCCACCCGAAGAGCGAGATGTCCGTGAGTCCTTGTTCTTCAATGGTATTGAGGATCAAGGGTTGATAAGGAAAGTTGTGAATGCTTGGAAACAGGTGACTAAGAAGGGTAAAATTCCATTCGGGAAAATTAACAATCGGGCTTTCCCTCCCTATAAAGAGTGGATTAAGAAGAGAGCAGAAGAGGAGCTTTTTCCATTCCCGGTGGAACCACCTTTGTACCCTTTGGTGATCGAGCCTCCTACCACCGTTGAGTTGGAGAAGTATAACAAATTATGGGCTAAAAAGGAAAGGTTGCGGGAAGAAAATAGTGAGCTAAAGAGAGAGATTTATCAATGGAAGCATGAGCGGGGTGAAGCTGTTCATACCGCCAAGTTGAAGACAAAGCTCCTTGCTAAAGCAGAAAGAGAGCTTGCTGACATGACCGCATCCAGAGAAAGGATGAAACAAGCTCTGGATGGTATCAGTAATGTTCTCAGGTCCAAGGAGGAGGAATTAGGCAAGACTTTGTTGAAGATTCATAGGTTCGATGAGCACCGAGAAACTGCCATGGCTGAGAATAAGAGAAAGGAAGACGACTACATAGCTAAGATTGATCAGTTGAAGTCGACGCTCAAGAAGAAAGACGCCGAGATCTTATCAGGAATATTCAAGAGACAAGTAGTCGAGGGTCGACTCAATGAAGCCATAGCCTCCATGGAAGAACTGAAAGTCCAAGCTGAAGTGAAGAAACCTAGACATGAGGGTCCTAGCATGGATGGTGTTTCTGGAGAAGACGCTTGGGAGTTACATTGTCGATACTTGGATGGGATCATACACAGGAGAGACCTTCTCATTCAAGGGCTAATTCAGAGGCCGAAGCATCCTGATACCAGAAAGCTATTTAAGGAGATTCAAGACTGGTGCAGAAAGCATAATGGATGGGGGGATTGACACTTGTGGACTTTGATGATATGCCTTAGTTTTCTATCTTCTTTCATTGTATGTGGATCACCACCAGGCTTGTTGGTTGGGACCTATGGTTTTTATATTCAGACTTGTTATCTCGGATTTGTGATTGTTGACATTTGGCTTTTCTCTGGTTTTCTTAATATATGAGCAGAAGTTCCATTATATCTTGTTATTAAACCGAAATCAAGGGGTGGATCGCCCTGTGAATTTTCAAACACGTCCATTTGCATTTGCATATTCATAATCATTTTGCATGACAGGTGTTTATCTCTGGTATTCTTATCTTGTTCTCATCTCAGAATTGTAGATCAGCATATTCACCGGCATCCTACTAAGCAGAATCGGAAGAGACTCATGGATCAGCTACAGAATGAGATTATTGAGATGCAGACTCGCATGAACCAATTCATGGAATTAATGCAAGGGGTTGCTCAGGGACAAGAACAGTTGAGAACTCTCGTTCAGCCACTGATTGCGAGGGTTGATAATGATGGTGTCCTTCATGGAGGACTTCAGACTGGTGTTACTGATAATGGTCAGAATGGTCCTACTGGCGAAGGTGTTCCTGTTTCTGGTGTTGTGATTCCTCCGGGCGGAGCTGAAAATGCTGGGGGAGGTGGTACTGGTGCTGGCGCAGTTCAGGGTCGTCAGTATGATGATGTTCAGGATGATGTATTTTCTTTGCCAGGTGGGGATGCTGGTCCCCAGACTGACCAGGATCAGAGGATCCGGTTGATTGAGGAACAGCTAAGGGGTGTTGTGAATCAGGATTCTGTGGGAATGGATCTAGAGGATTTGGGGCTGGTTCCAGGCATTGTTATTCCGCACAAGTTTCAGACTCCCACTTTCGAGAAGTATAATGGTATGACTTGTCCGAGGACCCATGTGAGGGCATACGCAAGCAAAATGGCTGCATATGCGAAGAATGAAAAGCTGATGATGCATTGCTTCTAGGATAGCCTATCTGGGGCATCCCTGGAGTGGTACATGCAACTGGAAAGGAAGGATGTGCGTAGTTGGAGAGATCTGGCAGGGGCATTTATCAGACATTACCAATATAACACTGATATGGCTCCTAACAGAACACAGCTGCAGAATCTGTCACAAAACAACAATGAGAGCTTCAAGGAGTACGCTCAGAGGTGGCGTGAACTGGCAGCGAGGGTTCAGCCTCCCATGTTGGAACGTGAAATGATAACTATGTTTATGGCCACCTTGCAGGGTCATTACTATGAAAAGCTGGTACCATGTATGATTGGAAAGTTTGCTGACTTGATCTTAGTGGGGGAAATGGTGGAAAGCGGAATCAAGGCGGGGAAGATATCAGGCAGTGATGGGTCCTCATCTGGAGGAAGCAAGAAGCCTTATGCCAATGGTTATAAGAAGAAGGAGGGAGATACAAACTCTGTGTCATCATATCGTGGTAGAGATGGACCTCGTCAGAACTACAATCAGCAGGTGGCTTCTGTAACCATCCCAGCAGCACCTCAACAGCCAGCAGCGTCTCAACAACAAAATCAGGCTCCTCGCCAGTCTCAGCCTCTGACTAGGCGGGATAGGCATTTTGACACTCCACCTCTTCCATACGCCCAATTATTTCAGTACTTGCTAAATCTACAGTTAATACAGAAGAGAACATTGGCTCCACCTACTGGTAATTCACCTCCCGGCTATGACGCCAACGCCCACTGTGAGTTTCATTCTGGGGCACCCGGACATTATATTGAAAACTGTAAAGCTTTTAAGCATCAGGTTCAAGATCTGCTGGATTCCAAAGCCATCAATTTCTCCAACGATGTTCCTAATGTGAATCAGAACCCGATGCCGAATCACGGTGGGCCGAAGGTCAATGCTATTATTAAAGACTGTGAAGACTTGAGTTTGATTTCAGATGTGAACAAAATCCAAACTCCCTTGGGTGTGGTGAAGGAAAGACTGTTGAAGGGAGGGGTATTTCCCAGTTGTGATGAAGGTTGTGTAGAATGTGTGTCGCAGCCAGGCGGTTGTGATTTATTGAAAGCAGGTATTCAAAAAATGATCAGCGAAGGGGTATTACAGTTTGACAGGGGCTGTAAGCAGAGTATTGTTACTGACAGAGAGATTGATGTTGCCACGATAACAATTCCATTCAAGACGATAACTATATCAGCGCCGGCGAGACCAGCCCCGGTCACTATCACTGTTCCTGGACCAGTTCCGTATGAGAGTACCAAGGCCATCCCATGGAATTATGGGGCCGAGGTGTTTGTTAATGGTGAGAATCTGGAATTGGAAGAGACATCAGCTGTGAACACAGGGGTGGAAAATCCTGTTGAAGCAGGGGCTATCACTAGGAGTGGTAGAGTCTTTGTTCCGTCAGAGAATCAAGCTAGCAGTTCAAGACAAGACAAAGGTAAGCAGATGATGGATGAGTCTGTACAGAGGCAGGAAGCTAATAATTCTACGACAAAGCCAGGTGGGGATACTTTCTCAGAAGACGTAGAAGAGTTTATGAGGTTGATCAGAAAAAGTGATTACAAGATTGTTGACCAACTCCACCAAACTCCATCGAAGATTTCCATCCTATCCTTACTGTTGTGCTCCGAGGCACACCGAAATGCATTGCTGAAGATTCTGAATATGGCTTATGTACCACAGGAAATATCCGTCAATCAGTTAGAAGGGGTTGTGGCTCATGTGAATGCTGGTAATGGTTTGGGTTTCACCGATTTAGATTTGACTCCGGCTGGGAGAAATCACAACAACGCTCTGCATATTTCAGTGGAATGCCGTGGTTCTTTGATGTCGCATGTGTTAGTTGATACTGGGTCGTTTTTGAATGTGTTACCAAAGATGGCTTTGATGAAGTTGGATACTCGTGGGTTGATTTGTACGCCAAGTGACTTGGTGGTACGTGCTTTTGATGGCTCAAAAAGGTCAGTGTTTGGAGAGTTAGTTCTGCCGATCAAGGTGGGTCCTGAGGTTTTCAACACCACCTTTTACATAATGGATATTCAGCCTGCCTATAGTTATTTGTTGGGTCGCCCATGGATTCATGGTGCTGGGGCAGTAACTTCTACGCTGCACCAGAAGTTGAAGTATATGGTGGATGGCCACGTTGTGACTGTTTTTGGTGAAGAAGATATCATGGTGAGTCACCTATCGACCTTCAAGTATGTGGAGGTAGATGGTGAGATACAGGAAACTTTGTGTCAATCCTTTGAAGCTGTGAAGATTCCCTAGGAACCCCCAAAGGCAGTCACTCAGCCTGAGGAGGTTGCCCAACCTGAAGTCGTCATACAACCAGAAGTTCCAATGTCCTCTTTCAAAGAGGCGCGTGCTATAGTTGAAGCTGGTGGTTCTCAGAAGTGAGGCAGTGTTATTAATATTCAAAGGAAGCAAGATACTCATGGACTGGGTTACAAGCCACCTAGGCGTTCTGAAGAGCCTCCCAAGTTCTATGGTCCAGTCCGTTTCACCAGTGCCGGTGTTTTCTTCGACAGAGTCAATGCTATTGAGGATGAAGGAGATAGTGATTGTGACATGGATGAATGGATCCGTCCCTGCATTCCTGGTCAGAGTTTAGGCAACTGGTCCTCCGAGAAAGTTATCCAAGTGACGCGCCAGGAGTAATTTACTTTTGTTTTCTATTATGTTGAGTCCTACGCTCTGCCCAAGGCGTAGTGATATTTATTTATAGGGCTTGGATGTTTTATTTGCTATTTTTATCATCAATAAAGGACCTTTTTCATTCAAATATTTGATCCCTGTCTTTCTATTTTTTACTTTTTGCATCAACTCACATCAAAATGGCAATGTGTTTTCTTGTTTGTTGCACTCGTAATGAACATAAAACACCCATCATGCAGGTTCCTTTGTTCAGATTCCACCCATGACTTAGCTATGGCTCGATATGACTTTGACAATCCCATCTATCAGGCCGAAGAAGAGACTGACGAAGACTGTGACTTACCAGAAGAATTAGCCAGGCTACTGAAACAGGAGGAAATGGTTATTCTACCTCATCAGGAGGAAGTTGAGACTGTTAATCTGGGAACCGAGGATGTTAAACGAGAAGTAAAGATTGGGGCTGCCCTGGAAGACACTGTTAAGGGAAGACTGATTGAGTTACTTCGCGAGTATGTGGATATCTTCGCTTGGTCTTACCAAGACATGCCCGGACTTGATACTGACATTGTTTCACACCGGCTGCCGCTTAAAGAGGGTTGTACTCCAGTCAAGCAGAAGTTGAGAAGGACGAAACCAGATATGGCTGTCAAGATCAAGGAAGAGGTTCAGAAACAGTTGGACGCCGAATTTCTTGCTGTGACAAATTATCCTCCGTGGGTTGCTAATATTGTACCTGTACCTAAGAAGGATGGGAAGGTCAGGATGTGTGTGGATTACCGAGATTTGAATAGGGCGAGCCCGAAAGATGATTTCCCGCTCCCCCACATTGACGTGTTAGTGGACAATACTGCTCAATATTCTGTGTTTTCCTTCATGGATGGCTTCTCTGGGTATAACCAAATCAAAATGGACCCAGAGGACATGGAGAAAACTACGTTCATAACACCGTGGGGAACATTTTGCTACAAGGTAATGCCCTTTGGATTGAAGAATGTTGGGGCAACCTATCAGCGGGTGATGGTGACTCTCTTTCATTATATGATTCACAAGGAGATCAAAGTCTATGTTGACAACATGATTGCGAAGTCACAGACAGAGGAAGAACACTTGGTAAACCTCCAGAAGTTGTTTGAAAGGTTGAGGAAGTTCAGATTGAGGTTGAATCCGAACAAGTGCACTTTCGGCGTGAGGTCTGGTAAATTGCCAGGATTCATTGTTAGTGAAAGAGGTATAGAGGTTGATCCTGCAAAGATAAGAGCCATACAGGAGATGCCTGAGCCAAGGACAGAGAAAGAGGTTCGTGGTTTCTTGGGGAGGTTGAATTACATTGCCAGGTTCATCTCTCATCTGACAGCTACATGTGAACCAATTTTAAAGTTGTTAAGAAAGGACCAAGAGGTCAGGTGGAATGAAAATTGTCGAGAGGCGTTTGAAAGGATAAAGACGTATTTGCAAGAACCCCCAGTCCTTATGCCACCGATGTCTGGGAGACCGTTGATTATGTACCTTACGGTTCTTGAGAATTCGATGGGTTGTGTGCTTGGTCAACACGACGAGACGGGTAAGAAAGAGCACGCCATTTACTACCTGAGTAAGAAGTTCACTGATTGCGAATCGAGATACTCTATGCTGGAAAAGACATGTTGCGCACTCGCTTGGGCAGCCAAGCGCTTAAGGCAGTATATGTTAAATCACACGACCTTGTTGATTTCGAAGATGGATCCGATTAAGTACGTGTTTGAGAAGCAAGCATTTTCTGGAAGGATAGCCCGTTGGCAGATGGTTTTGACAGAGTACAATATTCAGTATGTTTCTCAGAAGGCCATTAAGGGAAGTGTTCTGTCAGAATATCTTGCTGATCAGCCAGTCGAGGATTATCAGCCTATGAAGTTTGAGTTTCCAGACGAGCATGTTATGTTTCTGAAAATGAAGGATTGCGAAGAGCCTCTGCCTGACGAAGGACCTGAGATTGGATCACAGTGGCAGATGATTTTTGATGGGGCTGTCAACTCGTATGGCAATGGAATTGGGGAAATCATTACAACTCCGAAGGGTTCTCATATACCTTTCACTGCCCGGTTAGCATTTGTGTGTACCAACAACGAGGCGGAGTATGAAGCATGCATCATGGGTTTAGAAGAAGCAATTGATTTAAGAATTAAGAACCTCGATGTCTATGGTGATTCCGCGTTGGTGGTTAATCAGATTATAGGAGAATGGGAGACTCGTCAGGCAAATTTGGTACCTTATAACAACTATGCCAGAAGGTTGTTACCGTTCTTTGATAGGGTGGATTTTCACCACGTGCCCCGAACTGAGAATCAGATGGCTGATGCGTTGGCGACATTGGCATCCATATATAAGGTGAACCGTTGGAATGAAACTCCGTCGATTAGGATCATGCGTCTGGATATACCGGCTTTTATGTTTGCAATTGAAGATGTGTCTGATGGCAAACCGTGGTATCATGATATTAAGGTTTTTCTGAAGAGACAAGAGTACCCAGAGGGTGCCTCCACCAAGGATAAGAAGACTCTGAGAAGGTTGGCAGGGAACTTCTTTCTGAACAAGGATGATGTGTTATATAAGAGGAACTTCGATATGGTCTTGCTACGTTGTGTTGATGAACACGAGGCAAGCTCATTGATGGAGGAAGTTCACGAGGGTTCTTTTGGTACTCATTCCAGTGGACATACCATGGCTAGGAAGTTGTTGAGAGCAGGATATTATTGGATGACTATGGAGTCTGATTGTTTCAGGTACGCTCGGAAGTGCCATAAATGCCAGATTTATGCAGATAAGATGCACGTACCGCCCACGCCTCTAAATGTGTTGTCATCTCCTTGGTCGTTTGCAATGTGGGGTATAGATATGATTGGAAAGATTGAGCCTACTGCTTCCAATGGGCATCGTTTCATTTTGGTTGCCATTGGCTATTTCACAAAGTGGGTGGAGGCAGCCTCGTACGCCAATGTCACCAAGCAAGTGGTAGCCCAGTTTATAAAGAAGGACATCATCTGTCGTTATGGGGTCCCGGAGAGAATCATTACTGATAATGGCTCGAACTTGAATAATAAGATGATGAAGGAACTATGTCAGAGTTTCCAGATCGAGCATCATAATTCCTCTCCGTATCGTCCAAAGATGAATGAGGCTGTTGAGGCGGCAAATAAGAATATCAAGAAGATTGTGCAGAAGCTGGTGGTAACGTATAAAGACTGGCATGAGATGTTACCTTATGCTCTACATGGTTACCGTACTTCGGTGCGTACGTCAACTGGGGCGACCCCTTTCTCATTGGTGTACGGTATGGAAGCAGTTTTACCCTTAGAGGTCGAGATTCCATCTTTGAGAGTTCTGGCAGATGTGAAGCTTGATGAAGCTGAATGGGTACGCTCCAGGTTGGATCAGTTGAACCTCATTGAAGAAAAGAGATTGGCAGCCATCGCACATGGTCGTTTGTATCAGAGCAGGATGAAGCACGCCTTTGATCAGAAAGTGCGCCCTCGGAATTTTCAGACAGGTGAATTGGTTTTGAAAAGGATTCTTCCTCCTCAGACAGATCACAGGGGCAAATGGACTCCAAACTATGAAGGGCCGTATGTAGTCAGAAAGGTTTTCTCTGGTGGAGCCTTACTACTTTCAACTATGGATGGCGAAGATGTTACCTCCCCTGTGAATGCAGACGTAGTCAAAAAATACTTCGCATAAAAGAGACCCGCTGGACATAAAAAGAAAATCCAGGCAAAAAAGGGGCATCCCGGCGAGCCATAAAAAGGAAAAGGTTCGGGCAAAAATTAGGGATAAAATGTAAAAAGAGATGTGTAAACCCGCAAAGTTGAAAACCTGAAAAGGCAACTTTGGCAAAAATGGGTATCCCGGTGGATTGAAAACCCGAAAAGGGCGATCCAGGCAAAAGTTAGGGATTTATAAGTGAAAGGCTACGATCTACGTTCGATCTGTGAAGCACTCTCAATACCTGGAAATTCTGAAAGAAAGGAATTGGTACAGTTAGTCTCTTCGAAGGTCAAGACATTTGTGGATAAGCAAGTCATACGGGTCATAGCTGAGTCGAATCATGGTGGATATCTGTTCCCACATTGCCGACATGTGTATTTTCTTTTTGTTTTTTGCGCAATTACCTCTTTCTAGGAATTGCTTCCAAATGTAAATGCCTATTTACAGGCCACTTTTCTCAATAAAATATTCATTTCATTCAAAGATCTTTCTGTTGCTTGTTTTACTTTTACTGTTTTGTTTGCAAAAACGTTCGATATTTTTATTAAACATTGCATATAAAACTTTGAGCTTTGCGAAGCATAACGAAAAGCAGTAGAAATTACTTAGGCGTTAACAGTGATAGTTATGTCATGGCATTCTCCTTTTGTTGTTGTTATTTGACTTGCAGGGCAACAACATTGTACTCCCCAGCATCGAGATTGCTCCTTCCCCAACAGGGCAACCGTTCCTCAGCAGAGCAGACTTCCCCCAGCAGAAGACTTGGAAAGTATTTTCTCTGAATCAAGACGTTATTTCCCCACAGAATCATGGTGCTCACTTCCCCCATCCAGTCAGGAAGTGTACTTTCGCCAATAATGTCATATTCTAATCCCCAGCAAGGTGGGGGTAAGGGTACTCTTCCCTTCAGCAGGTTAAGTTCAGAAGTATCCCCCAAGCAGGATGGTATTATGGGTTGGTATCCCCCAGCAGGTCTTAAGCCCGTCTGTTGTTGGCAATCCTCGGCAACAAACTTTCGGTTCCGTTATTGGCGTCCATTCTCAACTCCTCCAGCAGAGAGGAAATCTCAGGTTTTGGATGTTACCTTCAGTAGAGGACAGGTATAATCCCCGGTAGTGTGGATATTCTTTTGGGACTTCATCCCCAGCAAAAAGTGTTGATCCAAGGAGTCGATCAGTGTGATCCTTCTCAGCAGAGTTCCTAGGTTCAGAGGACAATTTATTTTTGTCATCCCCGTCTAAATTGATCTTTTCTCTCCGGCATTTATTTTGCTGGAGGGACCCTTTTTACATATCATAAGCATTGCATCCTCAAAACGCATAGCATTTCCACTTCGTGTGGAGCATTACGGCAAAATTCAAACATTTGCATTCCAAAGCATAAGCCAGGTTTGATACTTTCCTTGCCAGTTCTCTTTCTCAGCAGAGATGGCATAACTCAGGAGATTTTGGAGGGATGCGTTTCTCATACTTGTGCTCCCCGACAGAGTCTTTTATTTAGACTTCACCTTCCCCAACGGAGTCATCTTATCTGTGGAACAGGAGTCCATTAGAAGTTTGTCTTTGTTTGCCTCATTTTGGCCTTTTTCTTTTGTGAGTCTTGTTTCACGTTATCCCCAGTGAAGTCCACTTTATGTTGGTTATCCTTTGTGGGTACGATTGAGGTCGTATTCGTGTTTTCTTTGCGGGTAGAGTGATTGAGGCCAGTCTTCCTTTGAGGGTACAATTGAGGTTGTATTCATTTTGTGGATGCGATCGACGTCGTATTCGTCTTTTCTTTGCGGGTAGAGTGATTGAGGTCAGTCTTCCTTTGAGGGTACAATTGAGGTTGTATTCGTTTTGTGGATGCGATCGAGGTCGTATTCGTCTTTTCTTTGCGGGTAGAGTGATTGAGGTCAGTCTTCCTTTGCGGATGCAATTGAGGTTGTATTCGTTTTGTGGGTGCGATTGAGGTCGTATTCATATTTTCTTTGTGGGTAGAGTGATCGAGGTCAGTCTTCCTTTAAGGGTACAATTGAGGTTGTATTCGTTTTGAGGGTGCGATTAAGGTCGTATTCTTATTTTCTTTGTGGGTAGAGTGATTGAGGTCAATCTTCCTTTGCGGATGTAATTGAGGTTATATTCATTTTGTGGGTGCGATTGAGGTCGTATTCATGTTTTCTTTGTGGGTAGAGTGATCGAGGTCAGTCTTCCTTTGTGGATGTAATTGAGGGTGTATTCGTTTTGTGGGTGCGATCGAGGTCGTATTCGTATTTTCTTTGTGGGCAGAGTGATTAAGGTCAGTCTTCCTTTGAGGTTGTATTCGTCTTTTGGGTACGATTGAGGTCGTATTTGTTTTTTCCTTGTGGATATGGTTGAGGTCATATTCCTTATTTTTTAGCACACTCTTTCTCGTTATTCTTACCATAAGCAAATTTCCGGGGCTCTTTCAGTATTCAATCCCCGTGTACCCTGGAATGTCTGAGAGCCGTTGCTATCACACCTTCAGGACCAAGTTGATTGAATAGGGGCAGCTGTTGCACCCCAAAATTTGCTCTTCTTACTTTATTACTAACTGGCTTATGTTGCATTGCATTTTGCATTATCATGTGTGCATATCATTGGTTCTTAGCACGGGGTCAAGGTGCCTGAGGCAGTGCTTCAGAGGGTCAAGCAAGAGTCCTGGTATTGTCCAAGAGGGCCCAGGTGGATCATCCTCTCCTAACCAGTGCATAGATTAGGGTTTTGAGATTCTTGGGTTTATTACTTCAATAGGCAAGCTCCTTGGGTGTTTATCATCATCAAATCGCATATCTTATCTTTGTTGGAGAGGATACACATCATATTCAGAGGAATTTGGAGTTGGAGACTGTGCTATTTCCTCCTAGACTGAGGGTACCACAACTAGGGTTTGCTATAAAGTCAGTTTATTTCTGATTTTTTGGGCAAGACTTGATTCCATGGTACTCCTTGGGTCCCTAAATACCTAGGGATGGGAGGTTGTCCATCAGTTTGGTTCAGGAGAAGTTCAATTGGCCAATGGATTGAAAATCAGTTGAATTGGGTAAAAGTCAACAGTGAGAGGAGAAGTCAACTGTGGAATTTTGAGGTTCTCTCCAAGGTTTTCAAAGTCTCACATCCTCATATGGTCCTCAAGGGTCAAGTTTCATACATATTTGTCAGGAATCAGGGGTTGGTGCAAAGTTTCTAAATTTGGAAAGTGACCTATAATGAAAAGTTTCCTTTTTTGGCAAGTTCCTGCACTGCATTCAACTTGACTTTTCATCATCAAGAATGCTTCAAATGATTTTTTCTCCAACATGAAAGTTGAAGATCTTTTTCTCCTCTTTCCAACAAGTACTAGTGTGTCTCTATATCTTTTGTGAAACTCCAGTTATGATCAAAAGAAGACAAAGTGGTTTTTAGGGTTTCTCATGATCCCATTTTCACAACTTTGGGCATAATGACCTATAATCAATTCCATTGCTTCATGCCACATTCAAATATTAAAAGACATTCCTTGAGGATTATTTTGGGCCCAAGAATGAAGAAATTCCATGATGTGTTCTTCACTTATTCTCCATTGTTCAAAAATGCCAAATTATTCAAAAGTCATGAATCAAAAAAGTTTCAAGGCCCATAAAAAGGAAAAGGTTCGGGCAAAAATTAGGGATAAAATGTAAAAAGAGATGTGTAAACCCGCAAAGTTGAAAACCTGAAAAGGCAACTTTGGCAAAAATGGGTATCCCGGTGGATTGAAAACCCGAAAAGGGCGATCCAGGCAAAAGTTAGGGATTTATAAGTGAAAGGCTACGATCTACGTTCGATCTGTGAAGCACTCTCAATACCTAGAAATTCTGAAAGAAAGGAATTGGTACAGTTAGTCTCTTCGAAGGTCAAGACATTTGTGGATAAGCAAGTCATACGGGTCATAGCTGAGTCGAATCATGGTGGATATCTGTTCCCACATTGCCGACATGTGTATTTTCTTTTTGTTTTTTGCGCAATTACCTCTTTCTAGGAATTGCTTCCAAATGTAAATTCCTATTTACAAGCCACTTTTCTCAATAAAATATTCATTTCATTCAAAGATCTTTCTGTTGCTTGTTTTACTTTTACTGTTTTGTTTGCAAAAACGTTCGATATTTTTATTAAACATTGCATATAAAACTTTGAGCTTTGCGAAGCATAACGAAAAGCAGTAGAAATTACTTAGGCGTTAACAGTGATAGTTATGTCATGGCATTCTCCTTTTGTTGTTGTTATTTGACTTGCAGGGCAACAACATTGTACTCCCCAGCATCGAGATTGCTCCTTCCCCAACAGGGCAACCGTTCCTCAGCAGAGCAGACTTCCCCCAGCAGAAGACTTGGAAAGTATTTTCTCTGAATCAAGACGTTATTTCCCCACAGAATCATGGTGCTCACTTCCCCCATCCAGTCAGGAAGTGTACTTTCGCCAATAATGTCATATTCTAATCCCCAGCAAGGTGGGGGTAAGGGTACTCTTCCCTTCAGCAGGTTAAGTTCAGAAGTATCCCCCAAGCAGGATGGTATTATGGGTTGGTATCCCCCAGCAGGTCTTAAGCCCGTCTGTTGTTGGCAATCCTCGGCAACAAACTTTCGGTTCCGTTATTGGCGTCCATTCTCAACTCCTCCAGCAGAGAGGAAATCTCAGGTTTTGGATGTTACCTTCAGTAGAGGACAGGTATAATCCCCGGTAGTGTGGATATTCTTTTGGGACTTCATCCCCAGCAAAAAGTGTTGATCCAAGGAGTCGATCAGTGTGATCCTTCTCAGCAGAGTTCCTAGGTTCAGAGGACAATTTATTTTTGTCATCCCCGTCTAAATTGATCTTTTCTCTCCGGCATTTATTTTGCTGGAGGGACCCTTTTTACATATCATAAGCATTGCATCCTCAAAACGCATAGCATTTCCACTTCGTGTGGAGCATTACGGCAAAATTCAAACATTTGCATTCCAAAGCATAAGCCAGGTTTGATACTTTCCTTGCCAGTTCTCTTTCTCAGCAGAGATGGCATAACTCAGGAGATTTTGGAGGGATGCGTTCCTCATACTTGTGCTCCCCGGCAGAGTCTTTTATTTAGACTTCACCTTCCCCAACGGAGTCATCTTATCTGTGGAACAGGAGTCCATTAGAAGTTTGTCTTTGTTTGCCTCATTTTGGCCTTTTTCTTTTGTGAGTCTTGTTTCACGTTATCCCCAGTGAAGTCCACTTTATGTTGGTTATCCTTTGTGGGTACGATTGAGGTCGTATTCGTGTTTTCTTTGCGGGTAGAGTGATTGAGGCCAGTCTTCCTTTGAGGGTACAATTGAGGTTGTATTCATTTTGTGGATGCGATCGACGTCGTATTCGTCTTTTCTTTGCGGGTAGAGTGATTGAGGTCAGTCTTCCTTTGAGGGTACAATTGAGGTTGTATTCGTTTTGTGGATGCGATCGAGGTCGTATTCGTCTTTTCTTTGCGGGTAGAGTGATTGAGGTCAGTCTTCCTTTGCGGATGCAATTGAGGTTGTATTCGTTTTGTGGGTGTGATTGAGGTCGTATTCATATTTTCTTTGTGGGTAGAGTGATCGAGGTCAGTCTTCCTTTAAGGGTACAATTGAGGTTGTATTCGTTTTGAGGGTGCGATTAAGGTCGTATTCTTATTTTCTTTGTGGGTAGAGTGATTGAGGTCAATCTTCCTTTGCGGATGTAATTGAGGTTATATTCATTTTGTGGGTGCGATTGAGGTCGTATTCATGTTTTCTTTGTGGGTAGAGTGATCGAGGTCAGTCTTCCTTTGTGGATGTAATTGAGGGTGTATTCGTTTTGTGGGTGCGATCGAGGTCGTATTCGTATTTTCTTTGTGGGCAGAGTGATTAAGGTCAGTCTTCCTTTGAGGTTGTATTCGTCTTTTGGGTACGATTGAGGTCGTATTTGTTTTTTCCTTGTGGATATGGTTGAGGTCATATTCCTTATTTTTTAGCACACTCTTTCTCGTTATTCTTACCATAAGCAAATTTCCGGGGCTCTTTCAGTATTCAATCCCCGTGTACCCTGGAATGTCTGAGAGCCGTTGCTATCACACCTTCAGGACCAAGTTGATTGAATAGGGGCAGCTGTTGCACCCCAAAATTTGCTCTTCTTACTTTATTACTAACTGGCTTATGTTGCATTGCATTTTGCATTATCATGTGTGCATATCATTGGTTCTTAGCACGGGGTCAAGGTGCCTGAGGCAGTGCTTCAGAGGGTCAAGCAAGAGTCCTGGTATTGTCCAAGAGGGCCCAGGTGGATCATCCTCTCCTAACCAGTGCATAGATTAGGGTTTTGAGATTCTTGGGTTTATTACTTCAATAGGCAAGCTCCTTGGGTGTTTATCATCATCAAATCGCATATCTTATCTTTGTTGGAGAGGATACACATCATATTCAGAGGAATTTGGAGTTGGAGACTGTGCTATTTCCTCCTAGACTGAGGGTACCACAACTAGGGTTTGCTATAAAGTCAGTTTATTTCTGATTTTTTGGGCAAGACTTGATTCCATGGTACTCCTTGGGTCCCTAAATACCTAGGGATGGGAGGTTGTCCATCAGTTTGGTTCAGGAGAAGTTCAATTGGCCAATGGATTGAAAATCAGTTGAATTGGGTAAAAGTCAACAGTGAGAGGAGAAGTCAACTGTGGAATTTTGAGGTTCTCTCCAAGGTTTTCAAAGTCTCACATCCTCATATGGTCCTCAAGGGTCAAGTTTCATACATATTTGTCAGGAATCAGGGGTTGGTGCAAAGTTTCTAAATTTGGAAAGTGACCTATAATGAAAAGTTTCCTTTTTTGGCAAGTTCCTGCACTGCATTCAACTTGACTTTTCATCATCAAGAATGCTTCAAATGATTTTTTCTCCAACATGAAAGTTGAAGATCTTTTTCTCCTCTTTCCAACAAGTACTAGTGTGTCTCTATATCTTTTGTGAAACTCCAGTTATGATCAAAAGAAGACAAAGTGGTTTTTAGGGTTTCTCATGATCCCATTTTCACAACTTTGGGCATAATGACCTATAATCAATTCCATTGCTTCATGCCACATTCAAATATTAAAAGACATTCCTTGAGGATTATTTTGGGCCCAAGAATGAAGAAATTCCATGATGTGTTCTTCACTTATTCTCCATTGTTCAAAAATGCCAAATTATTCAAAAGTCATGAATCAAAAAAGTTTCAAGGCCCAATTTAAATGTGGTGTGATTAGCAACTCAAATGCAAGTGATCCATCATGAAACTTTCAAATATCCATGCATGGAGGAGGTGTGCTTAACATAATGTGATTTTTCAAAATAATTCAAAAACTCATTAAACAATTAATCACCCAAGCCCAATTCATCATCAGAAGAAAACCCTAGCCTATTTAAGCTCATCCATGCACTGGTTAGACAGAGTTACACGTGATATTTTTGGAGAAAAAGAAAGTGAACCCTAATTCTTGAATTCCTTGGATCTCTCAATCTACAAGGAGTTTCTTCAAAGTTCTTCCACAAACCTTCTCTTGGTGATCTCTAGAGTGCAAATCAACCACCATTCGCAGCCAAATGCAAGTGAACGTGTAGAACTATCTCAGGTTGGAAGGATTTTTAAGGATCCTAAAACTCTCCTTTTTTATATGCATATTGACGTGTGATGATTGGTGATTACCTTGATCTATTTATTTTTAATTTTGGACGTGTGGTTTGCTTGTAATATGGATTTAAAGTTTTGTGCCCTAATGGTTTTTCATTCGTTTTTTATTATACACTAACAATTTGGGGTTTTTGATGCCATATTTGGATTCCTGACGAAATTCTGGGTCGGATAGTGTACCCCATTGCATTTTCTGAGCAGTTTGGTGGTTGTAGGTGGTGGCCGGAGGTAGGGTTCCGGCGGCTGGCGGTGGTGGCCGGCGAACCAGTCCAGCGAGAGGATCCAAGGAGGAAGAAGAAGTCCTGGCCGTCCATTCTCTTCATCCGACGGTCCAGGGTGTGCCACATATTTTTCTATTTTATTTTTTTTTCTGAATTTAAACTAGTGATCAGGTGGACATTACCCCATGCCCTTACCATGTGCCATCTAATTGTTTCATTTTGTTTCATTTACTTTTCATTGCCGTTGACCAATCCTGGGCCACGTGATGGATCGTATGGTGGAAAACACGCCAGCACATTAAAATAACATGTGCCTGGCACATGGCATTCCACGGTATGCTGCTCTTTTTATTTTTTTTTCGCTGATGGGTTGGGCCGCTATTCGCACCCCCCAGCTTCAGCCCACTTCAATTTCCACTTCATTTCTGTTACTTAACGCACCCCCAGCCCATTTTATTTCTCTTTTATTTTATTTAATTTAACATTTTCATTTTTTATTATTAAAATTACATTATTGCATTTAAAAAATTCTAATAAAATTCATGCATCATATTTATCATTTTATAAATTTTTTACAAATTTTATTTTTTATTTTTATTTCATTTTTATCATTTAAATTAATTATTTAGTCTATTTTCTTTTTGAATTATCCATATAATGTATACTTAATTTCTTTATTTTATTTCTCTGCATCCGTAAAATATTTTTTATCCGTTCTTTTTGCATTTGTTCACTAACATTCTAAAATGCATTAAAATATTTTTCTTTCATTTTTAAATTTATTTCATATTGCATTTTGGTCCTTCCTTTTGGCACACTAAACCCTACTTCTCACCTGAACTTTGCCTAATTATTTAGATGACTAATATCTTGATTTTTTGTAGCTATTTTTGATATTTGGTTTATCTCTGGTTGAATAATATTGATGTTTAATTTGGGAATTTTAGGAGTTACTTTTCTAATTATTTGATTTATTTTCACTTGAGATCTGCTTATGTGTGTGTTTCTGATCATGCCTAGGTCCTTGTTTGAAAGGCACTTGTGCCATTTGCTTTGGGGTTGCTTCCTTTAACTTCTGAGTTCATGTTTGGATTATTATCATTATTGTTTGCCGTTGCTTGATTTTCATTTGCTTTGATATTATTTATGTCTGTTTCTCACTAACCCTTTATGCAGGGACTAAGGTAAGTTCTTTAAGGGTATGGATAAGTATCCATGGCCACCCTTACCTTTTCCTTCCCTTATCTTCTTCCTTTAGGATTTAGGTTGTCGTCAAACCTCACTAACCGTAGGTCACCCATGCATGATAACTTTAGGACTCATAGTCCCCCTTTAGAGTTACCCTTGTGTCTTCTCTCTTCTCATCTCAAATTTCTTTAAAACACTTAATAAGAATAAGGTGTATTGCGCACGAGCCTTAAGTATGGGGAATGAGAAATGAGGGGCTTCCTCTCATCTTTCTAAAGTGCTTAGCGAGCGTCCTGTCTTGGGACGATGCGTTAAGTATTCGCCCATGTGCCCTAGACTTTGGTGCAATGCAACTTAGGAACTAACTTAAGCCACTTCTGTCCTAAAAAACACAAACCAACTTCAAACCTTTTTGTCCTTCGGGATTTCCAAACTTAAAGGCTATTTTCAAAAAGGGCACATTGCCTTCCGTCTGAGTCGCAAACAGGCATCGACCCTAACTGCCGGACGCGAACTTAACGTCGCTCATAAAAAACACAAAAAGAACTTGGTCCGAACTACGTTGACTCTGAATTCCCCATTGCACAAGGGGGGTACGTAGGCCTAGGACGTCGACGTCCTACCGAGTCTGTCTTTGTCTTTCCCTCTCTGTTTTAGTACAGCCCTAGATGATAGTATAACTCACCCTCAGAATAGACAACAAGCGTGGATCCCATCGAGTACGATGAACGCGTGGGGTGCTAGCACCTTCCCCTTGCATAACCGACTCCCGAACCCAGGATATGGTTGCGATGACCATTCCTTTCCCTCTTCCTCAAGTTTATGCGGTGTTCCCTTTCCCTCTCTTGGGATAAATTTACACGGCTGGCGACTCTGTTTTTTCCGCGCCACTCTCGCGTTTGTACCTGGATAAAAATCCTGGGAGCGACAGTCACTTCCAGCTCTCTGTAATCTTGCTCAGTTCTTCCTAGGTAGGTGTTGATAACCTCAGGAGAAAATTCAATACACTTACCTCTCACATATACTTTTCTAAAGTCCACACTCCTTCTGTCAGTAATGTCCACAGGAATGTTTACAACAAACTCCTTAACTAGTCCATCATAACATTTGGAGAATCCAGAAATAATTTTTATCAACCCAACAAACTTAATCAGCTCCATAACTTCTTTAATCTCCAGAGCATCTTTGCCAAGCTCTCTTTCCAGAGCCAATCTTCTTTGACACATAAACTTCCACATGTGAGCACTTCTAGCATACTGAAAAGAGATGTTGTCCACAGGTACATCGGGGACCTTATCAGCAATCCTCTTCAAAATTGACCTTCTCACTGGAGTGATGTCTTGAACATCCTCATCAACATCAAACTCAGAGTCAGATTCTTCCCTTATCTTCCTCTTTTTGGATGATACAGACACCTTGCTCCAAGACTTTGTAGGGCCAACAACAGGAGTCTTCTTCTTTTTGCTTTAAGTTCTCATCTTAGGAGATGACTCAACAGTCTTCCCTTTTCTATACTTCAATCTTTTTGCAATACCTGGAATTGCATTGCCAATAACCTCATTGTCTGACAGATTCTTAACATCCACAACCTCAACATGCTTCTTTCCTTTGGGGCTAGAAGAAACTTCCCTAGCAGGTGATGTTCTAACATCAGGTTCAACATCAACCCTAGCTACACCATTAGGATCAACATCAGTTTTAGCATCTTCAATGACAGAAATAGCCAACCTGTGAAAATTGGTTTCAGCTGGTTGCATGTCATCCTTTTTACCTTCAGATTTCACAGCAGCCATTTGAGCCAAAGGTCTTGATATTCCAGCCACAAGAATCCCTTTCTCAAAAATCTTAGTGACAATCTGACCTATACTTTTATCAACATCTACAGTCTCTTCCTCATTCTGATTTCCAACAGCTTGAGGAGTAGAGGTCCTAGGAGCAGATTTATCTCCAAACAGAATGCTAGTAACAAACTCTCTACTTTTCCTATCATCAAATTTTTTACCAGCAGAATGATCAGACGATTTACCTGATGTATCATGAGAAGGCCTTTTTGTTTTCAGCTTGTCAGGTCTAATCTTAGAAGCTGGGATCATTGAGAGAGGGGCTATATCTAAAGCTTCATCCTCAGAAACCCCTTTCGTCGAAACCCTAGGTTTTGTGTGTGAGGGACTATTGGATGCAGACTTCTTGGAGGGAGACGACATTTGTTGAGACATTGTTCCTCTGTAGCAGCTGATGAACAAAGATGTGTTGAGACTTCTATTCTTTGGGGAGAAGACAAACAGACTATGAGGATTGATGTAGCGTGTGGAGACAAAGTGAGGAAATGATTGCATAGGGTAGGAGGGTTGCTTTTGTTGAGCACTTAAAAGCCAATAAATGTAATTTCCCCACCAAAATGTATCACATTTCAAAATTTTGAATTTTAATAAATATTCAGCACACGTCATTAACCTCTGTTTTCTTTTACACAGACCCAGTTTTCCTCTTACGACATCACAATGTTCAACACATATCTCCTTAGAGAAACTGTCATTACACCTCCTTCCTGTATGGTTATCCTCAATGATCTTGCTTTCCTTAAGATTAGCCCTAGAGTGTTTGGTGATACTAGGAATGTCACAGTAGGATGTCATGACATCATGCTTGACATTGCGATCAATCAGACTTTGTTTCACCTCTAGATGTTCTCCCTTTTTATCCCATAGATAGCAGTTGTCTTTGGACTTAGCACCCTTCATGACAACTTCACCTTTCTCATTAGTGACAATACATTCAGTTTTAGTAAAGTGAACTTTAAGTCCTTGCTCACATAGTTGACTAATACTGATCAAGTTGGCCTTCAATCCTTTGACTAATAACACATCATCTAGTCTAGGAGCACCTGCACAGTTCAGTCTTCCCACACCCTTGATTTCTCCTTTGACTCCATCTCCAAAAGTAACACAGCTGGAGTAATGTTCAACATTCAACAACAAACTCTTCATACTTGTCATGTGCCTAGAGCAACCACTATCAAAATACCAGTCCTCTTTGTCAGAACCAGTTAAAGACATCTGAGCTAACAAACAGGTGGTACCATCCTTGGGAATCCATTGCTTAACAACAGTAGGACTATCCTGATTCTGTCTAGGTTGGGGATTAGGTTGAGGATATCCATAGAGCTTGAAACATAAAGATTTCAAGTGACAAAATCTTCCACAATAGTGACATCTCCAGCTTTGAAACTCTTCTCTGAAGTGATTAACATGCCTTCTCTCTTGAGGATGTTTTCTGTTATACTACTGAGGCTGCCATCTCCCATAGTATTGAGACTGTCTCTTCCTGTAATGATGATTAGGCTGTCTTTTCCCATGATGATGGGGCTTTCTTCTGCCATAATAGTGAGGCACAGTATTATTAGGCCCATACATTTTCCCTTGATGTTGAGACATGGGTTGGGACATGTTATGTTTAGGTCTAGAGGCATAACCTTTCCCATGGTTTTGAGTCTTCTAATGAGGTACATATTGCTTGGGTACTGACATATGAGCTTTCCCTTGATGTTGAGACATCTGATGGGACAAGTTCTGTTTGATACCAGAAGAACTAGCATCTGAAGAGGATTTCTTTTCACCATTAAATCCTAGACCAGTCTTATCACTTGCTCCTTTTCCAGCCTGAAGGATTTCATCCAGAGTGTCAGTTCCACTATTCAACATTCTGATGGATTTGGTCATTTGATCAAGCTGGGATTTTAACAACAGAACTTCATTCTCAAGTTCAGCTTTATCAACCTTAAGCTGAGTAATAATTTTCTTCTGCTTCTCCCTTTCTTGACAAACCTCTTCACTTTTCAGACACAACTCTTTATAGGAGGTTGCTAGCTCTTCAAAGGTTAGATCATCATCACAAGACTCTCCATTAGAAGTACATATTCCAGTCAATGCCCTAACATGCTTGGCAGTCTCTTCATCACTCTCACTCTCAGTATCAGACCAGGAAACTGATAACCCCTTTTTGTGCTTCTTGAGATATGTAGGACATTCTTTTCTGACATGACCATAACCTTCACATTCATAGCATTGGACTCCTTTGTCAAGATAAGGCTTCTCCTCAGCTGTAGTTCTCTTGTTGATGTCAGATGAGATGTTCTTAACATTTGGTCTATAGTTCCTGTCCATTCTTTTTAACACCTTATTAAACTGTCTTCCTAGAAGGACTATGGCATGGGATAGCTCCTCCTGAGACTCAGGACTATTCTCTTCCTTAGCATCTTAAGAACAAGATACCAAAGCTATGCTTTTGGTCTTTTTTTCAGGTTCCTCATCCATCCCTAATTCAAAAGTTTGAAGAGAACCAATCAACTCATCCACCCTCATCTTGCTGATGTCTTGAGCTTCTTCTATAGCAGTCACCTTCTTTTTATATCTCTTGGGAAGGGATCTAAGATTCTTCCTTACCAGCTTCTCTTCAGTCATTTTCTCTCCAAGGGCACTAGAAGCATTTGACAGCTCAAGAATATTCATGTGAAAATCATGAATGGTCTCATCATCCTTCATCTTCATATTTTCAAACTTTGTTGTCAGTAGTTGAAGTCTTGACATCTTGACTTTGGAGGTTCCTTCATGAGTAGTTTTCAAGACATCCTAAGCTTCCTTAGCCACTTCACAAGTGTTGACCAGCCTAAAGATGTTCTTGTCAATACCATTAAAAATAGCATTCAAAGCCTTAGAATTTCCAAGCGCAAGTTCATCTTCTTCCTTGGTCCATTCTTCCTCAGGTTTCAGCTTAGATGTTCCATCTTTTTCAACAAAAACAGGATGTTTCCATTATTTTAAAATAGCCTTCCAAGCCTTGCTATCCAAGGACTTCAAGAAGGTAACCATGCGAGGTTTCCAATACTCATAATTTGAGCCATCTAGAATAGGGGGTCTATTCACAAATCCACCACTCTCCTTGTCCATAGTACCAGAAAGTAACAGCCCTAGATCTCACCCAGATGCAGAGCAGGATGCCTTCTCTGATACCAATTGAAATTCTGGTATCAGATGTGTGATGTTAAGTGTAATGTCACAATAACACAATCTGCTATAAGAACAAGGTAATAAAACAGCCAATCAACACAATGAATTGTTCACCCAGTTCGGTCTAACAACCTACGTCTGGGGGATACCAAGCCAGGGAGGAATATCACTCTTAGTAGAATTAAATTACAGACTCAACAATCCCAGTTGACAAACTCCTAATTTAATCTCTACCCAATGACCCTTCTACCTAAGAACCTCTTAGATATGAGATACCACTCACTCCCCCTTAATCACCTCAGTGATACAACTCAAAGATTACAAAGTTCACAACTTGATCTTGCTTAAAATCTTTGATAAAAAACAATACTCTCGTGCTTAAAAGCTTTAGAGAGGACAAATACAACTCAAACAAACTAAACCAATTCAAGCATGAATGGCTTACAAAACACAAACGAAAACTCTAACAACTGATACTCAGTATACACTCTCTATTCTCTGTCTCCACCAAGTAGGGTTGAGGCTGCTTTAAATATAAAACAGACTTGGGCTTGGACTCCTTGAAAATCTCTGATTTGATTTGCAATTAAAACAGACTTTATTCTTCAAATCTTCTCATATCATTCAGCCCTAAAAACAGAAACAAAATCTGCTCCACATATGATTGCACCATAATATATTTTTACCAAGATATTCGCCTGAAATCTTTCACTCACTTAAGCAAAAATCTCATCACCAACAAAAACACACGCAACCCTAATAACACATCAGACTGATATTCTAATGTTTTGCCAACTGATGTCAAGACATCATGTTTAACATCTGCACACAAAACTACAACCCAAAAAAAACTTAACATAAACTGAATGTTAGTAACTCATGTTAAGACATCAGACATATGACATCTTCAACACCAACATTGTTTTACCAAAATTCTAGCCAATAACAAGTACTAACATTAGGGTTTTGTTTCAACTTTTGGTTGTTTTGTTTTGAATACTAACTAATTTTCTTCATTGCTTCCCACTTCTTAGGGTTTGTTTCACATGGTGATGATGATGGTGGTATATATATATATATATATATATATATATATATATATATATATATATATATATATATATATATATATATATATATATATATATGAATTCATTCTGATAAGGTACATATATATGAATTCATTCTTATATTTTATATGAAATTTAGTTTGTTATATACTATGTATATTATTTGTTTCACTATCCTTTTATTGAAAATGCAATCAGTTAAATTGATATAGAACATTAGTTTATTATATATATATATATATACTATGTATATTATATATAGTTAAATTTAATACTAACTAATTTTCTTCATTGCTTCCCACTTCTTAGGGTTTGTTTCACATGGTGATGATGATGGTGGTACATACATATGAATTCATTCTGATAAGGTACATATATATGAATTCATTCTGATATTGTATATGAAATTTAGTTTATTATATACTATGTATATTGTTTGTTTCACTATCCTTTTATTGAAAATGCAATCAGTTAAATTGATATAGAAACTTATAATCTGAAAATTAGGATGTATTTGAAAACCAACCTTTATCATGTCAATATTTTCTGAATTGTATCTATTTCATTCAGCACATTTAATGTTCCTTAACATAAAATTTACGGTCCAATGGTCCGTTTGCTTCAATTCATTGATATCTTTTCTTATAGTTTACCTCATCATCGTCACTAATCATCGTGGTTGTTAAGATCATGATTGTTATGATGATAAAATCGCGATGATTTTTGGCGATGATGAGGTAAACTATAATAAAAGATATCGATGGATTGAAGGAAACCGATCATTGAACCATAAATTTTATGTTAAGGAACATAAAATGTGCCGAATGAAATGGATGCAATTCGGAAAATAGTGGTGTGTTTAAGTTGGTTTTCAAGAACAGTTTAATTTTCAGATTATATAGTTCTTTACCAATTTTAATGGTTGTATTTCTTTAATTAGGTGGATGGTAAAACAAGCAATATACATTTGTATTTAATAAACTAAGGGTACATTCCACAACGGTTGAGACACACAACCGTTGTGATTGTTAATATATATGACAACGGTTGATACTGATAACCGTTGTGATAGTTAATTTATATTACAACGGTTGAAATACCTAACCGTTGCAATATATCGCGCACTTCCAGAATACAACAAAGGTTTCCAGACCGTTGTAGAAACGACGAACTTACAATAACAATCTACATAACAACGCCTTTGCCCGCATCATTATATGTCATTCCCAACCGTTGCTAAATGGGTTTTTCATAGTAGTGCCTCCCCTTACTTGAAACTCCTCAGTTGGGCGACCATTTACAAGTATTGACATATAACTAGTAAAAACAACTGCAATAGACCATTCATCCAATTATCCCTAAATCCAATTTTTTCAACATAGATCTCAAAAAGTCTCAATCAACATAATCATAAACTTGAGCAAAAACCACCTTAAACAATACACTTTTTTTTTATTCTTGCAAAATCTAATATTTCATTAGTCACCAAAGCCCTATCCAAAATTTGTTTTCCTGGAATAAAAGCAGTTTGGTTACAAGACACTAATTTCCCAATCACTCTCATAAGTCTGGAGGCTAAAATCTTAGATATTACTTTGTACACACATCCTATTAAACATATAGGCCTATACTCATCCAGCCATTGGGGATTCTCCTTTTTGGGTATTAAGGCTAGAAAGGATGAAGTCATGGACTTTGTGAATCTTGCAACCTTGTGGAATTCTTGAACAAACTCAAATACTTCCACACCAATAATGTCCAAAAATATTTTCAGAAAATATATATTAAATCCATCAAGTCCATGGCTTTTGTCCCCATCACACTAAAAAATCACTTCCCTAATCTCCTCTTCAGAAAAGGCTTCTCTAACATTTCCTTTTTCTCAAGTGATAATGAATTAAAGTCTATTATATCCAACCTGGGTCTTGGAATACTCTTGTTCTGAAATTTAGAAGAAAAGTGATTTTGATGGCACCTTTTACCCCAACAACATCCCCAACTCTCCCAACCTCAGTTTGAACCGATACAATTGCATTCCTCCTAGTTCTAGATTTTAAAGTTGAGTGAAAGTATCTTGTATTTAAGTCACCCTCCTGAATCCATCTCTATTTGGGTTTTTAATTTACGATACTCTCCTTGTACTACAAGTTATTCCATATTGACTCATATACTTTTCTCCTTTTTTCTTGTACCTCCTCAAACACCTGACAATCTGACATCTGCTGATATAGCCACCCAAACACATTTGCATTCCACCATCTTAGTATTTCCCTTAAAAACTTGATTTTTTCCTTTTAAAACATAGTATTTTTTCCCTTGACCAAGTAAGAGTCTCATTCCTTCTTCACAAACCCCATAAAATCTTTATGATCATACCAATAATTATTCACTTTAAAGTATTTGGGTCCCTAATCTAGGTTACTAACCTTAGTCCACATAGGCCTATGATCTAAAATATCCTTATTTCTAGTCACCTGAGCTACAACCTTCCACTGATTTATCAAACCCTCAGATAATAGGAACCTATCTATTCTACTACAAGCCCTTCCATCTAATTTAAACTATGTGAACAAATTTTCTAATATAGGTAGGTCTATAAGTTCCATCAATTCAATGAAATTTCCAAATTCCTCAATTTCCACCCTTCTACTGCAACCCCTACCTCTCATTTCCTCCTTCGATTTAGTTGTATTAAAGTCCTCACCCACCCACCCACCCATTCCCTTGGTGCTAACTTATTTTTCTAGTTCATTAATTCCAACGTCAATAATCTCTTATTTATTAACATACAAGGTGAATATATGTTAAGAAAGTATCAATTCATACCTTTCCAATCTGCATTAATCTCATTGTAGCCACTACCCTTGAAACTAAATAGTGGTGTAATCAGTTTCTGCCTTCATATAGTTACAATTTCAACAGATAGACCTACAACCTCCTTTTCTGACCATTTACAATCCTTTGAAACCCACAAGCTATGCACCATGGTATCACTCATTTGTTTAATTTTTGTTTCTTGAATAAACATGATGTCAAACTTCCCTCTTGCTAAAATTTCCACGAGTCTCATTCTTTTGAAGGAATTACCACACCATATAATGTCAAAGTACCAATATTCATGGAACCTTGGTAATGACCTCCTTCAAAGCTTTGTGTCCACTATGATCCCTAACTTCTAGATTATGTACAATCCCTTCAAATACCTCATCATTTTCTTTTCCTTCAATACCTAATTCTTTGATAGAGTTTCACACCTTCGACGACAGATCTTCCACCGACTTCCAAAATCTTGTATTGACTCGATTAACATTTGAATCATTGCTAGAATCACAACAAAATATAGACCCCCTTGTGTATCTAGAAGAAGAATATGCTAAATCTACCAAAGCATGATTGGATTTTGATGGGGAATTATGACTAGGGAAAATTCTAGGGTTTTTTTTTCCGGTTTGGATTAGGGAAAAATAATAAGGAGCAAAAGGAATCTTCAATTTTTCATAGATCTCTGTCACTCCCCAATTTTTCCCCTCATTCAATAAATTGATACATACATCATGAAGTTTGCATCATCTACTTATCATAGCATACATTTCATCTTGCATAATTCCTAAAATGTCGACCAGAATAAATTTATGGATCTACAGACAAACCGATTGAACTAATTCTCAAATGTACGTAAAATTAGCGGGAGAAAAATTTCAAAATCGAGTTTGTAGACGTCAATGTTATTAATCTATAATTTTCGTAGTTTAACCTGGCGTGCTCGTTTTATTTTTTCAACTACTTTTTCGGTCGCATTTTGATTGGCCTGAGCCTTTTAACCGATCATTTTTTATTTCAAAATTTGATCAAAACTTGTATATTTTCGAGAAGTTTATTTTGCGCTGATCATTTTGATGCATTCAATTTAATTTTTCGAGCACTTTTGCGCCTGACTTTTATTCATTTTGAGTCCTTTTATTTTTATTTCTGTCAAAATGTTGGAAATAAATAAATATAATTTTCTATGTTTTTGTTTTGAATTAATTTTGATTTTTTAAAATAGTATAATTTAATTTAATTTAATTTGTTTCAAATTTATTTTGCACTTTAAAAGCACCAAAAGGGTATTATTGACACATGTAAAGTAATCTCATATAAGTATTTATTACTAGAGAGAGATAGATAGATAGATAGATAGATAGATAGACAGATAGATAGATAGATACATAGATAGAGAGAGAGAGAGAGAGAGAGAGAGAGAGAGAGAGAGAGAGAGAGAGAGAGAGAGAGAGAGAGAGAGAGAGAGAGAGAGAGAGAGAGAGAGAGAGAGAGAGAGAGAGAGAGATAGGAGAACTAATCCAAACCTGGTGCAACCGAATGGCGCCCACTCAATGACATGTTCTCTTATTGATTTTCAAATAGAACTCAATTTCTTCTTAAAAGAAAAAAAACCCCAACGTGATTTTCTTTCTATTCTTGCATCATACACATATCTCCCATTTTCATATTTCAAGAACAACAACTTCCATGATAAAAACCGCCCGCACCTCTCATTTTTTCCATCGATTTCATCTTCGCGCCCTTTCTCAACAGTTTATGCTACAACGCAACCTCATTAACACTATTCCACCATATTACTCCAATTACATTGCCATGTACATGTTACATAAAATCCTCCCTCGTTATTCACTCGTTCAATTTCATTCACTTTTCTTGTTGTTTTTTTTTACATTTTAATAACCCTTTGGATACTTTCAATTGCTAACACTTTGATAAACTCTTATTTCAATAGTTATTTTCTTCAGGAAACTTTTTGTTTTTTACTTTATGTCTATGAGAATTTGTTTTGGTTTCTTAATATACATCTATTTCTTATGTGGATTTAAAATAAAAATGGTAAGATGTAGTAACCGAAAGTCATCCCTCCGCAGGCTAAGCTTCTCCATTCATTTCCACGTAAATGCTTTCACTCTGTGAATTTATTTCCTTTATTTTTACTTGTATTACTTGTAATGAATTATTCCATGTATTTTTTTATTATAAGTCATTTTTTACTTTTCACACGTATTAAAAAATGTAATAATTGTGGTATGAAAAAGAAAAATTATGTAGAGTTTTACAAAATTGTCCTTCATTAATAGTATTGGAAAGACAAATTACATAATTGAAAGAAAAGAGAATAATAAATATTTAAGGGTATAATAGGAAAAATAACATTAATGATTCATTGGTATTATAAAACGACTTATATTGTGGTACAAAATATTTTCTCAAAGCGACTTATAATAAAAAACAGAGGTAGTATTTTTTTATGGTTTTGTTTATTTTATTTGTTAAATTTGTTTTGTTGTATAAATAATTTATTTTGTTTTTATTTTATTATTTATTTTGGTTTTATTAAATGATTTGTTTCAACATTATTTCTTTTTATTTTAAGTTTTCTTATGATAGTTAATTTTTTATTTCTATGTATTGGTCTATTATTTTAAATAGACTGTGTCCATGTAATACATAAAGTCATATAAGTATATGCTTGTGTTTGATGTTACTGTTTGGTTTATTATTGCGTTGCGATTTCAGAGTTTAAATACTATTTAACTTTCGAAAATCGTTTTAGACACATAGTGAAATTCTGGCCTATGCAGACAACAGGTGTCCTAACACATGTCAAGACATTGTGCAACATAATCATTTAAACTCAGAGGCGCAACAGCAGACTAATACATTGAATATCAGAACTGCATACTCACAGATGTCATGACATCTGATCCAACATGTCAGTCAAGAATAATAACAAAACTGTAAATTGCAGAATGTTAAATAAGACAGTATGTGTTAACCCAGATTGGTGCAACTCACCTACATCTGGGGGATACCAATCCAGGATGAAGACTTCACTATCTGTAGAACTGTTACAAAGCTAAACTCCCCCGTTTACAACTTTATACCTAACATCTACCCAATGAACATCTTTACCAAGGTTAAACTAAAAAGTTTAGAACCCTGATATGAGATACCCCACTCACATCCTAATCACAACCTGTGATATCTCTGTCTTCTGCCAATACAGAACCAGTCGCGGTTTCTTGACCTCTAAGTTATCTTGGAATTACTTCAAAGCTTCGTCCAAGAATAATACAACAACCATTACCTACAGGCTTCTGGTTGTGTCCCTGTACCTATGCCTTCCACTCTACATCCCATATCACAGAGTGGAGACTTAAAACTCCTAAGAGAGCCAACGACTCTCAAACCCTAAACCCTTATTCAACACAAGAGAACTCGGTTACAAAGTTACAAGTGATATAAAAAGTACAGTCTATTAACCCTAGGTCTAAGTCTCCTTATATAGTCTTCTGTTGTCTTGGGCTTTCAATCTTTTCTCCTTTATTCACTCTGCATATTCGCACCAAATCTTTGACAGATTTGTTTAATAATTAAACCTGCTATATTTGTAAAATGTTACGACATCTTCTTCAATAACTTTAATCTTGAGCAGATTTCTTCATCTTTATCATATTCATGTTTTACCAAAATTTCGTTAAACCACAGGAGCTTTCACATAGATCCAGTTGCTCAACTTCTTATAAAGTGATTCCTACATGAATCCACTTTAAGTTAGTTTAGAGCTAAATCCTGTTTCTTTTGATTTGAGTTTGTTTTCGGTCCCGTGGTTTACTCTTGGGCCTTCTTACAATGAGATCCTTATGTTTATATTTACTTGTTTGATGGCATGTATTTTTATCGTTTTATTATATCCTCATTGACAAAATGTACCCCTATCCCTTGTTTGTAATTTGTATTTTTTTTTCGCTTTTATTGCTCTTAGTTAGAAAAATAAATTAAAAAGACAAAACATAAAATCAACACTTTTCAAAAAGAACAAAGATAAACTCTCGATCCAACGCCGAGTATTTTTCTCAAATCAAACCATTTCAAATCATTACCATTATCCTACATTCTCAAACCCTTCACATTCAAATCATTTTTCAAATCCTATGTTTTATTATATCCCCATTGACAAAATGTACCCCCATCCCTTGTTTATCGTCCGCTCCTCACCTGTTTTACATAGCAAGCTATGTTTTTTTTCCTTGATTGAGACAACATAACTTTCGCTAAAATAGACCAACAAATAAACATTTCTACCCATAACTACGTAAGCCTTGAGTTTTATATTGCACCTGGAGATACACAGGAGTGAGGTTTAAAGTCTCGTCAAACACCCTAATAAAAATAAATCATTTTATCCAATTTTCCTTTCTTTAATAACTCGAGATAGCCTAACATTTCAAGCTAACACCAACATGCACAACTAACCTAATGGTTCCCGTTGAGTAAAATGGAAGTGAGTGTGCTAATACCTTCCCTTGCGTAATCGACTCCTGAACCCTGATTTGGTTGCGACCACCATATCTCAGTCGTTATTTTAAGGGTTTTATTGATATTTTCCCTTTCCCTCTTTGGGAATAAATAAATTTTGGTGGTGAATCTGTTAAGTATATCTCGTGAGCGTGTGATTACGCTCTGCGAGGCAGTGTTCTCATTTTTTGAGGTATGACTATCTCGACAAAAGGTTTTTTCTTACTGGGCCTTAGAATACATTATGGGCGACAAAACTTCCCTGGTGAGCAATATATTGGGTTAGATATCGACAAAGGTAGGCCCACTATTAGTGGTATACTATTCAACGGTGCCTCAACCCTTTCCACTCGAATATTGTTGTCTTTACCCGTTGACTCTCTCACTGACCCATTACCCATATGCCCTTTGACAATCCACCTATCACCATCTGCATTAAGTGTTGACTCTGCACACTCATTATGACAGGTCATATTTTATGATCCCCCTTTTTCAAGCTCCACATTTTTTGTCAGACTTTCTATAGATTTTGTTGTCTCCCCTCCCTCCATCTTGTCAAATGCATTGTGATTTTCCATATTTTCCAGGTTTCCTATTACTTTTATGCTAATATGAGACGTGGAACGTTTATAATGATTCTCCTCCATACCTTCATCATTGTTTTCCAAATTGTCTTCACCCCACTCACCTTCTTCATCCTCCGAGTTACTATCATCATGCAACTTACTTTTCATGGATTCTTTTGGCACCACTATTCTTTTAGGTCCATGCATGTCCTCTACTAATTTTATATTGTATATGTTATCATTGATTTCTACATTGAACGTTTGATTCGGAACCATGGAATACTTCGTTTGGATCAGAAATCTAGCCACATCCATCTTATTATACTGAACTCTGGTTTCATCATTTGAGCATACATACACCCAACAGAACTTGACACAAATTCAAAAAATTCTATTGACCAGGCATGACAAGGTAACCCATAACACCTCATCCTCGTAAGATTTTTGTTGTCGTCATCAGTTGGGGACCAAGGATATATCTCAAAAAACCATTGACCAACCCAGTCCTTAGCCTCGTTAACTAGGGCTTCTATCTCTCCCTCTTTAGTCTCTTATAGTAAACATAGATTTTCTCCTAAAAGAGTGACTTTAATTCTAATGTAGCCATTCGTATGAAAAGTTTCCTGGATATTGTATGTCATTACTGAAGTTTCAACCACTCCTACATAGACTTTCTAGAATATTTGCAATTTCTCATCCTTAACATTACACTGAAGATAAGCAAACTTAGGTATTGGCTCTTTTGCACTTCAACCCTACATATTTTTCCACTTATCCTCATTAACTCTTTAACGATGATTCATTGTACCACCAATCCTCGGTTCTTTCTCATTACGGACCTCCTCCCTTACAACTTGAGCAAATGACTTGATACTATTTTTCATCGTTGTTTGGTGAACACTGATTCCATTCCTCCTTAAAACATTTGCCTTTGGTTCATTTCCACCCTGCTCATTTACTCCAGCTACCCATACATGGCGCCTGCTCTGATTATCCACCTCCCTTCCACGTTGAAATCTTGGAATGTTTGCATGAATCTTCGTACCTTTTATGAAAATGCTGTCTAGTTTCACCGCAAGTATTCTTTCTTCCGCCACCTTCCTAAACCTCACAAATCCGCATCGTTTACCACGTTTGTCTCTTTTAGGAGGAATAACAACTTCTGCCATCAACCTAAATTCTTTGAATAACTCAAACATTTCTTTGGCTCCATAAGACTAAGGAAACCTTGTAAAGAAGAAGTTTAAAATATGCTCCCTCTGTTTGACCTTTTCCTTTTGTTGAATCCTAACTCCAAATCTCCCATTTTCCTGACTCCTCCGCCTAATCTTCATCCACCCTTGATCTCCCATTTCTAATTTTCCCTGTTAATATCGAATTTTAAAAAGCCACAATGATTTTGTTGGCTTTCATTTGCTTTTCCAGCTACCCATACATGGCGCCTGCTCTGATTATCCACCTCCCTTCCACGTTGAAATCTTGGAATGTTTGCATGAATCTTCGTACCTTTTATGAAAATGTTGTCTAGTTTCACCGAAAGTATTCTTTCTTCCGCCACCTTCCTAAACCTCACAAATCCGCATCGTTTACCACGTTTGTCTCTTTTAGGAGGAATAACAACTTCTTCCATCAACCTAAATTCTTTGAATAACTCGAACATTTCTTTAGCTCCATAAGACTAAGGAAACTTTGTAAAGAAGAAGTTTAAAATATGCTCCCCCTCTGTTTGACATTTTCCTTTTGTTGAAGCCTAGCTCCAAATCTCCCATTTGCCTGACTCCTCTGCCTAATCTTTATCCACCCTTGATCTCCCATTTCTAATTTTCCCTGTTAATATCGAATTTTAAAAAGCCACAATGATTTTGTTGACTTTCATTTGCTTTTCCATCTAGAGATCTTTAAATCATAAATTATTTGAATTAATTTATAAATAGAATTAAATCAATACAAATTAAACAATAAATTCGAGAAAACAAAATTATCAAAATATTTTTTTAATATATAACATAATAAACTATAAATTTAAAACATGTTTTTCCAAAATTGTGCTTAAGTGATATTAATTATGAATTTATTTATAAATATTTAATTTTTTTAAAAATAAATATTTTATTTAGAGTGAGCATAAAAAATTCATAATGTATTTTATTTTGACAAAATTGCAATTAAAAACAATTATTCATTTGGTAAGTACAATTCAAATAATAAAATATTATAATAATATTAGAATGTTAAAGTCCGATGCTTTTTAAAATATTAGTGTTGTAATAGTAATAGAATAAGTTGGTGGGGTGAGGTTCAATATCTCGCAGCTACAATATTTATACGTAATTCTAAATTCATAAGTGTGAATATCATCATGATTATTATTAGTTTTACACAGTGAACACTTAAATATCAATCACCAAAGTCTTGTTTAATGTTCACAATTACAATTGATATATATCAGATTGAAGTCAATACTTATCTTTAAAAACTTGTCAACACGACTATGATCACGAATATTGATATATATGTATTTTAAGTCAACTTTCTATTTAAAAATTAAAATTAAGTGTGAAAATAGTTTCTTTGTGGAGGGGACCACCAGAAAAATTATTGGTGTTAAAAAATTCATAACTGTGAATATATCAAGACTATTATTATTTTCACATAGTAAACAAAAGCTATAACTAAATATTAATTTACAGGCTCTTGTTTAATTTTGACATCTTTTTGTGTCTTAATACTTGATAACTGAATTCCACAATCACCTTGATATATATTATATTGGAGTGTTGAAGAGTAATTTAATATTTTAGTATTTAGCCTACGTGGTATTATTATTTGTGTATATATAATTTTGTAGTTGTCAACAGTTGTATCCACTGAGTATTGTAATGTAGTGTGTATGTAACTATTTTGCTGTAACCGTTTTAGCAGAGTAGTGGAAGTTTGTTATTCTCTCTCTTATCTCTTTTCATCCATATTCATATTTTTTATCTTGTGCACCAACAATTGGTATCTAAAGCTCCAGTTCAGATCCACAGGGAAACACGAGTGAACGATGAGACATTGTGTGATTGATTTCGTTTCTTGAGTTCATGGTGAACTTTTGACCGGAATCGTAACAAAATCACATTTTTTGATTCTGCGGGATTGGGAAACACTAGTGTTTGGTGAGATTTGAGTGAGCTGCACAAGGTCAAAGATGAATGGAAACAGTAATCTGGGTACCAAGCTTCCAGTGTTTGATGGCAAGAACTGGAATCGTTGGATGATTCAGATGCGTGTGTTATTTGGCGCTCAAGATGTTCTTGATATCGTCAATGATGGTTACGTTTCGGTTGCACTTTCAAAAGAGGCAACGGATGTGCAGAGGAATGCTCAACGTGATCTGAGGAAGAAGGATCATAAGACGTTATTCTACATCCATTAGTGTGTGGATGCGAACGTGTTTGAGAAAATTGTTGATTGGACGACGACGAAGGCTATATGGGACAAACTAGTACGGTGCTACGGCGGTGATGCATCAATGAAGAAGATGAAGCTTCTGTCTCCACATAAGTAGTATGAGAATCTCAGCATGAAGAACAATGAAAAGGTATCTGACTACATCTCTAGAGTGATTTTGATCACAAATGAGATGAAGTCGTGTGGAGAAACTCTCAGTGAAGAAAAGATCATTGAGAAGGTACTTAGATCTCTTACTCCTCAGTTTGATTACATTGTTGTAGCAATTGAACATTCTAAGTATCTGAGCACCATGAGAATAGAATAGCTGCAAAGCAGTCTAGAGGCACAAAAGTTGCGTCTGACTGAAAGAACCTCTGAGGGAGAGGTAGAGCAGACTCTGAAAGCTTCTTTTGTCAAAAAGGACCAGAAGTAGTCTTGGTCAAAGGCCAAGAAAAAACACGGTAGGTCTTAGAAGTTAGAAACATCAACTTCTAGAAGGCAGAAAAGTGCTCAGAAGGAGAATGAGAAGTATGACAAGAGAAAGGTTTAGTGCCGCTGTTGTAAGAAGTTTGACAACTTCACTGCTGATTGTTGGTCAAACAAGGAAATGAATTTAGAATAAGCAAATGTAGCCAGAAGATATTTTGATGATGAATTTGTGCTATTAATGGCTTATGAGTCTGATGATGCGTATTTGACAGACTGGTGGTATATGGGCAGTGGCTGCTCAAACCATCTTACTGGAATTAATAAATGGCTGGTTAACTTTGACTCTAGAAAGAGGACAAAGATCAGATGTGCTGATGATAAATACCCAACGCTGAAGATATGGAAATGTCAGAGGAGTTCTGAATAATGGTAAGGCAACAGTGATTCAGAATGTGTGGTATGTACCTGGCATGAAAAGCAATCTGATAAGTGTAGGTCAATTAATTGAGAAAGGTTTTTCATTTACCATGAAGGACAATTTTTTGTAGTTGTATGATTATAATCAGAAGCTGATTATGAAGTCAAAACAGGGGAGAATAGATCATTCAAAGTGAATGTTAAAACTGCAGACTTTGAATTCCTTAGTGCAACAAGTGTTGTGAAAGAAAGTGAGTTGTGGCATAAAAGATTTGGTCATTTAAAATTCAAAAGCTTATGGCATCTGAATTCGAAGAAGTTGGTACAAGGAATTCCTGCTATTAAGAAGCCAGAGAAGTCATGCAATGTGTGCATGAGAGGGAAACAACCAAGATTTCCATTTGCATCTGAAATAGCTCCAAGAGCAAAGCATGATTTGGGTGTGGTGCATTATGATGTGTGTAGACCATTTCCAGTACCTTCACTTAGAGGGAATAAATTCTGTGTGTCGTTTGTTGATTATTTTACAAGGATGACATGGGTATCCCTTTTAAAGTTCAAACACAAGGTGTTTGCTGAATTTAATAAATTCAGAATAAAGGCTGAGAATCAGAGTGGTCAGACTCTGAATATTCTCAGAACTGATGGTGGAGGTGAGTATAACTTTACCGAGTTCACAAAGTTATGTGAGGAGAATGGAATCGAGCATGAGGTGACTACTCCATACACTTCTAAACACAATGGTCTTGCTGAAAGAAGAAACCGAACTTTTCTTGAAATGACGATGGACATGCTGAAGGAGAAGAAGCTTCCTGGTCGGAAAAATAGCAAGTGTACTATTCTTACCGATGTAGTAATAAAAAGGAATTTCCCCGAATGTCGATCTCAAGGACTGCTTGACGATATAGATTTATGGTTTTATTTTAGTTAAATAAAAGCTTTGGGGTTTTGAAATTGTTTGGTTTAATTATAAAAACAATTGCGAATAGAAAAAGGAAATTGACTAAGTGGTTTTAACAAATATGAGTAAACTATGCTAGAGATGGTGTATGATTCGAATCAGTGACAACTCTGAATTAACACTGCAACAACTTATTTTAAATAATTAAGTACAGGTTCTTTAGAATGTTCACCCCTAATTCCTTAGTGAGAAAAACTTTGATTTCCTAACCTAATTACTATGTCCATGGATAATCACGTTTGAAATCAAGAAATCTATTATCAAGAATATTCCGGTTTCTATAGGGTATCCCTATTCCTAGGCAATATCTACTATAGAGTAATCTAGAGCAAAGCATTAACAACGGCGGTCCAGCCTAATCGTTAATCACAAATCAAACCCTATTTGTCTGACAGGGCAAGCATTAAGAATAGCTAGAGATAAAATCAATTATGAAAAAGAAAGATTGTTATTGCAATACTAATATAAAAGTCATTACAGATCCAGATCAGGGACACCTCCCTAACATTAAGGTCTAGTTACTCATATTATTCAAAAGAAAAACAAAACAAAGATTATACATTACAAGATAATATGATTACTTCGATCTTCAATTGCTTCCGCTCATGAAAACCTTCAGTTCTCAGATAGCCTTGATCTTTCCAATCTTTGATCGTTTAATCTTTTGCAACCAAAAAGTCCCTTTTTCTCTTGCCAAAACTCATCTAAATAGTAGAAAATTACTCAGATTGGTTGGAAATACCTAAAGCGCCCCCACAGCTTAACATACGGAAAAAATATGAAAAAAAAATCAGGAAATTAGCATCACCTGCTGACACGGGCCGTGTCAACCAACATGGGCGGCCGTGTCAGCTCACGGGATTTTATAACCGGAATTGTTTCGATCATAATTTTTGATCCGTAAGTCTGTTTTGGTCCCCGTTCGAAGCTCGGAAAGCTAATGAAGAAAAATATAACATAGTATAGGTAAGAGAGTTGGTTGCCCAATATATTTTATGTTTATTTTTTTTTTTGGTCCAGGCATCCTGACACGGGCCGTGTCGGGCCCTCTGTTTCCTTCCAAAAACTCTTCTGAATTCCCAGAACTTCCATTTTCTTCGCACGAGTCCTTTGGGCTTTTCCACTCAGACCTGAAACCATCAAAAACTACTAAACCAAAGCATAAAACGCAACATAATTGAAATAAAACAACAAATCATAAAATAAAAAAATAAAATACGAAAAGTAAAAGTAACTCGAAAAAACAATGAAAAGATAAAACAAAGTGTTACCAATTTTATGGATTTATGCCGAATAAGTGACAGAAACATAGTAGAAATGGTGACCAATCACTTCCTCACACCTTGTGGGGAGAAATTGTTGCCACTGCAGCATATATGCTCAACAGGTGTCCAACCAAGAAGCTGAAGGAAAGTTTTTCTTTAGAGAAGTGGACTGGAGATAGGCAAAGTGTAAGCTATCTAAAGGTGTTTGGTTCTATGTGTTACAAACATGTCCTAGATGCCAAAAGAAGGAAGTTGGATGACAGATACAAAGTTATGTTGCTTGTAGGATACCACAATACAGGTGCTTGTGAGCTCTAATGTCCTGTCAGTAACAAGGTTGAATTCAGCAGAGACGTTGTGAAAGAATCAGAAGCGTGGGATTGGAGTGAATCTCAATCCAACTCTAGTGCGGTGTTAACAACTAAGTTAACTTCTGAAGATGAGTCAGAATCGGAAGCTGATTCTGAAGGTGAGTCTGAATATGAGCCATAGTCTTAAGGTGACTCTAAAGCTGAAGAAGGCTCTGAAGGTGGATCTGATTCTGATCCAGATTCTGTTGGTGATTCAAACTCTGGTTGTGATCCAGACTCTGGGAATATTATAGACTCTAAAGGTGGTCATGCCTCTGAAGGTGGTACTTCTGAGGTTCTAGCATCTGATACTTTTCCAAACTCGAAGATGATTCTTTAAAAGTTCAGAGGTCACAAAGAATAAAAAATATACCAAGGAAATTTGCGGAGTTTGACATGTTGCAAGATACTAAAGTAGATCTGAAGGGGAAGTCATTTAATGTGCCATGTTAGTAGAATCTGAACCCGTCAGTGTTGAAGAAGCGCTCAAGAAGAAAGTGTGGCTGATGGCCATGCAAGAAAAACTTGAGGCTATAGAAAGAAACAAGACTTGGAAGTTGACTGAGCTTCTAAAGAACAAGAAAACAATTAGTGGCAGATGGATTTTCAAGGAGCAACTAAAGCCAGATGGATCAATTTACAAACACAAAGCAAGGTTAGTAGCAAGATGTTTTCTACAGAAACCTGAGTTATATTACTTTGAAGTGTTTGCTTCTGTAGCAAGACATGAGACAATAACACCGGTGATTGTATTAGCTGCTAACAGGAATTAGCCTCTGATCACTATGCCAAAAATGATTTTTGGTAGCACTACATAGACAACGCTTTCTCCCAAAAGCGCTGCTATAAGTTTTAATAAAAAAAAAACAAGGAAAAAAAGCGTTGCTAAATGGGGACTTTAGAAAGCGCTTTTGAAAAGTGCTGCTAAAGGCATGAGGTAGGTTGCACTTTAGAAAGCGCTTTTTGGAAAGAGCTGCTAAATGCTACCATTAGCCAGCGCTTTTGAAAAGCGCTGCTAAAGGCCTTTCCTACACCACACTTTAGCCAGCGCTTTTGGAAAGCGCTGCTAAAGGCCTCTCCCATACTACACATTAGAAAGCGCTTTTAATTAAAAAGCGCTGCTAAAGGCACCACTTAAGAAAGCGCTTTTCAAAAGCACTGCTATAAGGCTTTTAAAATATAAAAAATAAAATAGAAACCCCTCATTTCCTGAAATCTGTTTCTCTTCTGCCCTAACGTTCACACTCCATCTCTCGCAAACTCTCTCTATATCTCCATCTCTCGCGAACTCTCTCTGCTCCCCCCGCCGTATCTCAATCTCTCACGACTTCTCCCACCGCCGTAACTTTCAGGATCTCTCTCGCGAACGCCCTCCATCTCTCGTGACCGATTCGTTTCTTCGAACCTTTCCCTCCGCCGTAACTGCACAAGTATGTTTTCGTTTACTTTTTTTAGTGTTGATGTTGGAAACATTGTTGATTAATTGTTAAATATTGTTGTTGCTGCTGTTAGTTTCGATTCTACTGCTGCCATTTCTGTTTTGATGTATGTTTTCGTTTTGAGGATTATGTGGTTGCTAACGGTCCGATTACGACATTATGAACTTGGAAACAATGTTGATTGTTAAATATTGTTGTTGCTGCTGTTGGTTTTGATTCTACGGCTGCCATTTTTGTTGTAATTTGTGGATTTCGACATTGCCAACATGTCATTATGCCGCAGATTTTACTCTTGATACATCCATATACTTGATACATTTATACAGGTGTTGCTTCTATGTATTTGTTGTCATAGTTTTGGTGTCTTCTATCGATATCATTTAGACGATGTATTATTGCCTTATTTTAGTGTATAATATCATGAGAATCTTGCTGATAATACTGCTTGAGTTCGAGTTTTAGTGTGCTGTCTGAGTTTAATTGTTAATTGAATTAGTGATTGAAAATGACATTGAAATTAATTGTTAATTGAACTAGTGATTGAATTTATTTTGAGAGTTGATTGAAAATGATAATGAAATTAATTGTTATTTTGAGAGTTGATTGAAAATGATAAATAATGATTGAAGTTAATTGTTAATTGAATTTGAATTGATGATTCTTTGTTGGATAGAATTTTGAAGTTAATTGAACTTAAGTGTTGAAGTTGTTTTTTTTACTTACTTGAGTTGAAACATTAAGTGTTGATGTGTCATTTGTGATTAATCAAAGTATACCATGCTACTTGAATTAATGTGATTGAATTTGCGTGTCGATGCCATGTTGCTTAATTGAAGGAAGTGATGCTGTTTACTAAATTTGATTCTTGAGACTTTGACTTGTTTCTCCGATATATCTTGTTTGTCCTATTATATACTAAATTTGTCCTGTTATATTTGGTATACACCATCAGTTACTAACTTAGTGAATTTGCTATAGGGGTTACTTGTGAAGAGTCGAATTCAGATCGTTTCCAAGAATCTTACACTGTGTGGTTCCAGAAGTTGCTGACTTCTCTACAGGTAATTAGTTATTATTTTGTTTTTGTTTAGCTTACTTAGTAAAACCATAGATAAAAAATGGATGTCTTCCAATCGATTGTCAAAAGAGTACGAGAATGGGGTATCCAAATTTGTTAAGTTTGTTGTTGAACACACCAAAGACCCCAGTCGAATCACATGTCCTTACTTAGGTTGCTGTTATGGGCGTCGAATTGACGCAGTTCAGTTGGAATCGCATTTAATGAGGCATGGAATTGATCGAAGTTATACATGTTGGATATTACACGGCGAGATAAGTAACGAGAATGTTGAACTGGGGGATAATATGAACTACGCTTCAAACGACAATGGCACAGATACATACGATTGCGATCGAGTCGAAGAGATTATAGAAGCACTTGAAGAAGATCTTTAGGATTGTCCCAAAATGTTTGAGAGGTTGGTAAGCGATGCAGAGAAACAGTTGTATAAAGTTTGCACTAAATTCACAAGATTGTCTGCGGTATTAAAGTTGTACAACTTAAAGGCGGGTAATGGATGGTCGGATAAAAGTTTCACAGAGTTATTAGCCCTTATGAAAGACATGCTTCCGGAGGATAATGTTCTTCCCAATCGAACCTATGAGGCCAAAAAAATATTGTGCTCTATTGGCATGAGCTATGATAAGATACATGTTTGTCCAAACGATTGCATTTTGTTTCGAAATGAATATGCATCATTAAATGAGTGCCCTAGATGCGGAGTATCTCGATATAAAAAAAAATTGTCTCCAGCAAAAGCCTTATGGTATTTTCCTATAATTCTGAGATTTAGACGCATGTTTTGTAGTGAAACCGATGCAAAACACTTGACTTGGCATGCAGATGAAATAATTATAGATGGAAAGTTTCGACATCCGGCAGATTCACCACAGTGGATGAAAATTGATAACGATTATCCTAATTTTGGAGAAGAAGCAAGAAACCATCGCTTGGCATTATCTACTGATGGAATGAACCCACATGGTCTTCAAAGTATCTCACATATCACATGGCCTGTGATTATTATGATTTATAACCTACCTCCATGGCTATGTATGTAGCGTAAGTACATGATGTTATATATGTTAATTTCTGGGCCTAAACAACCAGGAAATGACATAGACGTATACTTGACACCTTTAATTGAAGACTTAAAGAATTTGTGGGAGAACGGTGTGGAGGTTTATGATGGATATAGGAAAGAAAGTTTCAATTTGAGGGCGTTGTTGTTTGGCACAATTAATGATTTTCCAGCATACAGAAATCTATCAGGGTATAGCATTAAAGGTCAATGCGCATGTCCTATTTGTGAAGAAAACATAGATTGAACGCGATTAGAATTTTGTCAGAAGAATGTCTTTCTCGGTCATCGTAGATTCTTAAATTCTAATAATCCCTACCGTGGGTGGAGAAAAGCATTCAATGGAAAACCAGAACAAGGTAGAGCTCCACCTACATTGACAAGTGACCAAATTTTTAAAAAGGTGAAAGATGTGATTACTCAGTTTGGCAAGCCTTTTGCACATACATTTGTCAAACGTGGGTGGAAGAAGAGGTCAATTTTTTTTTAATTGCCATATTGGAAGTTGTTGTATTTAAGACATTTTCTTGATGTTATGTATATTGAAAAAATTGTATTTGAAAGTGTTATTAGTACGTTACTCAATATACAAGGAAAGTCTAAGGCTGACCTTAAAGCAAGAAAAGACTTGATAGCAATGGGAATAAGAAATGAATTAAGACCCTTGAAGAAAGGAAAACGAACATATCTACCACCAGCTACTTATACTCTATCTAGAAAGGAGAAAAAGATATTGTGTAAGTTTCTAAGTGAAGTTAAAGTTCTAGAAGGATACTCTTCAAATATCAGAAGACTTGTGTCTATGAAAGACCTTAAGTTAAAAAGTTTAAAGACACATGATTACCATGTTATAATGGAACATTTTATACCAATAGGTATACGTTCTAATTTTCCAGAAAAAGTAAGAAGCACAATAACTAAATTGTGTTCTATCTTCAGGTCAATTTGTAGTAAGGTGATCGATCCTGCGATCTTACCAACATTGCAAAAAGAAATAGTTATTACTTTGTGTGAGCTTGAAATGTATTTTCCTCCCTCATTTTTTGACATAATGGTACATCTAGTTGTTCATCTTGTGAAAGAGCCCTAATTGTGTGGACCAGCTTATATGAGATGGATGTACCCTGTTGAACGTTATATGAAAATATGTGAAAAACCGAAGTCGACCAGAGGGTTGTATTATTGAACGATACATTATTGAAGAAGCGATTGAGTTTTGTACTGAATATTTGTCCAATGTTCAATCCATTGGACTCCCTAAATCTTATATTTTCGGAAAAAAAAGGAAAAAAGTTAATTGGAAATAAAATTATGACAATATCTAGGGCTGAACGGGAGCAAGTGCATTTGTATGTTTTGCACAATGACAATGAGGTTGATCCGTATGTTGAAAAACACAAAGATGTTCTCCGAGGTTTAAATTCGAATAGAAATGAAAATTGGATAGTACGAGAGCACAATCGAAGTTTTATACCATGGTTTAAGGTCATATTTATTCAAAGTTTTATTTAGATCCCGCTTCAATAACAGAAAGGTTGAGATGTTTAGCATATGGTCCAAGTTTGCATGTGTTTTCTTACAGTGCATACACAATTAATGGATACACATTTTATACTATAGAACAAGATGATAAAATTACTATGCAAAATTGTGGTGTCACCTTGGTAGCTGAAGCAATGCACATTTCAAGTGTGAAGGACTTAAACCCCAAATATGCAAATATGTCATATTTTGGGGTTATCGAGCGCATTTGGGTGTTTGATTATGAGAAGTTTCAGATTCCTATATTTGGTTGCAAGTGGGTTGAAAAAAAATAGTGGTGTACGAATGGATAAGTTAGGATTTTTACAAGTGGATCTTAATAGGGTGGGGTACAAAGATGAGCCTTTTATTCTAGCCTCTCAAGCTAGACAAGTGTTCTATGTCACTGATCCGACAAGTACGAAGTGGTCTATAGTGCTTTTATCTAACAAAGTAATTGAGGATGACATCGGAGATCAAGGTGATATTAATGTTGAGAATGAATCGTATATTATAAATAATCAAGATGAGAATATTAGAGTGGATGAATCATATTTTAGAAATGACCATAATGAGGGAATTTGGATCAATCCATTCGCCTGTGTTGTTAAGAGACAAGTAAATCATATTCCTACCAAGAAAAGAAAGATATGTTAGTGAAAAAGGTAATTGTAAAATTATATGTTCTGTCATTCAATAAAATTATATATTTGTCATTTTATATATTCAATGGATTATGGATTATGGATTTTTATATTTGTCATTTCATATTTATGTTTTTCTTTATTACAGGTCAAAGGGCTAGTAACGAGGAAAACTTACACGATACTTCCAAGAATGATGCAAATGAATCAGTTCATGATGCGGAAAGAGATATTACAAGAGGAATAACTGTTATGAAGGGAATCATTCGTGCTAGAGACAAAGGAATAAAATACGACGTTCATTGAAATGAAACAGGCAAACTAATAGAGCCTAATGGAGCAATGTTGAAAAGTTACTTTGGTGCACTTGTTCGTTCGCAAATTCCAATTACGTGTGATAATTGGAGAACTCCATCTTTGAAACCCGCCAAAGAAAAAATATGGAGTGAGATACAGGTACCATATGTGATGTTATTTGTTATTGTTTACGATTATATCTTTAAATTACTTATACTAATACACTGTATGTATTTTTTTTCGTAGCGGTCTTTTAACATTGCTGACGACCGAAAAAAATATTGTCTTCAGTTAGCCGGAAAAAGACTCTGAGGGTTTTGAGCATTTCTAACAAACACGTTTCTTAAGGATGCCCAAGGAAACTTTATTGAATCAGAGCATCTAAAGAAGTATGCGGACTTGATTTCACCTGAAGAGTGGGAAACTTTTGTAGCCAAACGAAGAACCCAAGAATTCCATGTAATGTTAATTTGTCATGAATATTGTATTATATAATTATTGCATTTGTATGTTCTAATATGACTTAAACTGGTTTATCCAGGATATGAGTGACAAAAACTACCAAAGAGCATCAAAACCCCCGTATCCATACAAAAAATGGCGTTTGGGATATGCACGCTTACAGCAAAAAATAGTAGGTATATATAAATGCTATGATTTATTTGTTCCCCATGTGTTATAATTGATCTTATTATTTGTCTTAATGTGTAGTTAGAAGAGGAGAAAAGTGAAGAAACATCTCTTCCGGAACACGTTTTGTGGAAGGCTGCTCGGGTGGGAAAGGATGAAGTTGTTATGGAAGATGTTCAACAAGTTTTTGACCAATGTGTAAGTATAAAATTATTTCTTTAATTAAATCAACAATTTATTAACATATATATAATATTTATGCTTTTGGATCCCCACTAATATTTTTCGTTATGCATATGAATTTTAGGAGAATCTATCTCATTCCTTAACTCTAGGTGAAGACCAGGATTGCAGGAGCATACTTAGTCGAGTATTAAATGTTCCTGAGTATTTTGGTCATGTGAGGGGTAAGGGATTTAGGGTCACTCCATCAACCTTGTATAAGCGTCCAAAAGACCCAAAATCCTAGCAATAATATATATTAGTGACAAAGATAGTATCAATTGTCAACAGAAAATTCCAGAGGTAATTATATATATTATTATGAAATTAAATTAGCACACTTTTTTTAATTGACATATATACACATTAATAATTTCATATTTATTATTGGTTTAGGGCATTTCACCTTGTCAGCTATATTTATCATCACCGACTTATCGCATGGTTGGCAAGGGAAAAGTGCATAACCCTTCGGGAGATGTACTTCACCATAGAACGATCCCTGCTGGATTTTTGAAAGTTTCGATTGATATTGCTTTAGAGCGGGATGCGTTACTACCTATACCTGATGATGTTTTAGATGCAACATTGGTGGGAGGGATAATAAGATCGTATGTTGCATGACCGTCAAACCTCATTTTCATAGATGATGAGGTATGTTGAAAACCATTATGAACCTTTTAGTATTCAAATGTTTTACGAGCCATGTAAGTTATGCTTACATTTACTTACATTTTATTTACATGGTAACGTTAGACTCCTACAAAATCCAAATCAAAAGGTAAAGGGATTGTGCGACACACCGAGTCAGTTGCATCAAAAAATGAGGTACATTAAAAATGCATTGAAAATGTTAATTCTATGATCCGAATTCAAAAGTTTCATGATTTTATACTTTACCTAACTGATATGATTTTTAGATTCATGCTCAAGAGTTGCAACAAGTAAGCAAGAATAAGAAGCCAGAAAAAAAAAGAATCTTGCAAAGACCGAGCCAAAAAAAGCATCTATTTCTCGCTTTAGATTGTGTCTTGAAACATTTGTAGGAACATTAGATTTGATGGAAGGTGGTATTCGTGAAATACCTATGGAGGAAGGTATTTTTGGTTTTCCTTATTCAGAAACAATTGTTAAAGAGGATTTGGATATGATTTTTCAGCATTCTGAATTAGGCATCAGTGTTATGAATTCATACATCTGGTACTCCATCAATTTTATTTAATTATTTGAAAAAATTATTTACTCATTTCAATGGATATTCTAATGTTGATTATATTTTTATTTAAGGTTCTTGTATGACAAATTGATGCGCCTGCGTCAATTGACGGAAAGATACTCTTTCTTATCTCCTAGCTGTGTCAACGCATGTGTAATCGATCAAGGTGCAAGTGTGAGAACAAGACTTGGTTCTGCAATATTACCTCTAAGTTTTGATGATAACAAATGAATATTTGTATGAACAATTTTGTGCAACTAATGTTGTTATTTGTGAGAACCTAGCAAACAGGTTCTGCTTTTGTGAATTGGCGCAATGCTTAATGAAAGATGCTTCGAAGAACTGAACTCAATTCGAAGATAAGATAAGACTCAGATAACTGAGATATGAAAAGAAAAAGAAAATGAATTCTGAAGATCAAGAGACAAGGGTTCTGATGGGACGAAGTCCAAATGCTGAAGCCTAACGATTAAGAGAACAAGGTTCTAAAGACAAGTTCTGAAGATTCTAGAAGCGCAGAGCTGATGATTCGAAGACTTGATAATCTCAAGAACCGAGCAATGGTTTCCCTTCTTACTCACGCTCACAAAAAGCCTCTGAAGTTGAGAAGCCCAGAAAACCTGCCACACTGTACAGCTGTACCACATTACAACGTTAAAATTTTTGAAGACTGTGCAAAATACAAACAAGACAATCTGACACAGACAGGATGCGCTGCATGCAGAAGATTTTGTACCTGTCCTCACGCTTCCAGCCGTAAGCCTACTTAGCTATCATGATTTCATTTCAACGGCTCTTTTCACTCGATTATAAAAGGAAGCTCAAAGACTTGAAGAAAGATACACATGTGAACTGCTACAATACATTTTTAAGTCTGTTCTTTCTGAAGTCATTCTGGGTCTAAAATCGTGTTTACGTTATCAGCTTGATAAGAAGCAATTCTCTGTAAACTCATTGTGTCTGAACTTAAAAGTTGTATTCCTTAAGAGAGTCCTAGTGATTAGATCTCTTGAGAAGTCTAGGACGCGTGTCTTAGAGGTTGTGCCTTGAGTAAGACCTGTGTGGTTGGATTACTTGAGAAGTCTAGAACGTGTGAGTTCTAGAGGTTGTTGTTAGTCACCAGCTGTGTAGCTCGTGCAGTGTACTATTTTGTTGAATAGTGGATTAAGACCTCGTTGAGAGAGGCAAAATCACCTTGGTGGGTGGACTAGACTAACTTGGGAGATTCTCAAGTGAACTAGTATAAACATAACGTGTTTATATCTTTTTGTTTAACCAAGCTGTTGTTCTTTAGAAAAGGGAAAAAGTTTTAACAAGGAAAGTTATTCAAAAGAAACGATTATTTTGAAAAACCAATTCAAACCCCCCTTTCTTGCGTTTTTCACACCTTCAATTGGCATCAGAGCTCCGGTTCTGAGGTGATAAAAAGATTGAATTTTTATCAAGCACTTAACAGTGTTCAGTACCGATCCAAGTGTGAAAAACAATGACTACACCACCACCAACAACTTCTGAAACAAATGTTATTGAAAGAGAATCTTACACTGCAAAACCTCCTATCTTTGATGGCGAAAAGTTTGATTATTGGAAAGATAGAATTGGAAGTTATTTCTTATCATTTGATCTAGATCTATGGGATCTAGTACTTGATGGCTATAGTCATCCTATAGATTCTGTAGGTAAAAAGATTGAAAGAAGTGAGTTTACAGATGCTCAGAAGAAAACTTACAAAAATCATCACAAAGCAAGAACCATTCTGTTGAACGTAATTTCTTATACCGAGTATGAGAAAATCACAAACAAAGAAACTGCAAAATCCATCTTTGACTCTCTTCGTATGACTCACAAAGGAAATGCTCAAGTCAAGGAGACAAAGGCTCTGGCGCTAATCCAGAAATACGAAGTCTTCAAAATGGAAGAAGATGAGTCTGTTGAAACCATGTTCTCAAGGTTTCAAATGCTTGTTGTCGGACTCAGAGTTCTGAACAAAGGCTACTCTACTGCTGATCATGTCAAGAAAATCATTAGAAGTCTTCCAGCAAAATGGAGACCAATGGTGACTGCCTTGAAACTTGCAAAAGATTTGAATAATATTAGTCTTGAAGAACTTATCAGTTCTTTAAGAAGTCATGAAATAGAGCTTCAAGGAGATGAATCTCAGAAGAAAAACAAATCCATTGCACTAAAGGAAAAGCCAGAAAAGAAGAAGGCGTATCAGGCAGAAGAAGAAATGAAAGAATCTGAAGAAGATTCATAGGAAGATGATATATCACTCATATCAAGAAAGATAAGTTAACTTTAGAAATACAAAAGGAACAAGTTCAAAGGACCAAGGAGAAGATTCGAATCTACATCTGGTCAAAGAAGAAACTATGGAAAAGATGTTACGTGCTTTGAATGCAAAGAACCTGGACATCTCAAATATGACTGCCCAAAGGCCAAGAAAGAAGAAAGACCTAGGAAAACCAAAAAGGGTCTCATGGCAACCTGGGATGATTCGGAATCTGAAGATGATGCTGATGAAGGTCGGGTCAACATGGCTTTCATGGCAGAAACCAGAAATAACTCGTCATAGGAAGGACTATCAGACTTCGACTGTGAAAGAGAGGTACTTTCTTCCTTATCACAATCTGAACTTGAATCAGGATTAACTGAACTTATAAAAAGATATCAAAACCTTCAAAGCAAATTCAAAATCTTGAAAAAGAGTTTTATAGTTTCTTCAGATGATCTTACTAAAAACAAGAAAACCATTTCTGAACAAAATGAAAAAATATTTGTCTTAGAAAATTCAAACACTGTCCTGAAATGTAAAATATCTAAGTTAGAAGAAGAAATTATTTCAAACTCAACTAACACTAGTAAAGAAGACAAATATGATAACACATTTAAAAATTTTCTTGCCAAAAGCGTAGATAGAAGTAAAATGGCTTCACTAATCTATGGAGTAAGTAGAAATGACAGTAGAGGTCTAGGATATTCAGGACCATCTCAACCATATGATGAAACCAGAAACATCAAAATAATACCTCTATTCAAACAATTTATTCCCTCTGGTACTGGCCTTAAGCATTCAGAACCAAAAGGCTCAAACACTGGGATTACACAAACACACACACTAAGGAAATATCCTAAACACGAACACTATGCACAAACTCCACACCGTTTCACTAACGTATGGAAATCTAAAGGGATCAGAACCTTTGGAAGAACTAATGTGAAAAGACCCACAAAATGGGTACCTAAAAACAAGATAATCTATGTTGCAGATATCCTTAATAGCTCCATTGAAACACCAGTCATGGTACCTGGACAGTGGGTGCTCACAACACATGACGGGAGAAAGGCTTATGTTCCAAGATCTGAAACTTAAACCTGGAGGCGTTGTCGGTTTCGGAGGAAATCAGAAAGGAAGAATCATTGGCTCCGGAACTGTTGGAAACGGTAAGCTTCCTTCCATTAAAAATGTTTTGTTAGTAGAAGGTCTAATGCATAATCTGTTGTCAATAAGTCAACTTAGCGACAGTGGTTATGATCTCATTTTTAATCAAACTTCTTGTAAAGCTGTAAGTCAGAAGGATGGATCTGTCCTATTCAACGGTAAGAGGAAAAACAACACTTACAAAATTAAGTTATCTGATTTAAAACATCAAAATGTAAAATGTCTACTTTCTGTAAACGAAGAGCAATGGGTCTGGCACAGACGTCTTGGCCATGTCAGTCTGAGAAGAATCTCTCAGCTTAACAAGCTTGGTCTTGTTAGAGGCTTGCCAAATCTGAAATATTCGTCAGATGTTCTTTGTGAAGCATGTCAGAAAGGAAAGTTTTCAAAAACCTCTTTCAAAACTAAAAATGTTGTTTCTACCTCTAGACCGTTGGAACTTCTTCAGATTGATCTGTTTGGCCCTGTAAAAACAACCTTTCTCAATGGTAAGAAATATGGACTAGTCATCATTGATGACTACGGCAGATGGACATGGGTAAAATTCTTAAAACACAAGGATGAATCACATTCTGTATTTGCTTCCTTCTGCACCCAAGTACAAAATGAAAAAAATTGTAAAATAGTCAGAGTCAAAAGTGATCATGGTGGAGAATTTGAAAATAAAAACTTTGAAGAACTTTTTGATTCACATGGAATATCTCACGATTTTTCTTGCCCTAGAACTCCACAACAAAACGGAGTTGTAGAAAGAAAGAATCGAACTTTGCAAGAAATGGCTCGCACCATGATCCAAGAAACTGACATAGCTAAGCATTTCTGGGCAGAAGCAATCAACACAACATGCTATATTCAAAATAGAATCTCTATAAGACCTATATTGAATAAAACTCCATATGAATTGTGGAAGAATAAATTACCCAACATTTCTTACTTTCATCCATTTGGATGTGTCTGTTTTATGCTTAACACTAAAGAGAATCTTAGCAAGTTTGATTCCAAAGCACAAAAGTGTCTGTTGTTGGGATACTCTGAACGCTCGAAAGGCTACAGAGTTTACAACACAGAATCAAGAATTGTGGAGGAATCCATTCATGTTAGATTCAATGACAAGCCTGACTCAAAAAAGTCAGAGCTAGTTGCGAAACTGGCAGATTTAGAAATCAGATTCTCTGAATCTAAGGAAGAGGTAGAGGAAGTCAAAGAACAACAAGATCCTACACCAGAAACCACTGAAGTAACTCCAAATACCCCATCTCAATAAAGAAAAAGATTGTCCACATCCCATCCTGAGGAACTAATTCTGGGTAACAAATATGCTCTTATCCGAACCAGATCAGCCTTTAGACCATCAGAAGAAACACTTGTAGGACTAGTATCGTTGATAGAACCAGCTACAATTAAAGAAGCTCTCATGGACAAAGATTGGGTTCTGGCTATGGAAGAAGAACTTAACCAGTTCTCCAAAAATGATGTTTGGGACCTAGTTCCTAAACCTAAGAATGTTCATGTAATAGGAACTAAGTGAGTATTTAGGAACAAGCTGAATGAAAAAGGGGGAAGTTGTCAGAAACAAAGCACGACTCGTTGCTCAAGGATACAGTCAACAAGAAGGAATTGACTACAACGAAATATTTGCTCTAGTTGCTAGACTTAAAGCAATACGTTTACTAATATCCTTTTCAGTGAATCATGACATCACTCTATATCAAATGGATGTTAAGAGTGCATTCTTAAATGGCCATATATCAGAAGAAGTTTATGTCAAACAACCTCCTGGGTTTGAAAATTTAGAAAACTCAGATTTTGTTTTTAAACTTAAAAAATCACTCTATGGTTTAAAGTAAGCTCCCAGAGCTTGGTATGATAGATTGAGCAAATTTTTATTAGAAAACAGTTTCACCAGAGGAAAGGTTGACACAACTCTTTTCTACAAGACATATAAGAATGACATTCTCATTGTTCAAATCTATGTTGATGACATTATTTTTGGTTCTGCTAACTCCTCTCTATGTCAAGAATTTTCAAAGTTAATGCATGCTGAATTTGAAATGAGCCTCATGGGAGAACTAATGTTCTTCCTTGGAATTCAGATTGATCAAAGATCAGAGGCCACTTACATTCATCAAACCAAGTACACAAAAGAACTTCTGAAGAAGTTCAATATGACGGATTACAACATTGCTAAAACACCAATGCATCCAACGTGTGTCATGGGAAAGGAAGAAACAGGAGTTAAGGTTTGTCAAAAACTCTATCGTGGCATGATAGGTTCTCTCTTATATCTAACTGCTTGTAGACCTGATATATTATTCAGTGTACATCTATGTGCTAGATTCTAATCAGATCCAAGAGAATCACATTTAACCGTTGTCAAGCGAATTCTAAGGTATCTGAAAGGAACAACTAACCTTGGCCTGATGTATAAGAAAACATCAGAGTATACTCTTTCTGGTTACTACGATGCAGACTATGCTGGAGATAGATTAGAAAGAAAGAGCACATTGGGGAACTGTCAGTTCTTAGGAAGCAATCTAATCTCATGGTCAAGCAAGAGACAATCTACAATTGCTCTCTCAACAGCTGAAGCAGAATACATATCGGCTTCCCTATGCAGTACTCAAATGCTATGGATGAAAAATCAGCTGGAAGACTATCAGATATATGAGAGTAACATTCCTATCTTCTGTGATAATACAACTGCTATCTGCTTAAGTAAAAATCCATTTTGCATTCTAGGGCTAAACACATTGAAATAAAACATCACTTTATTAGGGACTATGTTCAGAAGGGAACTCTATGCTTAAAATTCATTGATACAGACCATCAGTGGGCTGATATTTTCACAAAACCCTTAGCTGAAGATAGATTTCTAATCATTTTAAAACACCTGAATATGAAATACTGTTCAGAATAAAACATTTTCAGAACCTCGCGTGTTTAGTCAGAGAAAAGCATTTTTCAAATCATCAGAACCATTTTCTTAACGCATCTCAAGTTCTGATAATTTTATGACATGTCATATTTTCGGAAAATTATTTTTGCACGTGATTTAAATAAAATTAAGTCACTTTAACTATTCAAATTAAATGAACAACATTTCTCTCGAGATTGACTCAACTTTATCACATTTATTAGCTTATCCCCTCAAGAGTGTATCTGTCCTTTAAACCCTCGAGAATTTTTTTTCTCTCTCTCACAAACCCTAAAAAGTTAATCAACTCTCATCTAATTCTCTCTCTATCTATCACTCTCTCAAAATCAACTCAAAGATTAATCCTCATTCCTTCTTACCACCGTAAGGATGAACACTCATCAACAAGACACTGTTCAAATCTCCCAAGAACTACCAACCTCATCCATCACACCCACTACTACTCTCTCAACGACTGAACCAGTTGGTTCAGATCCATTAAATCTTCCCTCAATTGATGCAAACCATGTCACCCAGAGAACTCGCTCTGTGACATGTGTGACACATACAAATGACCTAACTGTTCTGAAAGAGCTAGATGTTGATTTCGACAACCTCTCTGATAATGGGTTTAACCTAATTGATCAATTGGGTGGTCAAGAATGGAAGAATTACTTTGATAGACTAAGAGATCCATGCTTTGATGATCTAGTGAAAGAATTATGGAGACATGCAGATACAGACGGATTCCATGTGGTATCTTTTGTTCTGGAGCAGAAGATTATCATCACTGAGAGATCTATCTCCGAATTGCAAGGAATGAAGTTCTTGGAAGGAAAGAGAGTGTACGGAAAAACTGAGAAATCTGAGTCAGTCATCAACAAACCTATCTTCAAGAGCTGTCAATCAGGAACAACGGACTACAAAAGCAAAAACTTGCGCAACAACCTAAGGATCTGGTACAAGATCATTCTTGGATGCATCAATCCAAGACCGACAAAGAGTGCTACAGATTTTGCCAACGCAAATAAAAAACACATGCTGTACTACCTGCACAAACATGAGAAAATGTGCCTTCCCTCCATTCTGTTCTACTATTTAAGGGATATGGTGCGCAAAACCAGAACAACGGCCTCACCAGAAAAGAAGATTGTCAACTACATTCCTTTTGGAAGACTGATCTCTGACATTCTGGTTGAATGCGGATTAGTGGATTATCTGACCAAGGAAGCAAATTTCACGGAATATCTGAATGAAAGAGTTAGAGAAGTTTTCAATGCTGTAAATCTTAAACATATGAAGATGATTTCAAGTGTAGAGGTGAAACCAACACCTATTTCTCCCGACTCGGTGAAAAAGATTAGGAATCCAGTGGAAAACTATCCATTCTACCGCAAAGAAGATAAACCAACAGCAATAGCCTCTTACATTGCCATAATGAGAGAAGCAGAATCTAGAGTTGAAGAAGCTGTTCCTCAGTCAAAGCATATTACCAGGAGTAAGAGGAAGCTTGCTAAAGAGGATGCGGAGGGTAAAAAGAAGAAAAAGGATGAAACTGAAATCTCCAGAAAAAAAGCCCTTCTTCTTGAGAAAATCAATAAAGTTGATGCAAATCCATCTGGTGTTGCACCATCTTCATCAATCACCTCTACCTCCATTCCACAAGTAAGGTTTAAACCTCCATCTTTCTCTATTCCTTTACCAACCACTAATAAATCAACCAACAGTCCATCAATAACTACCCCAATCCCGTCTGAGATTGTTTTTACCCATATTTCAACAACAACTACCTCAACAATTCAGCCAAATGAACTAGAACCAACAAATCAAATCTCTGAATCTCTAGCTCCCATTACTGAATCTAGTTCTGAGGGAACCTCCTATGAATCTCTAGAAATTGTCTTACCTAAAAACCTCATGAACTCCGACAATCTAGAAGTCACCTCTCCTAACAATCAACAACAACCACCTGAACATGCTGCTACTGAGATTAACTTATCTCAGCTATCACCATCTGAAACCAACTTTGATAAATCCAACCTCGCTCTGGTTGTCTACAATATTCCACCTCCAACTTCCTTTGAAGAATGTACAAGTCAATTTCATGACAAAGCACTTGAGAAGTTTGCTAGGTTAAGAGCGGAACTTTGTACAAGCACAAAGCTCATGGAACTTGAGAGTGCCTGTCAAAGTTTTCAAAAATGGCTGGACATGGAACTTACAAGAATTGTAAGTTTCTCAAACACAACCATAACTACTGAACTAGCAAAAGCTAAGGAGAGAGCAGAAGCTGAAGCAAGAGTCAGAGTACTCAAGTTCTTAGCTTCTAAGCAGAAAGAAGCTGAAGAAAAGGCTGCTAAAGAAGCAGAAGAGCAAGCTGCTAAAAAGGCACAAGAAGCTGCAGAGGCTGAAAGAGCTAAAGAAAGTACTATGATTGCTTCCACCTCTGATCCTGTTATCAAGCGTCTGGGAGACGCCGTTGATGAAATCAGAACTGAACAGAAGAACTTCAGAGAAAGGTTTGACAAGCAAGATATTGTCAATGAAAATCTTCAGATCATGATGAAGAAAATCTGGGACAAACTGTCCTCTGACAGCAAATAAACCTCTGTTTTTCTTTTAAGCTTTAGTTCTGTGTTTTTCACCCTTGGACATCCCTGTTTTTAATCTTTTTGATTTATGACAAAAAGGGGGAGAAAGTATGAATGTGATAATTTTGATCCTATAATCCTTCTCCGAAAAACAATGTTGCTTACATGCTAACAGATATATCCATTATCTCTATTAGATTGTTTTTTTTTGTATTTTTTTCTTCTGTGCAGATAACTCAGAATTCTGATGATGAAGAAAGACTCAAAAGGTTAATGAAGTCAGGGGGAGCCCCAAGCAAGAACCTTAATCTAATACTCAGGGGGAGCACTTCATAAAAAGGATAAGCTATCCTAAAAACCTTTTCATTTTCCCTGTGTTATATATATTTAAATTGTGTCATCAAATTATATAGTTTTGTCATCATCAAAAAGGGGGAGATTGTGAGAACAAGACTTGGTTCTGCAATATTATCTCTACGTTTTGATGATAACAGATGAATATTTGTATGAACAATTTTGCAACTAATGTTGTTATTTGTGAGCACCTAGCAAACAGGTTCTGCTTCCGTGAATTGGCGCAATGCTTAATGAAATATGCTTCGAAGAACTGAACTCAATTTGAAGATAAGACAAGACTCACATAACTCTGATACAAAAAGAAAAAGAAAATGAATTCTGAAGATCAAGAGACAAGGGTTCTGATGGGACGAAGTCCAAATGCTGAAGCCTCACGATTAAGAGAACAAGGTTCTAAAGACAAGTTCTGAAGATTCTGGAAGTGCAGAGCTGATGATTCGAAGACTTGATAATCTCAAGAACCGAGCAATGGTTTCCCTTCTTACTCACGCTCACAAAAAGCCACTGAAGTTGAGAAGCCTAGAAAACCTGCCACACTGTACAGCTGTACCACATTACAACGTTAAAATTTTTGAAGACTGTGCAAAATACAAACAAGACAATCTGACACAGACAGGACGCGCTGCATGCAGAAGATTTTGTACCTGTCCTCACGCTTCCAGCCGTAAGCCTACTTAGCTATCATGATTTCATTTCAACGGCTCTTTTCACTCGGCTATAAAAGAAAACTCAAAGACTTGAAGAAAGATACACATGCGAACTGCTACAATACACTTTTAAGTCTGTTCTTTCTGAAGTCATTCTTGGTCTAAAATCGTGTTTACGTTATCAGCTTGATAAGAAGCAATTCTCTGTAAACTCATTGTGTGTGAACTTAAAAGTTGTATTACTTAAGAGAGTCTTAGTGATTAGATCTCTTGAGAAGTCTAGGACGTGTGTCTTAGAGGTTGTGCCTTGAGTAAGACCTGTGTGGTTGGATTACTTGAGAAGTCTAGAACGTGTGAGTTCTAGAGGTTGTTGTTAGTCACCAGCTGTGTAGCTCGTGCAGTGTACTATTTTGTTAAATAGTGGATTAAGACCTCATTGAGAGAGGCAAAATCACCTTGGTGGGTGGACTCGACTAACTTGGGAGATTCTCAAGTAAACTAGTATAAACATAAAGTGTTTATATCTTTTTGTTTAACCAAGCTGTTGTTCTTTAGAAATGGGAAAAAGTTTTAACAAGGAAAGTTATTCAAAAGAAACGATTATTTTGAAAAACCAATTCAAACCCCCCTTTCTTGTGTTTTTCACACCTTCAGCAAGTGCAGTCAAAGATCACTTAGTCGATGCATTTATGGCCAACAGAGATACAGAAAAGTTGTATCTTTTACCATATAATACTGGCCATAGGTTAGATTTTCATTCCAACTTCATTTATTATAATCTCGTTTTTTGACGTTGTGAATAAAATTTCCATCTAAATTTTTGTTTTATTTTACAGTGGACACTGGTTGTTGGTTGCGATTAATCCGATAAAAGAAATAGTATATTATCTGGATTCGTTGGATGATGATCAAACAAAATACCCAGATATGAAGAAGATGGTTGACACGTAAGTGATGAGATTGTTCTAAACATTCGTGTGTATATTTATTTATTTATGTGAGATTGTTCTAAATATTCGTTTATGTTATGTTAGGGCTATGCAAATATTCTGATCACAAAGACAAGCTCGAGTACCAAAGAGTAAAGCAAACAACATTACATGGATCAGAGTGCATGTATATTTTCACAATTTTGATTATAATAGCGATGCTACTTGATAAAATAAGTTAAACTATATATCCTGATATATATTCGTATTTTTTTGTCTATGTGTAGTGTCCTCGTCAGCGTAATGGTATAGATTGCAGTTATTTCGTTTTGAGGTTTATGAAAGAAACCATTCATTTGGGTCAAATAGAGATTCCAAACATGGTATGGATTTATAATTTAGGATTTATTTTAATATTTATTGGATATTTCATATAATTAATTACTTTTAACTAAATCATGCATATTATGTTATATTATGTAGTACTTTGATGAATTCAAGTGTGCTACTTACTCGAAAGATAAATTGGAAGAAATTAAGGAGGAATGGTGTCAATACATTATTGAGATGGGGATCATATAAGGTATATTGTCTTTCTTTTGTGTGAAGTTTATGGAAGTTGTTGTCTTGTTTTGGAATTGAAGTTGTTGTATAGTTTATGGAAGTTGTTATATACTTTATGGAAGTTGTTGTATAGTTTTGGAGGTTGTTGTATAGTTTTGGAATCTTTAGACGTTAAAGGTCTTGGAAGTGGATAAGTTGTTATTAGAATATGGATGTTTTGTGTACATATGAGGTTTGTGTTGAATTATATATAATGGCTATTTTGATGTATGAGGTTTGTGTTGAATTATATATAATGGTTATTATAAGGTTTATGTGTTGAATTATAATGGTATATATATATATATATATATATATATATATATATATATATATATATATATATATATATATATATATGTTGAATTATAATGGTATATAAGGCCTATGTGTTGAAATAAAGGCTTGTGTTGAAATATAAGGCCTATGTGTTGAAATAAAGGCTTGTGTTGAAATATAAAGCCTATGTGTTGAAATATAAGGCATATGTGTTGAAATATAAGGCCTATGTGTTGAATTATAATATTGAATTACATGTTTGTGATAAGTTTTGATAAAAATTGAGTGATAATGGTTTGTGCAAAATGATTCCTAAAAAAAGGAGAATAGACAGCGCTTATACCAAAAAACGCTTCCAAAAAAAATGATTTTCAAAAAGTGCTTTTAAAAAGAGCTTTTTACGTGTACAAAAGAAAGGGCTTTCTAAAAAAAGTGCTGCCTAAAGTGGACCTAAGGCAGCGCTTTTATAAAAGCGCTGCCTAAAGAAGTGAGAAAAGGTACATTAGAGAGCGCTTTTAAAAGCGCTGCCTATAGTGGGATAAAAGAAAGCGCTTTTATTGAAAAAGCGCTTCCAAAGGTAGAAAGAGAAGACATATTAGGAAGCGCTTTTAAAAGCGCCTCCTAAAGGGGGACAAAAGAAAGCGCTTTTATTTAAAAAAGCGCTGCCAAAGGTAGAAAGAGAAGACACATTAGGCAGCCCTTTTAAAAGCGCTGCCTAAAAGGGGACCAAAGAAAGCGCTTTTAAAGAAAAAGCGCTGCCTAAAGAGGACCTAAGGCAGTGTTTTTGCATTTAAAAAAGTGTTGCCTTTACCTACATCATTGCCACTTTAGGCAGCGCTTTAAAGCGCTGCTAAAGGAAAAAAAAAAGCGCTGCTAAAGGTCTTTTATGGCGTAGTGGATGCATTTAGATGTGAAATCTGCATTTTTGAATGGTCTATTATAATAAGAGGTATACGTGTCACGACCTCCTGGATTTTTGAAAAAGAATCAGGAAGGGATGGTGTACAAGTTACATAAAGCATTGTATGGACTAGAACAAACTCCTAGAGCTTGGAATATGAAAATTGATTTATTTTTCAAGCGTTGTGAGATGGAGTATGGTGTTTATGTTCAACATACTTCTGAAGGCAATATGATTATGGTGTGTCTCTATGCTGATGACATATTGCTAACAGGGAGTTGTTCCCTTTTGGAGGAAGGGTAATTTAAAGCTGATGTGTTACTCAAACTCTAATTGGTGTGGAGACAGAGTTAACAGAAGATGTACTTCATAATATTTGTTTAAGTATCCGGGAGGTCCTATTTTTTGGTGTTCAAAAAAGAAACCAGTTGTGGCATTGTCAACTTGTGAAGCTGAATACATTGTAGGTGTTGTGGCTACATGTCAAGCTGTTTGGATTCTGGATTTAATACAGGATCTGAAGATCAAGGTAAGAAAGCCTTTGAAGTTGATGATTGATAACAAGTCTACAATCAATCTTGCTAAGAACCCAGTGCTGCATGGGAGAAGCAAGCATATTGAGACGAAGTATCATTTTCTGAGAAGTCAAGTCCAGAATAGAGTGCTAGAAGTTATTCACTGTAGCACTCAGAAGCAGCTGGTAGATGTTCTGACGAAGGTGATAAAGACTGATTAATCTCTCCACTTGAGGAATGGAATTGATGTTGTTAGTTTTGTTTAGTTAAATCCTGAATTAAGGGATGATGTTGAAGGGTAATTCGATATTTTAGTATTTAGCCTACGTGACATTATTATTTGTGTATATATAGTATTGTAGCTGTCAATAGTTGTATCCACTGAGTATTGTAGTGCAGTGTGTGTGCAACCATTTTGTTATAACCGTTTTAGCAGAGTATTAGAAGTTTGTTATTTTCACCTTGTACACCAACACAGATTTAACACTTATCTTCACTAAAGACTTGTTAATAAGATTATGATCATGAATATTGATTTTAACTTTTAAGCTAAATCTCTATTTAAAATTAAGGTTTTACCAATAAAACAATGATAATTATAAAAAAATCATAAAAAATAACTAGTTAAGGGAATAAAGTTTGAACTTTTTTCAGAAAAGGATAATATTTTATTAATTTAAACAGTGACAATTAGTTAAAACAAAATTGTTAAAAAATAGTTTGTTAGTGGAATAAATAATAATAAATTAATCCACACATTTATCTCATTTTTTATCCAAGCATTCTATTATAGGTTAAGAAGACACCATGATGATTAAATTTAAGGTACAACTAAAGATTTTAAGAACATACTGTCATGGGTAGAATAAAGGAAAGTCTAATCTTCTAGGCCACATCTAGAGCATAGTCGAGGGGACATGTATGTTGTGATGGTAAAGGAAAAAAAAAGTAGGAATAAAGTTTTGACGAGCAAGTCAAAAGCAGAACTTTATCTTTTTTTGGAAAGAATAATTTTCATATCTAATTCCAGGATTGAGGTCCCATGTTCTGATCATGTAAATCTTCTTTGTTGTTGAGGATCCAAGAGTAACAACTCTTAACAGTGTGAGTACTATTTATATGTGAAGGTGAGAAAAACACAAGATAGGGGTTGAATTGTGTTGACTTTTCTCAAACTTTTTCTTCTTCAACTTCTGACTGATCTTAATTAGAGTCTGAACTTAAGTTTATGGTCTGAATCAGAGTCACTTAGAGTATGAACTCTTGAATATCTTTATCAAAACTTGAAGTCCAGATACACAAATTTAAAACCTAGAAAACATGGTTTCAATGTCTTCATCCTCCTTCATCTTGAACAACTCATACTGTTGAAATAAAAGGTTAGCGTTAGCTTCCTCAACTTGTTGATTCCCTTTATATGTAGTACATAGGGATTTAAAGATGGTCTGTGTAGTAGATTTCTCAATGATTTTGACGTACTCAGAATGAGGTAGAGCATCAACCAAGATGCTTTTAACTCTATGATGCTTTATGTAGATCTTTTTTTGAGCAGGTGTGAGAGATTTTCTGTCAGACACCATTCAAACACTATTGACTTGAATGTTAATGCTATTTTCTAAGATATCCCACAACTCATCATCAATACTTATGATGTGAGTATACATCTTTCTTTTCCACCATTCAAATTTAGTAGAGTCTCTACTGAACGTTAGAGGACTAGCAACATAATTGTTCTTTTCTGATGTACTTTGATCATGATTATTATCACCACGAGGAGTACCACCACTTGAACCAATTCCAGATTCATCAGCCATGAAAGAATATGTATTTTTTTTCAGGATCTTTTTTAGACCACTGTTAGGTATTTAGCACAGATCATGCTCTTATACCAACTGAAGGTGAGAAAAACACAAGAAGAGGGTTTAATTGTGTTGGCTTTTCGCAAGCTTTTTCTTCTTCTTCTTGTGACTGATCTCAGTTAGAGTATGAACCTTTAGTTTAGAGTCTGAATCAGAGTCACTTAGATTCTGAACACTTGAATATCTTTATCAAATTCTGCAACAGAATTCGACTAAGAGGTAAATAATTGATAACAACAGAATATTGTTCAGAAGCAAGTAAAGTAAAGCAAGATGTGCAAGCAGTTATCCTAGTTCCTCTCACAACCTGAGAGTACTCCAATCCCCTTGCACTTTAAAGGGATTTGCCTTATAACCAAATATGATTACAAATTCTCAAGCACACAAGCAACATACTTTCAAATGCTCAAGCACACAAGCAAGATACTTCCTTTTCTCAAGCACATAAGCAAGATATTTCCTTTTCTCAAGCATACAAGCAAGAGACTTCTTTGCTCAAGCACACAAGCGAGATACTTTATTTACTTAAACCCTCATGTAAGAGACTTCTATGCTCAAGCACACATGAAAGAGACATCAAATTCTCAAGCACTAAAACAAGAGACTTCTGACTTTAAACAAATTGTTAAGAGGTTTGGGTAACAACTACACTTGATATGCAATCAAAGGTGTAGACAGAAAACAACTTAGAAAGACTCCAAGACTTAAGAACTTCTAAAATATACAAGTGTTAAGATGTTTTAAGTCTAATAAATTGTACAGAGTAGCTTCTCTTTGATTTTCAATGTTCAGAGTCTATAGAAGTGTGTTGTATTAGAGCTTGGTTATTTTCATCTTCAGGTCTGCAACTCCTTTTATAGAGAGGAGAAAAAGAGACGTTAAAGACTTTCACCAAAAAGGTTGGGCTAGCTTTGTTCTTGATTAGACACATCAACAAAGCACCTTTCTGAAAGAGGAATTATCCGTTGAAGTTCAGACACTAAGGAAGATATTTTTCCTGAAGACTTCACATGATCAAAAGTTCTGAGTCTGTCAAAGTTGTCTCGGTTAAAGAGCTTCTGCTTCAGAGGTTGACTTTCTTCAGACTGCACTCTTCAAAGGCTGATCACTTCAAAATCTACTTCTTGGCTTCTAAAGCATCAGACTCTAGGTCACTAGAGGATGACTTTCTTCAGAGTTTGGATCTTCCATCAGAGCTAGAGTCTTGGTCTGATCTTCAGATGTAGATTCCTCAAGCATCTCTTCATCTGCTCTTAATGATTATATTCCTACAAACTTGAACAGATGTCTAGAAAGCCCAATTGTTCTTTAAATACTTTTTAATCATTAAAACCCAAGGGAATGGTATTAACCAATTTTGTTCCAACAATATGATCTTACCTAGGGGTGGCAAAATGGGTCGTGGCCCGCCGGGATAGCCTGCACACCCGTCAAAAAATGGCGGGTTGGGTTGGGATTTTGGGCCCGCCGCCCACCAAAGCCCGCCCGTTAAAGACCGCCACCCACGAAAGCTCGCCCCGTGAAAACCCGCCACTCGTAATAACTCGTCGCACCTATTCGTTCAGCTTGTCCCACCTTAAACCTGCCCTTTTTTAGTTAATTCTAGTCATTCCAATTCTTGATGGTTTTATGTTATACATTTATTTGAGAATATATACAATATTTTTTGAAGTAAAATTTATTAAAAGGATGCTTTATAAAATTTGTTCTAAAAAATAAGTGAAAAATCTAATTGAAATGTAAAAATAAGCCTATTAATCTATTAAAAAAATGAAAAAAATAAAATAAAAAAGTAGGCGGGCAAGTCCGCCGCCCGCCAACCACCTTGGTTGGGCGAGCTAGGTTTTTATGCCCATTTCCACTTGGCGGGCTTGCCCGCCCCGCCTTTTTTTTTTGGCGGGCTTAAGGCGGGGTGAGACGGGGCGGGAGGCCCGTTTTGCCACCCTAATCTTACCAAACAAAGACATCTTCTGTATTGGGGTTGAAGCTAAGGCTTTTGGTGGTGAGCTAATTGATGATGTAATGAGGAGCTAAGTTTACAAGTGGTTGATGTGGGGTAAAGTTGTAGAGTAAGAATCTTTAAATATTAGATAAAGGTCCTAGATGTAAAAATAATTGACAAGAGCATCCAAGGGACCAAGAAACTTCTAGTGATTATACCAAAAATGAGAGGATCCAAATCAAAGTCTCCAGTCAAACCCGTCTTTTAACACATTATTTGCGTTGACAATAGAATTCACGGGAAGGAACTTGTAGTGTTATATTTTTACCGAACCCCAAGATGGGACATCTTATATAAAGGCGAGGAGCGAGTCATACGGAGAAGCCAATGGCTAGCCAGAGGTTAGACGCCATGGTGATGGGCGAGCTACCGTGCAAGGTCAGGGGCCACCCGAAGAAGCCACATGGTCTCCCAAAAGGGGAAGCGAGGCTACCTAAAGCGGGCTCTCACTGTCCACGCATCCAGTAAACATGGGTGATGACGTCTGCCCAAAATGATCAACTGACAAAGGGTCAGTCAAAGGTAGAAACCACTCTCCCCACAATTCAAGGAGACCAATTCCTCCCATGACCACATTCCTTGATCACAAAGCTAGGGTAAACCTCCAACTAACTCTACAACCCAAGCTCAAGAGAGCCTCTATAAGTACTTCTCCCCTAGGGGGGAGGATGGACTCTAAGTCATACATACTCTATACTACTAAATGACCACCACGCTCGTTACCATCGTAACATACACGACTAACCCAACCGCCTGCCTACAACCTAGAAGGGCCGACTACAACCAAGGTTTTTCACCTCACGTCAGCTTGTCCTATTAACAACCTCAAAAATAACTACACCAGCCTTCTCGCCGCTGCGAGCAAGTCATAATTATCCAAACATGTTATATACCTACAAAGACCTCTGAATCTCCCTACCTTTGCAAGAGAACTTGTACACCTTATACTTTTTTATCACTACAGTAACGCCCACCGTGAAATAGTTAACGTACCTAGAGCTGGTGCTGTCCTTTCAATTCCGGCGATTTTCTTCAGTCGCCACAATGTGGGCGAAGACTTCCTAGTAAGCCCTCCAACGTTGTCTATAGTGGCCTCCTTCAAAATTAGGTCGCCGTCAAGATCTGATATTATTTAAACCTCGAATGGCGACCAACTGTTGCGATTCTAACGACAAAAGGCGGGGATTAGATGGTACGCTATTCTTAGTTCCTTTTAGAATGCTGCAATCTTAGTCTTATTAAGTGATAATAATATTCTTAATTCAATGCAAGTGATTTACTTATCTATATTCCACAGAAATAACGGGTGGTTAAAGCAGTCATCTTGATCTATTTGCATTTATGAAATTAAAGGGCAATAAGAAATTGATTATCTTATATTTAGAGTTAAAGTATGGCATTAATTTACACGATATGCTATCTGTTTTAGCTTGTAGTCTAAAGCGCAGTGCATAAAAAGACAACTTGAATAATTATAATAAACATCTTGATGTATTTATTATGAATAGGCGAGCTCATCAACAAACGGATTCGTCAACTTAATTTGACGAAAAAGTTCAAGGTATGTGGCAGGTTTATACACAATTTTGCAAAAAGATTAGAAGATAAACAGTTCGTCCGCAAAGATGCGAAATGCATCAAACTATAGTGTGAGTATCAAACTATGAGTTGACAACATTAAGTTTAAAGTATGGATCTATCAAGCAAGATATCTGTCAAGACCGAGAAGCATCGCATAAGTGTTTTATGCTTTAATTAGTTATTTTTATTGTTGGATAAGAGTCGCCTACCAAAAAGAACCGGTAAAATCTTAAAGTAAATGTTGGACATTCATTAAAGGATCATTGCTGTCTATCAAGACACTACATAAATACATTGGACTTCATAGCGAAGATTCTTGTCGTCCCTCAAAATAACATCTCATTGTTGAATTGCACGACGAAGGTCCTTGCCGTCCCTCGAGACGATACCTAGTGTTGGACTTTCACTGGAAGATCTTTGTCACCTCTCAAGGCAATACAAATACGTTGGACTTCCACATGAAGATCCTTGTTGTCCCTTGAGGCGATTACATATGATGGACTTCCATGGGAAGATCCTTACCGCCTCTTAAGGCAATATACATAATTGGACTTCTACAGGAAGATCCTCGCCACCCTTTGAGTTGATACCTCGTGTTGGACTTCCACGGGAAGACCCTTGCCATCTCTCAAGGCAATACAAATACGTTGGACTTCCAGATGAAGATCATTTTTACCTCTTGAGGCGATTACATATGCTGGACTTCCATGGGAAGATCCTTGTCGTCTCTTAAGGCAATATACATAATAGGACTTCCACAGGAAGAGCCTCGCTGCCCCTCGAGGCGATTACATCAGTTGGACTTTCACAAGAATATCCTTGCCACCCCTCAAAGCAATTACATTTGTTGGACTCCCATGAGAAGATCCCTTCCGCCTTTTAAGGAAATATACATAGTTGGACTTCCACAAGAAGATCCTCGCAGCCCCTCGAGGCGATTACATATGTTGGACTTCCACATGAAGATCCTTGCCGCCCCTTGAGGTGATTACATTTTCTAGACTCCCACGGAAAGATCCTTGCGGTCTCTCAGGGAAAAGTACAAGAACGCTGGGCAAGTCTTACTAGAGGGCCCAATAGAAGTCTCACTTGTATTGTTAACACGCCTCGCTTGAGGGATTTAGTGTCTCATTAGCCAGGCTATGCATTACAGTGCATGAGGAACTTCAATTTCACAAACTAATTAGACTCTCACCTGAGAGACTTAGTGTCTCCTCGGGCGGGATGACTTCCAATAAATCACGCCTAACAGGTGCAACCTATATCAAGCCCGGAAGACTTGATTTCTAGTCTTGCTAGTGGACTCGATGAAAGTCCCGTCTAAAAGGTTAACAAACCTCTCTTGAGGGTCTCAGTGTATCATTAGTTGGGGCTATGAATTACAACGTCTGAGGAACTTAGATTCCTCAAACTATTAGACTCTCGCTTGAGAGACTTAGTGTCTCTTTGGGCAGGATGACTTCCAATAAATCACGCATAAGAGGTGTAACCTATATAAAGCCCCGAAGACTTGATTTCTAGTCTTGCTAGAGGGTTCGACGAAAGTCCCGCCTGAAAGGTTAACACACCTCGCCTGAGGGACTTAGTGTTTCATCAGCTAGGTTATGCATTACAGCGTTTGAGGAACTAAGATTCCTCAAATTAATTAGACTCTCACCTGAGAGACTTTGTTTCACCTCTGGCAGGATGAATTACAATAAATCACGCCTAAGAGGCGCGGCCCATATCTAGCCCCAGAGGTTGGATCTCCAGTCTTGCTTGAGGGCTCGAAAGAAGTGCCGCCTGAGAAGTAAAATGCCTTGCCTTAAGGACTTAGCGTCTCATCAGTCGGGCTATAGATTATTATTCCTAAAGACAATAAAAATACACTTATTTTTATTCTGTAATAACTACAACACTTTCTTGAAATTATAAACCTTATTGAACAGTTTTTAAAACACAATCAGTCCTTGTGAAGACAATAAAAATACACTTATTTTAATTCTACAATAGTTGTATCACTAACAAACTGACATCAATAATGCTCTCCTCTATGGCTCACTTCAAGTAAATGTGTATATGTCTCAACCACCTGGCTTTGTAAAACAAGAATCATCCTAAGTTTTCAAACTGAGTAAATCCCTATATGACCTCAAGTAATCCCCATGAGGATGGTATGAAAAACTTACTTAACTATTAATTCAGTTTGGCTTCTCTCATAGGAGATGCAATCATTCTTTATTTATTCCCATCAAGGTATAACCATCTATGCACTAGTCTATGTTAATGACATTCACATAACAGGGTCACCATACATTTTGATTGACAAGTTGATTGATTTTCTCCATGCCACATTTGCACTAAAAAACCTAGGCAAACCTAAGTAATTCTTAGGTATTGAGGTCAAGCACTTGATAGCTGGTTGCAGGTGCTCACATAGTCTAAGTATATTAGAGATCTTTTTGCTCGAGCCAAGATGAGAAATGAAAATGGCATAACCACTCCTATGATAAATAGCTACAAATTGAGGAAACATGGATTTCATCCTTCTCAGACTCTCACATGTATAGATTTATGGTACGTGCTCTCCAATATGTGACACTTGTTGTAACTCGAAATTTAACCTCCTTTTTTGAATTTTTGCATAAGCATGTACATTCGCATCGCTGGCATATGCATTCGCACTTTTTATTTATGATTTTGGTTGCAGGAGTATTCATATTTTCCAAGCCCGGTTAATCGCATCCTCACAAGATCATTACATCATCAAAACAAGCTCAAAATAAGGGTTTCCATGATTACTCATCAAAACAAGAGGTGGAAAACCGAAACCAGGACTTCAACATCATTTTCCAAGCAAATTTGGGAAAGTTTGGCTGAAGTAACCGGTTACAGCATATCTGATAACCAGTTACTCAGTGTATTTTTCACCAAAAACTACATTTTTCAAGCAAGTAACCGGTTATCACATATGCAGTAACCGGTTACCACGCACAAAGTTGCAGATTCTGCTGCATTTTTAGGACAACAACTCTGCACTCACTTTATTCTTGGATTCTACATAGTTCTAGAAGCATGTGGAACATTCTAGACAATTCAAGACCATTCAAGACATTTCCCTTACATTTATTCAATGCATCACTTTAAATTATGAGCACCATGTTACTTAATTTACAAGCATGTCAACCTTTGGATGTGGAAGCTTGCATTGAGATTGTTACTGAGTTGATCCTAACTAACCGAGTTAACCGCCTTGACTCGGTGAGTTAAGTGTAACTAACTCTTAGCCTAATTCCAAACCACCCGAAGCTAGCTCCTAACCACATTCCAAACCTCTTACACTCCATACCTAAACTCTATATAAGCCAAACTTCACCATTTTGCAACTCTTCCATAATCATTCACACAAATTCACACTCTTTTCACTCTCAATTCTCTCATTTCTCTCTGCATTTTGCTGCAACTTCTACACACTCTACTTCATCTTCTTCCCCAAACCACACAAAAGCTCTTAATTCTTGAAGAATAATAACTTTTCACATTGAAAGTGTTTATTTCTTGAGCTTAACCTTCATCATTATTCCATTCTACTGAATTTTGTGGAGCTTCAGTAGCTTTTGGATTCATTTCAAGTGATCACTTCAAGATTCTTCGGTGATAATTCTCATTTTGGAGTTTTCGTCGAAGTTTGCTCGGTTTCACTACGATTCAAAGTGCAATTGAGGAATCTCTGGTTTTCTTTGATTATCTTCATCATTTTACAATTATACTTGAGTTTCTGGAGTTCCATAAGCTTTTGAATTCATCTCAAGTGTTTGCTTCGAGCTTCTTCAGTGATAATTTGCATTTCTGAGTTTTTCGTCGAAGTTTGCTCGGTTTTGCTACGGTTCGAAGTGTAAGAGCGGAATTCTCTGGTTTTCTTGGCTTTTTCTCTCTACATTTCATTCAAAACAATTACCAAGCCAAACCTCCGACTTGTAGGTTGGTAGATCTTACTTTACTCACTGTTTCGATCATTTCTGCGCGTTTACGTCGTAATTTTGATCGTTTTCGGTTTAATTTATCATGCAATTGCTTGATCTTTAATCTCCATGATTAATGCTTGTAATTTGTATTTAATTTCCCTTACATGATGTAATTTTAGTGCACAAATTCATGCCCTAGCATGTGGTGTTTGACATAAGTGATTATGTGCTGAAAATCACTTTTGAAAAGTTGTTTTTGATGTTATTTTTGCCACTGTCTCAGTGGTAACCGGTCACAGCATATTTGCTAACCGGTTACTCAGTGTAAATTCCACACGAAACGCAGTTTTTAAGCAAATAACCGGTTATCAGATATGCAGTAACCGGTTACCACTGAACAGAATGGCCAATTTTGAGCTTTTTCAAGCTTGTTTGACATTCTTTCTTCATCTAACTTCCATGAATTGATATGCTTGATATTTATGGATGTTTTAAGGCATTTTTACATTAATTTAATGATTAATTTATCAATTCTTGCAATTATGTGTGTTCTTGATATTTGTTTGAACATGCTAATTCTTGCACTTTCTTTGACTACATGATACATGATTTGTGTTGTATTTTCAATGTCATGTGGTACTGTTTTGCACTCCCTCTCTTTGCTTTGCATTAAGTTTATTCTTCATGGATGAACTTAATCTTTTACAATCCAATAACACACCTTTTGCTTTAATGATTTTCCATTCTCTTTGGAAAGTTGTTAACATTGCGTCCCTTTGATTAATTGATCGAAACCATGTTACGATTAGTTGATCTTCCCTTATCCCTCTCTTTAGGATCTCTTTAGACTTACTCTTGACCCCCTGCTGAGTTGGAGTTTCGATGCACGACGGATGAAGCACGACGCACGACACAACACATTGGAGCACTGTACAACTTGGAGCTGTTACGCTGTCCGTTTCAACTTCTACACTACACCCTGTGTGTTAGAGAAGGAATGAGAAGGGAGAATTCCTACTCTCATTCTGATTACTTTAGGTATGGGACAAATGACCCTGTGCCTGGCTTAGTCACCTCTATCCCCAAGCGGTAGCGTATCTCTCTTTCCCCAGTCGAGTCGATCTTTGATCACTCTTGCCTATTTCAATCTCTATTTTTGATCAATCACCATCTCTTTGGTTAAAGATCATTGTCTTGGGTTAGCATCCCTCTCCCTTTTGCATAATCCTTTTCTTGTGGCTAGTCACTTCTTTTGTTGATTCTCCATGAGAGTTGTAATCGTTCTTCCTTTGGTTGATCACAGTCATACTGTTAAAACCAATGCTCTATTCACCTACAATCTCTCTTTTCTTAGGTTAATCACAGTCTGTCTGCTAAAATCGTAAATCCCTGGAGTTCGCAACCTTCTTTTGGTTCTTCTCCCTTTTCTTCAGTTAACCACAGTCTGTCTGTTAAAATACTGAACCTCTTGGGTTAATCACCTTCTTTTGGTTAATCACCCACATTTTCAGTCAACCACAACCAGTCTGTTAAAATACAGAACCCTTTCGAGTTAATCACCTTTTCTTGGTTAATCACTGGCTTCTTTCGGTTAATCACAACCCGTTTGTAAACACCGAATCCCCAGCAGTTGGCAACCTCCTATTGGTTCGAATACTTGCATCTTGGGGTTGGTAACCTTCTTTTAGTTCAAATACCCTTTCTTCGGTCCAGTGCTGTTTGTTTAGTCAGTGTACCAATACCTTTGGGTCACGACCTTTGCTCGGTCCTACACCCGTTCTTTGGGTCACGACCTTTGCTCGGTCCTACACCCGTCCTTTGGGTCACGATCTTTGCTTGGTCCCACACCCGTCCTTTTGGGTCACGACCTTCGCTTGGTCCCACACCCGTCCTTTGGGTCACGATCTTTGCTTGGTCCTACACCCGTTCTTTGGGTCACGACCTTTGCTTGGTCCCACACCCGTCTTTTTGGGTCACGACCTTTGCTCGGTCCTACACCCGCTCTTCGAGTCACGACCTTTGCTCGGTCCTACACCCGTTCTTTGGGTCACGACCTTTGCTCGGTCCTACACCCGTCCTTTGGGTCACGACTTTCGCTAGGTCCTACACCCGTTCTTTGGTTGATCACAATTCTTATCTGTTAAAACTTCTTTTCCCCACAGAGTCTTAATCTCTTCCTTCGGTTAACCACCGCCAGTCTGTTAACATACCGAGTCCTCTTTTCTCTTGGTTGTAACACCTTTCCTTTGTTTGTTTCCTATGTAGGGTCGCAACCTTCTGATTCTTTGCCACGGTTTATTTGTTCTCTTACTCCCCAGTGGAGTCTCTTTATTCTTTTTGCCCCTTTATCTTCTTGGTTTCGACACCACTAGTGCACTTTATTCTCAGTACAATCACAGTCTTTCCTTTGCACTCATTTCTTGGTTATGACACTATTTATTTTGCATCCCCAACGGATCTTTCCCTACGTCTTATTCTCTTGGTTTTGACACCATTTCTCTCTTGTTTCTTGCACAGTCACTTTCGTCTCTTACTCCTTAGTAGAATACTCTCTTTTGCCTTTTGCTCTTCTTTCTTGGTTTTGACACCATTTCTTTGGAATCCCCAGTGGAATTTCCTGCTTTCTTTTGCTCTTGGTTTTGACACCATTTTCCTTTTCCTTTTCCGTCTTAGTTCCACGAACTACGGAAGCTTTAATTCTGCATTCTTTCGAATGTATGATACGTAGGCAAGAGATCGCGATGATCTTGGCGAGCACACTTCCACCCTTCTTTTCCCCTTTCTTTCTCCTGGTTCCCATGAACTACGGCGCTCTGATTTCCTCATTGCACTATAAGGGTACGTAGGCACGAGGGCCCCAATCCTCTGCGAGCACTTTCGTTCTTTCTTTTCTTTCCTCTTTTCTCCTTTTTCTCTCTTCTTTTAGCTAGAAGCCTTTAGATAGATAACCCATCCAAGCCTAGAAGCAAGCGAAATGGTTCCCGTCGAGTACGACGGATGCGTTAGATGCTAGTACCTTCCTTTCGCATAACCTACCCCCGTTCCCGTTTCTCTTTCCCTTGGGTTTTATCGATATTTTCCCTGTCCTTTAGGACTAAATAAAGTTCGGTGGTGACTCTGTGTTATCTTTGAGTGTACGATTCACTCAGGTATAAACCAGCCATCTTCAACACTTACTAGGCCAAACATTTCTTTTAATGTAAACAAGACCTTCCAATTTATGACCTCTCCTTTGGACTCTCATTGGTTTGTGTTCATGAGAATTCTAAGATATCTCAGTGGTACTATCACATGTGGCTTGCTCCTTTCTCCATCTTCCTTGCCACAACAGTTTTCTTTAAGGGCATACACTGAGTCCCATTAGGCGAGTGATATAGATAACTGTAGGTCTACCTCTGGCTCTTGCATACTCTTAGGACCCAACCTTGTATCACGGAGCTCCAAAAAAGCAACTTTTTATTCCTAGATCAAGTACTAAGGCAGAGTATCAGGCCTTGGCACACACAGCCTCTGAGCTACTTTGATTAGAGTTTCTTCTCACTGAGCTTGTAGTCTCTTTCTTGCCTCCCACACTTGTTTGTTACAACCTTAGTGCTGTGCTTATATCTTAGAATTAAATACTTTATGTACGTACGATATATATTGAGATAACATTACTACGAATAAGTGATTTTACCTCGGTTGGAAAATGGGGTTTACCTCGGTTTGCTGAGCAAGGTAAAGAAGGGTGTGACAAAAAGTTTGCTATTTTTCCCCTCGGTTGAGCTTTCAACACTGGGGAAAATTTTATTGATCATGGGTTCGATCTCCAGCAACAACAATTTTGTATTTTCTTTCTATCAGACTATTTTTCCTCTCAGTTGTAAAGTAATTTTTTTTCTTTATTTTACATTATTTTTGTTTCAATCTACAAAGTACAACTTTGTTGATAAATTCTGAATCTTCATCATCATAATCATTTTGAACCTTGGTGAAGATCAAATGCTAAGTTTTGTTGCACACCCATGTGATTTTCAAGTTCAATGATTTAGATGTATTTGTTTTTGGTATAAAATTAACAAAGGTTAGATAATGAAAATAATTTATCAATTTCAAGATAGGAGATTATGTAAGGAACACCAATCTTAACCTTAAACATTTTTCTACTCATGTAATCCATTTCGGATATTGTTTCCAGACTTCTTTATGTTTGCATTTCATTGTTTCCAATCTAAATTCTTTCATTATCACTGTCTGTCTTTCACAACGGTGCGCCCAAGATATATAGTTTTGGCATTCATGTTATGATTGGCTGGTTAAGGATTCACGCGGACCAGTGATGTTTCTTGTGGATTGATGCATTGGCAATGTCTAACCATTGTTACTTTATAAATAGACTATAAATATTCGTTTATAAACAAAACTAAGTTACTTTTTCCTTAGATTTTTATGACCACTTAAGTAATATATTATTTCTTTTTTGGGAAAATACCCTTTTTGGTCCTTTAACTTTTTTTTGGGGTCCATTTTGATCCCTTAATTTTAAAAAGTTCCAAGTTGATCCTTTAATTGTTCAAATAGTGTCACGTTCATCCTTTCTGTTTTCCCCATTAGTCAAAGTCAGTATTAGTATACAAGTGGCGCACACATGTAGCTGATGTGGAATTTATCTGCCATGTGGAATATAAGGTCCAAAAAATAATCCCAAACGACTAAAAAACCAAGGGCATTTTTGTCTAATCATGATAAAAAATAGGGCACTTTTGGCTTTTCGGCTTGTCTTCTCTGTTGTGCAATTAACAGAGCTATTTTAGCAATGTGCCTTAAGATGTTTCACCTGATACTTTTCAGCTAAAACTAAAAGGTTACAAGTCATTTGGTTGTTAAGGAATGTTTCAGCAGTGTATAAGTAGTTAGCAAAAGCACGAAGGGCGTCGTATGATACGTCTGCAATCTTGATGGTGCCACTTCGACTTTCATCCATATCGTGCTCAAACATGGATCTGAAGACAGGAGAGCGACTAAATTATTCAATCATCGTCATGCATCATTAGATTCATTATGAAAATCCTTACAAATTAAAAAATAAATAAATCACTTTAAGGATTCCAAAACACAAAGTATAATGCAATAAATGCTTCAAATAACTAGTAATAGAAACTGGGAATAGGAAAATTATGAAAGTAAACATTTTAGATTTTATATCAGGATGGAGTGCAAGAAAGAAACTCGTGTATTATTTGCATATCAAGATACAAATTCATGATTTTATATCAAGATAACACATGAGTGTTGGGAAAAAACCGTGAACTATTGAAGAACCCTAAATTGAATTGGAAAAAAACCTAGCAAGAGAGGGAAGAAGAGGTTGGAATGAAGAAGATGAAATATGAAATCCACGTCAGCTGCCACACATACCAAAACAAACGTCCGTTTCAGCCAAATGGACGGAAAGGACTACTGTGACACTACTTGAACAATTAAAGGATCAATTTGAAACTTTTTAAAATTAAGGCACCAAAATGAGCCCCAAGGTAAAGTTAAAAGACGAAAAAGAGTATTTTACCTTCTTTTTTAAATAAAAAAAGGATTTTTTTCCTCGGTGGATAAACTAACTGAGGTAATATATTACTTATATTGAAAAAACAATTGGTGAACGAAAAAAAATTGAAAAGGAAACAGTAATTTGTATTGTTTCTTTTTTAATTTTTTATCATTCACGAATTTCTTTTATGTGTTGTAATATCTTCTCAATTAGGTACTATCTTGAAAATTTTGACTTTAATATTGGGTAAAGTGGAACTTGACATTAATATTCAAACCAAAATTTTCAAAATCTTGTTTTCTAAAATCGTAAAAACAGTATTACTTTACACGACATATGATGTTTAGGAGATGAGTTAGGTTTAGGAAAAATTTAATGAATGTAGTAATTTTATATACAAAAATTGGGTTACGTAGGACTTATCTCCCTAGTTATCAGCCCACCCGAGGGAATAGATTCCATTTTTTGTAGACCCAAAAAGAAAATGGTGAACCGTAAGGAATTTCACTTGCAACTTCTTACCATTCACCATTTCCTTGTTGGGTTGCAATATTTTCTAAATATGATGAGAAATATGTTTTTCAATGTTGTGAGGCAAGGAAAGTGATAAATCTTTGAATTTTTTCTTCAATGAAAACATTGAAAAATTATTCCCAGATATAAAAATAGATTGCAAGAGGTGTAATCAATAAAAACAATAACGTCATTCTATGAGATAAATTGCAAGAGTAGAAAAATGTTTTGTTCAAGGTTGGTAAATTAGTTTCTTCAATGCATGGATGTAACGACGACAACAACAACAACACAATCTTGAAAGATTTCCTAACTAATTAAGAAACCTTGAAAGATTTTTCTATCTTACAATCCATCACATACACTACTAGAAAAACTGTGATTTGCTTCGGATGAGAGAGAATGTTAAAAGCCTAAAAACCAAGGCTAATAGAGGTTTAACATCGGATTTAGCGTCGGTGTCGGGCCTTGGATAAAAAACGTGAATCTACTGCATAACATCTGATCAAAATTAACCGAGGCTACGTAGACGCTAAAAGCAGTCGATGCTACATTAGAAATGCCAACGAATATGCATTGCGTTGCTCCAATCGACTCTAAAGTCAACCTAAGAAAGTCAATATTTATGATTAGCATCAGCCCTGCCGACTCTAATGTCAACCAAGAAAAGTCAATAAATAGTTTTAGCATCAGTTTAACTGACTCTAAAGTCAATAAAGAAAAGTCAACATATACAATTAGCATTGGCTTGGCTGACTCTAAAGTCAACTAAGAAAAATTCAATAATCATCTGTAGCATTGGTCAAGCCAACGCTAAATTCAAACATGAAAAGTCAACAAATAATTTTAGCATTGATTTAACCGACTCTAAAGTTAATAAATACATTTAGCATCGGTTTGGACGACTCTAAAGTCAACCAAGAAAGGTCAATATATTTCGCTAGCATCAACCTAGCTGACTCTAAAGTTGCTAAAGAGTTAACAAATTTTTAAGGATCCAGGTAAATGCTAACAATCTTAAGGAATTCCTTACACTGGCCACTAGCAGTGTAAGATTGTTTCCAATCATAATTTCCACATTTATTTCTTTTCATGTGATACACTTGGAATATTGGAGTAGTGTTTGTGCTTTGCTTAACAGAAACACCCACAATAAAACATAACTAAACATTTGCATGCGAATTTAAGATTCGTCATTTCATCAAACTTGTGATTTTATATGATATGACTCTAACAAGGATCAAAGAATAGAACAGGAAGAAGCAACTACAAAACCACTGAATATCAAAGGAAGCACATAAATCTCTAATTTTATGTCCCAAAGTGATATATAATACTTTTTAAAAAAATTGAAACAAAGGCACTTCAATATTATGTTCAACAATGAGACACTATATAAGTTGAGACCCAATACAGTGATGATTAGATCAAAATAATTTACAGTTTTGGGGGACTGAATGGAACATAGGGGAAGAAGAGTTATCATCTCCTGATAAACACATCCATCTTTCTCAGTTAACTGAATAATCCCATCAAGCACAAGAGCTTTCCCATTTGTTAATGACTGTAAAAAGAAAATAAGTTTTAATCACTTCTAACTTATAGGTAGAATTAAAGATAACAATATAGAAAGAAGACGTCGAACCTTAAAAATCAAGACCTCTTGGTATAATGTCTTTTCCTTGAACAATATCTTCTCCACTTTGATTGAAGGGGATTCTCCTAATGATGCACACACCATAGCCATCAGCAGTCACGTAGTTCAAAATGGAGAAAATAAGATCCTGAACTTGTGAGTAAATGGAAAAATAGATGTTTCACCAAAAGATTAACAAAGAAGTTCAATATTGTACTTATAAATTGTTAGGATATATAATACATATGTTTAGATAGTGGCAAATATAAAATGATTATATTCATTCAAATTTTCATAGAAGAATATGTAGTTAGATATCATTCATTAAATAGCTAATGATTAAAACAGAAAGACGTGTACTTATGGAGTATTAGGGAAAATGAGAAAGAACGTTGCGCAAGTAACATAGCACAAGCACATAAAGAGTGAAATAAAAGCACAAAAAGAAGAACGTTGCACAAGTACCTCATCCTACTAGTTCTAGTGGTCTTTCTATGGATTGCCTTAACAATCCAGTTATCTAAATCATAAACCAAATCAGATATTCATTAGCCAAATATAAACCCTAGTTTGAAATCAAATTAAGAGTCAAATAAACTAATTACATTTCTTGATGCAAATAATAAGAAAAATAAGAAAAATCCAAACCTAACAAGTTTAATACATGGCAAGAGAAACACGATGATGCATTCAGAATAGTTTGTCAAAAAATTATAGAAAATTACCTTTTTATTCTAAGTTTCAATCTCTTCTTCTTTGTTGATTCTTGTTCTTGCTTCATCCAACCATGTTTATTGCTGCATGCATTAAGTAAACAATTAGGGTTTTTAATGGATTCTAGGTTAAAATGAGGGTTGTCGATGGATTCTAGGTTAGAATTAGGGTTCGATGGATACTTACCTTCAGTGGGGAATGAAACGGAAAAGGGATTCAAACAGAAAGCGATTCAGAAACGAGAAACGAAACGCGATTCGGGATTTGAACAAAAAAGCTTATTTGATTGAATCCGAAACAAGAAGATACGAGGGCCATGAAGGAACTGAAAGTGATTATAGCCATGAAGAAGTGATTCTGACTTATTTTGTTCAAAAATATGAGAAAATAGAGAGAAGTGAAAAGAGACAAAATGAAAAGGCGAAATGAAGGAAAGTGAAAAGAAAAGAGGGAAATCGTGAAATTAGAGAGAAGAGAAAAGAGGTAACTGAAAAGAGGGAATATGGGTAGTAAAAGATTGAAATATTATTAATATAAATTATTTTTAACAAAATAATTCATCACAATTCATTTGGTGTAGTGGTAGATGATTTATTCATAAATTTTAACCAAGAGATCATCTATTCGATTCCTGCTGAAATGCATTTTTTTTTGAAAATATGCAAATTAAATAAAATATTAATTAAAGAATGGAAAAAACATGGATTGAAAATCATTTTATCATTAGCGTCAGACAAACTGACTCTAAGTAGTTAAATAAAAAATTATGTTATGATATTAAAATTTGTAGAGTTGACTAAGCGAATTAAAATAAATACACAAACAAATAAAATATATTTATGAATATATAGAGTCGGTACGACCGACACTACCATTATTTGCAATATTTTTTGTCATAAAAAGGCTTTTAGCGTAGGTTTGACTGACTCTAATAGCATCGGTGTTGGGGACCGACACTAACGCATGAGACTAAAATACATTTTTCGTAGTGATAAAATGATGTTTACGAGTTTAGAACGACATCAGATGATTTTGTTTAAGGGTAAAAATGAATAAAACGAATGGTTTAATAGACAAAACTGAGTAATATTTCCTCCCAGCTGGTAGTCTTACCGAAGAAATAGATGACATAATTTTTAAATAAAAAATAAAATAAAAATAATGCCGCCATTTTAAAAGAAATAAGAATATAAATTGCAGTTGCTAGGATTTAGAGTGTGTCCCTTAGTTTTTTCATCGGTTATTTATACCAACGGAAGGAATAGATGATATTTTTCAAAAAATAAAAATAAAAATAATATGTGGCATGCCCAGGGGTTATACCTCATTTTTTATTGGTTGAAGTCAATTTATCATAAAATATATTATTTGTTATAGTGTAAGCATATACTTTGTGATGGAGAGTGAATTTATCATTAAATATATTTATCATAAAAGATATATGTTTTCTTTGTTAAGGGACTTAATTGAATATTCGATCCATTCATTTAATTTTTGGTTTTATGTTGGTTCTTTATTTAATAAACACTACTATTAAGTCCTTAAAATATATTTCCGTTAGAGTCAATTTTATTAATTTTTGACAAAAACATTTGGTTTTACTTTATTGACAATACAAGTGGCAATTTTAATATTACAAGGTTTATTGTGACTCAACCATTGATGACATGGAACAATCCAACGAGCAATATAACATGACATATCATTAATTATAATAAATAATTAAAAAATTATATAAAATAATAATTAAAAAAAATGAAAAACTCAAAACCTTAAGATTTTAGGTAAATGAGTTTGCTGTCTTATAAAACTGACATTCTACTTATTCATAGATAATATGAGACTTTAACCACTCACATTTGCACGCAACATAGATATCAATCTCTATTATACAATACAACATAACAATGTACACATTTTAAGGTACCATAACTTGTCAGGCCTATCACAAATAATCTACTACTTATTTTATAAAAATTTAAAGTCGCTGAATTTTTTTTCTCCTTTATGAGAAACATTTAGCTCTAAGATCTACAGTTCCGAATGAAATGATTCTTTATTTTTTCAGTGACTGCATCAAAAACACATAAAAAAAAATCACTATATCCTCCTTGCTTGTGCAAAAACATGAATTGGATGCTATTATGAATTGGGTTTAGGCCCAGTAAAAAGTTTGATTAAAAAAAAAAACCTGAAATGACAAATTTACTTATTCCTCTTCAGAAATATAGGTGTCATGCAACCCACATTATTATGTGCTTGACATGAAAATTGGAGTACATATGTGTATACAACAAAATACAACACAATATTTTAAAAACCAAATTGAAAATCAAACTGGTAGGATTCCTGAGTTATTGTTCAATTGATTCAAATCATAGGTGAATTGGATGATAAATAAGCAAATCAAAAGTATATATAAAAAAATGGTTAAACCAATAATAGTTCAATCTAGTTAAATTAGACTTTGATTCAATAGGATGGAACCAACAGACATATATGGTGAATGTTGTTGTAACAACAACTCATTGCAATAACAGCTTTTCTACTATGACAAAAATAAGAGATTGTAATAGAATACAGTGAACAATAGATCATTTCATTTTCTGTGCATGACGTTTTAGACCACCTTTCTTTTAGTTCTTCACTAATGTAATATGCAAATGTAAAACAGACCGTTGTCAACATTGTAAATAAAATAATGGCAAAACAGTTTTAAAAAAATCATCAAAGAGTAATCAATTCATGGCCTCTTGAGAAAAGAAGAGCTTTATTAATAGCTCAATTAGAAAATTAACAACATAACAACCAGTGTTATACACCATTTCATTCAATAAATCGCTTATTCATAATAATATATATTTTTTCAATTTTCTCTCAAACCCTCTCAACCAATTGGCAAGAAATTATGCAGCATTAGCAATAAATTATAATGACCAGCTCGACATTTTATGCCACAGTTATATTTGCTCCCTCACAGATAAAAATTCAAGAAACACTTTCACTCTTGATAGTGGCAAAGATAGAAATTAAGTTGAAGGATTCTTGTAGTAGAATCTAACTCTGATGTTGTAAAACTAAATGTTTATACCGATATGAAATAAATTGAATGGAAATTAATTAGAAGATAGACATGCCCAACAGTTATCAATGTTGAACAAAGTGATAACTTACAAATTTTGCAGGTGAGCCATGCAAGATTATGCTTCCAAACGGACAACTGATGAATCAGGCTTGCAAATGCTCACATCATCTATAACAATAACAGAGTCATTAAAAACGGTAGTATCTAAAGCAAAAAGGTATTAATAATAACAAACAATAAAGCAAAATTTCATGATATCGCACAAAACATACCATGGAGATGATTTCATCAAGCAGAGAGAATAGTCCCATGTTTTCATAGTTTCTTGTTTTTCTTCTCTTTTTTTGTTAGCAAATTGCCGTTTTCAAAATTGAAATGCAACACAGGGCAATGTCTGAATCTTAACTGTTTGTTAGTTGAGATAACTGTGCAGCACAACATTAATGATATAATTGGAAACTAGAAAAATAGTAAACCAACAACATGACATTAAGAACTTTTTGAATAAATCATGTGTAAATTGACCTCACCTTGTGCATAATCATCATGAACGAATTTTGGTGTCCGTAATCGAATATTCATCTGCAGATGACAAGTTCAAGACATGTTTAGAGAAAGGTTGTCTTCCTTAATATATGTATATACGTCGTATCACTATTTCTTCATTCTAAACTTGTTTGTGAAAGAGAATGAAAGATAAAAGAATAAGAAACTAACCTCATCAGTCTCTGGATCAGTTGGGTGATTGGCTGCTTTTACTAAATTTGTTGCCTTTGGTTCATTTGAATTTTCCCTTCAACAATACCAAAAGAATATCAAAGTGAATTAGCCTTAGATTTTTCCTATGTTATCATTCAGCTTTATAATAAAAAAAACTTACTCAAAATATATTTTTTGTTTGTTTGTAAATAAAAAAGGAAAAACACAACCTATTGATGACACCCCCAAGAGCTGCTGGGATTAAAACATCACAGACACAATCTTCAAGCAATATTGAATTTGGATCAATTGAATCAGCACCATTAAATCCTTTTACTCCTTTGTTCTCTTTGGTGTGCTTGAGTATGCTAGGGATGTCAATTCCTATGTTGTTCTTTATGCCTCCAATTATGTCACTCACAACAACAAATTTTCCACCTTTCTCATCAAACAATTTTGCAGCCCAAGACCCTACATTTCCAAAACCCTGGAAAAAAATACACAACTTCAGATCAAAATTCTAAATCCAAAAAATACCTGAGTAATGAGATACTTTTTCCATATTCATTCATCAAAGCCATTACTACAAAGAGGACTCCTTAACATGTAGTTGAATCTCTACCTAGAGATCCACCAAGATCCTAGTTCGAAAAAGAAAATTAAACTAGAAAATTGAATGGTTTATTAAGCATGATTTTTTCTAAGCTCAATTACCACAATTACTACGGGAATGAAGCTAGAGTCACGAACAAACAACTACTTAATCTAGGTTTTCCTGTCACGACAACAACGAGTATCTTGAAAGGACAAATTTTTTTTTGAAAGAGCCAAAGACAAGCCATTGTTGTTGACAATGAATATAGTGAGGAGAATATATTTTCACAGTGGAAAGTGGAAGTAAGAGGACATGTGAAAAGTAGCAGGGGAAGAAGAATCACAGACATGGGAGAAAGGGGGAGGCGGTGTAGGGTTTTGAGACAGAGAAAGAGAGAGAGAGGTGTGACAATGGGAAGATAGAATTTGAAATGGAAATTTGACAATATGTATGTGACACGTGTCACGCAAAGAGAGATTTGAGAGTGTTTTAAGTGTAACATTTATTGATTACTATTTTAGCCATAGTGTAGTGTAATTATATTTTGGCGGAAGGACAAATCATGCAATAAGATTTTGAAAGGTTGGTAGTAGAAGATTCTTCAATATTAAAAATCGAAGACAAAATTATTTAAAGGTGGAGCTGGAGTATTGTTTAATTGAATCGACAATTTCACAACCTACACTAAATTCAACATTGATTGCACATTCTCAAATACATATGGGTGATGTCATTTAATGTGCATATAATAAAAAGGTGTGGAAGAAATTTTTATGGGCCAAAATATAAAATAAACTTTTTAAATTTGAAAAAAAAAATGTAAAATCAGATCAAAGAGTAAAATTCAACGATTAACACTGTTTTATCAATTTCAAAATGATTTCAATTATTTAAAATCAGCCTAGAATACGATTTTACATACCAAAAATATTTTTACATACAATTTAACACAAAATACTTATATAATAACATAAAATCTATAGAATTTAATTTTCAATCGTAATTTTAACACCCTATCACATAGGGTATTTTAATGGCAAAAAGAATGTTGATGGAAAGGTTGTGGCTAGGGATGGCAATGGGCAGGGTATGGGTAGAGTACTATAGTACCTGTTCCCATACCCGCAGTTGAAAAAAATTCTCGTACCCGAACCCATACCCGCTTAGGTATCAACATTAGCACCCGTCCTCGTATCCTATGTGTATATAAGTGTCTGTACCCGTACGCGTTACCCGCATTTGTAATAAAAATAAATATATCACGTATAAAATATCATAATATTTTAAGCTTTTAAAAACATTAAAAAGTTATTAAACAAATTTATTATTAATTTATAAAATAAATGATCACTTATAATAAATGTGTAGTAGTTTAAAATTGATATTTTTTTTTTAAATTTTATAAACATCTATTTTTATATAATAATATAAATTAGAATATATAAATATATATTGTGCGGGTGTAGGGCGTGGTGGTTACTAAGGTGCACATCCTCGCTTATTTAAGTGGATAATTATCCGAGTCAATGCCCGTATCCATTTTTGCAGGTTTAATCCTACCCATTATAAATAATTTTGTGAATACTCACCGGAGATGGACCAAATTGTCATCCTTACTTGTGGCATTTTTGTTTTCTAGAGATGGATTTCACTTGATGGCTTTGAAACCGAATGCTGATGTTGTCCCGTGAGTGGGTTGACAAAACTAATATAAATAATCACATTGATTAAGAGAGTGGCATTTTTAAAAGATTATAATAACATTTATTAAATACAAGGATTAATATAAATTAAAAATAAAGTAATAAAAATTTAATTAAACGTAAATTTTTTTATTTCTCTTAGTGAAAAAAAATATTCACTTCTATTTTATTTTTTTGCTTTGCATGTCTGTGTCAATGAAAGGAATTGAGGAGAATTATTAAGAGTGCGTGAAGGAAATTAAACTTTGCATTAATCCGAAGTCTAAGCTCATATTCCTCGAGGTCGTGAAGGGTGGGAAAACATTGTCTCAGGATAATACATCTTTTGTCTGTTGAGGCAAAAAAGAGGTCATTAGCTGAGCAATTTGCCAATCCATTTTTTATGTTTTGCTCAAAGTTTGTGTAATCACTCACCTTCTATTAGATATCATTATGGGCTTGTTTTGTAAAATAGCTAAAGAGTATGTTTGCACCATTAAACACTCTTACAGTCGGTGATGTTATCGGTTCGACCTTTAAAAATTCCATGCATTTATACAAATTATAATTACATTGTACTGTACCTGCAATATATTTTAAATTGATTTTTTTTAAATAATGATTTATTATCCAAAAATGGTCAATTATTTATGATAATTTTAATATACTATTTATTTAATTTAATTAATATTTAATACACTAATAAATGTGTTTTTTACATGTAAATTTCAAAATATTATTTCTACAATATCAAAATAAATTTACCCGTGCGGGAGCACGGGTGTTTTACTAGTTTTTTATTAAAAAAATTCAACGATACGCCAAGGCACGTGTAAGCGTAATCCACACACACCCCATCTTATGTCATCCATACTCTATTTTCAAGGAGATGCAATATATCTCACTTAAATTTAATTCGATTACCAAATTAATTTGGTTTTAACTAACTTAGAAAATATCAGTTGAATTGTGTGTTATAGTTAATTTAGTTTTGGGTTCAAACCATATTTTTTTGGAAAATCTTGGTATCCGGCCTTGCGACCGACTAATCCAAGAGGGACCAATACCCACTGTCCACTAGCGGGGGTCCTGTTTCAAGCCAGAGCAAAGCTCCGTATGGACTGACCCACACAAGAGTTGATTGCACCTAGTAGGATTCGAACCTGAGACCTTGAGAGGAGCACACTCTCAAGACCCAGCCTCCACCACTAGGCCAACCCTTGGGGGTTGGGTTCAAACCATATTAATCCAGGTTTTATATAAAGAATTTCTTATGGCATTGTAGATAGTTTTTAGGCACAAACGAAATTATTAAATGATATTATTAAATGTTTATAGATTTTAGAGATGTATCTCCGGACGTATTTATTCATGAATAAACGTTGACATATTTCAGATATGCATCTCTAGAACCATTTTAAACATTCAAAATATGTTACTCTTAAACTATTTACATTTGAATTATTCTGGATATGCATCTTCGGTAATATTCCGAAGATACATCTCCGAAGTGTATCCTGTTAGACGAAGGCAATTGATCTAGAAGGGGGGTTGAATAGATCACTTCTTTTTAAATGCGAGTCGGCACTAAAATTTGTTTTTGAAAATATTTTGCGGAAGCGACCGAGGATAATTCGTCTCTACGAACCGAGTTACTGAGAAGATCGAATATACGTAAGCCAAATGGAACGAAAGGATCGAAGAGAAAAATTGAATCGCAACTTAACAATTAATCAATTAACCAAAAGCACTTAACAAGGTGCAATATCCAATAAGTATTCAAAAATTAAACCAAACTTGACAATATATCGAACACCTTGTATACGTTCAATGTATCGAGCACTTGGAGTGTGTAAAGCTCCAAGCCAAACCTTCTATTATAGTTAATGCCGAATTTTTCACTAAGCACAATCCAAAGGAGATTGTGTAATGGTTTTCAAAATAATTTTCTGCAAAAAACTATACCAGAATTTTTATCAATCGATTGAACGATTACAAGCGTAAACAATTCGAAATATAAATGAGATAAGGAAAAAGAAACGACACCAAGTTTGTTTAGGCAGTTCCCCTTTCGTCCTCGCTTCGGGTAGGTCTGCCTCCAATTCTAAAAACTAGATTTGAGATATTTATAACTTGTTTGCAAATGTTTATACAAGAGAAAACTTAGCTATCCCACACTCAAGAACACTTCATTGATGTAGATACTTCTTCTTCTCTTCCCTTGATTCGAGTCGAATCAAGTGCTTCGAACTTGTTGGTAGAACCTCCGTTTACCGCTACTAGATTGCAAGAACACAAAATTTTTCTATCACCTTCACTCGGCTGATTCTGATCCACACACAGTTCGATCCTCAAACCTTGTTGCACAATCCTCTGGTTACGGCTACTAGATCGACAAAACCTTCCGTTCTTCGACCACCTTCGCTCGGCTGAATTCAATGCACACAAGATCTGATCCAAAAACCCCCAAATCCAAATGATCTTGGAGGGCAAAACCCTAGTGGTTTTATTCAAGAACAAACCCAATGAACCACTCACCCCAAACAAAGATACAACTCTAAGCTTTAGACGTTATCACTTCATGATGCAGAAAATCAACAAAAATGATTATGTGTAATTGTTGAAAAAGGTACAAGATGAAGATGAAATTGATGAGAGAAAAAGGTTCAATGTATTTCTTTCACTTGTTCTTATTAGTTGTGAAAAATATGAGGAACTAACTATATATATGATGCAAAAACCAACTCACTCAAGTAGCAGCAAAAAGAACATAGAAGAATGCAGAAAAAATGACCCAAATGAGCGAAGAGTCGACCGCTCGCTTGATGAGGGTCGGCGAGCGCTTACTCGTGGACACATCTTTGCAAAATGAACAAGCATGCGTCGACCGCCACAGGACCATGCGTCAACGCATGGATGCTAAACATGCAGAATAAAGAAACCCAGAAGCATGCGTCGACCGTAGGCTTACTTGAGGGTCAGCCTGCGCTTACCCGGGTGTTTCACAAACTATGAGTCGACTCATGCACAAGTTTGGTCGACGCAAGCCATTAAAAAAAACTTAGAAATTGCTTTTTCTACCGATTTTCACCAACTTAGGCACTAATCATGCATACCTAACACTAATACCATGATCATGCACATGTAGGAAATCATTTATGGTATGCAATGCGAACGACAATGAAATGATACCTTCCAAATTACAAACTAAGAGCTAGCCTACATTGTTGACATCATTAAAACAGAAACCAAGTGAGAAGCACCTTGCCCTCACATACTCCCCCTTTTTGATGATGGCAAAATTTTCTGTTTTTAGTTTAGTTTGTAATTTGAATCCTCCCCCTATCTTTGTGAGGTCTTTAAAAAATCAATTGCTGCTAGTAGAGATTTATCCTTCTCCCCCTTTGACAACATCAAAAAGAGAAACAAAAAGTGGTCAAATTGAAGGCATCATGATACTTGATGATTCACTCAATAATTTGCAAACAAGATCCATTAACAAACATTCACATAGAATGATGATAATGAAAAAAACATATTAAATGGATAAATAAAACACAAGAGATGCAAACACATAGAATTAACACACATTCCATAGTAGTTAAAAAAAAGGTACCATAATCAAAAAGTAAACCAAGTACATAAACCAAAATGCAAGCAAATAACTAGTAAGACAATCCAAACACTAAATAGAACATGCATCAAACTATGATCCTATCCCTCAGGGTATCCTCCCCCTAAATTGATGTCCTCTTCCTCTGAAATTATGTTCTGGTGGTGGAGGGAGTGGTTGTTCCTCTAAATACTCATTTAGCTCAATCACAGTGTGATTTAGAACACCTAGATCGTTAGTTACATTCTGAGTCTGCTGTTCAACTGCGGCGTTCAAAGCATCAAATCTTGTTATTGCAGCATTAGCGAACCGGTTGAAATCTTGAGTATGGCTTTCCAACTGATTTGAAAGAGATGTAAACCTGTCCTCCTGAGCTGTATAGCGTTCCTCTTGTAAGGTCATAAAATCCTGCTGTTGAATCTGCATGGAACGTAACATGACCAATACCTCATCATTGTTGTGCTGAGGTGGCTGAGTAGGGGTAGGAATCGAATACTTGGGCTGTTGCCATTCGTATTCATCATGTTGTTCCCAACCATTATTAGGAGGAACATAGGCTGACCCAAGGGTGGGCCATCCCATGTGCTGCCATTCTCCCCAACCTTGATTTTCATAAGGATCTCGCGGTGGGGAGTATCCCATCCATTTAACATGGTCTTCTTCTTCCACCATATTTACCTCAGTTGGCACGTTGTTTCCGACTTGTCCTTCCTGCACTTTTCTTCTGCACCAGCTTGTTCATCAGGAACATCATACTGAATATCTTAGTAAGTTGCTCTGTGCCTGAATTTGAACTCCTCGTCTTTAGAGTCCCAAAAGTAACCCATCATAGTCAGGGTCTTCTGTGTGAATTCTTGATCAGGGGTAATGGTTACATAAGGAATACCCAGAACCGTTATCCCAGCCTTTTTCAATAGACACTGAATGTAGGAGGCATAACACAAAGAAGTACCTCTAGTAGAATCCCTAAGTGCAAACATCTGATACGTGAAGTAGTACGACCAATTAATGCGAATTTTGTTCTTCAACAGATAGATCAAATGGACTTCTGCTTGATCAACCCGAGAAAATTCTCCTTTCTTGGGCCTTAAGATGTGAGCAACAATCCATTACAGAATACGATCAATGGGTTTCAACGTTCCCGTTGTGACAATTTTGGGAAATAGGTTGCTGTTCACAACCCCTTCTGAATAAGGATCATGAAGCATTGAGTTCAAAGCTGGCTTAAAATCATAGTTGTTAACACATACAATATCGATTACCTTAGGAAGACCTGCAGTTTCTAGCTTAAACAAATTGTTCAAAACAGCAGCATTCATAGAATAGTTCTTATCACCAATAGTATACTGAAAATCCGTACCTTGAAATTTGTCCAAAATCCCAGTGTAAAACAGTTTCACCAAATCTTCATTGTACTTAGTGTCACATTCTAAAAATTCATCAAATTTTTGAACATTCAACATTTCAATGACTTCAGAGAGGTGATAATTATCCACCCTCAATGGGTAGTACACATACTGCTTAATCATAGAGCGATTTAAGAAATCTTTGTTGAATACCTCAGATAAAGTATCAGATAGCAATGAAAGAGCGTTTACCGGTGTTGACGATGAGCCAGCCCTTGATGTTGATGCTCTAGTGGGCCTCTTTCCTGTAACTCTTTGAGAAGCCATTGATGAGCAATTCTGTGAACCCAAATGAATAATGCCAAATTTTGGAGAAGATGATGAACAATGCGCATTTTAGATGATGAGGATGAGTGAACTTGCAACTCTTGATTCCAATGTAGATAAAAAAAACTTTTTTTAAGACCTTTGTTGATTATGAAGTTTGTGGGTTTTGAAGAGTGGAGTAGTGTAATACCCCAAAATTTGCTCTCCCCTTTTGGCATCATAGCATGGCATTATCATTTATCATATCATATCCATCTCATTAGCATTGCATTGCATTTAATATAAGAAAAATGAAGCATGGCATCCTTCTTACCATCAGGGCATGTGGTCAGGTGGGAGGTGGACAATCAAGAGATCATTCAAAGCACAAAAGGTTAATCAAGTTGGCTCTAGGCAAGCCAAGAGGTCTCTCATGTCTCATACTATCCCAATTGATCTTCCACAACCTCAAGAAGGTGAGATTCAATAAGAGAGTGAAGCATTACATCCTACACTATGCAAGAAGTCCAAAAATTGAAGGAAAATCCTCAAAAGAGATAGCTCATTGATCCAAAATCACCCTCAAATGGTATATCTCATCATCCTTTAAGAAGGTACACAACATACTCTGAGGAATTTGAAATTGAAGACTGCACATTTTTCTCCTAGGAGGTGGGCACCAAAACTAGGGTTTCCCATTAAATCAGGGAATCTTTGATTTTTTGGACAAAACTTGATGTCATGGTATTCTACGTGTTCTTAAGTGTATGTGTATGGAGAATTGCCCCTCAATTGGTTTTGGAGGTGGTTCAATTGGAAGAAAGATAAAAAATCAGGAAATTTGGGGCCAAGTCAAATAATCAGGGGAAAAAGTCAACTCTTGAATTTTTGAGCCCAAAATCATGAAATTCATGTTACATATGTCCAATGTACAAAATTTGATCAAGAAACTCCAAAGGAATCATGAAAAAATCAAGATGTGGAAAGTTGCCATTTTTGGATGAAGAAGGGTTACTAAAAATAGCAAGTTTTGGCCATTTTGCATCAGAATTTGAACCAAGGCCATTCAAATTTGGAGTACCAAATGAGAAATCCACTCTGCCTCAATGAAAGATCTTGTTTTAAGCTTCAAATCCATGTGTAGAACATCTCCATTGGATAAAAATTGAGAGAGTTATAGATGATCAAAGTTGAGGGAAACTTGGGCAAAATGCAAGTCAGCTTGGGCAAGTTTCAGGTCACGCGCATGTCATTTCTACAAACACCTGGTGTGCCAAATGTCAAGCTCAATTTCTCCAAGAAGAAAGCTCCAAATGAAAAACTTTTCAACATAAAAAATGTTCCTTGTAGTGCCCTCTCCAATGTTCATGTTGGGCAAAATTTCGTCTGATCAAGTTATGATGAAGAAATAGTGGCCTCAAGTCATGGTGATTGTGCTGAAAACCCAGGTGCCAAGGTGCCAGGTCGACCGACCACATGCCACACCCTTATACCATTTCCCAATGTGGATGTTATAAGTCATTTTGCAACTTATTGCAAGCCTCCTTTCAAGTCATTTTTCATACCAAACATGTTCTACTATGATCCCTCTTTCTAATGATCACAAAGCCTCATCAAATTATTCACAATACATGGAGAATTTCCTTCTCAAACTTGCTTGTTTTCATTGGTTCCAACTGTCATAAAATCAGAAAAAAGCAAGTGTTGTTGCCACTTTTCCTCATTTGAACCAACAAATTCTTACTTGCACGTGCTGCTCATGGTCATTATACACTAAAGAGGAAGAACAAAACTTGCGAAGCAAGTTTCTCTTGCTGCTACACCAGAACAGCTCATCCTCACCATTCCTTCCACTTGCTCCTTACCATAACACTCTAAACCTCCACCTCACCATAGCACAGCCATTGATAAATCGTCCCCTAACTAACTTGACTCAGTTAGTTAGGATGGACTCAGCTTAACCCACTCAACTCACTCTAACTCACTCATTTAACCATGAGTTAGCAGATTAAACTCAACATATAAGTTCCAACACTCTCCACAATTTGAGGGAAAGACTTCATTCTCACTCTTTCTCTCAAACGCTCTCACATTCTCTCCATTATCTCTCTCTGATTCCACACGATTTCAACACTCTTCTTCCACTTTTCATCTGCATTATCATTGTTTGGCATTGTTGGATCAGGAGCACACTGAATCTTCATCATTCTCCAAGTGAAGCTTCATCAACATTTTGCAATTTTCTCTCTGCTCTCAAGATATCAAGCTCAAACAGCATTTATTTTGCTTAGTTTGTGAAGCTCCAAGGAAGAAGAAGAAGATAGGATCTCTGGTATTCTGGTAGATCCAAAGTTCATCACATTTCAGGTTCCCTTCTTCAACTTTGTTTTATTGAATCTAGCTTGTTTTTGTGGTGTTTGTGGCCTAGTAGAGGTCGTGTGCGTCCTGGCTAGTTGATAGGCTTCTTAGAGGCATAGTTTCAAACCTAGGGCTTAATTTGATTGACTCTGTTCTTGCTGTGCGTATGTGTTTTGTGGCTTTCATGGGCATATTCATGATGTACGTGAGCTCAGCATCATTTTGATATACGTTTTGTGCATTTTGGTGAGGTTCGAAGGTTGCAGGTGGTGGCTGTTGGCCGGAGAAGGTGACCGGAGGTCCCCTCCGGCCGGTGACTGTTATTGACTAGGGTTTATGCACGTTTTAATCTTGTCCATTCATTTTCCATGATCGTGTGGTCCAAAAGTTGACAGCACATTAAAATCCATGTGCTCCTCACGTGCGTTTTTCTGATTTCACTTAAGCATTTTGTGGTGTGGTGCATTGTATGTTGTGTGGTCATTCACATGTGCGCGTTGATTCGTTTTACTTTGACTTTCGCTTGACTATGACTTAATCTGATGGCTTGGATTGTGTTGACTGATGTTGACTGAAGGTGCATTGTTGTTAATATGTTATGCGCGTAATTGGACCTAAGCCAGATTGATATCCACACCCCCTGTTTCCAAGCCCAATTAATTTGCACTGCATTATTGCTATGTTCATACCCCCTTCCCTTTGCATTTCATTTTCATTTTTCCTTTATTGTACATGTTTCATTTCTAATTTTTAAAAATACCAAAACAGATTGGAAAATTCTACAAAAATTCATGTGTATTCTTAAAACATTTAGGAAATTTTTCATGATTTTATTTTCTGATTTTATGACCTTTTTACCCCTGGTCCATAATTTTCTTTGAATTTCCATTTAGATGCATTCTAAGCATGATACTTGAATTTGTTTAATTTTGTTCTTGCTCATTACCAACTGTTTTGACATGATTCTTTTTGCATTGATTCACTAATACATTGAAGCATGTTAGATGATTTTTGTTTGATTTTTTAGGTCACTTTATTACATGTCTTGATGCCTATATTTGTACCACTTTGCATGATGTTTCAATTTGACCTAATTGCTTTGTTTGAAGTCATTTTGCTTTGAATTTTGATATGCTATTTTGATATGTGATTCATCTCTGATTAGTGAACTCCAATACCATGTTTTCATAATTTTCATGAGGACATTTGATTTTTGCTTGATGCATTTCATTTAAAGCATTATGACATGTTATATCATTGTAATCTTTAGTGCATGTTTACATGAATTCTTTTGTGCACGTTTGTATGAGCATTTGCATATGTTATGAGCCATTCATATGATATTATAGGTCTTTGATACACATTATAGGTCATCTTTACATGTTCATTTCAATTTGAACTTTGTGCATCATTAACATGTATTGTTTGCACTTTCTTTTTGAACTTTCATTTCAATTCTTCTTATATTACTTCTTGAATGTCTTGAAGTTGATTCATAAATACTTTTGAGATGTTTATAAACCATTTTCCATTTAGTTTCAATTCTGGTTGTTGATTTACATGTTCCATTTATGCATGTCCTCTTCATTTCTTTCCATCTTTCATCTACCCCTTCTTCTTGTAACATGTTTAAATGCTAATGGGTGATGATTGTTGCTTATTCACTTGCACTTGTATGATAATAACCATTGGTTTCCATATGATGCCCATTCTGGTTGTGGTTCTAGGATTTGTTTTCTCATTTAATTCTTTTGAGTTTTATGATGCATTACATGTTCTTTTACTTCTTATACTTCTTATACATGTTTACTAACCATGTAGGGGCTTTGGTAAGTTTCATTTGAGTGTGGATAAGGAATCCACATTCAACTTCTATCCTTTCTCTTTTACAATTCCATTTTGTGTTTTGTTAAGCACTTATGTGCTTTCTTTTAATAACTCATTACTTTCCCTTTTTGAATTACAATTCATCTTCTACTTTGGAAGTGAATTGTTTAATTCTTTCTTTCTTTAGACTTTAGGTTGAAACCTCACAAACCTTTAGGATCACTCCCTTTAATCTTCAATTAGGATTGAGTCTTAGTCCATATAGGTTTTACCTTTTCTCCTCTCTTGAGTCTCTTTTCTCATCTCAAAGAAAATTCAAAACATATAATAAAGGTAGGCATTTATTGCATTTAGGCCTTTCATATAAAGAAAAGATTATAAGGGGTCTTCTCTTGTAATCTTAGAATGTGTAGCATATAGCCCATCTTGGGTCAATGTGTTAAACATTTGATCTTGTATGAGGGACTTAAATGCAATACTTGTTGAAGGTGCAAATAATAAAAAACACTTCTTCATTTCTTAATTAACAAAAACACTTAATAAACACAAGTATGCTAGTGTGTTTGAACCTTGATAATTGGAACTAAGTGTGAGGGTCTTCTTCACTCTTAGTGTGCTTTCTTACCCATTCCATCTTGGAATGTGAGAAGGTACACATTCCAATGACTAAGATTCAGATACACTATCATATGCAAACAAATGAAAAAACTCTTAAAAGACAAAAACAAACAATAACGTCTTTCCTTCGGGAATTCTTTTCTCATCTCATTCATTCTCAACGCACGAACGCGCTTCTACTCGTTCTCTTGCAAGATGGTAACGCACTCGGACCAGCGAGCCTGCAACACCTGAGCTAGAACGTAAGCCGTTCCCTAAAACACAAACAATCCATCCCTAGTGAGGGGAACTACGTCGCTCTGATTCTCATGCTCCCGATGAGATACGTAGGCAGTGGGGTAGGGCCCATGCGAGCACTTCTTTTATTTTCCCTACATTTGTTTCTCTTTTTATTTCTCCTTTCTTTCCTCCAGTTCCTTTTCCAGTATCCTTTCCTTACACCCTTTGATCGAGACAAGCAAGCGTGGATCCCATCGGGTACGATGGACGTGAGGGGGTGCTAATACCTTCCTCTCGCGTAACCGACTCCCGAACCCAGTTCTCTTGGTCGCGAGACCATGCTCTTTCCTTTCCTTCAGGTTTATGCAGTGTTTCCTTTCCCTCTCATGGGATAAATACACATTGCTGGCGACTCTGTTTCGGTGCCACTTTCGCGTTTGTACTTGGATGAAAATCCCGGGAGCGACAGCTGGCGACTCTGCTGGGGAACGAACCCAGAATCTCTGGTTTCCTACGCGAGTCAATCCTAGCGCTTGTCTGCTTTTCTTTCATTGGGTGTTTACTGTTGTGCTATATGTTGCTGTTTATTTATTTTACTGTATTTACCGCATTTTAGCATTACATATCATATATTATATTGTGTTGCACTGTTTTGTCTGTTTGGCGGGCGGGGTGTTCTGAGAGATAAGCTCACTGCACAGGCTTGAGTACATACATAGGTATTAGAGTGGATAGTCATGACGCTTGCGTGGTGGTGACCACGTATTGTTGTTCATGAGACCCACAACCAGACGAGGTTCTATCAGGAGCTTTCTGCTACTGCATGTTATGCAGGCCAGTGGTTATTCTCTTGAGGGACTGTCGACTCTGGTGACCATTCCCGAGGACTCAGTTGCGGCACTCCTCCCGAGATGTGACAGTGGCAGACCACATTCCGTGGCAAACCCATTGCATATTCTCGATCCGAGGACCCAATGCTGGGAACTTGCTATAGGACATCCCTTTTTGAAAGAGAATCAGCGGAGGCACTCCTCGATTGGCGATAGTACTGTACCCTGAGGGATGAATGTACTATTGCTTCTCGACCTCAGTGCCAGAAGCTGAGGACCTTTTTGTTTTGGAGAATCAGTTGAGGCCTCCTCGATTGATGATGATGCCAAACCAGAAATGGTGAACGTATCATCATTTCTCGACCTGAGAGCCCGGGATATTGAACATCCTAGTACCCACATGTGAGAAGGGCGGGTTGTTTACAGGTTTGCAGGTAACCATGACCTCCTACATACCCGGTTTTCTATCATCATGGCACAAAAAGGAAGTTTCATCCTATTGTATTCAGTTGGTTCTTATCTATGGTTCTATATTAGCCTCAGAGCTACACTGACACCGTTCACAGTTCAGCACAGACACCTGATTACCTGATCACATTGCCCTTTGCATTGCATTATCATATCCTAACATACATGTTTATTCATTTCCAGGTGCATATATTACCCTTGATTCCAGTCATCAGGTCCCTGCAAAGATGAACACTAAAGAGAGGAAGAATATCATCAGCTATAAGTTCCTTACGCCTACTTTGGGCCCTATTGTTGTGCTGAAGGGAATGGCGAGCCCTGCAGCACGAGAAGCTTTTGAAGAGAAATATGGGTGGATTTTATCTATGGTCCGTAATGTCAGTGATTATGAAGCCAGAGGTCTCCATACGTTGATGCAGTTCTATGATCCGCCTCTGAGATGTTTTGTATTTCCAGACTATGTGTTGGTTCCTACCTTGGAGGAGTATTCCAACATGTTGGGGATTGCTATCAAGGAGGAGCCCCCTTTCTTTGGATCGGTGGGGGATCTTGACTTTGGGAAGTTGGCTGGTGCTCTTTATTTGAGCAAATCAGAGTTAAGTGACAATGTCTCCAACAAAGGAAAGATTCGTGGTTACAAGCTGGAATATCTGATTAAGAAGGCCCAGGAAGCAGCTAAAGGCGAGAATTGGCTTGTTTTTAATGCTTTGCTAGCCCTTGGTATATACGGCATAGTGTTGTTTCCCAACGAGCCGGATTTTATTGATACGGACGCTATACGAATATTCATGATGAAGAACCCGGTGCCAACGCTACTGGGAGATCTTCACTACTCGTTGTACAACCGAAACGAAAAGAAAAGAGGAGGGATAATTCGTTGTTGTGCACCTTTGTTCTATAAGTGGTTCGCAGGCCGTTTACCACAATCAGGGGCTTTTGTGGATTCCAAAGATTCTCTAGAGTGGAAACAGCGTTTAATGGGATTGGTGGCCAAGGACATCGTATGGGTAGATCATGGGCTGATTGGCAAGAATATTATCCACAGCTGTGGTAAGTTCCCTAACGTTCCACTGATAGGAAGAATGGGTGGGATTAACTACAATCCTTCTTTGGCCATTCGACAATTTGGGTATGCCCTGACAGGTCCGCCTATTAAGAGAGATGTGGAGGAGTCCCTCTATTTTCATACATCAGATGGGTGGGAAGCAGCACAGAAAGCTTCTGAAAGCTGGGGTAGCATACTGAAAAAGGGGAAAGTTACTCTAGGAAAGCCTAACAACCGGGTTTATCCAGCATATGAAGAGTGGGTGAAGAAAAGAGTTGAAGATTTTCTCTTGCCTTTTGGTAAGGCACCCCTTTTGTATCCGGAGAATGAGAAAGCAAAAAGCACTGCTACTGTGGAAGAAGTTGACAAGTTGCAAGCCTTGGTGAAAAAGCTCCAAGGAGAAAATTCCGAGTTGAGTAGCCGTCTTCAGAATGCTCTACATGCCAACAAAGAGCTGGAGCGGAAAGCCCAAGATGCTGAACAAATCCTAACTGCAAAAGAAAAAGACTTTGCTGGAAGAGCCCAACATTTCCGGAAGATTAGTAAAGGTGCTGATGATGCTACTCAAGCCCACAAGCAAACCAAACAGGCGTTAGCACAGACCAAAGAAAAGTTAACAAAGTTTCAGCACGCTTGGGACGAAGTTAGGATAGAGAATGCTGAATTACAGGAACAGTTGCAGATTAAGGACGAAGAGCTTGAAAAGGCGCATGAGCAGAGAAGAAAGTATCGGGAAAGCCTCGGTAAGAGTCAAGAACAGCTAGAAGAAGCTAGAGGTGAGCTGAGGAATACCAAGAAAGAGCTTGAAGAAGTCATGATAGAAAGGGAGATACTCAAGACGCAAGCCGGCATAAAGAGACACAAAGGAGTGTGTGATGACGAGGCTCTGATGCTGCATATGGGTTCTTTAACTGAAGCTCTTGAGAAAAGGGATGTCTTGATCAAAGAAATGATTGAAAAGCCGAATCACCAGCGTACCCGTATACTTTTTGAGGAGATCAAATACTCAAGTGATAAGCTGAAGGGTGTGGAATTGTCAGACTGATGTTCTTTTCCTTATATTTTGTTATTAATGGTTACCATCAGGCTTGTTGATGGATCCATTTTTCCTTGTATTGCATTTGCGGATGAGCCTTTCTTGAATGTACTTGAATACTTTGTTGAATGAGTATGAGCAGTTTTATTCAGAATTATTCCTTATCAGATAGCTGCACACAAGCACATGACCACGACACGTCTCTTTATATCACAATTTCTGGTCTTCAGATTTCTGTGGTTGGATTGGAATCAGGGTATAAAGCACCTCGGAAATGACAAACATGGCATTGCATGGCATTGCATATCATTTTGCATTTTTTGTTACTTGCTTTTCAGGTACTCGTTGCAGGAACTCTAACCTTTATTTGGTTTCAGGCAGTATAGCGGAGAGTCATATTCACCGATATTCGACGAGAAGAAATCAAGTAAGAATCATGGATCAAGTGCAAAGTGATTTGGCGGAAATGAGGGCGCGTATGGACCAGTTCATGACCCTCATGACTGGCATGGCGCAAAATCAGGAGAGACTGAGGCTTCTGGTAGAGCGTCCCGACAATGGGCCCGAAGGTGATCATCATGACAATTCACAGGGACATGGCATTCCTCCTCCCGGTGGCAACCCTCCTCCTGGTGGTAACAATCGGGGTAATGGAAATGGTAGGCATGCTGGTGTTACTCTTGAAGATACTCTGGAAGACCAATTTACTCTGCTGGATGCTGATGTGGGTAATCAAGGGGATCGAAGGTATGATGAGTTAGCAGAAAAGATCAGGGCCATGGAATGCAAGAACTCTATGGGTATTGATGTTACTAGCTTGGGGCTGGTCCCAGGAGTCAGAATTCCCCCTAAATTCAAACCTCCCACTTTTGATAAGTATCACGGCAATGCGTGTCCCCAAACGCATCTTCAAGCTTACTTTGGGAAGATTTCAGCCCATACGGATGACGAGAAGCTATGGATGCACTATTTTCAGGACAGTCTGGCTGGGGCGTCCTTGACCTGGTATATGAAGTTGAATAGGGCTGCTGTGAAGAATTGGAAAGATCTGGCAGAAGCGTTCCTGAAGCAATACCAGTATAATATTGACATGGCGCCCAACCGCACTCAATTGCAGGGATTGTCCCAGAATGCCAAGGAGAGTTTCAAAGAATATGCACAGAGGTGGAGGGAAATGGCTGCCCAGGTCCAACCTCCCTTGTCAGACAGAGAAATGGCAGATATGTTCATGGGCACCTTGCAAGGGGCCTATCTGGATAGATTAGCTGCTTGTCCGTCAACTGGATTTGCTGATATTGTGATTGCGGGAGAAAGAATAGAAAGTCTGTTAAAGCTTGGAAAGATCCAGGATGTGAGTGGGGCTGGCTCTTCGGGGACGAAGAAACCGTTTGCTAGTAACCAGAAAAGAAGAGAAGGTGATACGAATGCTGTGTTTAGAGGACGAGGCAGAGGGCGTTCTCGAGCTTATTATCAGGTAGATGCTGTAATAATCCCCACACCGTCTGTTCAGAAACAACAACCCCAACAACAAGTTCAACAGCAACAACCTTTTTTCCAGCAAAGGTCTAGACAGAGGGATCGTAAGATGGATCCTATCCCTATGACCTATGCCGCGCTGTTGCCCCGGCTACTCGAGTTAAAGTTGGTAGAACTCCGTACTATGAAAGCTCCGGTTGCTGGAAACCTGCCACCTAACTTCGATGCTAATGCTCGTTGTGAGTTCCACTCAGGTGCTCAGGGGCACTCCATTGAAAAATGCTGGGCTTTCCATCATAAAGTACAAGATTTGATTGATGCTAAAGCCATCAATTTCTCTCCCGCTCCTAATATTACTCAGCATCCCATGCCTGATCATAGTTCAGCAAATGTGTACGCTATTGAAGATGGGAGGAGATTGAATTTGGTGTTAGACGTTCATCAAGTGAAAACTTCTTTGTTGGTTGTAAAAGATCGTTTATTGAAGGGACAGGTGTTCCCGGGCTGTAATCAAGATTGCTCCGAGTGTATGAATCAAGAGAACGGCTGTGATAAGTTGAAGATGGGTTTACAGAATCTGATCGATGAAGGATGTCTACAGTTCGACAGAGTCGTGAAAGACACTGATGAGATATCAACCGTGACCATCTATTACACTCCCGCTGAGATTCAAATGCCGGTCAATGCAGTTCCCGTGGCGAGTGTTGCGCCAGAAGGGCCCAGTCCTGTCACTATCACGGTGCCAGGACCAATTCCGTTCACATCTACGAAAGCTATCCCATGGCACTATGGGGCAGATGTATATTACGAAGGTAAAAAGCAGGAAGTTGAATCCTCAGTCAGCCCAAATATTGATAACGTAGGGGGTGTAGGGGGCTTTACAAGGAGTGGAAGGTTGTTCGCTCCCCAAACCTTGAGAAGTGATAAGGAGGTAGAAGCTGCAGCAAAGGCTAAGGGTAAACAGGTGGTTGAAAGTGCGCCTACATCTGAAGCAGAGACAAAGATTACTTTTGATAAGGAAATGGAAGAATTTATGAAGATAATCAAGAAAAGCGATTATAAGATTGTGGACCAACTGAATCAGACCCCTTCAAAGATTTCAATCTTGTCACTATTGATGTGCTCTGATGCGCACCGGCAGGCGTTGTTGAAAGTGTTGAAGAGTGCGTACGTGCCACAAGAAATTACTGTTAATCAGCTCGAGGGCGTAATCTCCAATGTTAATGTTAGCCATGGCTTGGGCTTTACAAGTAGAGATTTGACGGTTGAAGGAAGAAACCACAATAAGGCTTTGCATATCACGATGGAGTGTAAGGGCGCAATGTTATCTCATGTACTGGTAGACACTGGTTCATCACTCAATGTCTTGCCCAAGAAGGCATTAATGAAGCTGGAAGTTGATGGTTTGATCTTAAGGCCTAGTGAATTGGTGGTCAGAGCATTCGATGGGACCAGACGATCTGTGTTTGGTGAGGTGGAATTGCCCGTACAAATTGGACCACGGGTATTCAAATCCACGTTCCATGTAATGGACATACAACCTGCATATAGCTGCCTATTGGGGCGCCCTTGGATTCACGGAGCCGGGGCTGTTACTTCTACTCTACATCAAAAGCTGAAGTATGAGTTTGAAGGGCAGGTTGTGACAGTGTGTGGGGAAGAAGACATCTTTGTGAGTCACTTGTCCACGTTCAAGTACATTGAAATGGATGGGGAAATTCATGAGATGCTGTGCCAATCATTTGAAGCAGTCAACATTGACGATGCACCTGAGTCTTCTTCTGTACCAGTTGGGGCTGGTACCTCCATTTCATCTTACAAACAAGCTGTCGAAGTCGTCAGGGCAGGCAACGCCCAAGGTTGGGGCAGGTTGATAGAGACCCCAATGAAGGAAGACAAATTTGGTATTGGTTATCATCCCTCTACAACTTCAGATGCGGGGAGCAGGGGACCCATTACTTTCAATAGTGGGGGAATTATCTACATGGACCAGTCTTGTGCAGCCACAGAGGATAGTGTTGACAGTAATTGTGACCTGGACAACTGGGTACGCCCTCATGCTTCGGGACAACAAGTGCAGAACTGGTCCGTTGAAGAAGTCATCCGGGTTACTCTTCAGACAGAGTAATTTTTCTTTGTTTTTTCTAACCATAATGCATGACAAAATCTTGCGCTCTGCCCAAGGCGTATAGATTCATTTGTAGGGCCACCATGGTTGCATTTGCAATGTTTAATCATTAATAAAGGACGTTTTGCAATCAAATTTTGTTCTCTGTCTTTCAGTTTTTATTTTTGCACAAAAAATATAAAATGGCAATGTTTCATTTTCTTTTGTTTTGCTTAAAAATAAATTCTAAAATAAGGCATGAACCCGTTCATGCAGACTTGATCCTCCGGATACCACTGATAACGATTTTGATATGGCTATGTATGACTTTGACAACCCGATTTATCAAGCCGAAGAAGGGGATGAGAAAGATTGTGAACTCCCTGAAGAACTGGCCAGATTGTTGAAACAAGAGGAAAGGGTCATCCAGCCTCATCAGGAGACTGTAGACATCATCAATATTGGTACCAAGGACGCCAAAAAAGAGATCAGGATTGGCGCCAGCTTGCAAGCAGATGTGAAGCAAACTTTGACGGAAATGTTGCGCGAGTATGTTGACGTCTTCGCCTGGTCGTATCAAGACATGCCGGGGTTGGATACGGATATTGTCGTGCACAGGCTACCATTGAGAGAAGAATGTCCGCCAGTCAAGCAGAAACTTCGTCGGACTCACCCCGACATGGCCTTAAAGATTAAGGAGGAAGTCCAGAAGCAGTGGGACGCTGGTTTTCTTGCTGTGACAAAGTATCCTCCATGGGTAGCCAACATCGTGCCAGTACCGAAGAAAGATGGAAAAGTGAGAATGTGTGTGGATTATCGAGATCTTAATAAAGCTAGCCCGAAAGATGATTTTCCACTACCTCATATTGATGTGCTGGTCGATAATACAGCTCAGTTTTCATTGTTCTCATTTATGGACGGTTTCTCCGGGTACAACCAGATCAAGATGGCACCTGAAGATATGGAGAAGACCACGTTCATTACTCCGTGGGGTACATATTGTTATAAAGTAATGCCTTTTGGGTTGAAAAACGCAGGGGCAACGTACCAACGGGCGATGGTGACATTGTTTCATGACTTGATTCATAAGGAGATCGAATGTTATGTAGATGATATGATTGCCAAGTCGAGAACAGAAGAGGAACATCTGGTTAACCTGAAAAAGCTGTTTGAAAGGTTGAGAAAGTTCCGTCTGAGATTAAATCCAAACAAGTGCACGTTTGGGGTGCGTTCTGGAAAGTTACTGGGTTTCATTGTGAGCGAAAGAGGAATCGAGGTTGATCCTGCCAAGGTGAAAGCAATACAAGAAATGCCTGAACCGAGAACAGAAAAAGAGGTTCGTGGTTTCTTGGGTAGATTGAACTACATTGCGAGGTTCATATCTCACCTAACAGCCACGTGTGAGCCAATATTTAAATTGTTAAGGAAAGATCAAACGGTCAGGTGGAATGACGATTGCCAATTGGCATTCGATAAGATAAAAGAATACTTGCAGGAACCTCCGATTCTAATGCCTCCAGTTGAAGGGAGACCGCTGATAATGTATCTGACAGTGCTTGAAGGTGCCATGGGTTGTGTTCTCGGTCAACATGACGAGACAGGTATGAAGGAGCATGCTATTTACTACCTGAGCAAAAAGTTCAATGATTGTGAGTCCCGATACTCAATGCTTGAAAAGACATGCTGTGCACTTGCATGGGCCGCTAAGCGATTGAGGCAATATATGGTTAGGCACACGACCTTGTTGATTTCAAAAATGGATCCTATCAAGTATATTTTCGAGAAACCAGCATTGACAGGCAGAGTTGCACGGTGGCAAATGGTCTTGACAGAGTATGACATTCAGTACACTTCACAAAAGGCCATCAAAGGAAGTATCTTGTCCGATTATCTTGCGCAACAGCCGGTGGATGATTACCAACCCATGAAGTTTGACTTCCCTGATGAGGACATCATGTTTCTCAAAGCTAAAGACTGCGAGGAACCACTTCCGGAGGAGGGGCCAGACCCTGAATCCAAATGGAGTCTGATGTTTGATGGGGCTGTCAATATGAATGGGTGCGGAGTTGGAGCAGTTCTTATCACGCCGGAAGGTGTTCATATGCCTTTCACTGCCCGAATAACTTTCGGATGCACCAACAATGAAGCAGAGTACGAAGCTTGTATAATGGGGATCGAGGAGGCGATTAATCTACGGATTAAGACCCTTGATATATTTGGTGATTTAGCTTTGGTAATCAATCAAGTGAAGGGGAGTTGGTACACGCACCAAACAAATCTAGTGCCGTATAGAGATTATACAAGGAGATTGCTGACGTTTTTCACAACAGTGAAACTGTACCACATTCCTCGAGATGAGAATAGGTTCGCTGATGCCTTGGCCACTTTGTCTTCCATGATCAAAGTGCAAGGATGGAACCATGTACCTAAGATAGAGGTATCCCGCCTTGACAGACCAGCATTTGTGTTTGCGGTCGATGCAACGTCTGATGACAAGCCATGGTTTCATGACATTAAGTGTTTCTTGAAAAGTCAAGAGTACCCGTCTGGGGCATCGTCCAAAGACAGGAAGACGTTGAGAAGGTTAGCTGGTAGTTTCTTCTTGAATAAAGATGGCGTGCTGTATAAAAGAAATTTTGACACGGTCCTGCTTAGATGTGTGGATAGACATGAAGCAGACTTGTTGATGATTGAAGTGCACGAAGGCTCTTTCGGTACCCATGCCGGAGGGCATGCAATGGCTAAAAAGTTGTTAAGGTCGGGATATTATTGGTTGACTATGGAGTCAGATTGTTGCAAATATGCCCGCAAATGCCATAAATGCCATATCTACGCAGATAAAGTGCATGTACCTCCAAATCCGTTGAGTATCATGTCGTCGCCTTGGCCGTTTGCCATGTGGGGCATTGATATGATCGGAAAGATTGAGCCTACAGCTTCCAATGGTCATCGTTTCATCTTGGTGGCAATTGATTACTTCACCAAATGGGTTGAAGCCGCATCCTATGCTAATGTTACAAAACAAGTGGTCGCTCGTTTCTTAAAACGGGATATCATTTGCCGATATGGAGTTCCCGAAAGAATCATTACTGATAATGGTTCTAATTTGAACAATAAGATGATGGCTGAGTTATGCCGGGACTTCAAAATCGAACATCACAATTCTTCTCCGTACCGCCCAAAGATGAATGGCGCGGTCGAAGCGGCCAACAAAAATATCAAGAAGATTGTGCAGAAGATGGTTGTCACGTACAAAGATTGGCATGAGATGTTACCATTTGCTTTGCATGGGTATCGAACGTCGGTACGCACGTCCACTGGGGCAACCCCATTCTCACTTGTATATGGTATGGAGGCAGTGCTACCAGTTGAAGTAGAAATTCCGTCCCTCAGAGTTATGATGGATGTTAAGCTAGATGAAGCTGAATGGGTACGAGCCAGATTTGATCAGCTGAGCCTTATTGAGGAAAATCGATTGGCGGCTGTATGTCATGGGCAACTATATCAGCGCAGAATGAAACAGGCATTTGACCAGAAGGTGCGTCCTCGGGTTTATAAAGTCGGAGATGTGGTACTCAAAAGGATCCTTCCTCCCAATACAGATCACAGGGGCAAATGGACTCCTAATTATGAAGGTCCATTCGTGGTTAAAAAGGTCTTTTCGGGCGGAGCTTTATTGCTTACAACCATGGATGGCGAAGACTTTTCATCCCCTGTCAACTCGGACGTAGTCAAAAAATACTTCGCATGAATAGACCCGCTGGATAATAAAAATAAAAAAAATCCAGGCAAAAAAGGGCATCCCGGCGAACCAAAAACAGAATGAGGTTCGGGCAAAAATTAGGGATATAATTGAAAAAATTGTACACCCGGTAAGTTGAAAACCCGAAAGGGCAACTTAGGCAAAAAAGGGTATCCTGGTGGATCGAAAACCTGAAAGGGCGGTCCACGCAAAAGAGGGATTTAAGCGAATGACTACAGTCTGAGTTATCTGTACCCATTACCGTTTGAACAACTGACGTTCTAAAGGATAGGAATCGGTCCGATCATTCCTCAGAAGGCAAGGTCGGGGAGTTTTGAAGACATACTGGTCATAACAGAATGGAAACTCAGTGGAATTCCGTTTTCACATTGCCATTAGGATAGTTTCTTTTCTCAATTTTCAGCGATCACCTCTTTCCAGGGATTGCTTCCAGATGTAATTGCCTATTCTGGGCTCTCAGTCAATAAATTGAATTTCAATAAAAAGCTTTCTATGTTTGTTTTATTGCTTTGTTTGCAAAAACGTCCTAATTTTTGATAAAACATTGCATTTGAAAACATGACAGCCTTGCAATAACATGCGCAGAAAAAAAACATTTGAAATTACTTCGAATGTTGAATACTCCCGGATGGTGGATTCTAGCCACGCGATATTCGGGGCATGTGGGCATATTCTTTTGTTGCAGGTAGCAGGTGCAGATGATTTTAAGCACAAGACTAGCAATAAATCACCCCACGCAAAAGACTGGGGCAATTATGGGTAAGGAGATCGGCGTTCATCGTTCGGTCGACGATTGTTCATAACGGGTCGATATCAGTGAATTAAGTTCAACTGGGTACCGTTGCATCTTATTAAGTCGATTCCCTTATTCAGTCCTTCCAACAGCTACAAGCTTTTCTATGTCGATAACGGTCACAGGTTCCCCAAAAGAGTGGTCTCGTCGACGCCGAAACTGATGGTCATTATCCCCAGCGAAGTCACAAGAGTTGGAAGAGGCTAGATCTTCTGTAAAATCCTCTTATGACATCCTCTTCGGGGACAAATTGTTGGTTTTCTTAAGCATGGGGCATGTTGTTTCCCCAGCATGAAGTGTTGATCACCCCCCAGTAGAGTTTGATGGTCATTATCCCCAGCAAAGTCGCAGGAGTTTGAAGAAGCTAAATCTTCTGTAAAATCCTCTTATGACATCCTCTTCGGGGACAAATTGTTTGGTTCCCCAGCATGAAGTGTTGATCATCCCCAGTAGAGTTTGAGGACAGTTGGTCTTCTGTAAAATCCTCTCAAAAGGCATTCCCCAACACGAGACGCTTTAAAGCAGTTTTCTCCAGCAGAGTTTGTTATAAACTCGTCATCCCCAACGGAATTGTCTAAAGGAAAGCTCGCCTAACATGGGGCATTGTAGTACTTATCCTAAGCTCGACAGTCATATTCTTCAGCAGACTACTGTGGATTTGCTTTGGGTTTCCTCAACAGATCTCTAAGGACTCTTTCTAGCAAGTTGCAGTGGAATGTTCTAACCAGGATTTGCATATCCCTGGCAGAGTAGCCATGATCCCCAACAAGATTGTGTCTCTGGTAATGATCCCCCACAGAGGTCAGCATCGAATCTTGTCAGCAATACTCCCCAGCCGAGTTATAAGGTTGATAATCCCTATAAAGGATCTTGGGTTGAATAAATCCCCAAGCAGAGTTTTAATGGCTCATTTCCCCAGCAGGACGTCATTTAAAAATTCTCATCCCCAGCGGAGTTGCTGTGACCAGAATCCAGCCCCAAACAGATGGAATAATTCCTGGCAGAGTCATCATTCCCTCATATCTTAAAGTCCAACAGTGGATTGGCAAAAGTCCGTCTTCGGGTGGCAAAAGTCCAACAGTGGATTGGCAAAAGTCCGTCTTCGGGTGGCAAAAGTCCAACAGTGGATTGGCAAAAGTCCGTCTTCGGGTGGCAAAAGTCCAACAGTGGATTGGCAAAAGTCCGTCTTCGGGTGGCAAAAGTCCAACAGTGGATTGGCAAAAGTCCATCTTCGGGTGGCAAAGCAGCTAAAAGTCCAACAGTGGATTGGCAAAAGTCCGTCTTCGGGTGGCAAAAGTCCAACAGTGGATTGGCAAAAGTCCGTCTTCGGGTGGCAAAAGTCCAACAGTGGATTGGCAAAAGTCCATCTTCGGGTGGCAAAGCAGCTAAAAGTCCAACAGTGGATTGGCAAAAGTCCGTCTTCGGGTGGCGAAAGTCCAACAGTGGATTGACAAAAGTCCGTCTTCGGGTGGCAAAAGTCCAACAGTGGATTGGCAAAAGTCCGTCTTCGGGTGGCAAAAGTCCAACAGTGGATTGGCAAAAGTCCGTCTTCGGGTGGCAAAAGTCCAACAGTGGATTGGCAGAAGTCCATCTTCGGGTGGCACGAAGCTGCAAAGTCCACCAGTAGCGTGGCAGGCCAGTAGTCGTCTGGAATTGCATAAAAGACATTATTAAAGTCCACCAGTAGTGTGGCAAGCCAGTAGTCGTCTGGCGTCGTTCAAAAGACGTTATCAAAGTCCACCAGTAGTGTGGCAGGCCAGTAGTCGTCTGGAATTGCATAAAAGACATTATTAAAGTCCACCAGTAGTGTGGCAGGCCAGTAGTCGTCTGGAGTTGCATAAAAGACATTATTAAAGTCCACCAGCAGCGTGGCAAGCCAGTAGTCGTCTGGCATCGTTCAAAAGACAGATCTCTCCGACGTTTCGTCGAAGATTCAATCCAGAAGTCTCGTTGGGTTTATATCCCTTTTCTTCTTCACCATCCAGAGCAAATTTTTGGTTATATTTGGTATTCAATCACTATATACCTTGAAAGTCCGAAAGCAATTGCTTTCAGGCATTCAGGTCTACAGCGCTTGAATAGGGGCAGCTGTAATACCCCAAAATTTGCTCTCCCCTTTTGGCATCATAGCATGGCATTATCATTTATCATATCATATCCATCTCATTAGCATTGCATTGCATTTAATATAAGAAAAATGAAGCATGGCATCCTTCTTACCATCAGGGCATGTGGTCAGGTGGGAGGTGGACAATCAAGAGATCATTCAAAGCACAAAAGGTTAATCAAGTTGGCTCTAGGCAAGCCAAGAGGTCTCTCATGTCTCATACTATCCCAATTGATCTTCCACAACCTCAAGAAGGTGAGATTCAATAAGAGAGTGAAGCATTACATCCTACACTATGCAAGAAGTCCAAAAATTGAAGGAAAATCCTCAAAAGAGATAGCTCATTGATCCAAAATCACCCTCAAATGGTATATCTCATCATCCTTTAAGAAGGTACACAACATACTCTGAGGAATTTGAAATTGAAGACTGCACATTTTTCTCCTAGGAGGTGGGCACCAAAACTAGGGTTTCCCATTAAATCAGGGAATCTTTGATTTTTTGGACAAAACTTGATGTCATGGTATTCTACGTGTTCTTAAGTGTATGTGTATGGAGAATTGCCCCTCAATTGGTTTTGGAGGTGGTTCAATTGGAAGAAAGATAAAAAATCAGGAAATTTGGGGCCAAGTCAAATAATCAGGGGAAAAAGTCAACTCTTGAATTTTTGAGCCCAAAATCATGAAATTCATGTTACATATGTCCAATGTACAAAATTTGATCAAGAAACTCCAAAGGAATCATGAAAAAATCAAGATGTGGAAAGTTGCCATTTTTGGATGAAGAAGGGTTACTAAAAATAGCAAGTTTTGGCCATTTTGCATCAGAATTTGAACCAAGGCCATTCAAATTTGGAGTACCAAATGAGAAATCCACTCTGCCTCAATGAAAGATCTTGTTTTAAGCTTCAAATCCATGTGTAGAACATCTCCATTGGATAAAAATTGAGAGAGTTATAGATGATCAAAGTTGAGGGAAACTTGGGCAAAATGCAAGTCAGCTTGGGCAAGTTTCAGGTCACGCGCATGTCATTTCTACAAACACCTGGTGTGCCAAATGTCAAGCTCAATTTCTCCAAGAAGAAAGCTCCAAATGAAAAACTTTTCAACATAAAAAATGTTCCTTGTAGTGCCCTCTCCAATGTTCATGTTGGGCAAAATTTCGTCTGATCAAGTTATGATGAAGAAATAGTGGCCTCAAGTCATGGTGATTGTGCTGAAAACCCAGGTGCCAAGGTGCCAGGTCGACCGACCACATGCCACACCCTTATACCATTTCCCAATGTGGATGTTATAAGTCATTTTGCAACTTATTGCAAGCCTCCTTTCAAGTCATTTTTCATACCAAACATGTTCTACTATGATCCCTCTTTCTAATGATCACAAAGCCTCATCAAATTATTCACAATACATGGAGAATTTCCTTCTCAAACTTGCTTGTTTTCATTGGTTCCAACTGTCATAAAATCAGAAAAAAGCAAGTGTTGTTGCCACTTTTCCTCATTTGAACCAACAAATTCTTACTTGCACGTGCTGCTCATGGTCATTATACACTAAAGAGGAAGAACAAAACTTGCGAAGCAAGTTTCTCTTGCTGCTACACCAGAACAGCTCATCCTCACCATTCCTTCCACTTGCTCCTTACCATAACACTCTAAACCTCCACCTCACCATAGCACAGCCATTGATAAATCGTCCCCTAACTAACTTGACTCAGTTAGTTAGGATGGACTCAGCTTAACCCACTCAACTCACTCTAACTCACTCATTTAACCATGAGTTAGCAGATTAAACTCAACATATAAGTTCCAACACTCTCCACAATTTGAGGGAAAGACTTCATTCTCACTCTTTCTCTCAAACGCTCTCACATTCTCTCCATTATCTCTCTCTGATTCCACACGATTTCAACACTCTTCTTCCACTTTTCATCTGCATTATCATTGTTTGGCATTGTTGGATCAGGAGCACACTGAATCTTCATCATTCTCCAAGTGAAGCTTCATCAACATTTTGCAATTTTCTCTCTGCTCTCAAGATATCAAGCTCAAACAGCATTTATTTTGCTTAGTTTGTGAAGCTCCAAGGAAGAAGAAGAAGATAGGATCTCTGGTATTCTGGTAGATCCAAAGTTCATCACATTTCAGGTTCCCTTCTTCAACTTTGTTTTATTGAATCTAGCTTGTTTTTGTGGTGTTTGTGGCCTAGTAGAGGTCGTGTGCGTCCTGGCTAGTTGATAGGCTTCTTAGAGGCATAGTTTCAAACCTAGGGCTTAATTTGATTGACTCTGTTCTTGCTGTGCGTATGTGTTTTGTGGCTTTCATGGGCATATTCATGATGTACGTGAGCTCAGCATCATTTTGATATACGTTTTGTGCATTTTGGTGAGGTTCGAAGGTTGCAGGTGGTGGCTGTTGGCCGGAGAAGGTGACCGGAGGTCCCCTCCGGCCGGTGACTGTTATTGACTAGGGTTTATGCACGTTTTAATCTTGTCCATTCATTTTCCATGATCGTGTGGTCCAAAAGTTGACAGCACATTAAAATCCATGTGCTCCTCACGTGCGTTTTTCTGATTTCACTTAAGCATTTTGTGGTGTGGTGCATTGTATGTTGTGTGGTCATTCACATGTGCGCGTTGATTCGTTTTACTTTGACTTTCGCTTGACTATGACTTAATCTGATGGCTTGGATTGTGTTGACTGATGTTGACTGAAGGTGCATTGTTGTTAATATGTTATGCGCGTAATTGGACCTAAGCCAGATTGATATCCACACCCCCTGTTTCCAAGCCCAATTAATTTGCACTGCATTATTGCTATGTTCATACCCCCTTCCCTTTGCATTTCATTTTCATTTTTCCTTTATTGTACATGTTTCATTTCTAATTTTTAAAAATACCAAAACAGATTGGAAAATTCTACAAAAATTCATGTGTATTCTTAAAACATTTAGGAAATTTTTCATGATTTTATTTTCTGATTTTATGACCTTTTTACCCCTGGTCCATAATTTTCTTTGAATTTCCATTTAGATGCATTCTAAGCATGATACTTGAATTTGTTTAATTTTGTTCTTGCTCATTACCAACTGTTTTGACATGATTCTTTTTGCATTGATTCACTAATACATTGAAGCATGTTAGATGATTTTTGTTTGATTTTTTAGGTCACTTTATTACATGTCTTGATGCCTATATTTGTACCACTTTGCATGATGTTTCAATTTGACCTAATTGCTTTGTTTGAAGTCATTTTGCTTTGAATTTTGATATGCTATTTTGATATGTGATTCATCTCTGATTAGTGAACTCCAATACCATGTTTTCATAATTTTCATGAGGACATTTGATTTTTGCTTGATGCATTTCATTTAAAGCATTATGACATGTTATATCATTGTAATCTTTAGTGCATGTTTACATGAATTCTTTTGTGCACGTTTGTATGAGCATTTGCATATGTTATGAGCCTTCATATGATATTATAGGTCTTTGATACACATTATAGGTCATCTTTACATGTTCATTTCAATTTGAACTTTGTGCATCATTAACATGTATTGTTTGCACTTTCTTTTTGAACTTTCATTTCAATTCTTCTTATATTACTTCTTGAATGTCTTGAAGTTGATTCATAAATACTTTTGAGATGTTTATAAACCATTTTCCATTTAGTTTCAATTCTGGTTGTTGATTTACATGTTCCATTTATGCATGTCCTCTTCATTTCTTTCCATCTTTCATCTACCCCTTCTTCTTGTAACATGTTTAAATGCTAATGGGTGATGATTGTTGCTTATTCACTTGCACTTGTATGATAATAACCATTGGTTTCCATATGATGCCCATTCTGGTTGTGGTTCTAGGATTTGTTTTCTCATTTAATTCTTTTGAGTTTTATGATGCATTACATGTTCTTTTACTTCTTATACTTCTTATACATGTTTACTAACCATGTAGGGGCTTTGGTAAGTTTCATTTGAGTGTGGATAAGGAATCCACATTCAACTTCTATCCTTTCTCTTTTACAATTCCATTTTGTGTTTTGTTAAGCACTTATGTGCTTTCTTTTAATAACTCATTACTTTCCCTTTTTGAATTACAATTCATCTTCTACTTTGGAAGTGAATTGTTTAATTCTTTCTTTCTTTAGACTTTAGGTTGAAACCTCACAAACCTTTAGGATCACTCCCTTTAATCTTCAATTAGGATTGAGTCTTAGTCCATATAGGTTTTACCTTTTCTCCTCTCTTGAGTCTCTTTTCTCATCTCAAAGAAAATTCAAAACATATAATAAAGGTAGGCATTTATTGCATTTAGGCCTTTCATATAAAGAAAAGATTATAAGGGGTCTTCTCTTGTAATCTTAGAATGTGTAGCATATAGCCCATCTTGGGTCAATGTGTTAAACATTTGATCTTGTATGAGGGACTTAAATGCAATACTTGTTGAAGGTGCAAATAATAAAAAACACTTCTTCATTTCTTAATTAACAAAAACACTTAATAAACACAAGTATGCTAGTGTGTTTGAACCTTGATAATTGGAACTAAGTGTGAGGGTCTTCTTCACTCTTAGTGTGCTTTCTTACCCATTCCATCTTGGAATGTGAGAAGGTACACATTCCAATGACTAAGATTCAGATACACTATCATATGCAAACAAATGAAAAAACTCTTAAAAGACAAAAACAAACAATAACGTCTTTCCTTCGGGAATTCTTTTCTCATCTCATTCATTCTCAACGCACGAACGCGCTTCTACTCGTTCTCTTGCAAGATGGTAACGCACTCGGACCAGCGAGCCTGCAACACCTGAGCTAGAACGTAAGCCGTTCCCTAAAACACAAACAATCCATCCCTAGTGAGGGGAACTACGTCGCTCTGATTCTCATGCTCCCGATGAGATACGTAGGCAGTGGGGTAGGGCCCATGCGAGCACTTCTTTTATTTTTCCCTACATTTGTTTCTCTTTTTCTTTCTCCTTTCTTTCCTCCAGTTCCTTTTCCAATATCCTTTCCTTACACCCTTTGATCGAGACAAGCAAGCGTGGATCCCATCGGGTACGATGGACGCGAGGGGGTGCTAATACCTTCCTCTCGCGTAACCGACTCCCGAACCCAGTTCTCTTGGTCGCGAGACCATGCTCTTTCCTTTCCTTCAGGTTTATGCAGTGTTTCCTTTCCCTCTCATGGGATAAATACACATTGCTGGCGACTCTGTTTCGGTGCCACTTTCGCGTTTGTACTTGGATGAAAATCCCGGGAGCGACAAGTAGGTTTGGTTTTTTAGGGTTTGGAAGATTGAAGGAGAAGAGAGAGAGGTGAGGAGACACTAGAGATAAGATTCTTATGACATGCACTTGGAAAATGAAAAGAAATTATGATGTAGTTACTTTTCTCAACAAATGAGACGACGCGCGCCTTCCCAAGAAAGAAAATTTCAGAATTCGTCAGTGATGCGTCGACCTAAGCAGGTCATGCATCGGCGCAAGCTGAGCGAATTTTGACAAATTTAAAAAATTAAGGGATGCGTCGACCATAGGTCAGTGTGCGCGGACCCGCACCTTTATTTGAGAAAAACCACCTTTCTTGAGTCGACCCATGTCATGTTTTGGTCGACTCAAACCAGCATAACATGGAAAAATGCATATTTTCATCTACTTATGCACCAAATAATGATAAATAACGCACCATACACATGCCAATACTCACAAATGGATCAAAAATACATTTAATCATGAATAGCACATCAAATTAAACCCCATTTTGGCCATAATAATTCCCAAACATAATTGATCAAGAATGAAGTTTCTAAGAAGGGATTGATATTACCTCCGACACTTGATGATGGATGCCCTCACATATAGCTTAATCTTATTGCTTAGTTAGAAGAAATAAGAACAAGCAAAAGGAATAGAGCATGCAAATCATATACATATAATCAAATACGATCTGAGATATCGAGAACACCAAGTTCCCTACGAATGTGAAAGAAAGGTTCCGTTGCAAGTGGTTTAGTGAAAATATCTGCAAGTTGATTCTTAGAATCAACATGCTCAAATGCGACATCCCCTTTCTCTACATGATCCCTAAGGAAATGATGGCGTATCTCTATATGTTTTGTGCGAGAATGCAATACCGGGTTTTTGGTTAGGTTAATGGCACTTGTATTATCACACAAAATAAGAATACGTTCAAGTTTAATATTGTAGTCAAGTAATTATTGTTTAAGCCATAAGACTTGAGCACAACAACTACCGACCGCAACGTATTCCCCCTCGGCTGTTGACAAAGCAACGAAAACTTGCTTTTTACTATGCCAACTCACTAAGGAATTCGAGAAAAAGTGACAAGTACCACTAGTACTTTTCCTATCCGATTTGCAACCGAAAAAGTCGGAATCGGAATAGCCAACCAAAGAGCAATCACTTCCTTTGGAGTACCAAAGCCCATACTTATCACAAAGATACCTAAGTATGCGCTTCACTGCTTTTAAATGAGACTCCTTAGGACACGATTGATACCTGGCACACATGCATACACTGAACATGATATCTGGTCGGGATGCGGTAAGATAAAGTAAAGAGCCAATCATACCTCTATACCTTTTTGCATCTACATCCTTACCGTTCTCATCTCGATTCAAGTTGACACAAGTAGGCATCAGAGTTTCAATAGCTTTCGAGCTAGCCATGTCGAAGGGCTTGAGAAACTCAAGGCAATACTTCGTTTGGCTCACAAATGTCCCTTCATCGAGTTGCTTGATTTGTAATCCGAGGAAATAGTTTAACTCCCTCATCATGCTCATCTCGAACTCTCCCTGCATTAACTTAGCAAACTCTTTGACCAAATTTATGTTTGTAGACCCAAAAATAATATCGTCTACACATATTTGAACCAAAATTTGATGTTTTCCTTGACGTTTAATGAAAAGGGTTATGTCAACCTTTCCTCTAGAGTACCCTTGATCAAGTAGAAATTTGGTAAGACGCTCATACCAAGCCCTAAGGGCTTATTTGAGACCGTACAAAGCACATTTTAATTTGTAAACGTGATCGGGATACTCATGGGTCTCAAATCCAGGAGGTTGGGCAACATAAACCTCTTCATTAATATAACCATTAAGGAATGCACTTTTAACATCCATTTGAAATAACTTGAAGTTTTTGGCACATACATAGGCAAGCAATAGGCGTATAGCCTCGAGTCGGGCAACAGGCGTATAATTTTCCTCATAGTCTATGCCTTCCTCTTAGTTATACCCCTGCGCAACCAAATGCGCTTTATTTCTAGTTATAACTCCATTTTCGTCGAGCTTGTTCCTAAACATCCATCGGGTGCCGATTACTCAATGGCCTCGCGGATGAGGGACAAGGTCCCAAACCTCATTTCGTTCAAATTGATTTAACTCCTCTTGCATTGACAAAAGCCAATGTTCATCGAGTAAGGCCTCTTTTGAGTTTTTAGGCTCAACTTGCGAAACGAAAACGGAGTAATAACAGAAGTTACTTAGCTTGGAACGAGTTATTACTCCCTTTGAGATGTCACCGAGAATGTTGTCGATGGGATGGTCTTTGGAAGACTTCCAAGCTGGAGGAAGGTCATTTTTATTAGACGGATGATCCTCCTCACTCTTCATCAGTTGGTGATCTTTTTCCTCCTCAACATGCACTGCTTCAGGTTGATCAGTCCCTTTATCAGTGTCCTTGAGTATGTCTTCAGAAGATACACCTGCACCATGAAAAGAACTACCTTTTCCGACATTTTTTGGATAAGACTCATCAAAAGTAACATGAACCGACTCCTCAACAGTACGTAACCTCTTATTATAAATCCTATATGCCAAGAAAAATACCCTCACCGGCCTTAGCATCAAACTTACCAAGTGTCTCTTTACCATTATTAACCACGAAACACTTACAACCAAAAACGTGAAGGTGAGAGACATTGGGCTTTCGCCTTTTTAAAAGCTCATACAGTGTCTTGTTTAGAATAGGACGGATGAGCACCCTATTCAAAACGTAACAAGCCGTACTAATGCCGTCGGCCCAAAAGTATTTTGGAAGTCTACTCTCGTTGATCATAGTCCTTCCTAATTCTTCCAAAATTCTATTTTTACGTTCCACAACCTCGTTTTGTTGAGGGGTACGTGGTGCGGAAAAATTATGATTAATTCCATGGCTTTCACAAAATGCTTCAAAAAGATGATTTTCGAACTCACCCCCATGATCACTTCTAATTGATATAATGTTCGTGTTTAATTTGTTTTGGGATAACTTGGCAAATATTTCAAAGGCCGAAAAAGTATCGCTCTTGTTTGCTAAGAAAATAGTCCAGCAAAACCTAGAAAAGTCATCGACTATCACAAAACCATAATAGTTACCACCTAGGCTTTTAATCCTAGACGGTCCAAAGAGGTCCATATGGAGGAGCTCAAGGGGTCTCGTAGTTGAAACAATGTTTTTAGATTTGAACGAGATCCTTGTTTGCTTCCCCATTTGACACGCATCACATAAGTGATCCTTTGTGAATTTGATTTTGGGCAAGCCGATCACTAGGTCTTTCGAAACTATTTTATTAAGCAAATCAAAATTGACATGCGCGAATCGTCTATGCCATAACCATGAATCTTCACTCATGGTGACTAGACACTTGTCGCTACTCAACGATACCTCATTTAAGTCTAGCATATAGACGTTATTCATCCTTAAGCCCTTAAACACATCCTTTTTATCACTCTTTTCAATTATGCAACAATCCTTTGAAAAAGATACTTTATAGTCCTTGTCAGATAATTGACTAATGCTTAAAAGGTTATGCTTAAGGCCCTCAACAAGAAACACATCAAAGATAGTAGTAGATGAGGGGTTACCTACACTACCTTTGCCAAGTATTTGTCCCTTGTTGTTGTCTCCCTAGGTTACAAACCCTTTTTTCTTCGCCACAAAGTCGATGAAAAGAGATATGTCTCCTGTCATATGTCTTGAGAAGCCACTGTCCAGAACCCATCTTCTTTCCGTGGTCTCAAGACGTTGTACTTACATAGTCAATCAAGGGAAATAAGTACTCAATTCTTATTGGGTCCTTGGTTGTGAGTGAAAACAGGATTGCATTTGGGCATCCATTGATAAACGCCCTTAGGAACCAAAAACCTCCTAAAACGGAACTTAGCAATGGTATGACCCCTTTTGCAACAATATAAGCAAGTGAGGTTAACACGAGAATCACTTTTGCTAGGTTGATTTCTAATCACATAGGTATATTTTTGATATGGATTAACCATGCTTTTCTTAAAGTGTGATTTATCAATAGCAAAAGTCATTTTTGGTTCTAGAGCCTTGTCAAGCTTGGCCTTAAGAGTTCTAACCTCTTTTTGCCAAATGTGACAAGTATCATAACCAAAATTTAACCACCTACTTTTGTCTTCCACAATATCTACATTTGTTACTTCCACCATGGACTTTTTAAGAGCCTCTTATTCCTTTTCGGAATCGGAGATCTTTTGCTCCAAATGAGAAATTTTTTGGTTATTTGAAGCTAACCGTTTAAAGGCTTCCTTGGCCTCATGGTGTAGTGTATCAAACACACGTTGTAGTTTAGAATAAGACATTGAATTAGATTTATCGTACTTAGAGTGTCTTACCTTTTTGTTCTTTATCCTTTGGTGAGCGGAAAGGCAAAGATTGACGGATTCTCCTTCGTCACTAGAACTTTCAGCACTATATGATTCACCATCGCTTTCCCAAGCGATATAAGCTCTCCTAGGTTTTGATTGTTTCTTCCCATGATGACTTTTATCCTTACCTTTGTCCTTCTTCAACAAAGGACAGTCCGGCTTGTAGTGGCCGACTTTCCCACAGTTATAACAAGAACCCTTAGTTTTTCCACTCTTTTTGTCTTCATTCTTGGAAAACTTTGATTGTTTACGAAAGTTGACGAGGTTTTTCTCCGAATGTTGGATACCATTTTTCTTGATATAGCGATTATATCGCTTCACAAAAAATCCCATGTTCATTCGAATCCTCTTCCTCATCATCACTGGATTCACTCTCGCTCGACTCGTATGCGGAGGACTTTAAACTAGAAGTCTTTAGAGCTATCGACTTCTTTTCCGCTTCCTTGGTCTTGCTCTTTTCCTTCTTCTCTCTTTTCTCATATAGGTCTAAGCTTATGAGCATTTGCTTATGTTCTTCAAGCTTCCCAAACAACATTGTAATGTTTAACGTCATTAGGTCGTTGGCTTCTTTGATGGCGGTCACCTTCGGCTGCCAATCCCTAGTCAAACACCTCAAAAATTTGTTAGTAGTAACCTCATTGGATACTAGCCTACCAAGTGAATGAAGTCTATTGATTAAATGAGTGAACCTCTTTTGCATGTCGGCAATGGTTTCCCCTTGCTTCATGTGAAAGAGGTCGAACTCTTGAGTCAATGTATTGATTCTAGCTAGCTTGACGTCGTTAGTACCCTCATGGACAACTTGTAACGCGCCCCACATAGCTTTAGCACTCGTACAATGTAAAACTCGATATTATTCGTCAACTCCCAATGAAGAGATCAGAATATTTCTCGCCTTCCAATCGTAGTTGTACTTTTTCTCGTCTTCTTCTTTCCATTGTGCTTCAGGCTTGGGTACTACCACGTTATTCGCATCGGTTATGGTTATTTCCATCGGGTCGTTTTGAATAATGCTCCATACCTTCCTATCAATAGAATTGATGTGAACACGCATACAATCCTTCCAGTAACTATAATTCTCACAATTAAAAAAAAAGGTGCTCTATTATAAGCCCCTTTAGGTTCGTTTGCCATCTTCTAAAAAGTTATACTTGAAGCACTAGAATTAACCGGTGCTCCTGATACCACTTGTTAGACGAAGGCAATTGATCTAGACGAGGGGGTTGAATAAATCACTTCTTTTTAAATGCGAGTCGGCGCTAAAATTTGTTTTTGAATATATTTTGCGGAAGCGGCCGAGGATAATTCGTCTCTACGAACTGAGTTATTGAGAGGATCAGATATATGTAAGCCAAATGAAACGAAAGGCTCGAAGAGAAAAATTGAATCGCAACTTAACAATTAATCAATTAACCAAAAGCACTTAACAAGGTGCAATTAACCATTGATTGTCCAATGGTTTTCAAATTAATTGTCTGCACAAAACTATACCAGAATTTTTATCGATCGATTGAACGATTACAAGCGTAAACAATTCGAAATATAAATGAGATAAGGAAAAGGAAACGACACCAAGTTTGTTTAGGCAGTTCCCCTTTCTTCCTCGCTTCGGGTACGTCTACCCCCAATTCTAAAAACTAGAATTGAGATATTTATAACTTGTTTGCAAATGTTTATACAAGAGAAAACTTAGCTATTCCACACTCAAGAATACTTCGTTGATGTAGATACTTCGTCTTCTCTTCCCTTGATTCGAGTCGAATCAAGTGCCTCGAACTTGTTGGTAGAACCTCCGTTTACCGCTACTAGATTGCAAGAACACACAATTCTTCAATCACCTTCACTCGGCTGATTCTGATCCACACACAGTTAGATCCTCAAACCTTGTTGCACAATCCTCCAGTTACCGCTACTAGATCGACAAAACCTTCCGTTCTTCGATCACCTTCGCTCGGCTGAATTCAATGCACACAAGATCTGATCCAAAAACCCCCAAATCCAAATGATCTTGGAGGGCAAAACCCTAGTGGTTTTATTCAAGAATAAACCCAATGAACCACTCACCCCAAACTAAGATACAACTCTAAGCTTTGGACGTTATCACTTCATGATGCAGAAAATCAACAAAAATAATTATGTGTAATTGTTGAAAAAGGTACAAGATGAAGATGAAATTGATGAGAGAAAAATTTTCAATGTATTTCTTTCACTTGTTCTTATTAGTTGTGAAAAATATGAGGAACCAACTATATATATGATGCAAAAACCAACTCACTCAAGTAGCAGCAAAAAGAACATAGAAGAATGCAGAAAAAATGACCCAAATGAGCGAAGAGTTGACCGCTCGCTTGATGAGGGTCGGCGAGCGCTTACCCGTGGAAACATCTTTGTAAAATGAACAAGTATGCGTCGACCGCCACAGGACCATGCGTCGACGCATGGATGCTAAACATGCAGAATAAAGAAACCCAGAAGCATGCGTCGACCGTAGGCTTACTTGAGGGTCAGCGTGCGCTTACCCGGGCGTTACACAAACTTTCTCACAAGTGCATGAGTCGACTCATGCACAAGTTTGGTCGACGCAAGCCATTAAAAAAAACTTAGAAATTGGTTTTTCTACCAATTTTCACCAACTTAGGCACTAATCATGCATACCTAACACTAATACCATGATCATGCACATGTAGGAAATCATTTATGGTATACAATACGAACGACAATGAAATGATACCATCCAAATTACAAACTAAGAGCTAGCCTACATTGTTGACATCATTAAAACAGAAACCAAGTGAGAAGCACCTTGCCCTCACATATCAGAACATGTGTTTTCACTATAAGTTGTGCATTTTTTTTCAAATGAAGTATGACGCATGATCTCAAATAAAAAAAATAGACGTACAAAATAATAAGAGACTAATATTAGGTGTGTCGAAAATAATATAGCAATATATGTAGAAAATATCGTACAATCAAGATCTAAAATGTAATAAAATCGTAACAATAAAGTAGAGAGTATAGTACTACAACAAAATAATAACATACCACTACTGCGTGTGTCTGACAACATCTCATCTACCTCCTCTGCCTACTATGCCTCCTCGGTCATCAATCCCCCCGTCCTCCGGCGATGTCTCCAGTACAACAATTCCCCATGTGTCTCTGCCATGATGACATCTAGGACTCACCTGACACCAGAACCATTAGGGAAGATACCCTCGTCAAAGTCTGCCCGCGCAATCTCCACTATGCGATTACACCTAGGCAAGACATCATCAGTATGATCTAGCTGAGCCCCTCATATAGTATCCCCTGATGAGCTGGTCTCGGAGGATTTCCTAGAGGTGTCTGCACCATGAACGGATGTGACACCCTGAAAAACCATGTGATATATCCCTCGAGGTAGCTCCAGTCGTTCAGGGCTTTGGTAGCCCGTGCCTCCTCCGGAACCAAATGACTCACATAATCAGCAAACATCTCCTCTATTAGTCTACGAGTCAAGGCTTGAGGAGAATAGACAACATGGTGTCTAGGGATGGTCTGGTTGTACCCGAACTGCCGCATGACGCACTCAGGAAAAAAAAGGAGCAATGCTACGCGGTCCTCAAGCCAACCATCCGGAGTATAGCACTATCTCGTCAAATGGCCACATCTGACGGTGATCCACATAGCTGTTGAAGTGCATGTCCTTAGCAAACCAAACGATCAAGATAGTCTCTAAAAGGCTCGACCGCCTGGTTCCCTCTAAGCGGGATAAAAGCACAAAAATAATCAATGTCAACAGTTAAAATTAACATAATAAATAAATAAATAATCCAACTAATGCTACCTCTTCGTCCCAGATATGTCTGGAAGTATGGTCTGGATATAGAGGAAGTAAGGACAATCCAGATGGACCTCCTCAAAAACCCTCTGGCTCGACACCCTCAACAGCCTCACTCTTCAGAGGTGACACTAGATCAAAATCATCATCAGTGGGATGTGGGTCTAGATCGGCAGCATCATCTGTAGGAGGTGACATCGGTGAATCCTGACGCCTGCGAGAGGATGAGGGAAGTGACGCATCAGATAGTGAATCTTGTCTCTTACGGGAAGAAGAAGAAGGTGGAGTGGCCTGAGATGAAGCATGATCCCTAGGAGTATACAATGCCCCAGAATTAGACACCTCTGCCTGACCAGAGGTACATGTAGCCTCTGGAACCTACTTGCTTTGCTCCCGCCGAACGAATGTGTGCTGAGCAACCCTATCATGTCTCAGTCTATCAACTTTGTCAGCCATTATGCATGTAAGGTAAAGTAAGGCATATTATTAATGCACGCAAACAACACACACAAATAAGAAAATTAAAAAAAAAACATACTGTAGGAAATTCCGGAGTTGCATCTCCGGAAACATCATAAAACTATAACGTTGAACAATTTCGGAGATGCATCTCTGAAAACACCATAAAACTATAACTTCGAACAATTCTGGAGAAGCATCTCTGGAATTTCCCAAAGTGTATGAAACACTGAACAATTCTGGAGATGCATCTTTGGAATGTTCTGCAACACAGAGGTGCGTCAATGGCGAATGTACCTCTTGCAAGTTGAAAAAAATATGATCTGATCACCATTTTCAGCCAACAAACAAGTTAAACACTAAGTCTAAACTATGTTACATGTGATTCCTACACTTTCTGACCCTAATAACTGATTTCTACACGTTTACACTAAAAATCAAAATTTACCGAAAATTGGAAAAACTTACTCGAAATTAATGATTCAGATGTTGTTTCCAATATTAGAGATGGTATTTAATGTTCCTTTGAGTTCTTTATACTCTTGTTTTATGAAATTAGATTTGGTGTAAGGTTGTATTGAGAAGAGTGATGAAGTTGTGCATTGAAGAAAATTATTAAACGAGGAAGGAGAAGAGTCTAACGTGACTTATGCTCCAAAATGTTTCAGAGATATATTTTCAGAATATTTTAACATTCAATTACGTTTTGGTACGTCTGAAAATATGTCTCTGAAAACATAAAACATTTCTGAAATTTCACATGATACGTTAAAAGTAGGGGTAGTAAAACGGGTCCGGCCCGTTGGGCATTCCCGTTTTACCCGCACTTTAGTGCGGGGTGGGACAAAGATTTAGGCTCTCACCCTCTAATGTGTTCGCTCCGCCCCGCCCCGTTTTCTTTGCGGGCACAAACATTTACATAAAATTTTGTATTTTCAGGCTTAAAAGATGCAGTGTTCGCGGACTTTCTCCACCCCACCATCATTTATTTTATAGAGTGGACCTAGGTTTTAGGCCCGCATCCTCAACTATGACCGCCCCGCTCCACCTAATTTTTTTGCGGACCTTTGCGAGGCCGACATGCCTGTTTGCCACCCCTAGTTAAAAATATATAAGGTGCCATAAAAAATATAATATATATATATATATATATATATATATATATATATATATATATATATATATATATATATATATATATATATATATATATCCAACTTCGGGTCACGGCAACCAGACCCATGACCCAGAGCCTCTGAAAACCGGGAGTCTCAAAATTAGTAGTAGTAAAAAAATTGAAACACCTAATACATAATATATAAATATTTTGCTAGTTACTCAACAATATGTGGTGGTAGTTTAGCGGTAACAGGTTCAAATCATAGCATAATCAATTCTAACAATTTCATAATGTTTGTGTACAAAACACAGTTGCCAGTGTTTTATGTTTTAATAGGAAATAGTTTCAACAATACTAATGAAACTATGTACAACTTTTATCCTTTTTATTTTAAAAAATAAAGACAACTTGTATTAATATAAGTAAACAGAGTTATATATGCATTGAATGGACCTTTTCTATTTTAAAAAAATAAATTTTTGGATAACATATATAAGTTATTTTAATTTATATTTAAAAAGATTCATGGTAGATTCATTTTTTATTAAATTTATATCTTTAATTATAAATAATTTTTTTATATAATTTTTTGAAATTTATAATTAACCCGCAAGATTCCAAATGTGCTCTCAAGTTTATTTCTTGACAAATTATATTTTCATTTTATACTTTTTTAAAACTTAATGCATTATTTTTTATTTTATATCTTTAATTACTGTTCTGGACTGGGCAGGGCTTCCTGCCCTTAAGGACTAGGCCCAATCCATTCTAGGTGGCGAACAAGTCCAATAGGCACAATATAGCCGTTGGACACAATAGAGCCGTTGGGCATAAAGTAACTGTTGGGCGTGTCCCCCTCACGCGCAGAGTAGTTCACGCGACCAACTGCCTCCCCGGATATCACGGAAACAGTTAGTCCAAGTCAAAAGGCCACACGCCTTACCCTCCATCTGGCAATCCCTCATTGGTAGATTAGACGCTTTGCTCGCCAAATATCCACCTATAAATACCCCCTCGCTTGAGAGGGGCAGGTATCAAATATCATATACTTGACATCTCTTACTTGCTTTTCCCCTTTTTTGACCAAACACTTACTTTGGCATCGGAGTACCTTGCAGATACCTCCACCCCTTTTTCCTCTCCTACGAGCATCAACTCTTGCCCCACACGAAGGCCGCGACGATCTCCTTCTGGTCCTCTCCGATCAGTGGCGCCGTCTGTGGGAAACAGCTTCCCCGTCTTTAACCAAGATTCTCTCTTGCTCAAACAAAGACCAAAGCTTCATCTTTTCAAACCTCAGATCGACATGGCTTTCATCAAGAACGATGTTCACCAAGACTCTGTGGCCCCTGCGGCCAACAACAACAACGACCATGCTTTCGTCGGGCATATCCCGCAGGAAAGTGACCGAAGAGACGGAAGGCCTGCTTCCCCGAAACCCGACGAACCAAAGCCACAGGCACCAGCTGTGGAGCTCACCTTCAAGCCCATCCCGGTTCCTCAGGATGCTGATCCGAGCACCGCAGCGCTCATCGCTTCTCTCAACAACTCGAACCTCCTGATCCTCCAGCAGGGGGAGAAGCTCAATGCTCTCGAGCATATCCTTCAGGAACGCCTTGCTTTAGAAAAACTGACGAGTCTTTCCCCGCGTCCACGGACTCCCTCGAAGCGAAGACGCGATAGCCTCTCCCCGGAGAGGAAACATTCAAGATCGAGGAACCCTACACCCGATCTAGCACGACGACGCCATCAGTCTCCCCCACGGAGATCCAGGAACTCCCCGGTTTCCAAGAGATCCCGACACTCGGCTGAGTACGATCACCGACACGCCCGGGGACGTTCTCCTCGCCGAAGTCGAAGCCGCGGTCACAGCCGTTCCAGTTCGCTCTCTCCCAGTTCCAGCAGTGACGATGATGTCCACGACCCGTTCACAAGAGACATCCTGGACACTCGAATCCCCCGCGGATTGGAGAAACCACCCACGTTGACAACCTACGACGGGACGTCTGATCCCCGCGAGCATATCGAAAATATAGAAGCTATGCTCCAATATCACGGTGTCTCCGGGGCTATCAGATGCAAAATGTTCCCCATTACCTTGAGAAAGGGAGCGATGACATGGTTTAAACGACTCCCTTGCGGATCCATCTCTTTATGGAGGGAGCTAAAGAGCCAGTTCGCCCGGCATTTCACAGCTTCCCAAAGACATCCTAAGTCGGAGGCTACACTGGAGGCCATTATACAAGGCAGGGATGAATCCCTACGGGCATACATTGAAAGATTTAACAAAGAAGCGGTGGAAGTCCGAACAACGGATCACATGAAAAAGTACCTCCTCGAAAAGGGACTCCGGCCCAAAAGTGATTTCCGTAAGGCAGTTGGGATCGAGGCTCCCCGGACACTGACGGAACTCCTTCGCAAAGCTGAGGACTACATCCGTTACGAGGAAAAGGAGGCCGCATTCCATGGCAGGGACTTAAGAGATCGCGAAGCACCCCGGGCATCAAAAAAAGACGAGCCGGAATCATCCCAGCACGCCCTGCCCTTCTTCAAATTACTCCGGAAGGAAGCAAATTTCGAGTGGACGGACGAATGCGAGCAGGCCCTTGCCCATTTCAAACAAGCTTTGTCCGAGCCTCCAGTATTGTCCCGACCAGACCGGGGGTAAACCATATACCTGTACCTCTCCGTGGCCAACGAAGCAGTAAGCGCATCACTTATTCGCAAAACGAACGGTGGGCAGAAACCCATCTATTTCACCAGTAAAGCCCTGCAGGGACCCGAAGTCAGGTACACGCAAATAGAATGAGTGGCCCTTGCTCTCATAGTCGCCGCAAAGAGACTCAAATATTACTTTCTGGCGCACACCATCATCGTCAGAACCGACCAGCCTATTAGACAGCTGTTAAGCCGACCAGATATGGCGGGCAGAATGCTAAAATGGTCCCTCGAATTGGCCGAGTTCGACATTCACTACGAGGGGAGGAAAGCCCTCAAGGAATAGGTCCTGGCCGACTTCGTGGCAGAAATGACTCCGGAACTATCCCCCCAAGGAGGGACACGGAAGTGGATCGTTTACGTGGATGGCGCATCGAGTCCCTCGGGCAGCGGAGCAGGAATTATCCTCGAGAACGAGGAAGGGACCCTGATCGAAGTATCCCTGGTCCCCTCCTTCAAAACATCCAACAATCAAGCCGAGTATGAAGCCTTCCTCGCAGGATTACGACTGGCCAAAGACATCGGCGCGAAAGAAATAAAAATTTGCACTAATTCCCAGCTCGTAGCGACCCAAGTACGGGGAGAGTTCCAAGCAAAGAACGACCAACTAGCCGAATATTTGACAATGGTAAAAGAAAAAATAGCGGAGTTTGAGGCATAGGAAGTTCAGCACGTCCCGCGCGAGCAAAACACCCGAGCAGATATCCTCTCCAAACTAGCCAGCACTAGGAAAAAAGGTGGGAACAAATCCATCATACAAGAAATGCTGGCCCACCCGAGCATTGTAAAACCCGACCTGCTAGATGTTAACGTCATCGGAGATCCCCTCTGTTGGATGACCCCTGTGTACAATTATCTCACCAAGGGGGAACTCCCCGAGGACAGTAAGGAGGCCAGCGTAACTAAACGACGAGCCTGTTCGTACGTACTGGTCAAGGACAAATTATATCGATGAGGATTTTCCATCCCCCTGCTGAAATGTGTCGACGAGGCCCAGGTCCCCGAAATCTTACAAGAAATTCACGAGGGCATCAACGTACAACACTTAGGGGGAAGATCCCTGGCTCGGAAAGCTTTACGAGCAGGATATTACTGGCCAACCATGCAGCACGACGCCAAAGAACACGTACGAAAGTGCGACCGTTGCCAATGCCACGGGGACATGCACTTAGCACCCCCCAACGAGTTAAAGACTCTCTCGTCGCCCTGGCCCTTCGCCTGGTGGGGGATGGATATTCTAGGCCCCTTTACAATGGGATCTTATCAAAACAAGTTCCTAATCGTGGCCGTCGATTATTTTACAAAATGGATTGAAGTCGAAGCGCTCGCCAAGATCACAGCCTTCAACATATTGCATTTCTACAAAAGGAACATCCTCGCAAGATTTGGGGTACCTCAGGCCCTTGTGACCGACAACGGAACCCAATTCACGGACAAAAACTTCCAAGATTTCGTCGCCAAACTAGGGATAAAACAAAATTTCACCTCCGTCGAGCACCCCAAGACTAACGGACAAGCGGAGGCCGTGAACAGGGTGATACTCAGCGGGCTAAAACGAAGGCTAGGTGAGGCGAAGAAAAGATGGGTCGAGGAGCTCCACAGTGTCCTTTGGGCGTATAGAACAACACCACACTCCACCACAGGGGAAACTCCCTTCCGACTAGCGTATGGAACAGAGGCGGTAATACCGGTGGAGATTGGGGAACCCTCCCGAAGGACAGAAGCTCCCCTCGATGAAGAAATGAACGACGAGGCTCTACACGAGGAGCTTGACCTGGTCGAAGAAATAAGATCAGGAGATGCACTCCGCGAGGCCACACTAAAACAACAGATAACGTTGCGACATGACGCCAGGGTCATAAAACGTGACTTCCCCGTGGGCAGCGAACTGGGAAGGACCGTATAGGGTCAAGTCCAAAACGGGCACAGGAGCATATTACTTGGAAACACTGGACGAAAAACAACTTGCTCGACCATGGAATTCTGAAAAACTCAAGCAGTACTACAGCTAAGTCCTTAATCACAAGGATAGACAAATTACCGACGTAATCGCCCTAAACGGGGAGAGTTGCACGACCATCGTATCATGTCCTGGTGAAGCATGACACGCTTTACAACGCCGGCCAGCTTCTGCTCGTTGTTCGAGCAGATCCTGCGCAGAATGGGGATACCTCAATCGAGCTTCGCCGTTGCCACACCATTCAGGCAGGACACCCAGCTTGCGATGGGAATAGTCCAAGCCTATGAGATTAGTACCTCAAATGAAGTCCTAGCCTCATCATGGGAAAAACCACTTCGCCCTCCTCGGCAGGTTTCACAACTCGCCGAACACACACATATAAATAAACAGAGCAAACGTCCAAGATAAAACATTTTCACAAAATCTAAGTATATTAAAACACCGGTCATGACCGGGTAATGTTATAAATACAAAAAAGGGCAGCGCCCATACAAAATGATAAGGGCACGCAGGCCCACAAAACATGATAAAAACAACAAAGTGCTAAACTTTGCTTCCATCCTCGGGGGGAACAACCTGACCATTAACAACCCTGTTGAACAGACCCACCCCGTCGGTCAGCAGCTACACGTCCGAATTAAGGGCCTTCATCTAATCTGTAGCAGCATTAAAACCAAACTCAACCGCCTTCAAGTTGTCCTCGCCAAGGATCTGAATCCTTCTAATCAGCTCAGCTCTGGTCCTCAGGGATTTCTCATCATCATTCTCATCCTCGACGGCCGCTGACAAACCCTCCAGTTCAGCTATCCTGGCCTGCAAGCGCGCCTTCTCCTCGTCGGTCGCGGTCATCTGCAGCTTCAATTGGGTAACTTCCTGCTGAAGCAATACTTTGGCCTCCTCGTGTCCTTCGAATTGCTTCAGATCATTATACAACTTATTATTATCAATCTCCAGCTTGGCAATTCTCGCCTTGGCCATGCGAAGGTTGACACGGGAAGCCGCTTCATCGTCCCTGAGGGCAAGAGCCGCTTCGAGCACCCTGAACATCCCCGCAGCGTCCTGGAAGAGTTGTTTCCTCCTCGCCTGAGGATTGCGCCCACGATGGCTTCGACTTCAGAATCCTGGACGGCAATTGAGTTCCCCTCACTAAACATACTTCCACGCGAATAACACGGGGGCAAAACATACGGGTCAGCGCCAGAACCTCCCGGACCAGCGGCCACAGAAGTCCCCGCGGCATCTCTCTTCCTTTTATGGGAGGTGTCCGGGGTCAGCGGCGTTGAGGCTCTCTCCGGGACTGGGGTAGGACCAGCGGCAAAATTTTCCAGAACAGTCTGCTTAGGCACCCCGACCTTGGCACTTGCGGTCGACTTCTTGTGAACTTTCGCCGCTTGAGATCTCATCAGGCGTTCCCTCATGTCTGCCATCATACCTGCAAACACACAAAAGATGTCAGAATTCAAAATTTCAAACAGGTAAAAACAAACAGCGGACCATACCAAGTAATTGGACCGCATCATCATCATTATCGCATTCGAGGAGAGCTTTGATGTTAATATATCTAGCTGCTTGGACGGGATCCCCATCATCCCCGACCAGCTCCTTCCCATCCCGATCAACTACGAAGGCCGGGGAAAAACTCTCCACATAAGCATGGAGGATCCTGTACGACTCCTTGTCGTCCTCGCAGAGTTGTTCGTGCTTCACCAAAAATTGGTCGGTCCTACGCTTAAAATGGGAGTAGACCCATTCCAGAGGAAACACGGACACAACTCCATCCACCTCCCGACCATCAACCGTCACCTTTTCGATAGTCGAGATAGATCTTTTCGCCTCCTCGGAAAGAGGCTTCACGATCAGAAACTTATCTTTGAAGTTGCGTATCGAGTCGGAGTACGGCCAGAATAGCCTGCTCTGCTGTTTAAACGAAACCCAACTTTGCTTTGTCCCCGTGGTACTCCTTTGAAGTTGAAAGAGACAAAAGAAGAGATCCACGGTCGCCCCGACATTAAGATAACGACAGACTTATTCAAATGCCCGGATGAAGGCCAGAGCGTTAGGGTGAAGCTGCAACAGGAACAGTGCCAAATGAGTGAAGAGGGCCACTTGAAAATCAGTGAACGGGAGACGCATCTTGGCCTCCGTAAAAGCAAACTCGTACATCGGGAAACACAATCCCGGATACCCAGAGCAAATTCTATCATTCTACCCGGGATGAAATGCTTTCCATTGTCGAGGAGCCTCCCCTACTCTGTCCTCCAGCAGAGAAAACTCTCGAATCTCCTCTTCGGTGAAGGTCGATCGAAACGACAGAGGTTCGTGCCCTATCCAGTCCAGGTCCCTCTATGCGACCTTAATATTGGAATAATCGGCGGGCGCATCCGGCTCGCCGTGTGCCTCTTGAAGGTCGGGCACAACTTCATCCCGAGGATCAGCCATTTTTCACCTGAAAAGCAGACGAAGACAAGTGAATTCGACATCCAAGATCAAATCCACCCTTCCACCACTAATCAAGTGAAAGGGCAAGGATGAAGCCGAGGACAACCTCGAGCCCATTCTAACTCACCCGACTAACGACCAGCAGGGCAAGCCCCTGCGACCTAATACGGCAAAACGAGGACACGGGCTCGTCGCACCCCAAATTCACGACAAGGAACCGAACAGGCCTAGTGCCCGACTACAAACCTAAACTATACGCCTAACCAGAATCTACAAAGATCTACATAAAAACACTCTACAATTATCCTAGAAATCATCATGTTCTTCATGGATTTTCCGGAAACTCATGTGTTCATCAGAGAACACACGAAGTTCAACCGGAAAATTCATGAACTCACCGGAGAATCCATGAACAACACCCAGAAAACTCGAAGGTTCATAAGAAAAACACAGAAAAGGAAGAACAAACTTACAAGAAGAAGAAGAAGTTGACAGAGAAGAGGAGGATCAGCGGTGGCGAAGAGGAACTCCGGCGAAGGACTAGTTGCAGAGCGAATAAGAGCAAGGAGTGAGAACTTGTGAGAATTGTGAAAATAAAATCTTCCTCCACCCTTTTATAACCATTTGATCATGGGGGATCGTGAAGGTCATCATAGCCTATGCGGCCCTAGGACTGACAAAAGCCATAAATGCTCGCCACGTGTCACAAAAACTCTTCGTCTCACTTATTACAGAAAATACACCAGTCCTTGGCTCCCACGAGCAAGTTTCCTCGTCGAAACGAACGCATCCGTGCAGGGCTGCTCGGCAAAAAACACCAATACCTGCGAGCACGCAACAAACCTTGGTCGACATTAAGCGTAATCATCTAACGACCATATCTGGTCGGAGCACGAATGAGACACTCCACGCGAGCAACCACGTCCCCGACAGTACGGTCGTTGTCACAGCTGTTTGAAGTCATTACTCTCCAGCAGAGCAACGACTTGGGGGGCTCCTATTCTGGACGAAGCAGGGCTTCCTGCCCTTAAGGATCAGGCCCAATCCATTCTAGGTGGCGAACAGGCCCAATAGGCACAATATAGCCGTTGGGCACAATATAGTCGTTGGGCAGAAAGTAACTATTGGATTTGTCCCCCTTACGCGCAGAGTAGTTCACGCGACCAACTGCCTCCCCGGATATCACAGAAACAGTTAGTCCAAGTCAAAAGGTCACCCGCCTTACCCTCCATGTGACAGAGACACGGTGATATATAGGTTTGGGCCTTTAGAACTAGTGATATTCTCACTCTTCCTTCTGAAATATGTGTCAATAATTTCTTCTATTATAATGAGGAATATGTCTTTCCTCCTTGACCGTCTGCTTTCATCCGTTGGATTAGATACAAGTCACTACACACGTTCACTAAACAGGTGATAACGAAATCACTTAGGGTGACCCAATTCCAATATGGGCGCCTTACGGTAGATCCTGGGAGGCCTGTGGCCCTAGCAATATACCTGTTCAGCGTTCAATTAGACGACCTAGTAACTTACTCACCCAACACCGGTGGTTTTGACTTGTCTTATTCCCTTATATATTATCTTCTTTTAGGCTCAATAAAATAATCCAATACACAGTCCTTCAAGCATGAGGTCTTGTAATGGGCGAAGTAATTTATTTTGCATGCTTTTAGATTTCAGACGCCCGCAACAGGGGATGCCTTGATTCCATCACTCGGAGCAAACCTTCTGGGCCAAGATCATTGGGTCGAGTCCCTTAGGCTAAAATTTTAAGTCGAGTCCCTCATGAAATATTTTTAATTCGAGTCCCTCAAGAGAGACTCTAAAGTCGAGTATCTCATGAGACTCTAAAGTTAATTCCCTTAGGTGATACTTTTAAATCGAGTCCACCAAGCATTTTACGAATCGAGTTCAATTCATTCCATTCGTAGCTTATTTACGAAATTCTTAGTGTCGTGCCTTTCCTGTTGTTCATAATTCAGGCACCTAATCCTAGTGGTATGTTTCGCCTCATGGCTTAGGCTTCTTCACATGCGAAGGTGGAGGTGATTTCTTACTTGACATTGAATGAGTAGTCGAAGATCCTTGTATAAAGGTCCAGTGATGTATTGCCTCTTAGGGCAGCATGGATTCATGTTTTAGGTTCCATCTTTCTATTGATTCTTAGGGCGATAAAGAGTTTCTTTTTTGGGACCAACCATTTATATTGCCATTTAGGGAGACACGAATTCCTTTTTGAAGATCAAACATTTGAAATGTTGTTCCTCATGGGACAGATGTTGAACATGATGTCTTAGACAACTGATTCGACAAGTTAAACCAGAAACACAATAAGTACTAGATGATGAAGCACAAAAGTAGTAAATAACACGATAGTTGTTTACCCTGTTCGCTAAAACCACACCTACGTTTGGGGGGACTGAGTCCATAATCCAATAAAGGAAATTTAGTATTAGTAGTTTAGTACTATTAGTCTTACAAGCAACAACAAACCTTATGTTGTTCAATGCCTCTTCCTAACACTACCTAATAACTTTCTATTTAGGGATCCCCATAAACATGAGAACCTACTCACTTTCTTCTCAATCACACAACCCATGATTGGAGATTACAACTCGATAATCAATGTTGAACACTACCACTAAACTCTAGACAAACCTTCTATGTCAAGTTACTGAAACGTTGAGGTGTACATAATGCAATAACAAGGACTCAAAGTAAACACTAGCACTCTAAAATCTTCAAGGTATTTCTTGGCTTCCAATGTAGGTTTTGAGCTCCTTATATAACATAATAATTTTGGGCTTTTCTTCATGGATTTGAGATTTCATTTCATCCAGAATTAATGCAGAATCTATTGAATATTATCTATTTCAGAAATATCTCCAGCAAGATATGATTTGTTTCAATTTAAATTCAATTTTAAATCTTCATTTAAATATGAATCAATCTTCATTCAGCTGTCAAACAAAACACCTAATCATATTGCTAAGCCAATTAGCAATAGAATCTAACTGAATCTTCTCAAAAGATTCATTCAAAATGCAGCAATCTGGTGCCTGTTGAGCAAGTCCCAGATGTCATACCAACATGTTGGAGCATCGCGTCCCGTATGTGTCCCTTATACTGCTTGAGCAAGCTATACCAATCTTGAACACTTGGACACTTTTCTATGTTGTTGTTTTGCAAAATGCAGTCATTCCAATAAGAACTACAACATTCATATCACGTTTTTGGGTGACAAATATTTCTTTTTGAGGATCCAACATTCATATTTCCTCTTAGGGAGACAATGATTCCTTTTTGGGGATCCAACATTCATATTTCCTTTTAGGGTTACAAGGTTTCCTTTTTTAAGGATCTAACATTTATATTGACTCTTAGGGCGACACAAATTCATTTTTTAGGATCCAACATTCATAATCTCTTAGGGCAGCAAGGATTCCCTTTTAAGGATCCAACATTTATATTTCCTCTTTGGACCACAAGGATTCCATTTTGAGGATTCAACATTCATATTTACTCTTAGGGCAACAAATATTTCTTTTTTAGGATCTATCATTCATATTGAATCTTATGATAACAATGATTCTTTTTTTAGGATCCAACATTCATATTGTCTCTTAGTGTGACAAAGATTCCTTTATGAAGATCCAACATTCTTATTAATTTTTTAAGATGGGGCACCCCTTTAAAGGTCCCTCTTCTTTTTGGAAAGATGCTAACATGCTTCTAATGCTTATATCAAAATGTATTCAAGAAAGTTTACACAATGGCGGTCCAAATGCCTCTCGCTTTATGGAATAAGAAATAATAAATGACTAACTATAAAATATCTCCAATTAATTGAGTTCCACGTTCTATGGATGAGTCTTTCATCCAACTCTCTGAGTTTGTAAGCGCCATGAGGTAATTTTTGACATACGCGACATAGACCTTCCTAGTCAGGATGGAATTTCCCCAAGCAAGCAGGTACGACAACCTTCCTAAGAACAAAGTCTCCCTCATGCATTTATATCTGACCACCTTGGAGTTATACCTTTTGGTGGCCTTCTATTTGGCTGAAAATTCTATGATATGAGAGACTTTGTAGGCTTCTTTGATCAAGTCACTTGCACATCTAAGCCCTGCCTCATTTTCCTCTTCATTTAGTTAAGCGTGCCTCCATGTAGGCATATCGATTTCGATCAACAACATGGCGTTTGCTCCGTATACCATAGTGAACAGAGTTTATTTGGTGGTTTAATGGGGAGTGATGTATATGACCACAACACTTCATAGGGTTTTTCGGCCCACAACCTCATGGCGTCATCCACATTTTTATTTATTTCACCCAGTATCACCGTGTTCAGTGACTCATCTCGTCCATTCATCTACGAGTGAATTACTGAGACAAACTTTACTTATATCCATAGGTCTTGGCAAAAAAACGGCCACAGCTAAACTGAACTGGAGAATTATGTACCATCGTTTAAGATAATAACTCTAGGTAGGCCGAGCATGTATATGATCTGCTAGAAATAAAAGTGTAGACTCTTTCTACTGTGATCTTGGAGATGACCCACCTCTCTATCCACTTTGTGAAGTAGTCAACTCCAATGATCAAGAACTTCAGTTGGCCAGGCGCCAATGAAAAAAGACTTAGTATATCCGCACCCCAATGGTAAAATAGGCATGGTGATGTGATAGAGTGAAGAATATCAACTGGTGTGTGATGTAGGTTATAGTGTCTTTTGGACTTTTTCACATATTTTGAAGAATTCTACACCATCCTTCATAAAAGTGGGCCAATAATAACCCACTCAGAGTAGTTTATGTGCAAGGGCTCGCCTACTAATATGACTACTACATGTTCTTTGGTAGACCTCCGTAAGGACTAAGGTGATTTCACTCTCCCCGTAGACATATTATCAAATGGGAGGCCTAACAATATTTTAAAGCTTCCCACATATCATGGTGTATTTTGATGAGCATTTTCAAATATTCTTCACTTCTAGCTCGTCTGGTGGGATTTTGTTTGGCAATAGATAACATATTATGGGCGCAATCCAATTGGCGTTTTGGGGAGCTTAAAGAAGCTTGGTTCCATCCGCCTCAATATTGGGGATGATAGAATTTCTTGAATGACGATTTGGTTATAACCTAATATTTAGGTGTTGGTGAGCTTGGAGAGAAGATCAACTCTAGATTTTTGTCCTTGGGTACATATCTTATCTCAAAATTTGTGAAATGTTCAAATAATTCACGTACCTTTTTTAGATATTAGATCACTTGGGTGTCTTTCGTCTGATACTCCTCGACGACCTGATTCTCCACCAACTAGGAGTTTCTCTTAGCCTTGATGCTTGAAACGCCCATATATAGGGCGAGGACCATGCTGACAATGAGGGATTCATACTCAACTTGGTTGTTGTTGGCTTTAAACTTAAAATTCAAGAACTACTTTATCAAAATGTCATTTGGTCCCAATAATACTATTCCAGTGCCACTTCCATTCAGGTTTAAGGCGCCGTCCAAAGATAGTATCTATATTTAGGGAGTCTCCTCACGTACCAGCAAAATGATCTTTGTTAGAAAGTTGGACAACACTTGCAATTTGATGATCCATTTGGGTCTATACTAGATATCATACTTAAATAACTCTATTTATCATGATAACATCCTTCTTGAGAAATCTGACCTCTTCAAAACTTTGCAAATAAGGTAGTTGGTCTTTACCATGACACAATTAAAGTATGGTAAAGCTACTCTCTCGATCTTTGGTGTCTAGCTTTGGGGCCTTTAAATACTTTGCTCATGAAATAAATAGGTTGCTCAATTTTTTTCTTCTTTTGGACGAGCACAAAGCTTATCGCCTGATCAATAACCGATGGATATAAATATACATGTGTGCCAACCTTTAGGCATGTCAATATGGGCGGCTTTTTCAAGAAGACCTTCAAATTGACAAATACTCCTCGTTGCACTTAATAGTCCATTTGAGTTTCTTCTTCTTCTTCTTCAATATAGCAATAAAAATGAAACACCTTGTCACTTGCACAAGAAAGAAAATAGGCTAGAGCGGCTAAGTGTCTTGTTAGTTGGTGAACCTCTTTAATACTGGATGGGCTTCTTATGTTGATAATAGTTTGGTATTTGGTTGCATCCACCTCTATCCCTCTCTTGGTTAGCATAAATTACATAAGTTTTCATACCTGCACTGTGAAAGAGCACTTGAGAGGGTTTAAGTGCATGCTATACCTACTGACCGATTCTATGATGTCTTCCAAGTATTCACAAAGGCTTCAACCATATGGAGTATTCAAAATCATACAATCTATGTATACCTCCATGTTTTGCCTTGTCTACTTTGAGAACATTGTATCCATTAATCTTTGGTAGGTGGCGTTTGTGTTCTTTAGTTCAAAAGGCATGAAATTGTAGTGGTAATTGACATGGTTGGACATGAATTCCATTTGGGTGCGTTCACAATATCCATTTTTATGTGATTATAGCCTGAGTAGGTATCCATGAAACTTAATGTCTTATAGCAGGAGGAACCATCAATCAACCGATAAATATTGGGCAGTAGGTATGGATCCTTAAGGCAGATGACGTTCAGGTAAGTGAAATCGACGCACATATGCTACTATTTTGACTATATTCAAACAAAGACCATGTTAGCAAACCAGGTCATATACTTAATCTCATTTATGAAGCCAACATTCCTCAATTTCTCAACCTTCTCATCAATAGTTCCCCGCTTCTCCTCACCCACCTTGCACTTTCTCTGAGATATTGGCTTCATGATGGAATCAATGGAAAAACAATGACAAACAACCTAGGTGTCTATACCAAGCATGTTGGCTGGTGCTAAGGAAAATAAGTTGGCATCCCTATTTCAAAGGGAAAGAATTTTCCTCCACCTCAACTTTAGATAAAGAGGTACCTAGTTTGGTGGCTTGAAAATCTTAGGGCCCATTCTAGACCTCTTTTAAACCCTCTATGTAACTAATCCTTTCATTATTTGTTTCTATTTTGGGATCTAAGTTTACGACATTTACTTCATGTGCATCTGGTTATGGAATAGCAGCAGAAACCATCCCCACTCTTCTCACTTCAAGGCTACTTTGGTAACATTCTTGTGAGACCTCTTGGTCCCCTTGGATCACTCTCACCTTTCTATCGGGTAGTAGATAATTTATAATCAGGTGGAAAGCGAATAAAATGGTCCCCAACAGATTGAGGGTGGGCCATTCCACTATGATGTTTTATGGTGATGAGGTGTCTACTACGAGGTATCTGACCTTGATGGTCCTCTCATTTTCATCTAGCTTGAATTTCGTCCCAAGCGTGATGTGGCCTTTCACCTGTATGTTCTCGCTAGAGATCCCAACTAGGGATCCTTGGAACATTCGGACGTCATTTTGATCAAGGCGGAGTCCCACGTAGGTGTCATAGAACAATACATCCGCAAATCTTTCAGGGTCAAATCAACACTTGTTTTACGACCCATTCTTTGTATTGCATTGTGATAACCACATGGTCATAGTTGTGAGGGAAGATACCAATCACATTTGTACTCGAAAAGGTGAATTATGGTACTAGATATTTTTTCAGATCCGCCTTAGAGCTGACTGGTAGGATGCTTGCTGTCAAAATGTGTCAAACATACTTTCTCCTAAGATCATGGGGAATATGACTTTCCTCCTTAAATTACTTCCACCCATTAGAGCAGAGACACGTCACTATACAAGTTCACTAAATAGATGGACAACAAAGTCACTTTGGGTGGACGAAGCTCAATATTGGTGCCTTATAGTAGACCTATGAAGGTATGTGACACTACCGAGATACTCGCCCAACGTTCCTTCGGGCGACCTACGACGATATTGATGTACTCGACCAAAGCCAGTGGGTTTGACTTGTATTGGTATCTTTGGGCTATCTCTTTTTAGGCCCAATAAAATCATTCCACTACAGATAGCACATACAAAACAATCATATACTGAAAACCACTATTTGAAATCGAAGGTATGATGTCAACTGAGTTGAAATTTTTTGTTGCATTTGCTTATATGAAAGCTGAACATACACATTTTTTGTTAGGTATTAGATAAGATGAAATAATATTTTATTAATGAAGGATTATTTCCCTAAGTGATTTTGGCCGATAGAGATATTTCTTTGATGAAAACAGTTGAAGTTGTATTGCCACAAACTATTAATTTTCTTTGTCGACTTCACATATATAACTTGATGCAAACATTATGTCTTGAATGATATGCAAGACTCGGTAATATAATTATGGAATTAAGTTTCATGGTGCATTGATAAGGTGGAATATAAACAATAGTTTCATCATTTTAAGAAAAACATGTGTTGGTTGTATCCTATTTATTGATTATGTAAAATACACTTGGTTGACTCCTCATAAGTAAATATTTGTTGGAGCATGGATCAATCAAGTGTTGAATTTAAGGAACACAATTACTAATATGTATGATTACCTAATAAGTTATAGATTTAGGTTAAATACGTCAGCACTTATTGATTTATTTTACAAAGTAATTAATACAAAATCCCCCAATTTATCTAAATGTAAGAAAAAAACATGTTTGGACTTTTCTCGTATGAACTAATAAAAACAAGTGAAAAGAACTGGAAAAACATAATTGTACATGCAGAAACCATGCCAAAGAAAAACCCTAAAAGAATCATGGCTTGCTAGGCCTAATATATGTGTGCTAGGTGGAGGATGGCATGGCCAGATGGCACAACATGTCACAACTACTTCATTAGGAAGAAAGGGTTAACTAGTTAGTTTAAAAGGTAGTGTGCTAGGCGAGCAAAGGCGGACAAGGCCACATGGAAGACATGCAAGAATTGCTTGCTGAGGAATAAAAGCTAGCTAGGCAGAGCTAGGTATGCGTGCTAGGCGCAAGGACGGTGCGCCTAACAAGAGACTTAATTTTCTTATATAAATAGCAAATTCTAGGTTATTGCAAAGACATTTTCGGTGGATTGAGGTAGTACAAATTTGGAGTAGGATCACTTTGGTCTACAAAAGAAAAGGTTCAAAGGAAGAAACGTTGCTCAAGTGGAAAGGCACATTACACTTCTAAAATCGACTACTCGGAGTAACCCGTAGTTATGCTAACCATGAGTAAACATATCTAAAATCTCTTTATTGGTGGTTAGATGAGTCATTATATTCATTTACTAAATAGGTCATGGCGTTCTATGTAATTCTACTCATGCTTTAATATTGACGACTCTTTAATCCGAAAGCTTGTTTTAGATTTGCTACCTAAAATATGTTTTCATGGTGTGACATAATATCGAAAAGTGTTTGTCATTTCTAGATCCAGTATAATCATCTATTAGGAAAAATCACCTAGAGATGAGGTTAGGTTCAATATATGTATATACTATAGTATGGATCCTTGTGGAGTTTGTTGCTTTATAACTATTGAAACTTAATGCTCTATGTTGGTTAATAGTCCAATATATTGGTGATTGGGTTATACATTGATCTCACAACATTTAGGCCGAAAAAGATATGAATGAGAGAAACAAGTGGTAATATTAATATATGAGTAGAGGTGCATATTAATGACTTATTGACGTGCATGATAAATACGTAAGGAGGAAATCTACCACTAGCAAGTTTTCTCTCTATTAACACTGAAATCTCCATTTCACTTTCTGTTATTTATTTTTATGTCATTTACTTTTCACATATCACGATAAACAAACAACCCTTTCTATACTTAAAATACTAAAAAATGTTGAACAATATTTGAAACTATCATTCTATGTGGATACGATAATTATAAACCTCACATTTGCTGCGTACGCAACAAAATAAACTACTACAAAAGAAAACATCTTACCTCAGGTGTGAAGTAGATTTTACCACAGTTATATAGGCGAGGTCATGAAGGCCGACATGAAATGGTCATGGGTTCTATCCCTAGTGAGATCCTTTAAGGAATTTTTAAATGGCGAAAAACTTATCCCCTCAGTTTTGAAATAAAACTAACGGGTAAAACAAGCATGAGTTTAATATATCGAATGTGGATTGCTTGTATCTTTTAAACCTAGTTGAACATTTTAATTTTTAAATTGGTTTATATAATAATTATATAAACAATTATATTTTAAGAACAAATTACATTAATTAAGGTTTTTTCGGGCATTCTACAACTCATCATTCATCTCATATTCTTTAATTGTTAAAATCTCTCAAATGCTTTTAGTTTTTGTTCAACTTTCTTCCTTACTTGTTCATTCAACAAATATGGAAGAAAGTTGAACAAAAAATAGAAGCATTGGAGAGACTTTAACGATTAAAGAGCGTGAGATGAACGATGAGTTGCAAAATGCCCGAAAAACATTGATTAGTGTAAGATGTTTTTAAAACCCAATATAATTGTTAATATTATTATTTCCAAAAACAATTTAATAGATTATATGTTCAAAGAGGGATTGGTGAAACCAATAATCGACATTAGATATAATAAACTCAACATTATTTTTTGTCACTATAATGTCCTTTTGACATGTTCAGAGGAACAAGATGAGAGCTGCACATAGAATCACAAAAAACATAATATTAGTCTCAATCTCAAACTCAAACTAAATAACAACAACTAAACCCTAAACATATAGGTTTCAAAACTTTGTGTAGTCGGCGATTTTTCGAAGGTCGCCTTTACATGTGAACTTTTAATTTATCCCAAAGGAGGGAAGGGGAAAAAAATATGAATAAACCCGTGAGGGTGTGCAATGCAAAATAATGCACTTGAGATACAGGGAATTGGGTTGGTTTTACAAAGGGAAGGTATTAACACCCTAAGTATCTATAGTATCCTATAGGAACCTCTTGTGTATATTTGTATTACTATTGTTTTGAGTTACTTGATGTGTAATGGGAATTCGTTGATTGGTTTGATGAGAGTGAGAAATGTTTATGTAGGGTATGTTGAGATAAACTATGATAAAAGGTGTAGGAACCTAATGGTTTAATTTATTATTGTGCTCGCTAAGATCTCGCAATCTTATGCCTACGTATTCTCAAAAGGAAGTTGAGAAATTAGAGCATTCGTAGTTTCACCTACTAATGGGTGGAATTGGGTTTGAGAGAAGAGACAAATTGTCATCTTAAGGGAGATATCTCACCTATTCACTAAAAACATTTTGAGAAAGAAGATAATAAAGGAAGAAGCTTTAAACTTGGATGTAGAAAATCCAGAGTAATACCACATCTTCCTTTAAATGAGTCTTTGCATATTAAGAGAAGGACCTTGACTTGGATAATAGAATCAACAAGTGTGTCACTTATATCACTTAAATGAAAGAAATGCTTTTGTACCATAATAAGAGAAGGACCTTAGCTTGGATTTTGAATAAACAAGTGTGCCACTTGCATCACTTGAAATGGAAAAATGTTTGAAATATTTGATTTATGTTGTGGGGAATATAAGAGACATCTATTCTACAGAGATGACGCATGTTTCATTTCTAGGGGAAGAGTTTTGAGTTTGAAGCCAAAGGTTGGCTAGGGTTTAACTTGAAGTTTGAGGTTTGAAGTTTTGAAGCCACAAAAGGGATCCCTAGGGTTTGAACTAGGTTATAATTTGAAGTGAATCCTAAAGTTTGAACTAAGTATAAACTAAGGATGAGTATTGAAATGCAACAGTTGTATGAATGCAAGTGTTGTAAATGTCAAGAGAAACTTAACAAGACAATATGGATTAAGCTTTTAAACAAAATGTAGTCATTGAGGATGAGATGAACATGGTATGATTAAGCATGATATATCAACATATGAATGTGCATCAAACAAAGAGATATGTTCATCATGGTAAGAGTTTATGAAGGATATACTTCCATATGTGAAAAAAGATTTAATCCATGGAAGCAATCACAAAGAAGTTCAAGTAAGCCATATATTCAAGATGAATTAAGGATCAGATGAATATAACCAAAGGTGAACAAAACCCTAACAGAAGTTTATGAAGGTAAGTACAGGAACCAAGCATTCAAACATGGTTGAATCAAGGGCTTTAGGAAATCCAAACTCAAGTGGAAACCCTAGTCATCCTCAAGATGTTTTGAAAGTTTAATCAAAAGGGAAACCCTAATTAAACATTTAATCAAAAGTATTTTCAAAAAACAAAAAATCAATTAAACATGGTATGAATGGCGTTTAAGTCAAGACAAGCATGTTATGTACATTAAACAAGACTTAGACAAAGCATATTATCCACATAAATAATCCTGATCAATTAGGTTAAGGAAAGAATAAAAAGAAAGTCATTTTTAAAGGTATGAAACACTTAAAATGTACCACTTTTCAACCTAATAAAAAATGATTAAATAAATATTATTTTCACCATTTTTTCATGGATTCCCAAAATAGGGAAGATAAATTAAGAGTGTAAAAAAAATTGGTTAAAAAAGGTCAATTTTGCTATGTGAAATAATTGTGTGAAGTTGTGAAAAAATTGAAAAGAAAAGTGATAAAAAAAATAGGAATTGCTCCCACCAAGGCTTGAACCTGCGCCCTTGGGGTGAGGGGATTAAAACGTTACCACCTGCCCAACTGCTTGTGTGTGATAAAGGGTGCGTGCATTGTATAATATATTAAGGTTAAAGTGTGAAAATGCTAAAAAAAATAGAACAACAAAAGGTCAGGGGCAAGGAGGATTCGAAACCCAAACCTTGTGGCACACAAACACTTATAACGCGCTCTATAACCACTGGGGTGGTGATACATCCATGTATCAAACCACACCCAATTGAATAAATAATAAACAAGTCCCAAAAATTTAAACCATTCGCGCCACCACCATTGTTGTCTTCCTCGTGCATCATCATCTTCATCAATATTTTCAAATTTCCAGATTCTTCATTTCTCAACCAAATGGGATGATGTAAAGATGAAACTTGTGTGGATTTTGATAAGGAATTGAATGGTTCTATTCAATTTTATTTATTTTCAGTGTAAATCAAAATATCAAATATGAACGCATAAACCCTAAATATGCAAAACCTAATGGGGGATCATATATGTTAATGATACCAAGAAATTGATTGATGGAAAATAATCACAACATCATAACAAGCATGTCTGGAATTTAAAATATCAAAAATGATGAATGGATCATAAAGTTTGAAAGTTTAAGTCTTACCTTTCAAGTGAGAATCGAATTCTCTGTTGGAGGTGTTACAAATGTGATTTGATGATTCAGACAGCTTCCTTGACCCTCAAGGATGGTGTTGCAATGCTTAGAATGAGTTGAAACCTCCTAGATCACTTAGCTCGATTCAAACTGCAGCTTGATGCAAGTGAGATACGATGATGATGATTCTGGTGTTACAGAAGTGATTGAAGGTTATGGATCACTTCTATGATGATTATGTGAAGTGTTTGGATGGTTGAATTCAGTGGAAATGGACTGGTTTAAGAATTCCAAGTTTTCACTCTTTGAGAACCTTGAATTTTGCAAGGAGGATTTGTGAGAAAACAAGCATTGGCAATATTTTGGTGTCCTTAGAATGAAGCATAAGGGCCTCTATTTATAGGAAAAATGTTCAGATAATTGAGAGGAAATTGGATGAGGATGCATGCTATGATCCAATAGGTAATGATGTGAAGCTGGTTACTTGAGTGTCAAGGTTTATAGCTCTCAATCTCACATGGCTACAAATTTTGATCATTTTCACTTTGATCCCTCAGATTGCACATGAACCATTGGTGTTTTGATCACTCCTGGCTTATTGTGGAGGTTTTTTTGAGCAATTCACTATTTCAATCAATGCTAGAGGACAAAACATCACTTCAAGCTTTGTTTCACATGCATTTTGGATATAATTTTCAAAATTCTGTTATATTCTTGCAGAGCACATGTTTTGTGATGATTTAGGCCAGCAATGTGTACAACAAGTCCATCAAAACCGTGCCTCAAAATTATGCAGCAAATCTGCCTTGGAATTTCAGCTTGATCAAGCCTTACTGCAACATCCACAACTTATTGCTCAAGTAAATAATTTTGATATTCTTGGTCATTTTGGAAAGTTGGGATAATGTACTTCAACTTTGATGTTCAAGGTTTGTCTTGAATCAATGTGGATCATAGTGAAAAATAGCCCTAAAGTTGGCTTCAACATAAGACAGATTCTGTCTAAAATTTCACTAAGTGTTTAGGTTCAAAAGCATGAAACCTCCAACTTCATGGCCTTATATCTTAAAATCTATGCATTTTTTGGGAATCCACCCTTAAGAAAAAAGTTGTAGTATATAACATGCTCTTCAATTTGATCTTTGGATCAAATAAAATGGTTACTTGGTTTGGAAGTTATGGCCTTGGAAAGTAGGGCAAAAATCATTGAATTTTATAACTTAGAAAAAAATTCAACTTCTCCAATGTTGTCCTTTTACAAGTAACCTTATATTTCTTGATTTTTCTTGATAAATCATGATCTAAATCACATATTAACATTATTCTTGACTTGAAGAGGCTATGTTTGACCAAAAAATCCAAAAGTCAAACTTGATTTTGACCACAATTGACTTTTATATCAGATGAACTTTGAACTTTGTGATCCTTTATGAAATCAAACCCTTTGGATTTTTGAACACCATGGATGGACTCCAAATGTGTTTTTGAGTGTCTTGAATCATGTCCCAAGGCTTGAGATCATGTCTTGGTCAAAAGTCAAAGGTACAATTGACTTTTCATTAAAAAACCAGAGTTATAACACCATGCCCTGTGGAGCTATATCGTCCTCTCCCCATTGAAGTTGCTATATATCTCCAAATAGAGTTACAACATTTTCCCCAATTTCTTCTTTCCGTAGTGTATAGTTCTGTTGTTATACCTCTGTGGTTTAGTTTGTTCTCAGTCTCTTGTGGCATCATTTCCCCACAGGTCTCATGTCTTGCATTCATAAATGCATTCATATCATATCACCTTATATGGCTTCTTAGGGACCAAAATTGTGCATTGTTGTATTTAAACCTCCCTTATCTGGACGAGACCAAGATGTCAATCTTCATCTCTCCGGATCGGAGAAACTTAAATAAGGGCATCTATCATACCCAAATCTTTTAAAAATAAAAAGACACCTCATTTACATCATTTGCATAACATTCTTTATTACACACACACACACACACACAGATATATATATATATATATATATATACATACATATGTCTTTATGCATCACTAACCCATTACAAGAACAAGATATGTGTGCTTGCTTGCTATACAGGTTAGGTGATCCCCCAAGGGTTCAAGCAAATGAATTATCAGAGGATGAGCATCATATTCAACATCTCAAGTCCCTATATCATTCATGAAGATCAAGTGCTTTCACTCATCAATAATCAAGTGCAAAATTACATCATGAACAAGCTCATCAAAGCTCAAGATCCTCAATTCACCATAATTAGGGTTAGACATAATTCATTCCCTAAGTTGACTTTTGAAGCAAGGCATGATCCCAAACCTCCAAATATGTTTCAAGGACCTCAAATGCCTCATATTAATCCATTCATGTGATTGGATTAACCCAAAGAACTTGATTCATAAGCAATGTAAGAAGTTAAATTCATCTAGTCCCCAAACTTGCGGTGGTCTGAATATCCATCTTTGCTCTAATAACTTGTAGGACTTCCATGATCTGTCCTACGCTTCCTCATAAATCCTCCAACTCATTGTTGACCCTATCAAATTCAACGTTCTGCTCAGACATCCTTTGGCGAGCTTGGGCTCTGGTGTTGTATCTGCGTCGGAGATTCAGTGTGACAGTTTCTGAAGACAAGACGACGGGATGAGACACGACAAGAAAGAATGCACATGTTATGACATGAACGATGCAAATGCGAATGCAAACAAAGTAATCAAGGAACTCAAAATTAAAATTTGCAAACATTGTAGATATCGAGGATACGTCTTAAAATAACTCATTTCATTAGTAAATTTGCAAGTTTTACAGAATAGGCGGTACACCTCCAAAGTTCATTACATAAGCAAACAGAAATACAACATAAAAGGAACTAAGAAACTAATCCACTTGATGACGGTCCTTCTCCTCCATGGAGCTCCTTCATGAGTTTGTCAATCTGTTCTTGCTTCCTTGCTTTGTCGAGGGTCAGCTCCTCCAGCGTCTTCTTCATCTTCAATTCTTCACTTGTAGGGACTACATGCGGCTTATGACGCAGGTAAGGCATCCTCATCACGAGAGCTGTTCTACGGGCCCAATCCAAGAAAGCTTTTATGACAGTACAATCAGGATTTCCTAATGCAGTCTATCTTTGTTTGTTTATACGACGCCAAGCACACACAATTTTGGCTCTAAACTTAGGATTTTCTCCTTCTTCCAGAAAAAGTCTCGTCATGTTACTAGGATCAGGTTCTTCCTCCATTGGGTGACCAAGTTTTCGGCGAGCGAGCAAGGGGTTATAACTGATGCATCCCTTTATGCCAATAAGAGGCACATTGGGGAAGTCCCCACAGTTGTGAATCATAAGGATCCCTCATATATTGGATCGTACCAATCGATATCTGAATGGGTAAGCTCCATGAGTCTCTTGGACCAAATCATACTATCTTTCACATCCCAGAAGGTTGCGCTCCTTGGTAGGTGCGAAATAAACCACCTATAAAGGAGAGCAACGCAGAAAATGATATGTCCTTCTTCTCGCATATTCTTCGAGTGAATGACGTCATAGGCATCAGCCAACAGAGTGGGAACCAGATTCTTGAGCATAAAAATCTGGATTGCGTTAAAGTCGACAAAATCTTCGATGTTGGGAAATAAGAACAGTCCATAAGCCAACAAAGCAAAGGTGGACTCAAAGAGCACAGTGTTTTTCCTATCAGCGAAATACCGAGCCTTCTCAAACAAGAACTAAGCAGGCAAAATAGAAAATCCTCCCTTGATACTCATGTGGGCTCGGACATCAGACAACCTTATACTCGTTCCTCTTGTAATATCTTTCTCACTGAGTTCGTCTTCTAGTCTAGAGAATGGAGGGAAATCGTTGACAGGGAGACCCATCAAGGCAGAGTATTCTTCCAAGGTCGGCATCAACTGGTAATCAGGAAATACGAAGCAATGATAGGATGGTAGAGTTAAACCAGTATCTCTAATAGTCCCTAAGCCCTTTGAAGCTTCAACAACGGAAGAATCCTTCCATATTTCTCTGAGAAAGCCAACGGATCTTCAATCAGTTCTCCTAGTTCCTTTAGTTGCTTAACATTGGGAACCATGAAGGTGTACGACCAAGTACCTCTCTTTCCAAAATCCATCTTATAATGTCTGCAAAACAAATTTTCACTTCCTTGACAGGATTAGCAAAAAAATGCAAAATGCAATGCAAAAGTTTCATGGAACTCAACCATTTGTGAAATATCAAATGATATCAAAAGATTCATTCTCATTAATGATAAAATGGATTACAAAACGTCGGTACACCTCACAAGAGTCTTAAACATAAAGCTAAATAAAAGCTAACAAAAGGACCTAAGGAGACTTTCCTAAAAGCCTCGTGTTGAGCTTCCTAATTTCTTCCTCCATCTGAGCTTTTTCCATAATGAGCTTATCAACGATCAACTTCCATGGAGTCGACTGAGGGTCAGAGGCGCTTGGATCTTCCCGTGTCTTCCTTTTCTTACAGGAGAGTGCTTCTTTATTCTTCACTTGTAGCTGCTTTTGGAGCTCTAGCTTCTCTTCGACAACTACTTGATACTTATGCTTCCAAGCCTCTTCTGTCTATTGAGTTTGGTTCAAAATAATCCTCAGCTCCTCTGCCTCCGACATGAAAATTAGGATAGGCTCCTTCTTCAAGGCCATTGGTTCTTAACGGGAATAGGGCATCTTCAGCTCAATAGCCCTCTTTCGAACCCATTGGAGATAAGGCTCCAAGGATACGCAATTGGGCTTCCCTAGATCATTCTTGCCTTTCTTGTACCTATGACCCCAAGTGCTCAAGATTTTTCCTTTTAGCCTCTCATGCTTCCCATATCATTCGAAAGAGGTATCTTCCATATAAACACCGAGGGGCTTGTCCTTCAAAGGGTATCCTAATTGTCGACGAGCCAACACTGGGTTATAGCTTATTCCCCCTTTGGTGCCAAGAAGAGGCACATTCCCAAAGTCTCCACAACTATCAGTGATCATTACCCCATCATAAACGTAGTTGTACCAGTAAATATCAGAGTGGGTGAAAGCCATAATCTTCTTTGGGCACAAACCATTCTTAGGGTCCCAAAATGCGTTCGCCTTCGGCAAATGTGAAACGAACCACTTGTACCACAAAGGAGTGCAACAAGTGACATGTCCCCCATTGCGATCATTCCTCAGATGAACGGAATGATATGCATCAGCCAACAAGGTAGGTATGGGGTTCCTCTTCAATAAAATCTTGATGGTATTAAGATCTACAAAGTTCTCGAAGCTTGGAAAAAGAAAGAGCCCATAGATAAGCAAGGCAAAGATGGCCTCGAATGCATCCATACTCAGGTGTTTGGCATAATACTGAGCTTTCCCAACTAAGAATTTCGCAGTCAAACCAAATACTCCTCCTTTGGTAGTCATGTTGTTTCGAATGTCAACTAACTCCAAATGTGTGGCCTTAGCTATCTCTTGCTCCTTGGGATCTTTCTCAAAGATTGGGAACAGAGATTTGTCTAGAATATGCAGACCGACTAGCTGAGAATACTCTTCAAGTATGGGCAAGAGTTGGTAATCAGGAAAGGTAAAACAATGGTAATTCAGGTCATAAAACTGAAGTAAAGTGGAAAGGAGTCCTTCATTAACCTTAACCTTCAATATAACCCATAGCTTCCCATATCTATCCTTGAATCCTCCAGGGCCTGTCAGCAAGGTTCCCAACCTCCTTAGGTCGTCCAGTTTAAGACTCTTGAAAGTATACTTCACGGTGTTCTTCCTTTTACTGTCCATGATAACCCTTTGATATTCACAAATAAAAGGTCTAAGTTCCATGAAACTGTTATGAAATAAATGCTTATGAATGCATGGGTGCACAACCACAGATAAGCACAGATTCACATATTCACATATTCACAAATATACAGACAAAAGAGCCTAGGTTTAGGTCATAAGCATGGAGCCATGGTCTACCCATCCCAATTGGTATGGACTATGGGTTTATCATTTGTAGAATAGGGTTCTAAAAGGTTCCCAGAGTCAACAACCCATCTTTTGGATATTATCGAGATCCCGAATGACTCGGTAGTCAATAATATTCTCAACAGAGTCTCGTCCAAGTGAAATATCGCGTATCGACCATTTTGGGAATAGACTCCCTCATAGTCATCGGACTACATCGTAAAAGGCCAAGTGGGATTAAAGTGACTAATGGTCATCAGTTTCATGGGCTCCTAGGTCGAGAGTAGTAACGTTTTCACGAATAGACTCGTTCAACATGACTAACTCTCAAGAGGGCCTCAACTGAATGGTGGTTTCTCAATTTGACTTTTTCGGGAATCGACTCCCTCAAAGTCTCTTTGAATGTACCACCTTCCTATCATAGGTGCACTCCAGTCCGGGTATAGAACATCCTCACCACTCAAAGTAGCAACCCTGCATACAGAAAACCCAAGCACAGACAGATATATACAGATATACAGATATACAAATACACAAGCAAGCAAACACAAAAATAACACAAAGGCAAAACAAGGTGGGCTTAACCCTCTCAAATTAATTCCCCAGTAAAGTCACCATTTCTGTTGCGGTGAGAATCAGATACCAAGCTATTAATTAACTTGAATCACACATCTTTGAAATTCACCATCGAGCTTTGATTTATCCAAAGGAAAGGGAAAAGATCGAAAACCCTAATTACGATGTAAAAACAATGCAAGAGATATAGGTTAGGGGGTTGGCTATACCTAGGGAAGGTGTTAGCATCCTAAGTATCTGTAGTACTCTACAGGAACCTCTTGTTAGTATTTGTGTTATGTTAAAGTTTGCTTGCTAAGGGAAAATGCTAAGGTAAAGACCTAAGAGTGTGTTTGGATGGGTCAATTTGATAAGGGAAAGTAATTTTTTAGGGTAATTTAAAATGATTGGGCCAAATCCCTTGTTTGGATAAATAAATATAAGAATTGTTAAAATGATGGAATTTTATAAAGTATTTTTCCTTTGACCAATTTAGAGAAATTCACAATTCCACCTCAAATGGCATAATTTTGAATTCCCTCGTTCTCTCTCTTCTCATGATACACGATTTCACGTGTTCTTCTCTCTCGCATACGAAATCCAGCTCTCTCATTCTCACGGAATCAATCTCTCTCATTCTCACGGAACCCGTCACTCCCGGAATCGACCTTTCCTCTCTCACGGAATCGATCTCTTCTCTCTCACGGAATCGATCTCAGGTATTTTTATTCATTTTCTATCTTTATTTTGCATCTGGTTCATCTTCGTTTTTCATCTCTGTGAATTTTCATTTCCTCAAATTGGTTGAACTTCGTGATTTATTGTTGTGTTGTGTTGTGAACTTCGTGATTTTTTGAATGTTGGTGTTGTTGGAGCTTAATCTTAGCTATGTCTGAGAAGAACATGGTTTCCATTTTGGAATTGACAAAAATATTTTTGAATTCGGTTTTGATAAATCAATGTTCCACTTGATTGGCATGTATTTTTTTCTGAAATTCATGGCTTAAATACCTTCAAAAACTTTGATAACTCTTGTGTCTACTGAAGTAAATTAGGATCTGCAGTCGATTTGGATGAACAAGTTGTGAGTGATAGAGTTGGTGTCTTATGTCTACTACATTGCTAATTTGTATTATGCACTCATTTTCAGTTTGTTTCATAAATTTGGTTGAAAATCATTCACTCAAACAAAAGATAAGCACATTTGACCATAACCAAATTTCTGTCATGTATTGTTTGTGGTTCTATACACCAACATACCTATAGAACCAAAGCTGAATTTCCAGCTCTTGATGGCCAAAGTGTGGCATATGCTGCCCTTGAATTTCCAGAACTTGTGCATTTTCAATTCAACTCTGATACTCAAAAACCTGCTTTAGCTTTTTCTGCTAAGGAAATTCATCTTGCAAACTTCACTCAATGCCATGTAGGTTTAGTAATATACCATTGATCAGATAATTTAAATGGCAAACTTCACTCAATCCTGAGTGTAGCAGACTTGATTTTGTGAAGTTAGTTTAAGCGGTGGCGGCTGGCGCCTGTGGTTGGTGTAACAGAGAGTGAGTATTCTAACTTACATACAACAATTTTGTTATAATTGATTTAACTTGGGGTGATTGATATTGCATTGCTTTGTTGCAACATGTCATGTTTGATTTAACTCGGTTAGATTATTGTTAGACTTCTTTGTAGGACAGTCTTTACTCAAATTGTTCATTTTGAATAGTGTACCAACTTTTAATATTGAAGAACAGAGGTGCAGGGTGTTGGAAAAATATTGACTTAGCAAATGCAGTTTTCACATTTTTGTAAATGTACATGTTTCTACCTATACACTGTTGTAAATTAGTATGTATTAATAATGTTTTATCACATGCATCTAAGATTAGTATCTCCAATTTTGTTATCACTCAAATATAGTTTTTGAAATCTATATGCAGTAGTTGTTTTCACTTACAAAATGAATGTAACTCTGCTATGTGCTCATAACAGAACCTTTGTTTCAAGAAATGGACATTAGTAAAGTTGACAATTCAATAAAGCGTAAAAGAAATGAAGAAGAAATGGAAGAGCTTGAGGAAACAACATTAATTGTTGTTAGTGTTGTTACTACGCTATTAGGAGTAATGGCTTGGTATCATGACAAATATTTTGTTAAGGAGCCAACTCAAAATTGGGAATTGGAATGGCAGAGTTTTCTTAATCGTCTTTACAGAGGAACAGAAATTGATTGCATGGAGCAATTAAGAGTTAGTAAAGGGGCATTTTTTAAACTTTGTAGAATTTTAGAAGAAAAAGGGCAATTGGTTAAGATAAGAAATGTCCCTACAACTGAAGCTGTGGCAATGTTTTTGCATATCCTTGCTCACAATCTAAAATATAGAGTCATACACTTTAACTATTGTAGATCGAAAGAAACAGTGAGTAGACAATTCAATAATGTACTTAAAGCTGTTATGAAAGTAAGCCGGGATTATTTGAAGTTTCACGACTATAATCTAGATGGCCTTGAGGCAAATAAATGGAAATGGTTTGAGGTATGTTTGAAATTTGTTTTACAACTTCTAACCCTTTTTAGGTATCCATAGTTGTAGTAATATTTTTAAATTGTTTTTAGAATTCAATTGGAGCACTTGATGGGACACATATTCCAGTAACAGTTGCTGCAGAAGATAGGCCTAGATACCGTAATAGAAAGGGTGACATATCTACAAATGTGTTAGGAGTTTGTGGTCCAGATTTAAGGTTTATCTATGCGTTACCGGGGTGGGAAGGGTCTGCAGGAGATTCTCGAGTATTGCGAGATGCTTTACGTTGTCAAAATTATCTCCGAATTCTAAACGGTAATAGATTGACAGTTTATTTATTTAGTGGATCAAATGTAACTATATGATATTTTTATTTATTTTGTGGTAAACAATCATTGTAGGTAAATACTTTCTTGTGGATGCGGGATATACAAACGGTCCTGGATTTTTAGCACCATATAGAGGGACTAGATATCATCTCAAAGAGTGGGTTGGAAACACTCCTCAAAATTACAAGGAATTGTTTAATCTTCGCCATTCAAGTGCAAGGAATGTAATTGAAAGGTCATTTGGGATATTGAAGAAAAGATGGAGTATATTAAGAACTCCTTCTTTTTTGATATAAAAGCTCAAATCAGAATTATTAATGCTTGTTTTGTGTTGCACAATTTCATAATAGATGAAAAACAAAGTGATCAGTTTTTAGAGGCTCGTGACTTGAATCTTTTATCTATTGTTGATGAAGAGTTAACCAAACAACAAATAGAAAGAGGAACAACTAATGGTGTGGATGAGGTCGCAACTGTTCAAGTGACTGAAGAGTGGACAACATTTCGTGACACATATGCGATGAAAATGTTTGTTGAATATCAAGAGAGAAGAAATATTTCTTAGGCTTAATGGATTTTATATTGATTTCTTTTTTACTTGTTATAGACCTTTATTAGGAGTTATTAGTTTGTATTTTTCATTTCGTTGTTTTTGTTTTCTAAGGAATGTCTTGTTGATTAGAAATTTGATTGGCATCCTATTGTGTGGCTACTTTTGATTGCTAATGAAAGTCTTATATATTGTGTGGCAAATTTTGATTGATATCTTATTAATTTAATTTTGTTTCTATATTATTGAGATTTGATTGTTATTATTTGTGTTTAGCTGATTTCAAGAAATGGATTCTAGTTTAGCCAATGCAAGAAATTTGAGCCGCAAGACACGGGGAAAAAGAACGATGGAAGAAAGAAATGTTGTGGATAAGAAAGATGATGTAAGAGGTTACTTCACATGGAATTTGGACATGGAGCGTGTTTTAGCTGAAGCACTTAGAGATCAAAGAAGTTTGGGCCGCCAAAGTGACGGAGCTTGGAAAACAGTAGCATACAACGCTGCAGCTGATGTTTTGTCTACACGCTTTAATGTTCAGGTTATAGGAGAGAACGTCAAAAACCGTATCAAACTTTGGCGAGGATGGTATGGGATAGTTAGTGATATTCTCAGTCAAAGTGGGTTTGATTAGGATGGCACAAAATGCATGATCAATGTTGAAGATGAAAATGCATGGAATGAATATATCAAGGTATTCATTTTTAACTAATGCTGTATTTTTTTGTTCTGTGATTTTGTTCTGATATTAGTTCTGCTTCTGTTTTAAGTGTTATGTTAGATTGTTGATAGTCTATGTATGTAAATGAATCGTGATAATCTGTAATTGATAGTTCCTTACATGTTGCATTCTGAATGTTGATAGATCCAAACAAAAAATAGATCTCACATTGAGAAGCTTGAAAAGATCAAACTAGAAGAGCAGAACTATAGTAATTACAAGACTGGTGCAAATATTAACTTTTTCTCGATTAAAAATTCAATAAATCTTGTCATGTTTTAGTGTCACATTGAAAAGGCTAATAATTTAGAGCAAAAAACTTATTCAGGGATTAGTGAAAAATGTCAAAAGACCAACTTTGTGTTTGGCATCAGTTATCACATTTAAGTAATAGATCTAATTTGGACATCAACAAATTAATTTGAGCATATGATATATAACTAATACATATTCATAATGGAAAAGCATCATACCTTATCTCAAGAAGTAGATGCACTGTGAGATGAGCTCAGTTTTTCACTTCAGTAAAGTCTTTAACAGAATCACATAACAAAGTTCTGTATACACATTTTATGGTTTGGTCAACGGTTTTGTTTCCTCTTTCCCTCACCTAATCTCTCTATTCAATATTTGTGATAATAGTTAAATTTATTAATAATGATTTATATACTATCATGTGCATCATTAGGCTCTAAATAAAGTATTAATATTAAATGGTAGTGCAAGTCATGTTTATGGTGTATTGTAACTGCTATATATGACAACGCATCTAGTGAAATTCAAAACATTGCTTAAGTTGAGTTAATCATATGCTTATAATTTGTTGTTGTTTCTACTGTCATGTGTGCTTGCTGTGTCCTGTATGCTGTCTGATGCATAATTGTAACACACTCTGTTTATCACCTTTGAGGAATTGATCAAGCTATGTTACAATTATGCATAGAATACACAAAAATTTGCAAGTATGAGTGAACTGTTTAAAAAATGAGAGTAGCAACAGTTCAGTTCTTTAATGATGCAGTTGAGTTTGCAAACTGATAGTAACGGTTAGGTTATTTGCAGTGCAGTTCGGTTTGGTTATGCCGTTCAGTTTAGTTTTTTCGGAACAGTCTTACTTACTACTTAGATCATGTGAGCTTATACACTATCCACTAGTTTTTTCGGAACAGTTTAGTTTTTTTATTTGATAACCATAATGGTTTTGATCCTTTTACTTCAACAAGTTTTACATTAGGCAAATATATTGGAGATCCCTGTAACAAGTTTTACATTAGGCAAGTTTTGATCCCTGTAACTTGAAGGGATGTAGGACTACAGACAATACTTGTTATTGTAGGTTAGCTCATGTTCTTTTGTAATATAATGGATTACAACTTAAAGTGCAGAGTTAATTTCATGTTTTCTTTCCTTTGGAAGGTGTTTTTGAATATTAATCTTATGGCTATTACCATGTGAATTGCTATGAATTGAGCTTGGGGTATTATGTTTTAGTTTTTTACACTCATAATTCAAGCTATTGACATTTTTGGTTTATTTTATTTTTAAGTCTCATGAAGAAAGCAAAAGGTTCCGATTTAAGGTCATTCCGAATTGGAATGACATTGTGGACATATGTGCGAAAGATAGGGCAAATGGATTTCAAGTAGAGCATGCATTTGATGCAGATGATGTCATGAGCAAAGAGGCAATTGTAGATGAAGAAGGATCCACTGTGCATATTGATTTAGAGGAACCAAGTTCCGCAACAAAGAAAAAAGTGCAATATACTCGTGCTTATAAGGGTAGAGACAAAGAAGGGATGATAAACTCTATTAAAGAAGTGGCTGAGTCATTGAAAGATTTTGTGCAAGTTAGTAAAAAAAGGACGGAAGGAAATGCTCAAGAAGTGGTGCAAGAAGTGTTGAATGAAATGGAGATAATTGTTGATTGTGATGATACTTTACGCTATAGAGCAATAAATTGATTGACTGAAAATCTGAATAAAATAGCGATTCTCAAAGCTCTTCCATTGAGGGAGAAGAAAAAGTATCTATTGGCTTCCATGCCTTGAGACCAAGGTAATTTTTAATACCTTGGTATTTATTTTAGTTTCTAATATATTAAAAGTAAGATAGAAATTTGCTAACTTTGTTTTATTTTTTTAGTTTTGCAGGAATACAATTGAAGGATGAAAGCTTGAGTTGGACTGTTATACATGTGTATCTGACATTCGTTATGAAATTACTATATTAGTAGTTTATATTTTAACGCTGAGTATGATAAGATTTATAATACATTGTTTATGGTTTTGTATGACATTCTAGCAATAGACATTTGATATATGTTTCTTCATATTTAGACTTTATAATACAATGAAAAAATTTAATTGAGTTATTCTTATGATTTTATAAGATTCTATGATTGTTTTATAATTTTTATGAGTTATTCTTATTAATTTTATAATTTTTATGAGTTATTTTTATTAATTTTATAATTTTTATGAGTTATTCTTATTAATTTTATAATTTTTATGAGTTATTTTTATTAATTTTATAATTTTTATGAGTTATTCTTATTAATTTTATAATTTTTATGAGTTATTTTTATTAATTTTATAATTTTTATGAGTTATTCTTATTAATTTTATAATTTTTATGACTTATTCTTATTAATTTTATAATTTTTATGAGTTATTCTTATTAATTTTATAATTTTTTTCATAAATGAATTGAATTACATCACTTTATCCAAACAATAGAATTTAAATATGAATCAATTCAAATACTTCATCCAATCAATAAATTTTGAAAATGAAAGGAATTCAAATGAAGTATTTGAATTCCATGAAATTTTAAAATTCCTTAAATTTCAAATTGACCCATCCAAACACACTCTAAGGGTATATACACTAAGTATGATCGCCAAGACGTCGCATCTCGTGCCTATGTATCCTAATAAGTTTGGAATCAGGGGATTCGTAGTTCACCTCAATGGGTGAGGAACTCTTGATAATGATCAAGGTTCCAAGGGGGAATGAGTATTTATGATCATAATACCCACGTAGAGTTAAAGAACTCTCTAAGTCTACACTGAAAGAATCTAACTAAAAGGTTAACTTTAAACAAAGTCAAAGGGGAGAGTGAGTACACATCATAATGGTACCCACATTGAGTTCAAAAACTCCAAACCTAACTCTAAGTTATAAGACACAATGGCTCTAATAAGGCCAAGAGAGAAAAGTAAGTATCTATAACGATAGTACTCACATAGGATTCAAAAACCCTAACCTAAAATTAGGTCAAAGAGGGATAAAGGCTCCAATGAGGCCACATGTAATGATCCTAAAAAGGTCAAGACAAAGCAAGAGGGAAGGACTAAACCAACTAAGGGGATGACTTAGAAGTCAACATAGTAACCTTCCTTTGGAATGAGGGGTAAGCGACAGACGGATAAAGAGAAACCTCAAATGACCAAAACAAAATCAATAGCAATACACACAGCAAATGCTCAAGACAAACAAAAGCTCTCAAGATAGATGATCAAGAATTAAGATTTATGCACCACACAATATCAAGAACTAAATGAAAATTGAAATAAAATAAACCAAAAAATGATTAGAATAAAATAAGCCTAATTAAGTAAAACTAATTAAATCTAACAAAAACTAATTAAATAATTAAATCTTATTAAACTTAAAATTCCAAATGATTTCTAGTTAGAAAATTAAATGATCTAACTAGAAAAATAATTAACCTAAATAAACTAAACTAAACTAATCCTAACCAAAAATTAATTAATTAATTAAATCCTAATTAAAAAAATCTAAAGAAAAAAATAAATAACTAATTAAAATAATTAAGCTAAATTAAATAATTGATTAAAAGAAAACTAGAAGTGAAGTTAAAAAAAAAAAGAGAAAACATGGGGTGCAAGCAGTAAAGGAAAACAGACAAAAAATCCTAAATAGGCTTGTAATGGGGGGTGCGAACAGTAACTTCAAATCAAGCCCAGAACTGGACAGCCCGCCTGATCCAGTGAGGAATGGCCTAGGAAATCCTACTGTGAACCTCACATGAAAACCATCAGATCTAAGATCTGATCAAAACCCAAACATTATCCAGAATCTAATGAAGGGACCACAGTAGAACCTCATGGATGTGTCGCACGGGATCATAGGGGAAATAATAAAAAAAACAAAAATGATGACACTTGTCACCGGTAGTATCCACACACGCATGCCAAATAGATGAAATGAAACTGAAACAAAAACAAGGAAACGGTGGAAACTGGTTCATAACATAAAGCCTTTATCTCTCCATGTTGTCTCTCTCTTCTCCTCACTGAACAAAAACCTTCGCCGAAAAAAACACACAGTCGCCAGAGAAAATGAAGGTGAGGCGAAAACCGTCGTATTATCCGGCGAACCAACGTCAAAACACCAAAAACTCTACACCAATCCCTCTTAACTTTCCTTTCTAAATCCAAATCCGAACCCAAATCTGTCTAATTCCTAACAGAAATAAAAAATCAACCCAAATCCCAAACTAAACCCTAGTTATGAAGCTTCACAGAAAATGAACAAATTAGAGCAAAAGAAGCAGAAATAACATGCAGAGATCAATGAGCAACGTAATCAAGCAACAAAAAGGTCAGATTCAAGGGTTACCTCTTGTAGAATCAAACTCAACGAATCTTCAAAATTACTCCAGGTAACTCGTCCTTCTTTATCCTTCTTTTGAGCCCTCGAACTCTCCTTCTTCCTTTCTGTGTGAGAGAAATAGGTCGAGCTCCAAGTGTTTTAGAGCTTCAATGGAAAGCTCTAAAAACTTCTTTTAATAGAGGGAGCTCTTCTGATTAGGGTTAGGGAAAATAGTGACTTGGGAGTTGTAACGGCGCTAGGTTCTGCTCTCAAGCAATGAATAGTGCTCCTTTTATACTAATAGAATTAGGGTTCCATTTGAAAACTTGCAAACGAAGCTTAGGGTACAAAATGTGCAGACCCTTCTGAATTTTGGTGGAACGCGTAATGTACCAGTCCCCAGAGAATGTCCCCTCTAGGATTTTATCTATTAGCGCAAAACAAAATGGTCCCACATGCCACAAATTTGTGGGCACTACTTCATATCAAAAGCTGTTAGAATTAGGTATTGGTGTCCTGAAAACTTGTGACTTACCTGGAAAAAATGGTAAATGCAGCTTATGAAATATTGCTTTTATGACTTGCATTGTACTTTGAACCTGTGAACTGGTATGACACTATTTGGAATGGATTGAATTGGTTTTTTGAATGAGTTTAGAAAGCTGACAAAAGTTGTTCTAGGAATTATGGAATGTAGAGCTTGTTTAGGCATAGTTTTGAACTGGTGTTGAAAAATGGTTATATTTTGAAATTATGAAAGGATATCTCTGTAACTGAATTAACAGATGATGGTGAATTGAGTTAGCTTGAACAACATGAATTTGTTTGTATAGAAAATGCACTTTGTATGAATTTGTGTGGTGTGGTGTGATTTTGAATTTGTTATTGAAAATTGAGTTGGTTCTTTTTGTGAAATTGAATTGCCTTGTTTTGGGCAAGTGGTCTTGATGACATTGTTTGGAGTGAATTGAGTGTAGAAATTGTGGAAAGATACTCTGAATGAAGCATGGATTGTAGTTGGTGTGCTGACACTATGGTGACGTGTAGGTTGCAAGTTTGTGTTGGAGCTTTTGGGAGAGTTCATCTGTAACAGGTCAGTATCACACTCCATGCTGTTGCAACAATAGGTAATGGTATGGTTTTCTTTTTTTGGGAATGTGGCATGAGTTTAACATTGGTTTGAACTGAAGCCTTGCACTCATCTTGATTGATTGACTTTGTTTCTCTTGAAATTGTGAGTGGATAAATTTGTTTCATGTTGGTTTTTGAAATTTGGGATTGAAAATGTAGGTTCATGAATTGCATTGGTCTTGGATGGTTAGTGACAATGATGAAGTTTAAATTGTGGATATGGAATTCTTTTTGTCCTGGACCTATAATGGCTTAAAAAAACTATTATGTTTTGACACTGTTTGGGATAAATTTATTTCCTTTCTCACCATGGAATCACATTACAAATATGACAGTATCTGATATAGTTGAAATTCAGCCTTATTATATGCAATTTTCTGATGAACAAACTTGAATGTATTCAGAATTTGCCCCATTTAAGCTTTTGTTAAATTTTCTCCAGGCTTTAACCATTCAACATGAATATTTTCTTGGACTTTCTTGGCCATTGCCTTCTCATCTCTCAACTGTGGAATTTGCTGCCTCAACTCATCTCTTTGTACTTTCAGAGTCTTTGCGCCTTCAAAATCTTTCCTTTTTCTCTTCATAGCTGTAAAATTAGTCGATTAAAACACGAATATGTTAGCTTTGATTGCATTTATCTGATCTTCTAGCTCTTTCTTTCTTTCTTCAGAGTTGCTAGCTGATTACACAACTTGTTTTCCAAAGACAGAACTTTCTTGAACTCGTTCTTGGTTGCTTCAAGGATTTCTTCGAGGACCCTACACAGGTTTTGGGTCAAGTTTGGGACTCAACAGTTTTAGATGGACAATGTGGATAGTATGACAGGTTTTGTTCTGGTCTTAACAGCTCAAACAACATGACCGTTTTCTTGTCACAACTTTTGAGGTTTTAACTGTTGTTGTTTTGATGGCAGGTCTTGGATTGCTTTGATGAGAGAATTGTGGATTGGTTGGACATAGTAGCTATTGTTGTCACGCTTAAGAAAAAATTGGTCCAAGCGAAATGTCATGCGCATATCTTCAATGCATTAACTGCACGGTTGCCTTTTCCTCCATAAATAAGCCTTGAGAGTTTAGAGAAGCTGGTGCAATTTGTGGCGGGCTTATTAGATATAGGACAGGGTCTATCACATTGGTTTTAGGACAACAAATGTATTTTCCATTTTATTGTTGCCATTTATTTATAGATTCTTCTTAATCCATGTCTCTTGTAACCAACGTCTCTATCTCTCTCCATAAGCAAGCTAAATCCAGTCCCACATCACAACTTGCTTAGCCAATTCTCATCACCATTGAGTTTTAACTTATAGTTAAAATCACTTTGGACTTTGATCCTGACTTAGACGACACCAAAACTCCCAAACGCCATACTCCCTTGGACATAACATGGTCACGCCTTGATAACAACTCAACCAAAAAATAATTTGCTTCCATGACTGATTTAAGACAAACCTTTTGGATCCAAGTTCACATATAATCAAAACACGCTTGCCAAAATAACCTTGATCAAGATGAAATTAAATGGGATCATGGACCACGGATCGAATTTGATCATAATTTGAAATTCATTTCCAATGCCATTCAAATTGAACACTCCTTGATCACAAACCAAATTATAAAGAAACTCATCCATCACTTGGCATCAAGGCCCAAACATGACCCAAAAATAGCACATCCTTCCATTAAAACATGAATGATCACTCCTTTGAACCAATATGCAACAAAACCAAGCCATAACTTTGCTTGAATCATACACTTGATTTTGTGGCTGGTCTTAATATGCAATGGTGCAAAACTTGGAACCTTTATAGCTTGGATCATGAGCATGGAGACACGACCCCTTTCACCACCTCATGAAGCATAACCACCCTCACAAAAATTCTCTGAAGTTAAAGACAATGATCATATACCCTCCAAACCTTTCTTAGAGGACCTGTTCTTCACAAGTGAGCAAGCAAAACAAAAACTCCAAAATTGTTAGCTAAGCATGCATGATTGACTTAGAATGATGAGCAACAAAATGACATCTAGAGGGTAAAATTTTGGGTATGACAACTCTCTTGTATGTTTTAGATTTGGAACGCAGGAATACCCAGGATAATTCAGCCTTATATCAAATTTGCACAAGATCGACGGAAACTTGATTAGTATTGAAGAATGTTTGGAATTTGTACAAGAGGACATTTGGATTTTGATGTGATTTTCTGAATTCTAGAATGGAGTATTCATAGGCCATGTATGTGTTGTTTCACAAGGTTGTGACCCTTGATGAAACAACACCTTTTAACCAAAAGTTGCATTGTTTCCGAGCATTACCTATGTTCATTCCGTAGCAACACTTCAAGAAGTGTTGCTTCTCTTCGAATTCAAAATTAATTTTTGCTTGCATGTTTTCTTATCATTTTGGAACACACTTGAGATTATTAATTCCTAATAATTTACAATAATCCGCCACTTGTTCTAATAATGACAAGACCAATTCCAGAAAAAGAGAAACAAAGAATGTTAATACAGTTCAGTATCTTTCGATTTGAACTTAACCTTAGTAAGAATAACGCAAAGTTTAATCGAATTGTTAGGTAGAAATTCTTTGAATGGTTATCCCTTGTGATTAAACCGACATTATCTTACACATACTCTTTAGTGGTTCTTCGCTTACATCTCTCGCCTAGCACTACTTATGGGCTTGTGATTTTCCTATTTTCATGGATTTTTCATGAGAGAAACTTCAAATCTCACTTTGAGATGACACCATCTCGAAATTCACATAGGTGAAGTTCATATTGTATCCTTTTCCATGAGACACATAACCTCGGTATTGAACTTCATTAAGAGTTTAAATAAAACTCAACCCTCATTTTAAAGGTCAACATTATCATGAAATGTTTGGCAAACTTCCAAATCAACGACTTATTGTTACCCATTGAATCTCGAGGTTAATGTTCCATTAATGTAAGATTGGGTTGCCGTCGTTGTCGGAACTCTTACTAAATGAGTTTCAACCCCATGCCTCTCAAAGTTGTTTTCACTAAGTTTCTAGCCACTGGCTTAGTAAATGGATCAAGAAAATTATAGCTCGATCATATAAATGTGAATGATTACATCCTTAATCAATTTTCTCATGAAAGAATCTCTAAGTCCTACTTGCCTGGACTTTCTGTTATACACTTTTTGTATTGTTTAGTTAAAGTGTTTTGAATACCGCAATGTATTAACACCTTTGAAACATTATCTTTAGCCAATGGAAGTTCCAACAGAGGGTCCCTCAACCATTTAGCTTTTTCATCAGCAGAAGCAAGAGCCTCGAACTCTGATTCCATGGTTGAGAGTGTGATCCATATTTATTTCTTGCTCTTCTAAGAAATTACACCCCATGCTAGTGTAGATATCCACCCAAATGCAGATTTATGATATTCAACACTTGATATCCAACTCCCATCAGTATATCCTTCTAATATGGCAAAAATTCTACCATAATGGAGACCAAGATTTTTTGGTTTTCATAAGATAGCCGAAAATCCTAATGATGGCCTTCGAGTGTTCACCATTTAGATTGCTATTGAAAATCTACTCATTTTAATAATTGCAAATACTATTTCGGTTCAAGTACATTGCATACACTTGCATATTCCAATTGAGTCATAACTCTTCCATCATTCTTTTGTAGTTTGGCACTAGAATCAAATAGAGTGGTCACTTTCTTAAAGTGTAAGTGTTTAACGTATCAAGCACTTTCTCAACATAGTGTGTTTAACTAAGTTCATAACCCCCACTATTTCGCTTTACTTTGATCCCCAAAAGTGTGTCAACCAGTCCAAGATCATTCATCTTGAATGCAGAAGTTAGAAACCTCTTTATTTCTAAAATTCTATTCATCTCGTTGCTAATGATCAATCATATAATCAACATAGACACAAGTGAATATCACAATATTCTCACACAACTTTGTGTACAAACACTTGTATCGAGAATTAGATGAAGAAGGCTTTTAGATAATCATGCATGATGATGCAAGAAGTTTTTAGATGAAGTGAGAGATGAAAATATGAGCCATTTAAAATAGTATAGTATACATTACAATGAGCACCTTATTTATGTTCACTTGTCTAAAAAATTCACTTGAATTTATATGCTAAATCTTCTTGATCAACTTCATCATTGATGTGCATGACACTTTTGAACCTTTTCTTCTTTGATAATCTTTGTCTTCATCTAAATAGAACTAGATATAAGATATATTCCTCACAATCTCCCCCTTTTGATGATGAAAAAAAATATTTGAATTAGTGTTTTGATAAGATTTAAAAATCCTTCCCTAAGTTGTGTGTCTCCCCTTTAATTAGTGAATCTTACAATGACAAAGTCAAACTTTTGATGTTATTGTTTTGGTGCTTGCTTTAATCCATACAAGGATTTGTCAAACTTGCACACCTTTTGTTCATTACCATAAACCTTCTAGCTGCTCCATATAAATCTCCTCAACGAGATCTCTATTTAGGAATATTTTTTTCACATCCATTTGAGGAACTATAAGTTCATTCAAAGAAACTAATGCAAACAATATTTTAATTATCGTCGTCCTTGCTACTAGTGCATATGTGCCAAAATAATCAACAACTTTCTTTTTTCTAAAACTCTTGGTTACTAATCATACATGTAGGTGTTTAGTGTATCATTATCATGATAATTCCTTCTAAACACCCACTTGCATCTAATGAGTCTTAATCTTTTAGTTAGATCGACAAGTTCTCAAGTATGGTTTGACATTATTGAATCCATTTCGTCTTGGATAACATCCTTCTAAAATAAGGAGTCCATTGAAGCCACTACTTCCTTGATTTCACAAATATATCAACAACTATAGTGGGTTTTGAATCAAAATAATTTTAAGGACCTTACTCCAACAAATAGAAAATATACCACTTTCTATTTGCAAATACTTTTATAAAGTACACACACTTTCTTTACAAATTTAGTCACCACACACTTGGTGATCAATTATTGTAATTGAAAAAATTTGAATATATAAAGTTGTTCTTGAATAAATTTCAATAGACAATTGATCTTCTTTTTCAATTTACAATTCAGTAATATATGAACCTTAAGTGCTCAAAAAATATTATGAAGCTTTTATGAATTATTTTAAAGTTATGCACACAGTTTCATCATTTTTGAAAAAGAATGAACACTTAGAAAATCATTTGAATTGATGTGAAAAATTAATAATGAAAGAGGTAATTTGAAAACTAATGTATATTTTTCCTTAAATACATCCTAAGTAACTTCTAGGAATTGATGCAAAAGTTTGAAACAAAAACTCCAAAATTGTTAGCTAAGCATGCATGATTGACTTAGAATGACAATGGTTCATGAAAAGACATAATTTTGAATTCTGTTCAGGACTTGTTAAGTCGTTTAAATGAAAACATGACTTAATAAGTGCAAGACGAATTTTGAATTTCAAACAACAACATATTTTGTTAAGTCAGTTAAACATATCTGACATAAAAAGTGCAACGGACCTGACTTAAAAAGTGCTGATAGCTTTTTAAAATTAAGCTTTTTATGCATTTTGTTCTTCTTTCTCTTGAATTTATTCTTCTTTTAAAGTGTAGGGCATTCATTTTTAACATGTCCTATTTCTCCGCATTCAAAGCAAGTAACCTTCCTTCTTGATGCTTCTTTTTTACTTATTTCTTTTGTCCATTTCTTTCTCAAGAATTTCTGAATTTCTTGATTAGAGTATCATCTCTAAAAACACGATTTGCAGTTTAAATTTAAGCAATCAATGAAGAATCTTCCTCACGAGATTCTTCATTATTGATGAACTTTCAGTTTTTATTTTAACAATCAGCGGAAAACCATACTTGCGAGATTCTTTTGTTGTCGAAATCTCGAATTTCTTATCCTCTGTAATAAGGACTTCAAAGTTTCACATCTCGATATTCAATAGTGTTACATTAAACTCAAAATTCAAACATCTATATAAGTCATAATTCATCTTTGGATAATCTTTATATGTCTTATAGTAATGAATCTCATTGAATACAAACATGTTATTCACATAAAATTCAGATCAAAATTCAATTGCATGATTTAAAATTATGAACTTTAATAAATTTAACTATTTCAATAATTAATTAATCCATACTTTAAAATTTCAAATTTCTAAATCTAATTTATGCTTCCAGTGAATTATTTAACACTATGCAAATTTGTTGGGGGGAGTTTACTAGGGAGCATTGATACATAGTGTAGGACTAGGCACCTTTGTGAGAGACACACCACTTGTCCACCTAAAACCTTAAGGTGATAGGTGAGTGGGTTCTCCCACTTATAAATGCTAAAGCCACCACATTCCTATCCAATGTGGGACTATTTCTCCACTTACTGACATTTGGTTATATTATTCCAATAAAATCAACTACCTACCTATTATTGGAAGGTGCACCCAAACTCCCTAAATTACCCTTTTGGAAAAAATAATTTTACACTACCTAATACCCTTAATGGTAATTGACTAACTCAATATTAATGAACCAATCACATTATTTGGTTTGTACACTTGGCACCAATTTTTCAAATTCTTTCCCCCTCTCTTTCAATTTCTTCTCTTTCCTTTCTCCCTCTCTCTTGTCGTACCTTTCCCCCCTCTCTCATTTTCTTATCTTTCCTTTCTCCTTCTTTCTCGCTCTCTCTCATTTTCTTCTCTCTCTCTCTCTCTCTCTCTCTCTCTCTCTCTCTCTCTCTCTCCCTCACTCGTTTTCTCTATCTCTCTTTCCCTCAAAACCCTAGAGCTCTGCCACCTCCTTTCTCCCTCGTCTGTGGTTTTCCTCCATAACCATTATTCTTGCCACATACCTATCTGTACAATCGATCTCTGCCGATAACTATGGGAAAGAAGCGAAAGTCCACCACCACAAATCTTAACAAAGTGGATCGAACCATGTACGCTTCCTTTTCGCAATTATACACTCACACCATGAATCACCAGAAATCTCTCTGTTAGTTCTTGTATTGGCTGGAATTTTGGTAAAACAAAGTTGAACAATGTTGATGTCATATATCTGATGTCATAACATTGGTTCCTAACATTAGCTGTTGCAGGGTTGAAGTTTTATATGCTGATGTTATAAGTGATGTCTTGACATCACTATATCAGAACATCAAAAACATCAGATTGTGATGTTTTAGGGTTGCGCGTGTTAGTGAGTTTTGAGGAGATCTGTTAGAGTGATTGGATGCGAATATCTTGGAGAAGAGATTCCCAATCAGATAATTTTGCAGATCATGGAGCAAATCATGTAACTAACATTAGGGCTGATTTGAAAAGATTTAAAAAGATTTGAAGATCAAATCTGTTTTAAATTCTGGTTTAAAACAAATCAAATCAGATATTTTTGGAGGATGTCCAAGCCCAAGTCAGAATTATATAAAAGCAGCCTCAACGCTTGTTCGGAGTGCACGAAGAAAGAGAACTAAAGATTGAGTGTCATTTGTGTCTTCGTGTGTGTTTTGTAAACCATTCGTGTGTGAATTGGTGTTACTATTTTTGAGTTGGTAATTGTTCTTGATCAAAGTTGTTAAGCAGAATCAAGTTGGGTCGTTAATTTGTAATCATTGGATTGTATCACTGAGGTGATTTAGGGAGTGAGTGGTTTCTCATACCTAAGTGGTTTCTTAGGTAGAATTGTCATTGGGTAGTGATTAAATTAGGTAGATGTCAACTGGGATTGTTGAGTCTGTAATTTGATACTACTAATAGTGAATTTCCTTCCTGGCTTGGTAGCCCCCAGACGTAGGTAGTTAGACTGAACTGGGTGAACAATTCTTTGTGTTATTTACTGTTGTTTTTACCTTGTTCATATAGCAGATTGTGTTGTTGTGACATCACACTTAACATCACACATCTGATACCAGAATTTCAATTGGTATCAGAGCAGGCATCCTGCTCTGCATCTGGGTGAGATCTAGGGCTGATACTTTCTGGTGCAATAGACAAGGAGACTGGTGGATTTGTGAATAGACCCCCTATTCTAGATGGCTCTAATTATGACTATTGGAAACCACGGATGGTTACCTTCTTAAAGTCATTAGACAGCAGGGCTTGGAAGTCTATTGTGAAATAATGGAAACATCCTGTTATTGTGGAAAAGGATGAGAATGGAAAGGAAGTAGAGGGTAGCTCAAAACTGAAACCTGAAGAAGAATGGACCAAGGAAGAAGATGAGCTTGCCCTTGGGAATTCTGAAGCCTTGAATTCCATATTCAATGGTGTTGATAAGAACATCTTCAGGTTGGTCAACACTTATGAAGTAGCTAAGTAAGCATGGGATATCTTGAAGACTAATCATGAAGGGACCTCCAAAGTCAAGATGTCAAGACTTCAACTTTTGACAACAAAGTTTGAAAATCTGAAGATGAAGAAGGATGAGACTATCCATGGTTTCCACATGGACATCCTTGAGCTGTCAAATGCTTCTAGTGCCCTAGGAGAAAGGATGACTGAAGAGAAGCTGGTGAGGAAAATTCTTAGATCTCTTCCCAAGAGATATAAAATGAAGGTGACAGCTATAGAAGAAGCCCAAGACATCAGCAAGATGATGGTTGATAAGTTGATAGGTTCTCTTCAAACCTTTGAATTTGGAATGGAAGAGGAACCTGAAAAGAAAACCAAAAGTATAGCATTGGTATCTAGTTCTGAAGATTCTAAGAAAGAGAAGGGTGCTGAGTCTCAGGAGGAGCTGTCCCAGGCCATTATTTTGCTGGGAAGACAGTTTAATAAGGTTATGAAGAGGATAAATAGGAGTTATAATCCTAATGTCAAGAACATCACACCTGGCACCAACAGATCAGGAGATCAGGGGAAGAAAACTAGAGTTGAAGAAAAGTCCAATAATGACAAGGGAGTCCAATGCTATGAGTGTGAAGGGTATGGTCATGTCAAGAAGGAATGTCCTACTTATCTCAAAAAGCAGAAAAAGGGGTTATCTGCTTCCTGGTCTGATAGTGAAAGTGAATTTCAAGATGAATCAGCTAAGCTTGTTAGAGCTATGATTGGGGTTTGTGAGTCAGATGATGATTCGTGTGATGATGAGGTTACTTATGAAGAGCTTGTTGCCTCGTATAAAGAACTGTGCATGAGAAGTGAACAAGTGTGTCTTGAAGGAGAGAAGCTGAAGAAAACCATAGTGCAGTTAGAGGCTGAAAAGACTGAACTTGAAAATGAAGTCAGTATGCTTAACTTTAAATTGGATTCTATGACCAAAACTGTCAGAATGTTGAACAATGGTACTGATGCTCTAGACAACATTCTTAGTACTGGAAAAATTGCTGGAGACAAAAGTGGTTTGGTATTCAACAATATTGCAGCTTCTGATTATGTTATTACCAGTTCCAAACCAGTGATGTTAAAACAGATGTTTAAACATACTGACAGGATTCCTTCTAGGAAGAAGTTCAGGCGCTGGAGATGTTATCACTGTGGACGTTTTGGACACATAAAGGCCTACTGTTATAAGCTACATGGGTATCCTCAGAAGGCACATCAGTATACTCCCACACAGAAGAAGTTTCCCTTGGGTAATCAGGCCTTAAATTCTAAGAAGCAATGGGTTCCAAAAGGTAAAGTTACCAGCTTAATAGCTCACACTTCTCTTAGGGTTTCTACCAAAGAAGACTGGTACTTTAATAGTGGGTGTTCAAGACACATGACAGGAGTTAAAAATTTGTTGGTAGATGTTAAGCTTCAGTCTTCAGGTCATGTTACATTTGGTGATGGTGTCAAAGGAGAAATCAAGGGGATGAGAAAGCTGAATTGTGCTGGTGCTCCTAGACTGGATGATGTTCTACTTGTCAAAGGGTTGACAGCAAATTTGATCAGTATTAGTCAACTTTGTGATCAAGGATTCAAAGTAGACTTTACAAAATCTGAGTGCAATGTCACAAATGAGAAAGGAGAAGTCATCATGAAAGGTGTTAGGTCTAAGGACAACTGTTATCTATGGCTGCAACAAGACTCAAGTACCTCAACATGTGTGTTTGCTAGAGATGATGAAGTCAAAACTTGGCATCAAAAGTTGGGACATCTTCATCTGAAGGGAATGAAGAGAATAATATCCTCAGAAGCTGTCAGAGGAATTCCTAAACTCAATATTGAAGAGGGAAGAGTTTGTGGAGATTGTCAAATAGGGAAGCAGGCCAAGATGTCACATCAGAAGCTTCAACATAACACCACCTCCAAAGTTTTGGAACTTCTTCATATGGACTTGATGGGACCTATGCAGGTAGAAAGTCTAGGAGGGAAGAAGTATGCTTATGTTGTTGTAGATGACTATTCTAGGTACACCTGGGTGAGCTTCATTAAAGACAAATCAGAGGTGTTTGATGTTTTAAAGATATTTGTCAAAGACTCCAAAGGGAAAAGGAGAGTAATGTTATTAGAATAAGGAGTGATCATGGAAGAGAGTTTGAAAATAACAAATTTGCTGAATATTGTTCTGCTGAAGGCATAAGTCATGAGTTCTCTTCTCCAATCACTCCTCAGCAAAATGGAGTTGCTGAAAGGAAGAATAGAACTATTCAAGAGTCTACTAGGGCAATGATTCATGCCAAAAAGCTTCCTTACCATTTCTGGGCTGAAGCTATGAACACTGCTTGCTATATTCACAAAAGAGTTACTTTGAGAAGGGGCACTTCAGCTACTCTGTATGAACTATGGAAAGGAAGAAAGCCAAATGTGAAGTACTTTCATGTTTTTGGAAGTAAATGTTACATTTTGTCAGATCGTGAACAGAGGAGAAAATTGGATCCTAAAAGTGATGAGGGAATCTTTCTAGGATACTCTACAAATAGCAGAGCTTACAGGGTTTTCAACTCCAGAACAAAGGTTATGATGGAGTCTATAAATGTGGTGATTGATGACATTGATAAGCAGGAAGATGCTGATGTCCTGGATGATGTTGAAACATCAGTTGAAGAAGTCACAGAAGAAACTGAAGACAGAAGTAGGTCTCTTAGTCATGTTGATGCTGAGCCTGAACCTGAACAGTCTAATAAAGAACCATCTATTAGAGTGCTAAAGGACCATCCCAGGGAGCTTATCATAGGTGATCCTAAATCAGGGGTTAGCACTAGATCAAGAGAGGTTGTGTCAAATTCTTGTTTTGTTTCTAAAATTGAGCCCAAGAATGTCAAAGAAGCCTTGACTGATGAGTTTTTGATTAATGCCATGCATGAATAGCTGGAACAATTCAAATGGAATGAAGTGTGGGATCTTGTACCAAGGCCTGATAGAGTTAATGTGATTGGCACCAAGTGGATTTACAAGAATAAATCTAATGAACAAGGAGTGGTCACCAGAAACAAGGCCAAATTATTTGCTCAGGGATACACTCAGGTTGAAGGAATTGATTATGATGAAACCTTTGCTCCTATGGCAAGACTAGAATCTATCAGATTACTCTTAGGGGTGGCTTGTAATTTCAAATTCAAGCTTTTTCAGATGGATGTTAAGAGTGCCTTCTTGAATGGTTACTTAAATGAAGAGGTGTATGTTGATCAACCAAAAGGATTTATTGATCCAACATTTCCTGACCATGTTTACAAACTAAGGAAAGCTCTATATGGTTTGAAGCAAGCACCAAGAGCTTGGTATGAAAGGCTTACTGAATTCCGGGTTGTGAATGGCTACAGAAAATGAAGGATTGACAAGACTTTGTTTGTTAAAGAGGAAGGAGGAAAACTGATGATAGCTCAAATATATGTTGATGACATAGTATTTGGTGGGATGTCAGATGCAATGGTGAAACATTTTGTGGAACAGATGCAGTCTGAGTTTGAAATGAGTCTTGTTGGAGAGCTCAACTATTTTCTTGGTCTACAAGTTAGACAAATAGAGGACTCCATATTCATTTCTCAGAGCAAGTATGCAAAAAACATAGCGAAGAAATTTGGTCTAGAGAATGCTAATCACAAGAGGACACCTGCTCCTACTCATTTAAAGTTGTCCAAGGATAAACATGGCGTTAGTGTGGATCAAAGTTTATACATAAGCATGATTGGAAGTCTATTGTATCTCACAGCTAGCAGACCTGATATTTCTTTTGCTGTTGGAGTTTGTGCCAGATATCAATTTGAGCCTAAAGTTAGTCACTTGAATCAAGTGAAGAGGATTCTGAAATATGTGAATGGGACTAGTGACTATGGAATGCTTTACAGTCATGGATCAGGCACTGAGTTATGTGGTTTTTGTGATGCTGATTGGGCAGGGAGTGCTGATGATAAAAGTACTTCAAGAGGTTGCTTCTTCTTAGGGAATAATCTGATATCTTGGTTTAGTAAAAAGCAGAACTGTGTGTCTCTTTCTACTGCTGAAGCTGAGTACATAGCAGCAGGGAGTAGTTGTTCTCAACTTGTTTGGATGAAGCAGATGTTAACAGAATACAATGTCAAGCAAGATGTCATGACATTGTACTGTGATAATCTGAGTGCTATCAATATCTCTAATAATCCTATTCAACATAGCAGAACTAAGCATATTGATATAAGACATCATTTTATAAGAGATTTGGTTGAGGACAAAGTAGTTGCTTTGGAACATGTTGCTACAGATAAACAATTAGCTGACATTTTTACTAAAGCCTTAGATGCAAATCAATTTGAAAGTTTAAGAAGCAAACTGGGAATTTACATTTATGAGGATTAGGTGTGCTGGAAGGAGTATTTTTGCAGTTGTGATTTTGCATATGTTTAATGAAAACAACATTTTATTCAACTGCTGAAAGCATACAAGATTGGATTTTAGTACATCAAAAGCAATATATATAAGATCTAAAGATTATCCCAACCCCCTACATCAAGAAAAGTTTTCCAATCTTCATCCCATTCATCATCAGAAGCATGGAGTTGCACTGGAGGTTTCGTGATGGTTTTTGTCTCTGATGGTTTTCTTGTTCTTGTTGCTCCTAAAGAAGTTCCAGCGACTTTCCTTGTTGTGTTCTTGGTCTTCAGTGGATCTGGTTTATTGTCCTCATGCTTATGTTGCCTTCCTGCATCTTTGTTTGACTGACTCATTCTTGTGTGGTGTCTGGTGCAGTTAGAAGGAAGAAGGCATGGATTTTATAGTACTATAAGAATCCATTAGTTGTATCGCCTGACCAGTCAAAGTTTTTGGGATATTGTGTTCCTTGGGAAGCTTGCTTTTGACCATGTCTTAATGGATGTCAGATCTTTGTGTAGATGTTGTCAAATTGTGGCTAAAAAAGGGGAGAGGTTAGCCTATGTGTTGCCTAGTTGTCTTTGTGGCTCTAGGCTTGAGGGGGAGTGTGCAGCTGGTATGCTGGTTCTTATTTTGAGGGGGAGTTTAACTTTGTGCAGTTTGTTTTGTGATTGCTGCTGGTATGAAGTTTTTCCGCTGCAGGTACCTCTGATGATGGCAGAGATTGTTTTAGCGAAAATTAGCCAAAGGGGGAGATTGTTAGTTCTTGTATTGGCTGGAATTTTGGTAAAACAAAGTTGAACAATGTTGATGTCATATATCTGATGTCATAACATTGGTTCCTAACATTAGCTGTTGCAGGGTTGAAGTTTTATATGCTGATGTTATAAGTGATGTCTTGACATCACTATATCAGAACATCAAAAACATCAGATTGTGATGTTTTAGGGCTGTGCGTGTTAGTGAGTTTTGAGGAGATCTGTTAGAGTGATTGGATGTGAATATCTTGGAGAAGAGATTTCCAATCAGATAATTTTGCAGATCATGGAGCAAATCATGTAACTAACATTAGGGCTGATTTGAAAAGATTTAAAAAGATTTGAAGATCAAATCTGTTTTAAATTCTGGTTTAAAATAAATCAAATCAGATATTTTTGGAGGAGGTCCAAGCCCAAGTCAGAATTATATAAAAGCAGCCTCAACCCTTGTTGGGAGTGTACGAAGAAAGAGAGCTAAAGAATGAGTGTCATTTGTGTCTTCGTGTGTGTTTTGTAAACCACTCGTGTGTGAATTGGTGTTACTATTTTTGAGTTGGTAATTGTTCTTGATCAAAGCTGTTAAGCAGAATCAAGTTTGGTGGTTAATTTGTAATCATTGGATTGTATCACTGAGGTGATTTAGGGAGTGAGTGGTTTCTCATACCTAAGTGGTTTCTTAGGTAGAATTGTCATTGGGTAGTGATTAAATTAGGTAGATGTCAACTGGGATTGTTGAGTCTGTAATTTGATACTACTAATAGTGAATTTCCTCCCTGGCTTGGTAGCTCCCAGACGTAGGTAGTTAGACCGAACTGGGTGAATAATTCTTTGTGTTATTTACTGTTGTTTTTACCTTGTTCATATAGCAGATTGTGTTGTTGTGACATCACACTTAACATCACACATCTGATACCAGAATTTCACTCTCCTTCCATGTTTGTGAATGCAATTTTTATTTACTTGTATGAGATTTTATTCAGGTTGTAAGCTATATTGTTTTGATTTTTTTCTCTTTAATGTTGTCATATTTTCAATGGTTTTGTTTCTATTTCACTTTGATTGCAGTGTTAATGGTAACGAAGGTGATGGTGAGGTTGGGGGTTACGAGGAACCGTCTGAGGAATTGAAGATTTTTGTTAGGAATTTTTCGTTTGATGTTGATAGTGAGAGATTGGCTGGAATTTTTTAATAGACTCCAGGGATTGTGGAGGTTTTTAACTCATAACTTAATTGTTATCATTCATTTGATTCAGTTGATTCAATTGATTATGGATTTTGAGTAATAATTTTGTTGAGTTCATTTCTGTTACGCAGTGCAATCGAGCCGAAGCTGCACTTTCGCTACTTCGGGAGAACAAGAATGAATTTGACATTGTTATCAGTGATATTCATATGCCAGACATGGATGGATTTAAGCTCTTGGAACACATTGGATTGGAAATGGACCTTCCGGTTATTAGTGAGTACTTCGGTTTTATTTTTTCGCAACTTAGATCTGTTAGTAGACTGCATTGTTATTGAGATTTGAGTAAAAAATGTTTTCTATCATGATTACATTGATGTCCGCGGATAATGGTAAAAATATTGTTATGACGGGTGTAACACACGATGCTTGTGATTACCTGATTAAGCCGGTTCGTATGGAGGCTTTGAAGAACATATGGCAACATGTGGTTCAGAAGAAAAAGAATGACTAGAAAGATTCTGAACAATCGAGTAGCGCTTATGAAGGAGATTGACATCCAAAAGCTTCTGATGATGCTGATTATTCGTCTTCTGCTAATAAAAGTAATTGGAGAAGCTCGAGAAAGAGAAGGGATGATGAAGAGGACGACGATGATAGGGATCATTCGTCCACACTAAAGAAGCCTCAGGTTGTTTGATCTGTCCAGCTCCATCAACAGTTTGTGGCTGCTATCGATCAACTCGGAATTGACAGTATGTATCCTTCACCTGCAATCCTTTAAAAATAAAAATAAAAAATCATTTTCTATCTTCGCAGATATATCTAAGACATGGCAATGCATATCAATACTTTTGATGGATAATCCTTCGAATTTTGCATCTTAATTTTCCGTACTGTCAATTTATGCGACTCAATTTTAAAACTAAACTAATCGATAATTTTATGGATAACTAAGTTTGCTTGAATATCTTAGCTTTGAAGTATTGTGGTGTTTTTGTGTCTTACCTAATTCAAATTGATATCTGTATGCAGAGGTTGTTCCTAAAAAAATTCTGGAATTGATGAATGTTTTCGGGCTCACCCGAGAAATTGTTGCTAGCCACCTGCAGGTATCATACTGTTATCCACCATGTACTTCAGAAACGGCTCAAGTTAAATTTTAAATCCCTACGTCTTCTTGTGGTCATATATGCCAATACTATGATTATTACTTAATAGAGATAATGTTCATTTTCATTTTTATTTTGTTGTTACAGAAATATCAATTGTATCTTTGAAGATTCAGTGGAGTTTCTCAGCACCATAATAACTCATTTCTCAGTCCGCAAGAGGCATCATTTGGTACTATTTCATTGATGCATGGTCTTGATCTGCAAACTCTTGCAGCTGCTGGCCAGCTCCCAGCACAGAGTTTAGCCACTCTTCATTGAAAATATTTGTGAGAATTACATAGATTGTGTGTAATTGTGTATTATTGATGTTCTTTTATGGTAGAGGATACTCTGAATTGTGATGCTGTTGTAGAGATTTGTTAAATGTTTATTGCGCGGTTTGTAATTTATATGTTTGTGGTGTGGTTTCAGGTGATTTATAATAGGGACACTGACAGGAGTCGTGGGTTTGGATTTGTAACAATGAGTACAGCTGATGAAGTTGAGAGGGCTGTGAACAAGTTCAGTGACTATGTAAGTTTTTCTCTTTATATATATGTGTGTCTGTGACTGATTATGTGATGAGAAGTGGAAAATATTGGTAACTGATTATAGGGGAAATGTTGGTAACTGATTATTGTCTTAAAACTTTGAATCAATTAGTTTGAAGCTGACAAACTGCTCTAATTAAATGATTCATTATGTTGTTATTCTGTAAACTTAAGCTTCTTACTGCTTGTGTGTTCAGATCATTCTGGTAATTGAAAGTGTTAGCGCCATGCTTAATCATGACAGAATGCTTACAAAGTTATCTATATGAAAGGTTCAAAATATCAAATCTTGAGAGCTTCTTTTGGAGTATAATTTTAATGCATCCAAAATATCCGTGTCCTCGAGTTCACTTGATCTTGATCAAAAAAGGAAAAATTATAGATTCCACAGTTGGACCTTTTTGTCATCCATATGTATTTCCTTAGATGCAAAGGTTTTTAGTATTTAAACGCAAAACTTTAAGGGGGATTCCGATTGCCAGTTACAAAAGTAGAATTTGTTATAAGGACAAACTATCACAATAACTTTGTTAAGGTGGTTATAAGTTTTGGTGGCTTTATTCTTCAAATCACAGTACAACACAACACGTGTTTATATGTTTATATGTTCCAATTGTTTGCACTTATCTTAAGCATACCTTATATAACCAACATGAGCAGCAGTTTATTAGAATAATTCAGGTAAACAAAACACTATAATCTGCTCTATTATTGGTAAGCCTCTACTATTATTATTGGAATAATTCCGTTTATTGAAAACTAACAGAAAATGATTGCTTGTGATTCCTAATGGTTTGTTTGAAATAGGTCAAAGTAGAGTGAAGTGCAGACTTGGGGATTGAATGTTTTATTAAATTTAGACATTGTGTTCTTTTCTTTAAAACATGTTTATCAATTTGTGTGCAGGATTTTAGAATACATGTTGCTTTAAGAGATATCATTGTTGCTGGAACATATCGTCTACTTGACAACTTGTACAATAATCATTAAATTCTCAGGCTATTTTTCCTTCTTTAAATTGCTATGATTTCTAAATATCTATGTTTATATGTTTGATATGTAGGTTGACCTGTTAATAGCAGAACCTTTCTATTTTGGACAAGATGGCATGCTTTCGTGGCAGAACCTACGGTTTTGGTATATTTCATTAGCTACTATTGTAATCATTAATTTGATTTGCTATATCATACATTTCATGCTTTAATAAGTCTTAAGTATTCATAGTGTGTTTTATTTTGTGCGCTACTCTGCATTTTGTTGCTTCCCTTTACTCAATTTTTTTTTGGAAGAATCGTACTACACCCGATTATATCCTCTCCGAAGTGTGGGGATTTTGATGTAATTAATCTACTTAAAAATTCATGCGTTCGTAATAAGTTGACAATAGCGTGCTACTATCAATGCACTCTTATTGTGTATCAATGCACTACTATCAATAACACCTATTTTTCCAAAACTGTCAACAATCTTTTTGCACAGACATTAAGCAGAAATGTCACCCGTCTCAAGTTAACTGTAATTTTCTTTCTCTTTGAAAAGTTGAATGTGATGATGTTTACAGTAGAGTTTTGTGTCATGTGTAACAAAATTTGATGAGCTCTACAACGGTACATTTGAAACAGCCCTTGTGATAGGGAGTCCCGTTAACGGTAAGCTTGGATAAATAACAACATGTTAGGCATTAGTAATCAGAACTAGGAAGTGTAAACATTATTAACTAACTGCAAATTGCAAATTTCTATTATGGTGAGTAAAATTTAACTGTAATTTCACTTATGGAAATTATGATAGTTGAGTAAAATTTTTATTTGGATTTTAGACTAAAAGGTCATTTGTGGCTTCTTTGTCATTGATATCAATGACAAATGGAATATTATGGTGGCTACCCAAAATCCTCCATATGAACATAGCTTTGCTACCTGTGGTGGGTATAATAAACGATGTGGCTTGTAGTAGCTGCAGGCACAGAAAATGCCGTGCCATAATGACATGGCGCCACCAAGGTAGCAACTTGATAGCATTTTCTGTACCATGCCAAGCTAAATAGCCATTAGTTATCTAATGAAGAATTCTTGTCCAATATTTGTATTAGAGAGATTTACTATATTGAGTTTCTTTGATCACTTTTTGTTCTTTATTAGGATTATAGGTGACGGAAGCAGTGGATTGAACAACCCTACTAGACAGAGAAATGCGTCAGGTGAATATGTGGTTGAAAGCTTAGAAGACATTTCCATTCCAAGTAATTCCAACAAAGTGAAGAATAAAGTTATTGGTGTTGGTGGTGGTGTATCGAATGCGGTCAATCGTATGGTTTAGACTTTCATGAATGTTGTGGAGTTTTGGATTGTTAATACAAATGTTCAGGCTATGAAAATGTCGCGTGTCAATTGTGAGAATTGATTGCTATTGGTCAAAAGCTTACATGGGGTCTTGATGCCGAAGGTAACCCAAAGATTGGTATGAATGTTGCCAAAGAAAGAAAAGAATGGAGCTGATATGGTCTTTATTACTGGATGTTCAACCACTTTCCTTCTATTATGGTTGTTGTTAACTGCATCTTTTGTGTAAGGATTTAATCTCTGCCACTTGTCTTGGTAAACATTCATGTCCAAGCTTAGAATACTACTCTTTATGTTTACACCTTATTTTGTAATGAGTTGCCCATTTGTATGGAAAAAACGGTTGTCTTACTGCTATATTTATGTTTTTATAATGTTCCTTAATTTTCAAAAAGGTTCAGTGATTGTTTTTTATAATTCCATTTTCAACTATATTATTCATTGAATTAATTAACTCAGTTATTCTTCAATCAATGTATTAATATATACTTACAAACCGTAACATGTCTTTTCATAAAATGTTGTTAGTAAAAGTTCCATTAGATAAAGTTCCTCATCCTAGAATGCAATCACTTGAACATGTTTCATGGTTTGTCGACGATATTTTCATGGTTCACCTTTTCACGAGAATGGAACGTTATACTAGCTTCAATGCATTCCACATTTCTGTAACCCCAACTGTCACACCATTTCCATTATACGATTCAAACCATTATGTATGAATAACAAATATCGTAAAATTTTATGTTGATTTGTAATTACTGTTCCATACTCTGACTGGAATAACAGTGTCATTGCATATTCGGACTGGAGTTAGTGCAAGATTTTATCTTGGAATAAATGAGTGATAATTATAACTACAATAATGTACCACATTTCAAATTCACATTATACTCCATGTTACATTTGCGATGGATTACCGTGTCGTTGCATTTACTTACATGTTGAACTCCATGTTATCGATTGTATAACCCAGTCCAACCTGCTATAAAAGTTAATAGGTCTGCAACATGTAACAAACCTAATGAATGTGACAATTTTGTACTTCTGTATTTGCGAGTACATGTCTTCTCTTTTAACATTATGCTTTTTTGTTTACTCTACCGTAACACACTTAACTTTTCCTAGATACCCGTGATGTGTTTAGTCGCATTCGTCAGCCTTAAATATGTACTTTTTTAACCTTTATAATTTGACATACGGTAGCCCGTTCAATGTACAAGACATTTATCAACTAATTGAGTATAGCTTGTATTGCTGGCTAAGTATAATCACTGCTATACTTTTCATCATCATTACTTTCCATCATAGAAAAGAGATGTATAAAGTTCCACCTCCTGTAACTTTTATCACTGGAATTCATTATTTTCACGAGACACTATCACCACAGTACCTTTTTTATTTATTTTATTTTAATCAACAAAGTATTTGTAAATATTTATATTTATCAGTGATATTTGTAAATATTTATAGTTAATAAGCATATTGGATTTATTATGTTGGTGATTTGCTACATATTTATTTTAAATATTTGTAGTTATTAATGCTTTTATAAAAGCAATTATATATCAGCAACGATCAAGCCTTATCGAATGATCTAAGATATGAATGAACTTACCTAGGTATATTACTCTCAATGTGCATTTAAATACAACTATAATGCACAAAATTATTTTTATATAATATTTAAATAATATTTTATCTTAAAGTCGCACGGGACACAACCTGTTAGATTCCACCAAGAAAACAAACCTATATATTACTCTTAATGACACGGGATACAATCAGTTAACTAATAAAATATACTCCGATGATTATTGATAGAAATGAAGTTCCAAATTCAATTTCAACAGTATCATTTTAAACATAACTACTAACACCCGTGCGGACGCACGGGTCTGTTACTAGTTAACTTTATAAAATAAAAAAATTGAAAAAAACTTAACAATTAAACTGCCGGAATAGTGTATCTAAAAAGTTAATTACATTTCAATTTCAAAATTCCTTTGATTCTAATTTGCAGCACATGTTAATTTGCAGCACGTGTTAGAGGATTTAATATCTCATATTACATTACCACCAAGGTTGTTAAAATCACGATTTAACACCTAAACTCTTAGATTTTACATTTCCAAGCTGGCATTTTTGCTAAATAGCATGTAAAATCGTTTTTAAGTAAAATCGTATATTGGAACGATTTTACACGATTTAAACTTCTCTAAAATCTATAAAATCTTTGAATTTTACTCTTTGACTTAATTGTACCTTTTTTTTCTTGAAATTTTAAAAAATCCAGCCCAATAAAACTTCTTACACTTTATTATTTTATTCACTTTAAATAACTTCTTTTTTCATTAGACATTAGATTTTTCATTTACCATAGCAATGAAAATTAAAAACTTTTAAACCCTAACGGCACATCACTTGTACGACACCGGAGCGAAACTTCAACGACAATATTCTGTGAGTTTTATTCTTTGATTGATAAGTATCTAAAAAGTGAGCATTCTTCACAAACAAAAAACAGAAAAATATTTTGTTACTATGTTATTATGTGATTGTATGTAACCTTGGTTTGGTACTATGTTTGTTACAATGTTTCTAGTTTTGCTATTCTATATCTTTGAATGCTAATGTGGTTTGTAATCTAAGTGATTGTTACAATGTTTTGCTATTTTTATTATTTTAATATACCAACTTAATAGAAGTTTATTTGATTTATTGTGTTTATTTTTGACAAATTTATTTTAGTGTTTTACTCTTTTAGTTAAAATTTATTATTTAAATTTGATTATTTTTATTATTTAAATTTAAATTTAATATTATTTTAACATGAGGTAAACTCTACGATTTTACGTTTCGATTTTACCTAACTAAAATAATTCAAGGTAAAAACTCGATTCAGACAACCTTGATTACCTCATTACATTCTTGAATTTTTTTTATATCTTATCAATGCAACATAAAAGAAAAACATTAAAATATTGATTTGAATGCAGATGATTTTGTATATATATAACTATGTCGTACTCAATAAATAATTCTACATTTTTATTAATAGATTAACATATAAAATAAACATATACAGTGACATGTTGAATTTATAAAACAAAACAATAGATATTATAGTTAAACATTATTATTGCAATTTTAATTCTACGGCACACGTACATAAAAGTATAAGATTAAAGAGAATTTCATGTTTAGCTTTATCTCGGAAAGAATATAAGATTTATTTAAAATCTTTTCAAAGTACTTTTTGTTTTATTGAAGCTACACATTTTATATAGGGTTAAATAAGTTTTACGTCCTTATAAATATAGTGATTTTCAATTTTGGTTCCTCTAAAATTTTTCATTAAGAGTTAGTCCCCATAAAATTTTCCGTCTTAATTAAGAGTCCCTGACGTTAATTTGTACTAACAGAATCACACGTGGCTGTCTAGGTGGATTTAAAAATTAAGTTATTCTGATTTCATGTATTATCATTGTGCTTCCATAAATAGGTTCAGAATAATTTTGACCTAATTTCATTTTACTCTTCCCCATTCTTCTTCTTGCTTGTTATCTTTAAGTGTCATCCCTCTTTCATCGCTTTGGTATTAAATTTCATCTTTCTTGCTTGTTCGTTCTTCACTTTGGTATAAAATTTCGTCTTCCTTGAGCCCAATGTCGTATGTATCTGTGAAATCACGAATTGGGAAATATTGTGGGTGTCAGGTTGGTATGGTCTCCTATCATTGCAAAAGTGGACCAAATAAGGGAAGGTTATTCTGGAGATGTCCTTATTGGAGAAATGCTGAGACTTGTAATCTTTTCATTTGGGATGATGATGTTGCTGAAAAATCTGGATATGTTGATGGAGTTGGAACGAACTCAGAATTGGAAATTGTTGGATATATGAAGTCGCTTCATGAAAGAGAAGAAGAACAAGATCTTGAAGAGCAAGTTGAAAACAGAGACATTTTATGGAAGATTGAAGATATGGTGTTTTCTTGTTTCATTTGTGTGCAATGTTTATTTTTTCATGAAATGTAGATGTTGATGTCGTTTGTTGTTGTTTATGTTCTTTGGTTAATGGAATGTAAGAAATTATTGATGTAATCTACTCTGTGTTATGAAATGAAAATGGTAATTTTGTTATTGTTGATGTAATCCGATTTGTTTAATGAAATGTTATTGATGTAATCTACTTTGATCCAATGTTGTTGTTGTTGTTTAACCATGTTTAGTGTAATTTTGTTGTTGTTGATGTACTGTGATCAATATGATGTAACAAATTGTTAATTTACCGTGTTCAATGTAATGTAACAAATTATTGTTTTTGTATCTTGTTTAGTGTAATTTGAATGGCTACATAAGTTGCAGTAGAATACAAACTTCATTCCATTGATAGAAAAAGTGTATTTGAACATGTCATACTTAATACAACAAAAGGGATGACACAAAATGGTCATATGCAAGCCATATGACATAAGACAACAGTTTACAACCATTCTTACTACATTAGTGCATAACAAAAAAAGTTTCACAGCAGACAAGTTTCACACTACATAATCTCCAAATAAAACACAAAAAGTTTCACAGCACACAAGTTTTCACTGAGTCAAGCTCCTTTCTACGTCTTCCCAGCTCTTCTTCCCAGGCAGACTGCCGTCATTTCTGTCATCTCCAACAATAAGTACTGGATCTTTTGGATCTCTTCCTGGACCCACAATGTTACGAGTCTTAAGAGTCCTTAGCCGGTCACTTTGTCTTTTTTCTGTTGCTGTAGCTTTCTTGGACTTCTTTTTTGGACTTAACATAGCTTTCACCTGGACAACATAAGTATATCATAAGTATAGCAAGCAACATGGTTTTGGGGCACCAACATAAGTAACCAACAAAACCAACATAAATAACCAACAAAACCAAAACAAATCAACATAAGTATAACATGTAACAAACTTACAGGGTCTTGGACAACAGGTTTTGGGGCACTTGAAGATGGTGCACTTGGTTTTGGTACCTTTGGTCTTGGTCCAAAGAAAGTCCTTACTGCACGTTTTGCTGGAGTTACTGCATCAGTGTGTGGTGTACTAACACCACCAGTTGGTTGAGTAACAAAATCAGTGTTTGGTGTACTAACACCACTAGTTGGTTTTGCAGGTGATGTATCTATACTAAGTGGTTCTATTTCTAGGATTTCATCATTTTCCAATAGGGAAGCCAATTCATCCGGATCAATACCACAGTACATCCTTATTGCCTCAGAAGAACCCACAGAATTTTGAGTAGGATTCATATCATTCTGCACATCATTCTACACATTATCAGTAGGTGGTTGTAAAGGAACCTCTGGCTGCACACTATCAGTAGATTGTGGTTGCACCTCTGGCTGCACACTATCAGTAGGTTGTGGCACATTATCACTTGTGTTTGCCTTTTTCTTTGCCTTTGTTGTTCCTTTTGGCCTACCCTGTAAAAAATGAAATGGCACATTATCACAAGTTTAGGATATTGCAAGTAACATACATTTCTTTGCCTACAAGTTTAACATACCAGTTTATGACAAACAAGTAAGAACTTACCCTCATTTTTGGTCCTGTCACAACACTTGGAGTTTGGCTTGCTTGCGTTAGTGCTTCAACATCTCTTGGAAATTCACCATCAATAACCACTAGTTGTTTGTTTTTCTTGCATGTCCTCTTATTGTGACCATATTCAAAATAAACCAACTCCAAGACTCTCTTGTTTCAGTTTCTACAACCCCAAAAGCTAGTGGGAGATATTGGTCATTAACATCTCTACTGATAACTATCAACAAGATTCCACCATATTTGTTTTTTAGGTGACAGCCATCTAAACCAATAAATGGCCTACAACCTAGCTTGAATGCTTTCTTAGTACCATCATAACAAGTATAACATCTTTCAAACTTTGGTGGTATACCAGAAATGTCCAGCTTGAATGTGTTTCCAACAGATGCCTTCCTCAATTCAGCTGCATATGACCACAACATGTTGTATTGCTTGGCTGAGCTAGTTGTCTTGCTTTAAAAGCCCTGCAACCAGTTATCTCTGTAGAAAACCTCAACCTTACATCAGCTACCACTTCATTCAATTTCATGCCTGAGTTGTTCTTCAGCTTGTCAACTATCACTCTAGAAACCCATTCTGCATTTGCATTTTTGTTGAAGAATTTTCTGCCACACTTATGCTTATGAAAGAGTGTCTTGATCCTAAAAGTAGTTGTTCTCAAAACCCTACTACATAACACAATGTAGTTACATTGCTTTTTATCCTTGCAAACAATCCTACACCTATTTAGGTCATTTTTAGCAAACATTACCTCTCTACCATTCAACACATTATGTTCCAACAAAGCTTTCTTAAATTGTTTCAAGGATGAGAATTCCATTCCAACCTTAAACATGAATTCCTTTCTGAGCTTCTCATCTTCATTAAACCTTACCACTGGAGGCCTTTCATCAGCATTGTCTCATCCACTAACAAGCTCATCAGTCATGTAATCATCTTCAATCACATGCTCCCTATCCATCTCAGTTGTGGTATGAACACTGTTGTCCACTTGACTTGTACCCTCAACAATATCAGGTTGTGTCCTAGGCACGGAAGCATCAACTCCATTGTTTAAACCTACACCTACATCCTCATCACCACCATGCATCCTCTCTTCTTCACTATCTTCAAATTGAATCCCATCCAAAGTACCTTCACTTGACTCACTCTCATCATCACCTTCAACATTTTCTTGACCTTTTTGTCTCTCTAATACCTTCTCCATATTTGTCTTCTCACCACTTTCCAACTTTGCCTCAGTGTAAATCTCAACTTCACAGTTACTATTCTCAGCACACACAGCTAACATATTTGCATCCTCATCATTAACAAATGGTTTTAGAACATTTTCCATACTACCATGTTCAGACTTCCACCACATTCTAACATCTTCATGGTTAAAGGAAGGGTCCATAGATTTGATTAGGCCACGAGCTTCAAAATAAGACCAATAATCTGTGTCTTGTCCACTAAAAGCATAGACATCCCCCTTAATATCTCAACCCCACATCCTTTACAAAAGACCCTTTTATATAAAAAAACAACCTTAAACAATCCCATACCCTACACATTAGAAAAACAACACAAGGGTATATCAGACTTTGCAAAATCAAAACAAAACCCTAACCTACGACAGTCAACAGTCCGAAACACAAAAAAACATGTTTTCAACTAAAGTATTCAAAGAAACGCACAGTACACAAGCAAGCGGGATTACATTAATGGAACTTACCTGAGGTTTGGGACCACCTCTGTCTGGGGGGAAACGCGATTGGAAACGAAGAGAGGGACCACCACGCACGAACGGTCGCCTTCAAAAGGATGTAAAAGCAAAGAGTGAAATTAGGGATTTTGAGTTAAGTGATTGTGTTATTCGTGTGGTAACAGATATTGTTATTTGGGAAGCATACAATTCATGCCACATCACTTAAATGAAATCAAAATAAATTAATTTTTAAATCCACCAAGGCAGCCAAGTGTGATTCCGTTAGCCAAAATTAACGTCAGGGACTCTTAATTGAGACAAAAAATTTTATGGGGACTAATTATTAATGAAAAATTTTAGAGGGACCAATATTGAAAATCGCTATATTTATAGGAACTTAAAACTTATTTAACCCTTTTATATATCAGAATTAAGACTTATATGCATAGTAATCATTACCGAAATATCACAATATCGGTAATCAGTGTTGTAATACTAATTATTATATTAATTTCATTTAGGATTTTAATTTTATAATTTCCACAATACTCTAATTCTTTTATATAAAAAAAACAATAAATCGTATTCGGATAAATAATATCAATTTCTTTTAGTGTTCTTAATTTATCACTTTGATACTTGAAACGGAAGTTCTCAATTGCCATTGTTTGAAATACTTTTAAGATTGTTGAAAAATTAATATAAAACAAATAGATTGAGACCAGAATCGTGAACAAAATCACTTTTCTTATAAGTATTTCAAGCACTCTCTTGTATGTTTTAGAGTTGAAACGTAGGAATACTCAGACTAATTTAACCTTTATCGAATTTGCGCAAGACCGATAAAAACTCGATTTGTAGCGAAGAATGTTTGGAATTTTTACAAGAGGACATTCGGATTTTGATGTGATTTTCTGAATTCTGGAATGAAGTATTTATAGTCATGTATGTGTTGTTTGACAATGTTGTGGCCTTTGATGAAACAACACATTTTAACCAAAAGTTATAGTATTGTTTTCAAGCATTACCTATATTCATTCCGCAACAATACTTTAAAAAGTGTTATTGCTTTTCGAATTTAAAATTAATTTTTACTTGTCTATTTTCTTGTCATTTTAAAAAATATTCAAAATTATTAATTCTTAATAATTTATAATACAAACTTCGTGCATATAACATAATTAAAAAGCAACAGTGAGATAAGATTAATAATATGGTTTAATTCAAAAAAGATAAACTTGAAACTCAAATAGAAACCATATCTTATTTTTAAGATTTTCAAATCAAAATATTGGAGCATGACTTTAGTAAGGCATAGCCACATATCTCATATATCAACTTGAGTACAAAAAGTGAGAAGGAAGAATGCTGCACTTTCCAATTCCTTTATATCTCTGCTTTCCTACTTTCACCAATAATTAATCAATATTTTCTTTTCCTTATCTTTGTCAAAAGGAAGTGGTGGCACAAAGAGCAGAGCAATTGTATACCAATAGTATATAGTATAGTATAGTATGTGACTAGTAGAGGTTATGAAAGCATCAAATAATATCCATACGTGACGTGCCTCACACAACACAACAACTTACCACACTAATTTGCTACGCTAAGAATCTGCCGTTCTTTTTTGCTATAATTCTATTCCACAAACTTCACTGTACATTGAACCTTTGCTGTAAATGCATGCCACTTGCATATTATACATCACTCTCTATAGATTCTCCTTTCTAGCATACCATGCACTTGAATCTAATTGATATTTTCTAAATAAAACAAGTATCTATATTGAAAGATATTTTAAAAGTTACACGTCCCACATGGGATGATTTTGTATTTTTTTAACATATTTTTAAAATTGTGGTTAAACTTAAGTTTATAAAATCGGCTTAAAATGTGATGCTCGACCTCAGTCATAAATATATATTGAAACCATATTATTATCAATGTGAGACTCTTTGACATTCTCTCACATATATTATTAAATTGATCAAGATGAATATTGTAAATGGAAAATTCTCATTGAAAACCCATAATGGAGTGATACATTCTTATATAGGATAAATTGACTTGCACCATAAGAAAGCTACACTATGCTACACTTTATCATTCCTTCAAGTGTTGGTTACAAACTATAATAAACTATCAACTGATTTGTAACTGAATTAACAAGCTAATGGTGATGTATGATGGTGTTGTCGTCATGTTGCATTAACAAGCTAATGGTGATGTATGATGGTGTTGTCGTCATGTTGCATGCTCTCATCATCATCATGCTTCACATGCTTCAATATCCCCCCACAAGTTGAAGGTTGATAAATGTTTATCATCTTCAACTTGAGTAACAATACATTAAAGGGTTGAGGATGAAGAGTTTTGGTGAACAAATCAACAAGGCGATCCTTGGATTTGACAGACATAAGTTTCAAGACACCTTTGCATTATTTTTTTCACACAATGTGACAATCTATTTCCAAATGTTTGGTCCTCTCATGAAAGACAGAGTTGGAGGCAATGTGAATTTCACTTTGATTGTCGCAGTGAATAACAGGTGTTTTAACACATGTGACATTCAAGTCATGGAGAAGATACACCAACCATTGGAGCTCACATGTCGTTGTTGCAAGAGTCTGGTATTCTGCTTCTGATGAAGACTTCGAAACTGTCAACTGTTTCTTTGTGTGCCATGAGATAAGGGATTGACCAAGGAAGAAACATTGGCCTGAGATAGATCTATGTGTGTCAAGGAAACCAACCCATTCAGCATTTGAGTAACCATTCAATTGTAAGGCTGAATCTCTTGGAAAGAAGATACCTCGAGCTGGGCACGATTTGAGGTATCTTAGAATTCTACAAGCAACATTAAAATGAGTGATTGTAGAAGCTGATAGAAATTGGCTAGGTTGTTATGTGGAGAAGGCTATGTCAGACCTGGTTGCATTGAGATACAATAGCATGCCTATGAGTCTTCTATAAGAATGAATGTCATGGTATGAAGTGCTTGAATCCTGATGGAGTTTTATGGCAGGATCAGATGGTGTTGAGACTGGTCTGGATTCAAGAAATCCTACATCTTCTATCAAATCGAGGCAATACTTTCTTTGATAAAGGAGGATACCTGACTTAGAGTGAGCTACTTCAATACCTAGAAAGTATTTAAGTTTGCCTAGGTCCTTGATTTTGAAGGTAGTGTCCAAGGCTGTTTTGATAGAGTGAAATACAGTCAGATCATTGCCTGTGAGAATTACATCATCAACATACACAAGTAGAATGATGATGGAAGAATTTTTGGCCATGACAAAGAATGAGTGATCTGAAGTGGCTTGTTTGTAATGATGAGAAAAAAGGAAAGTAGTAAGCCTTTCATACCATCTTTGACTGGCTTGTTTAAGTCCATATAAAGACTTAACAAGTTTACAAACTTGGTTGGGCTTGGAATAAGGTACTCCTGGTGGAATTATCATGTAGACATCCTCTTCAATTTGTCCATGTAAAAATGCATTATTCACATCTAATTGATGTAATTACCATTGTTTACATGAAGCTATGGCAATGATGGTTCTCACAGTAGTAATTATGGAAATTTGTGAGTAAGTGTCAAAATAATCAAGGCCTTTAACCTGATTATATTCCTTTGCTTCCAGTCGTACTTTGAACTTGTCAATGGAACCATCAGCTAGATACTTGCCCTTATATACCCACTTGCAACCTATTGGTTTGACACCAGATGGTAAATCTACAATTTTCCAAGTGCCTATTTTTTCAAGGGATTGGAGTTCAAGCTGTATGGCCTGTCTCCAACATTCATGCTTAGAAGCTTCATCATATGTCTTAGGTTCAACATTAGACACTAAAGACAATTCATAATGTGAATGTGTGGGAGATAAATATTGATAAGAAATGAAGTTGGACAAAGGATAAGGAATACCTTTGGAAGATTGATTTGATGTAGCAATAGAGTTGCATATATAGTCTTGCAAATAAGAGGGGTGATGTATTTCTCTTGAGGAAGTTCTGGTAGGTGGAGGTATGTGATCATGGCTAGCATATGAGTATGGTATGTCAAGAGTATTTGGGTAAGGGCTAGAAGAGATGAATGGTATGTCAAGGGTGTTTGGGTCAAACACATTAGTTGGTGTATATGGAATTGGCGTGACATGGTCATCTGCTAGTGTAGGTGGAGCTGGTGTAACATGGTCATATGTTGATGTGGGATGAATGGTGTCATAGTGATTTGTGGGAGTAGAATTATCAGGTTGGGATGGAAAGTATGACCAAGAAGTGTGTAAAGATTGGTTTGTGGATTTATAGGGTAAGATGTGTTAATGGAATATAACATTCCTAGAGACAAATATTTCACTAATATGAAGGTCAAGAAGGATGTATCATTTCATACCAGGTTTGTATCTTAGGAATATGGACTTTCTTACCCTAGGATCTAATTTGGTTCTATGAGCTTGAAGGGTGGAAGCATAGCATAGAGAGCCAAAGACATTGAAAGTGTCAAGGTCAGGAAGTTTGTCATGCAGAACTTGGTAGGGTGATTTGCGGTGAAGGATAAGGGTTGGAACACTATTTATAATAAAGGTTTCATATTGGAGGGCAAATGACCAATATGTTTTAGGTAGTTTGGACTAGTATATGATATCTCTTCCTACATTTAAGAGATGTTGATGTTTTCTTTCAACCCTGCCATTTTGCTGGGGGTTTTCAACACATGATATTTGATATGTGGTGCCTTTAGATGCATAAAATTGATGTAGCAAGAATTCAAGTTCATTGTCTAACCTGACAGTTTTGGGTGTGATGTTGAATTTGGTGATAATCATTGTTATGAAATTTTGAACATGTTTGGAAACCTCATATTTTGATTTTAAGAGAATAATACAAACAAAACGTGTGTGATCATCAAGTATGGTCGAGAAGTATTTATGATTATCTATAGATGAATTGGCTAAAGGTCCTCAAATATCAAATTGTAAAAGTTCAAATTTGTGAGTAGCAATATAAGTACTTGAATGGTAAGGCAATTTTCTATGTTTAGCCAAATGGAAAATATCACAAGTGACATTATGATCAAAGGTAAAAAAAGAATACATTTTGGAAATTTGAGTAATTCTTTGGGATGATACATGGCCTAGTATAAAGTGCTACAAAGCTGACTTTGTGATTACAACATTTTAGAAATATGGGGAAGGGAAAGTGTTATTGGAATGACATATGTTGGCTTGTGTAGGAAATTGAGACTGAAGTTGTGTATTGGTAAGGCAATCTTCAACTGCAAGATAAGTGTCATTTATTTGTAACATATACATGCCATTCTCTTTGCTACCCAAACCAATCATCTTCTTCATATTCAATTCCTGCAAGACACATTGATCAACAGAAAAGGTAGCAGAGCATTTCAAGTTATAGCATAATTTAGAAATGGAAATGAGATTCAGAATTAAATCTAGTGCATACACGACAGGTTTAAGGTTTAGAATAGGGGAAAATCTAACATTGTCAGCATAATGAACCATAGTGGAATTACCATTGGGAAGGTTTATTTTGAGAGGTTTAATTTTGTAGTAAAAGTCAAAGACATTCAAGGAATAACATACATGATCATTTGCACCAGAATCTAATATCAATATATTAGAATGTCCATTTGTATAGTAAGTAGTGTTATAAACATTACCTGAAGAGACATCGCCTTGAATATGACTAGTTGAGATATGATTGGAATTTGATATAGGAGTAGATGAAGATACATTTGAGGTTTGGAGCAAGCTAATGATTTGTTCATATTGAGCTTGTGAGATGGGCATCTGGTTACTTGTGTTCGAAGTATCAGAAGGAGTGTTACTTGATTGAGAAAGAGTGCAAGTTTCCACCTGACTTGCATTGACAAAAGATTTGTTCTTTTTAAAATTGGGATGACCATGTTTTTGGTAGCAAAAGTCTATAGTATGTCCAATCCTATTGCATAATGTACATACTCTATGAGCACTATTGGTGTTATGGGATCCACCTTTGTGTTTGTAATCAGATTTTTGTGCAGCATTCACAATGATTGATGAATCTTCAGCAATTGTGAGGTTCTTATGATGACTTTATTCTTGAATCACAAGAGAGTATATATGATTAATGGAGGGTAAGGGGTCTATGACCAAGACCTGAGTTCTAATCACAGAGAAAGTATCATCCAATCCAGTGAGGAATTGGATTGCTTGTTCCTCAAGTCTATGATCTTGAGTCTTTCTAACAACATTACATCTACATCTATGTGCACATGTACATATTTGTAATGGTATATGAGAATTAAGTTCCTCCCATAGCCCTTTTAACTCGAGAAAGTATTCCATGACAGATCTGGAATTTCGCTTCAGGTTGTTAATGGCCGATCTCAGAGTTAAGATGCGAACACGATCTGCCTTGGAAAATCTTTCATGGAGATCATTCCAAGCATCTAAAGTATGCTCATGAAAAAGAATGGTTGAAGCAATTTGTTCACTAACCTAATTGATGATCCACGAGAGAATAAGATGATTGCATCATTGCCAGAAGTTCAAGTCATCACTATCAAGAGGTTCAGTGGATCCATCAACGAACGACAGCTTGTTCTTGGCACCTAAATCACGTTGCATAGATCGACTCCATGTTAAGTATTTCGAGTCATCAAGCTTAGATGTGATAGTAACAGAATGAGGACCTTCACTTGGATGAATGTAGTATATTGAATTAAGATTAAGCTGTCTATTTGGTGCTAAACGCGGAGGCATGTTGGATCGATGAGAAAACAAAGAAAAACTGTGAAAGAAATGCAAAACGAATAAGAGATGAAGAAGATGAAGTTGCTGCAACAAATATGCAGGAACTGTAATAAAGAAGAGGATCAATGAATCAAAAGGAAATGATAACACGATGTTTTTCACAAGAATGAGATGAAGATTGAATCAAGGTTCATATGGAAGTGAAATGTGAATGAGAAAGATGTTCATTAATTGGGGCTGATACCATATTAAATTGATCAAGATGAACATTATAAATGTAAAATTCTCATTGAAAAACCATAATGAAGTGATACATTCTTATATAGGATAAGGTGACTTGCCCCATAAGAAAGCTACACTATACTACACTTTATCGTTCCTTCAAGTGTTAGTTACAAAATATAAAAAAACTATTAACTGGTTTGTAACTGAAATAACAAGCTAATGGTGATGTATGATGGTGATGTTGTCATGTTGTATATAAATGATAGATGTTCTAATAACAAAACCTGATAGCAAATGCTCCAATAATATTTGATAAATTCTAATACTATATTAGAATTGTTGTTAGACCTAATTTAACTTTACAAAACCGAATTATAATGTAACAGTCACCTCCATTTATAAATATATTGAGATAATCTATTAGAAAGAAGAATGATTTTATCTTCTTTGACTCACTACCACATTATTGTTATTAAAAAGAAGAATGGTCTTATCTTCTTTGACTCACTACCACATCATGTGTTAGGAACCCAAATGTGTTAGATGGCAAAGCCATGAAGCTGACCATCTTAATGGTGGTTGAAATTAAGTCCTACATGTATTTTTTCCAATACCCATATTTAGGAAGACTTGGTTGAACATATTGTCATTAATGAAAGCTTTGATAAACAATCATTTTAAATGTTTAACTATATTTTGAGTGGGTACCTCAAATAACATACCTTCGATTATTTTAGCCTTGGCTAAGGTGTCCTATTAAGTGTTTTTAATGAAAATGTTTCCTTCAAGCTCCTCCTATTGGGCTTATGTGCCAAAGAACTCGAGAGAGATTGAACCAATGACTTTTATTTCAATCTTGATGTGTTTTAGTAACTTCATTGAACAAAATATCCAATATGGAATCCTTGTTGGACCCAAGATAGTTACCCCATTTGAATTTGTATAACTCTACGAGGCTAACCAATGCGACCATTCTCTAAGTTATTGAATGTTTATTGTCCTTCACATTGATTTCAAGATATGTTATTCCTTTTTTGAATGGTTAGTAACCCTATATACCCTTTTTTTTTCTTACTCCTTATCTGTTTTGGGTAAGTTTGACTTCATATAGCTTAGATCAAATGTTTGATCTTTCCCCTAAAATTTATGTAAGGATTTTATACGACCCATAATCTTGCATAACAACAAATTATTTTACCAGGCCATAGTGAGTCTTCCAACTTTAGGTGGTTTTCTTGGTTTAAATTATCAATCATTAGGACTATTTAAGTTTACATCCTATCTAACACAAACATTCCATTCATATTTATATGTGTCATGAAATCAGATGACACATGATCAACAGAATCCACCATATCAATGAGAGAAATTAGGTTTGGACCTTTTCCTCGGCTAACATGTTTCTTCTCATTCTTTTAGATAAATTATTTGATGAGTAATTATTTGGTAGCCATTTTTTATATCATGAAAAGCTTGTTTAATCAATTGATCACCAACATTAGCTTCTTCTAGATGTGGAAATAGTACATCAATTTGCGAAAAGCATGTTGTGGGATTAGCCAATATAGATGGGTAACTTCTGTGTGGCTTCTAAGTCAAATAATTCACAATTGGTATTTGGATTTTTGCTACTGGGAGAAGGGTACTAATCCACCATAAGACATCTTGTTTGCTTACATAATTTTTTGATAAGGATATATATACGACAAAATGATCTGGGTACTTCAGGTGACCTATTTACCATACGAGCATGTCCAAATTAAAGGTTAATGGGACAATATACATCATTCGCTATTGGATTCCTCACAGGGTTAGTCGTGGCAAAAGTATTCAATTAGGAATTATAAAGAGATATTTTTTGTATAGGATAAACTAGACCTAGGAAGGCCCTATAATTGTATTGATCAACTGGCTTAAAGTAGGAATGCATGTCTGAAATTGATTTTGTTAAACTCATTATATGGTTGATGTGACATAATTGGCTCCCATAGTCTCTAACTCTCTGTCTTTCTGAACCACATTATGAACCATTGATCTTTCAATATCTGCAAGTTGTTGCGAGACCTGATACAATATATCATGTATGGCCAAGTCCAACTCCTACTTAATAATAAAATATGTTGTAGTTGCCTCTAGTTCCTCAATTGGATCAACTGGTGCACCTCCAAAAGTAATGGCAAGAACCACATATGTTAATATTCCTACTTTTTCTAGAGGTCCATTAGGTCATTGTTGGTTTGAACTCCTCTTTGACGACCATAATGGTTGATCCATGTTGCAAATACTCTTTTCGAATTGGCAGTCCATACTCCAAAAATAGTCTTCACTTATTAAATGAAATTTTTATGTTTTTGGCCATAATGTCCTATTGGGTGTGCAAAATTCATTTTAAATATTGAAATTTAGCATATGTATCGACAAATAGTTGTCAATAATGATTTTTTTTTTCAAATAATCATGCAAAAGGATGAGTTATGCCCCTTGTTATAGATTTCTCAACTATTTTAGAGAGTTGAGTATGATATGTGAGGATGTTGTGTTGGAAATTCACCACAACCTATGGTGATTCCGCTTCAATCTTGATCTCAAGATTGATAACCAACCCATAAACAATACGTAATAACAATGAAAGAAGAAGAACAAACAAGAACAGCAAGAAAGAAAAGAGAAATATTTGGAGAAAATTGTCACCCACGAACTGTGGGATTTTTCTTGTTATAGATCACTTGCTAAAACTGCAAATGTGATTGTTACAAGTATTGTGATAGTCTTCACTACTTGATATGTTTCTCAATTCTACAAAGCATCTATTTATAGACTTAGATTTACAAAGGCCCAAAACTCTAAAGGCCCAAAAAATCAAATCTAATCTAAATCATATCAAATCTAATCAAAACCAAATCTCTGAAACAAACTGTTTCGACACACTGACTGTTTCGACTTCGACGTGCTTAATGATGCTTCGACTTTGACATACTTAGACACTAGGAATTACAATCTAACACACCACCTAATTCATTGTGTTTAAGCTGTCTACATTCATCATGGCTCTTAGTCTTCTGAAGGCTTCGACCTGCACTCCCTTCGTCATGATATCTGCAATCTGATTCTCAGTTCTGCAGTGTTCCAGATTCATCTTCCCTTCTGCTACATGCTCTCGAAGATAATGGAGCCTCATTTCGATGTGCTTGCTTCGATCGTGAGCTATTGGATTCTTCGCCAAGTTGATAGCTGATATGCTGTCGATCTTCATGGTAATTGCTCCATGACTCTTTCCTGTAATCTCTTCGACCAAGTTCACCATCCAAGTTGGTTGACATGCACAAAGAGAAGCAGCTATATATTCTGCTTCGCATAATGACAATGCCATTACTGGTTCCTTTCTCGAACTCCAAGCAACTGGTGCACCACCTAACATAAACACGTATGCAACTGTGGATTTTCTATTCTCAACATCACTACACCAACTAGAGTCGGTGTATCCCACTAACTTGCATTCTTTCCCTTCATCAGCTGCAGGAAACAAAATTCCGTAGTCGAGAGTCCCTTTCAGATACCTCAGTATCCTCTTCGTTGCTGTTAGGTGTGATACCTTTGGCTTCTGCATGAATCTACTTACCATACCCACACTGTATGCTAAGTCAGGCCTTGTGTGACAAAGGTATCTAAGTGACCAAATAAGTCTTCTGTATTGGGTTGGGTCGACATCATCTTCCTCTGAATCCTTCGAAAGTTGCAGTCTGGTCTCAGCTGGAGTCGAAGTTGGGTTGCAATCTTGCATCTCAATCTCTTGAGTATTTCGTCTGCATATCTTCTTTGGTGCATCATCAAACCTCTACTAGTCTTGTAGAATTCGATGCCAAGGAAATATGAGAGATTTCCCAAGTCTGGCATTTCAAACTCCTCACTCAGGTCATGTTTAAAATCTTCGATCTCCTTCTTGCAACTCCCTGTTATCAACAAATCATCGACATAGAGGCATAGTATAAGCAATTCATTATTGCTTCTCCTTACATACACTTCATGCTCTATCGTACACTTCACAAATTCCTTCTCCCTTAAGAAGTTGTCGATTTTCTTATTCCAAGCTCTTGGAGCTTGCTTAAGTCTATACAGGGCTTTATGCAGCCTGTACACCTTCCTTCTTGCCTCGTTTCACATACCCAGCTGGTTGTGCGACATAAACCTCTTCATCTAGGGGACCATTAAGGAACACACACTTCACGTCCATCTGACATGTGTGCCAATTATTCATATTTGCTATACCAACAACCAACCTGATTGTTTCGATTCTAGCAACAGGTGCGAACACTTCATCGAAGTCGATTCATTCCTTCTGTAGAAATCCTTTCGCCACAAGTCTCGCCTTGTGTCGAGTTACTTCTCCTCTAGGATTCACCTTCACCTTGTAAACCCACTTCACATTAATTGCCTTTTTGCCTTGAGGCAATTCGACAAGTGACCAGGTGTTGTTGACTTCGATGGACTCTAACTCTTCATTCATTGCTTTCACCCACTTCGAATCTTTCAATGCCTCAGCTGCATTGACTGGTTCGACATCTGCGTAGAAAGCATAATGTACCAGCTCACCCTCTTCATCGACCACATCATATGATGTAACTACACACTCTTGCAACCTTGCAGGCATGTGTCTTGTTCGTCGAGGTCTGCTTGAACCTGCTTCATCTGCAACTGGTTCCTGTCGAACTTCTCTTTTGACTTCAGTGGTTGGTTCTTCACAAGAGATTCTCACTGAATCCTTCTTGGCATTCTCAGTCCAATCCCATTCTTTAGGCTCATCTATGATCACGTCCCTGCTGATCACTACCTGCTTATTCACTGGGTCGAACAACTTGTAACCTCTAGTCGAATGATATCCTATCAAGATCATCTGATTCGACTTGTCATCAAGCTTCCTTCTCAACTGATCTGGCACATGTCTATGTGCTATAGATCCAAACACTTTCAAGTGACTGAGGCTAGGCTTGACACCAGACCAACATTCTTCTGGTGTGTTTCCTTCAAGCTTCTTCATCGGACATCTGTTCAAAATATATGTTGTTGTCGAAACCACTTTTCCCCATAATTCTTTGGGTAGATGTTTTCCATTCAACATACTTCTCACCATGTTCATGATGGTTCTGTTCTTTCGTTCTGCAACTCCATTTTGCTGTGGTGTATAGGGTGGCACCACCTCATGCACAATCCTTTCCTTTTCACATAATGCATCGAAATTTTTCGACACATACTCTCCACCACCATCTGTCCTCAGAATTTTTAACTTTCGACCACTCTGTCTTTCGACCATGGATTTGAATCTGGAAAATACCTCAATCACATCACTTTTCTTCTTGATGAGGTAAGTCCACAACTTTCGACTGAAATCATCTATAAACGTGACAAAATATCTGTTGACACCAATCGAATCCACCTGGATTGGACCACATACATCAGAGTATATGACTTCCAGAATTGCCTTCGACTTCCTTCCTGCATCCTCGCTGATGCTATTCTTGTGTTGTTTCGACTGAACACACTCCTCACAGACTTCACTTGGAATGTCAATTTCTGGTAATCCTGAAACCATATTTCTTCTCTTCAGCTCTCTGATGTCATTGAAGTTGAGATGGCCTAGTCGAAAATGCCATAACCACTCATCTCTGTTGGCTGTTGTTGCTAGACACTTGTGCTCCATCACCTTGAGTTCAATCTTGAAGGTCCTATTCTGAGACATTGGAGCCTTCAAGATCAACCTACCACCTGCGTCGAGAACTCTCATCATCTTGTCTTCGACAACTACCTTGTAGTTCTTTTCGACAAGCTGGCCTATACTGAGCAAATTACTCTTCATGCCTGGTATGTACAACACATTGGAAATTGTTGACCTTTTGCCATCTTTCCTCATAATCAGAACATCACCAACACCTTCAGCTGCTAGAGTGTTGTCATTTGCAAACTTCACCGTGTTCTTTGACGAGGGCTTCATGTTGACAAACCAATCTTTCCTCCCAGTCATGTGTGATGAGCATCCTGAGTCCAAGTACCACTGATCTTGGAATCTTACTTCATCTTTTGTTGTGACCATCAGCAACGTCTCTTCTTCTTCATGCTTCCCTATATTTGTATCAGTTTCTTAATTTCTCTTCTTTTCTGGACAATCACTAACATAGTGACCATACTTCTGACAATTGAAACATTGAATGTGACTTTTGTCTGGCTTTCGACCACCACCTCTTCCTCTACCTGTAACACCACCTCTTTGGTTCCCTTGGTTCCAGGGTTTCGTCTGAGTCGAATTGTAGCCTCATCTACCTTTGCTTCCATTCACGTTTCCTTTGCCTTTCCTTTCCTTTTCTGACTGCGCCTGCAAAGCCATATCACTTTTCGACTTTCATGCAGCTCTTTTAGCCATTCTTTGTTCATGAGACTCAAGCGTCCCTTGAAGCTCTTCCTTCGTCAATACTGACAAGTCTTTCAACTCTTCTATGGCTACTACCACGTGGTCGAATTTTGGAGCCAATGACCTCAAGATCTTTGCAACAACTGATCTTGATGTCAACACCTCTCCACATACCTTGATTTGATTCACCAACTTTGTAACTCTGGTGAAGAAATCTGTAATACTTTCGTTGTCTTCCATCTGAAACAACTCATAGGTTCTCTTGTGAGTTTGTAACCTCACCTCTTTCACCTTTTCTGCGCCTCCAAACGACTTTTCAAGAATCTCCCATGCTTCCTTCGCTGATTCTGCATCGCTAACTTTTTCAAAGTTATCTGGATCAACACATTGATGGATTATAAACAGCGTTTTATAATCTTTCTTCTTCAATTCTTTGTGTGCAGTCTTTTTTTGATCTGACGCATTCTCCCCAGGCGGTGTTACTCCTTCCTTCGCAAGATCCCAAAGATCTTGATAACAGAAAACCACCTTTATCTGCTTGCACCAATTCTCATAATTATCTTTCTTGAGAATTGGTAGGGTCGCCGGAAAGTGCCCATTTGAATGATTCATAGCCATCACGATTTACCTCCTTGAATCGCAACCGGAGCTCTAGATACCAGATGTTGGAAATTCACCACAACCTATGGTGATTCTGCTTCAATCTTGATCTCAAGATTGATAACCAACCCACAAATAATACGTAATGACAATGAAAGAAGAAGAACAAACAAGAACAACAAGAAAGAAAAGAGAGAGAAGAGAAATATTTGGAGAAAATTGTCACCCACGAACTGTGGGATTTTTCTTGTTATAGATCACTTGCTAAAACTGCAACTATGATTGTTACAAGTACTGTGATAGTCTTCACTACTTGATATGTTTCTCAATTCTACAAAGCATCTATTTATAGACTTAGATTTACAAAGGCCCAAAACTCTAAAGGCCCAAAATATCAAATCTAATCTAAATCATATCAAATATAATCAAAACCAAATCTGTGAAACAAACTGTTTTGACACACTGACTGTTTCGACTTCGACGTACTTAATGATGCTTCGACTTCGCATATTTAGACACTAGGAATTACAATTTAACAAGAACCACATATGTTAATATTCCTACTTTTTCTAGAGGTCCATTAGGTCATTGTTGGTTTGAACTCCTCTTTGACGACCATAATGGTTGATCCATGTTGCAAATACTCTTTTCGAATTGGTAGTGCATACTCCAAAAATAGTCTTTACTTATTGAATGGAATATTTTTGTGTTTTTGGCCATAATGTCCTATTGGGTGTGCAAAATTCATTTTAAATATTGAAATTTAGCATATGTATCGACAAATAGTTGTCAATAATGATTTTTTTTTTCAAATAATCATGCAAAAGGATGAGTTATGCCCCCTGTTATAGATTTCTCAACTATTTTAGAGAGTTGAGTATGATACATGGGGATGTTGAACTACTAAACTACAAAATGCATAAATAGTTTGATTTGATTGGTAATATGTCTTCAAATCATTATAGAGTTCAATATTTATAGATTTGTGATGGTAATTTATAGAGTTAATATGGTCAAACTAGGGATAAGAACTGTATCCACACCCACAAAAAATACTCACAATAAATAGCGTAAAAACTTACAAAATGGGTACGAACGTGGACACGAGTAATCACCCATTAAAATAAGCATGTATGAATGCAGGTACGAGTACTTTAGTATCCACTATGTCCCATAATAGCACAATGTATATTTATATATTTTAATTTATATCATCATATACAAAATGTATGTTTATCACTTAAAAAAAATATCACTATTAAACTATTACAAATTTTAATAAGGATTTGTTAATTTCAAAATTCAACAATAAAATCTTTGCTTTTTTTGTTAATTTTGTTATAAACATAAAATAGTATGATATTCTTCAATTAATAGATTTATTTTTACTAGAACTATAAGTGATAGGTACAGATAAGGGTACTAAGACCGGCCCAACATAATGTGAGACCTAAGACAAAATTTAAAATGAGGTTTTTTTTGTTCATCTATTATAATTATTAATATTTTTATTTATAGGAGACGTTTTAAGATATTTTTGAAGGTTGAATATTTACGTTTTTATAAAGGTTGAATATTTACGTTTTTATGAAGGTTGAATATTTTTAATTTTGATAATTTTTAATCCATATCTTAGATAAAAATTAAATAGAATTATATGAAATAAAATTATATTTAATTATTAATTTTAACATAAATATATTATTGATAATTATAAATTTTATTATAAAAATAATTTTTATTTTTAAGTTTGTAAAAATTAATTTTTCTTATGGTACTCTTATATAAAAGACTGTATAAAAAATTAACAAATAAAAGACTTTAATTTAACCAATATAATATGAGAGAGTTTACAATATGACTTGGCATATATGGAAAACTTCTTGTTTGATTTCTGAAGTTGTTTATTTGAAGGATAATTCAACCTTTATAAAAACGTAAATATTTAAATATTTACGTTTTTATAAAGGTTGAATTATCCTTCAAATAAACAACTTCAGAAATCAAACAAGAAGTTTTCCATATATGCCAAGTCATATTGTAAACTCTCTCATATTATATTGGTTAAATTAAAGTCTTTTATTTGTTAATTTTTTATACAGTCTTTTATATAAGAGTACCATAAGAAAAATTAATTTTTACAAACTTAAAAATAAAAATTATTTTTATAATAAAATTTATAATTATCAATAATATATTTATGTTAAAATTAATAATTAAATATAATTTTATTTCATATAATTCTATTTAATTTTTATCTAAGGTATGGATTAAAAATTATCAAAATTAAAAATATATTTAACTTTGAAATTAAATATTAAGTTGGTATTAAATTTATATAGATTACAATTTGTTTATTCAATAATGATTTATTACTCTCTAATTAATAAAAACAAAAGAACCAAAAGAGCAATTAGCTTTGACTAATAAGAAAAATCAGGAAAAAAACTAGATTTAATACTCCGATAGGATTTGAGCACAAGACTTTCATAATTTCCTATTACTTTCACTAATTTAGCTAAGATTAAAATTGAGGTCTAAATCTCCTTTATTTATTTATTCATTTCTAATTTTATAGTAATTGTAGAAGAGTAATTTCTTGATTGATCTCTTAATTTAGAGATCCAGAATAGTAGTCAATGAAAGGCAGTGATGAGTATGAATCTTCTTATACCATTCAAAATTACAGACATCCTTATCTAAATAAAAGAATACATACTTTCCGTTATTCAATCAAAATTCAACAGAACTTAAACATACGTAGAATTAAGAGATTAATTTGGACCAACCAACTTGCTTCATCTTTTATTTGTTTACTCCAAATTAATTGACATCTGTTAGCATTTGCATCATAATAAGATGCGGATCAACGGTACATTAATAAGATAATGGACTACTTTAGATTTAAGCCATCAAACAAATCCTCACACACAACATATGGGAACTAGTATAGCGGTATTATTAATGTCAAATAATGAAATGGGTTTTCTTGTGATATGATATGACACTAACTCATTAACTAATTGTCCTTCCGTTTCAAAATGTGATTTTAACAAATTATATTTGTTTCAAAATAAAACTATCTAGCGTTTAAGATTGATATTAGCAAGGCTTATGATTGGTGGATTGAGATTTTTCAGAAAGGTATGCTTTATAAATTGGACTTTGCGGAAAGGTGGATTCACTGGATTATTATGTGTGTGACTTCGATTCAGTACTCTGTTCTAGTTAATACGGATAGTGAAATCGATACAACTAGGAAGGGGATTGAGACAAGGGGACCCACTGTCTCCTTATCTTTTTTATCCTTATCTCAGAAGGGTTATCTGCTCTTATTAAAGGAGCGGTTTCTCGGGGGGATTTTCATGGATTCCAGATTTGCAGGGGGCACCTAGTGTGTCCCATCTGCTTTTCGTTGACGACTGTTTTTTGTTTTGCAGGGCTAATCTTTCCGAGGTGTCATATCTTATGGAGTTGCTTAAGACCTATGCAGATGCGTCAGACCAATAAATAAATTTGACCAAGTTTGAAGTGTTCTTTAGTTGGAATGTTAGTAGACCAACTCAGGATGATATTGCTAGAGTAATGGGAGTGTGTCATGTGTTACGTACGGGCTTGTGTCTGGGTTTACCGTCGATGATTGGTAGAAGTAAAAAGGTAACTTTTGCTCTTATTAAGGACCGCATTTGGAAAAGAATTAACTCCTAGAGTGGTAGAACTTTGTCTAAAGCAGCGAAAAAGGTGATGATAAAATCAGTTTTGCAATCTATACCATCTTATATTATGAGTGAGTTTATTATACAAGATGTGATGGTGAATGATATTGAGAAGATGTTGAACTCGTTCTGGTGGGGAGGTGGTAATAATAATAAAGGGATTAGATGGTTGGCCTAGGATAAGTTAACTTATACGAAGACGGAATGAGGTATAAGATTCAGAGACTTCAAGTTCTTTAATTTGGCAATGGTGGCTAAACAAGGTTGGTACATGTTGACAAAACCCCAATCTCTAGTTGCCAGAGTCTTCAAAGCAAGGTATTTTCCTAGATCCTCTTTTCTTGTTTTATCTCTTGGAAATAATCCCAGTTTGTGTGGAGGAGCCTTTGGAAAGCTATGGAAGTTTTATCGATTGGTTGCAGGTGGCGTATAGGTGATGAAAGTCATATTAAGGTGATGAACGAACCTTGGCTAAGAAGGAAAGGAGAAGGGTGTTTGGGTGGCCCTCAAAGACAAGGTGTGTACAATCTTTATGTTAAAAACCTATTGTTTCCTAATGCTAAACAATGGGATGTGCAAATAATAAATTATATGTTTGATCATACTGTAGCTGAAAAGATATCTAAGGTCTCGTTGGTGGAAGATGTGGTAGACGATGGTCTGATTTGGCAAGAGGAATAAAATGGAATGTATAGTGTCAAGTCAGGGTATAGATTGTGGAGAAACTTCCAGACGAATTATTTGAATAGAAGGGTGGAAGGGAATTGGGGAAATCTTTGGAACATTTTCGCGTCCCCTAGGGCCAAACACTCGTTATGGAGAATTTATAAGGGTTACCTACTGTCTTGATCTAGACTCCGTCATCATTATGTCCAATTTCCTTCTGTTTGTCAGCTTTGCGAGATTGAAGATGATGATGATTGGCATGTGTTTTTTAGATGTAGTACTATATTTCAATGTTAGCGAGCAACAGGTTTGTCTTCTATAATTGACCCCCGTGTTCATGTTTTTAATGACGTTAAATCCCTTATTCTTGATATTTGCAATAGAGAGGATATGAGGGATGTTGGTAGATTTGAAGTGATGATGGATGTGCTTTGGAAGAATAGAAATAATGTTGTTTGAAATAATGCTCGAGATGAGGTATCAAGAATTGGTTTGCAGGCATTTTTCAATTGATAAGATTGGTTTTTAGCTCAAAAAGAGCGTGATTTAAATATTGCCCCTCGCCACCCATCATTTTGGAGCCCTCTTAACGAAGGAAGATTAAAGTGTAATGTAGACGTTGGTTTCAATGTTGAAAGAGACACAACAAATAGAGGTTGGTGTGTGAGAGATAGTTTGGGTAGATTTATAATCGCAGGTGTGGCCTAGGATGTTAGCCTTTTTCCATCGTTGAAGCAGAAGCCGTGACCGTGAGAGAAGTTTTGCAAGGTGTTATTTCCTTACAATTGAATAATGTAACCTTTGAAACTGATTCCCAACTAGTAGTTCAAGCTATTCATTTTAAGCAGTTATGTAAGTCTGAATTTAGTCTTATTATCTTATCCATTAAGAGTTTATTGTATCTTTTCCCGAACTTTGAGGTTAAGTTCATTAAGCGCCAAGCCAATTCGGTTGGCCATACGTTAGATAAGACGGTGAATTCTTAGACTAGGCGTAGTTTTATTAAGGTGATACCTCCATGTATTGAACCTTTTTTAAGTAATGAAAGTTACTAAGTTTGTTTCTGTAAAAAAAAAAATCATTCTCACTTTTCAATGTAGAAATAATTGTTATTTTTCCAATTGTATATTTTAATTATTATTATGTCCACTACTTCTAACATATTAACAAGGTTAATTTAGTAAAAATGTGATATATTATAATGATATGATTGAATTTCTTAATATGTGTGTAAAAATTTGAAATGGAGGGAGTAACATTTTATTAAGGCTTAAATAGTCGTTTGATCCTTGTGAGTTGGCGTGTTTTTTATTTTCGTTCACTGTATCTTTTTTTTATGAAATAATCCCTTAATGTTAAAATCTTTTTTGTTTTAGTCCCTAAAGTTAAAATCCGCAGGAAACCTGTAGATTTTCCTGCGGATTTTAACTTTGGGTACTAAAACCAAATGAAATTCAACATTTAAGGACTTTATCCAAAAAAAAAAAGATACAGGGATGAAAAATAAAAACACGTCAACTTACAGAGATCAAAAGATTATTTAAGCCTTTTATTAAACTATTAGTACCAACTTTAAAATGAAATGCTTCTTTCTAGTTGAAGTGTAGTCCATACTAATAGTATGATAACAAGAAAATTTATCCACCTTAACCTTCACCCTTGCAATAAAATTATGTTTTGCGGTGCGGTGGTAATGGTAGGGTGTGGTGAGAATGTAGTAGCTTGGTAGAATAATTTAGAAAATAATTAAAACAATTAGCGTTTTAATTTTTATTAGAAATAAATTGAGAAAATTAGTAAAATTAAGTAATTGAGTCAACTGTATGATTTGATAGGAGTATTAGGTAAGAGGAGAAAAGCTTGAAATTAATTGGGCAATGTTAATAATTAGGAAAAAATAATTAGAATACTATATATTCTAAAACTTGAGAAAAATTAGGTTTTTAAAGAACCTTTTGTCAGTACGTGAAAATAAAGAGGCATAGAGAAACAAGAGCACTTGGAAGGAGAGCTAGGTTTTGAAGGGAGAACCCATAGAAGCTGCTTGATTTGCTATTGTTGCTGGAAATCTAAGGTAAGGGGGAGAAAAGGGCTCTCAATATGTTTATATTGTCTGATGGGGTAGAGAATAGAGGTCCTTGCTCTCATTAGGGTTCCATGATTTGCTTTGATGAATTTTTATTGTGTAGAAATCTAGAATTTGATGCTTAATTGTGTTTATACATGTGATTCTATGGCTGAAATTATCTTTGAATTATCAAGACTATGCATGTAGAAAATTTTGCTATTGATGAATGTTTAAGTGCTTGAATTGTGTACATGATTGTTGATGAAATTGTTGCTGAAATTGTTAATGAATTACTATGAATCATGGTGAAATAGGAGTTGTAATATGTGATGGTTTTGATAACATGATTTCATTGTTTAATTCGTGTTGGAGTTGATTAATTTTGGGAAAAAAATGGTTGGGGTCATGTATGAAGGTTTAGGGATGAAGGGGATGAAGAACGAATATTCAAAACTGGGTTTTCCTGGAAAAAGTTGCAGTGACAATCAATTGTTACCCTATGACAATCAATTGCACTAATTAAAATTTTGAAAGAAAAAAAGTGTGACAATAGATTGCAGGAAAAAAAGAATCGATTGTGCTGTCTTGAAACATGTTTTTTTTAAGTCAGTAGCTAACCATGATTAATGATAATCAATTGTCACCATATGACAATCGATTGTCACAGGCCAAATTGTGAAAAATTCTGTTTTGCTTTTTGTTGCATTGTCCGACGATTTTGGTCGTAACTTTCATTCCGTTAGTCCAAATGAGGTGTCGTCTAAAGTGTTGAAAAGCTAACGTGCAGAGCTACCTCATGGTAGTGCTTGGTGAAATATTTGAGTTGAAGTAATGTGTCTACTGTAGGGATGTATGTGATGACATGTATGATTGGTTAGTGAATAGTTGTGTTTGCTTAATGATGAGTTAATGTTATTATGAATGAACATGATTAAATGCTTGTGAATATGAAATTGATGAGGTGATGGTGTTTGGTGTTGTTTGTTTATTGTCGTAACATTGATTAATTTTTGCATATTGTGAATGATGTTGTGCATAAATGGTGAAATATGCATGGTGATAATTTTGGAGATTCTTATGGCGATAATGCATGTTGTTGAGAGTCATGCATCATGGTGTACGAACTTCAGTCCAATTTTGGTATGCTTTGGTCCTATAATAGGGATTCAGGAGCGAGTAGCTGGTTCTAAATGGGAATCAATGAAGCCTTACTTATGTTAATGACAACGATTTGGTGTGCTCTGGTCTTATGGTGGGGATTCAAGAGCGAGACGGACCTGTGTTATCCATAAATGGTACCACATGCATAATGAGTTAGTTGTGGAGTACATTGCATACATGTTTGCACATGTAGTTGATTGTTCATAATGTTGTTGATTGGTTGAGAATATGTGCATGTTGTTCTGAATGAGTGTGAGACTATGTTGTCGTTGATTATGTAATGAATGTGTGCTTGTTGTTTATTATCTACCATAACATTCTTTAAACTATTTATATTGATTGTTGTTTCTCACCCCCCCCCCCCCCTCTTTGCTTTGTGTTTTCCACCATAGACATCTTGCAGATACTCAAGAGTGATACTTGTTACTATGTGTAGGAAGGTGGCTAAGTAAAAGAAACCCACACAAGGGCATTGAACGCCATAATTATCAGGAAAAAAATCGTTAATCAACTACTTCAATCTTCAAATTCACCAAAAGAAACCGACTCATAGACATATTCACTTCTATCGACTTTAGCCTCAATCTCACTATCACACTTCTCCACGTTATTCTTGACATCATTTCCTTCATTCAGACCTGCAACCTAGGATGTAGATGCTTAAGCTCTTTTGGGACTCATAATTTTCATTAAGTCATCCTGTTGAACCCTAATTTTTACCCCTAATATTTTGCACATTTCATTTACATTTCATACTACAAACAAGATCAATCTCTGTTTATCTCGAGTATCTATATATTTCTCACTTGCTTTATATTTGTTTATGTTTATCTAACCTCTAACCAATATACCAAAAATATGCTGCAGTTTGCTTGTTTCTCTCTCTGTGTGTTTAGGTTTTGCAGGGTTGTCAAAGACAATGAAGTGACCTCAAGTCACATGTGGTTGTTCGTTCATGATTTAGTTTAGATGGAAGTTTGAGCTAATTTTGGTCAAACTATCAAGAGTTTGCTTCAAGTGAGAGTTATTTGCGCCAGTGGTTTATTTCTCAAGCAGGGACTGTTCAAAGTCAAGATGTCTTGTGTTGAGATTCTTCAGTTTATCAAGTAGTGGCTCATGTGAGGGTTGGGTTCAAAAAATCAGATTCATCATGATCAGAGTTCAATGTTCAACTGTGTTCATCTGTGGATTTATTTTCCCAGATAATTGATTCAGATAAGTTCAAACAGATTCAAATGGTTGTTGTTCAATTGTGGTTTGTTCAGTGGTTGTGTGCAATTTATCAGAGGCTTGTGGAAAAAGTTTAAGATTGGTTTTGGGCTAAAAAAAATAAAGATTTGCTATCCATGATTCATTTTCATATCCATTTTGGTTATCCACATTCTAAATTCAATATCCACTTTAAATCCATTTTCTTTCCTAAACTATTCATATCCATTTTCTTACCCATTTTCTTCAAAGAAATCCATTTCAATATCCATTAATATTCAACATTTTTTCCAATTTCCATTTTTGTATCCATTTCCATTTTTTTCACATATCCATATTTTATAGATATCCATTTTTCTTTTCCATATCAAACCCATTCATTACCCATTTTATCCATTCTTTTCATATCCATTATAAACCAATTATCCATTTTAAATCCACATATCTAAACCAACTTCATTTTAACCCATTATCCAATATCCAATTTTAAATAACAAATTATCCAAATATTTTTATTATCCATTCACATACCCAATAACTTTTTTTTTCATATTACTTTCTAATTCCATTTTAAAATTCCACAAAACCAAAAGAGTCCATTTACAATTGAAGCCCATCCAAATTTCAGTCCAAATGCATTCACAAGAAAAAAATGCAGCAAAAATAATGAAGTTCATGGCCAAGAAAGAGTCCAATACACGGCCCATTTGATTGAAAAAGCTGCAGATGATTTCTTCAAAGCCATCACATCACAAGCTTATGCAAGAATTTCCAAGCCTTGAAGCATTACAAACACGGTCAAGCTATAAATTAAGCCTTCATGCCAAAACAAAAGCCGACTGCTACCAAACTACAAGCTTCATGAGCCTTCACAAACTTCATGCTAAGCCACTGATTCCATGAAGCCTCATGAGTCTTGTAATACCCTGTATTTTAATTACTCTGGATAATATTAGTTATGATTTACTGAGTTCCAGTGTACTCTGAGAAATTATCTGCAAAGATAATTAGAGTAACGGTTGAGCTCAGAGCAAATCTAATTAATATTATCTGACTCTGAGATATTTTAATATTTGGAACTTTAGAGACTTTTTGGTCAATTAGTAGTATTACAATTGATGATGTCTTACTATATCATTTCTTTTCCACTCTTTTTCCACACTTAGAGTAAAAGGAAGAAAAGGATAGAAAGAAGTTAGAGAGAAAGAAGGAGAAAGGAAGGAAAAAGAGAAGTGAAAACCTAGAAGTGAGAAGATCAAGAATCATCATTAATTCTTCACCAAATCAAATCTTCATCTTCATCATCATTTTCTAATCAAGGTGAGTTCTAGATAGATGCCTTAGTTGTAGAAATTCATGAGTTTTAGAGTTAGGTTGAGATTGTGAGAAAATGAATAATTGTGCTAAAATCATGAATCTAACGGATGAAATGCAATATAAATAATTGTTGTTATGATTATACTGTGTTTTGATTATTTTGTTAAGGGTTTGAGGTGTTTTGAATGGTAAAATTATAGATTTTTGATGAACAACAGCGCTGTTGGGAAGTTGGGTATTCTAGGGTTCGCCTAGCGAACCTGGGGCAAGTCACAACGAACAAACTTTTGAGGGTTCGCCTAGCGAACCCGACAACGAAGGTTAGCGAAGGTTCGCCAACGACGTTCACCTAGCGAACTTTGTGCCTTTTCAGTGCTGGTTGGTTCTGCCTTGCTTCGCCAGGGAGTTCGCGAAGCGAACTTTAGGTCTGTTTTGTTCGGTTTGTTCATTCGCCTGGAGCTTCACCTAGCGAAGGCGGAAGCGAACGCTCGCTGGGAGGTTCGCCTAGCGAACATGACAGATCCTCCCACTTATGTCTTTCATAACTTTTGACTCGTTTATCCAATTTAAGAGTTCTTTATATCGATGTGAAGCTACGAAAATACTCTAGATAATGGAAGTGGAAAATACTGGTTTTGATGCCGATTAAATAAATCGGGGGGAACCGTGAATTAGTGTAACTTGGGGTACGTTGAATTATGTGTTTCCATTATGTGATTGATGACTATTTGACTATGCTCTTATTGTTGAACATGTTTTAGTATGTATGCATGCTAAGTTAGAAATAAGTAGAGTGAGGATTATTACCGTAAACAATGTCGGAAAGTGTGGAATGACATAATGACAACGATCGTGTGTGCGGTGCCGAGGCGTGTGTCAGATACTAATGTCATGGAATGAATAAACACTAGTATGGAATATGTGTGTTAACCTTTGTGGTTGTGCTAAGGCGTCATGGCCTTGTGATCGTCGAATACAATCACGTTTGTGAGTGTGATCATGTAATCGTAACCGGTTATCTTGTGAGTACGTTTCATGGGTCTCGAGCTCCTCTGAAACATATGCACAACTACTTGGCAAGTTTGATTCCCGCGTGCAGTACGAATGGCGCTCTGGGAGCGTATGCTTGTGACGGTTAATGGCCCGTGTGAAGTGACGGTTCATAACGGTTAATGGCCCGTAGAACCCGAATCCATTCGTATGTCAAGTAGGTTACCAGGATCCATGACTCGAGTCAACTTCTAGACGTAGAAGCGGACGGGAAAAGGGGATGCCTTGGTGTGTTTATCGATTAGTGATATATAGTGTGAGTTGATGAACTCATGACATGTTTCTATATATAGTGTGTGTGTACTCAAAGTCATCCCCCTTCCCTTTTGACTTGAGTTAGGTTTGTTAGAACCTTGTAGAGCCGAGAGGACTATAAGATAGTGAACTCACTGAGATTTGATGTATCTCACCCCACGTTGTTGTTTACATCACAGGTACTACAGGTTCGACGAAGGGTAAGGACAAAGTGATTTGACTTTTCCTTAAGGATCGTAGATTTTGAGATGGCATGGCTTCCGCTATGGCGTTTTATTTTGAGATCATTGTATTGATCTAGTTCTTAGTGTATTTTGGGACATCTTGTATATGTTATGCCATAGACTTTAGAACTTTGTATTTAGGGCATTTAATGTATATAATGTGTTAACTAGGAACTTTTGGTATTTCAGTACTAAATACTTGGATTCATGTATAATATATATGCTTTGATGTATGTTGTTATATATGGGTGTTACAGTTGGTATCAGAGCAGGTCGTATCCTCGACTTAGCCATGAAATAGTATAAGTATTTCTTTCCGTTTCATATGCGTTGTGTTGCCATTGGTCTTACGTGTTATATTTATGGTATTGAGCCTGATCAACTTAATCCTATCTGTATGACATTTAGGAACATGGCCGACGGGCGCAGAAACAACTGTGGTAGACTGAGAACTACTCCAGTAGGGACAAATCCGCCCGGGGACGAAGGGAATGCCCCTTTGTATCAATTCATGCAGCAGATGCAACAACAACAGAATCAGTTTGTGCAATAAATGGTACAGCAAATGGCTGGTGGCGTGCATCCTCCAGTGGTTGTTCCCGAAGCTGCAGGGGGAACCTTTAGGGATTTCATTCGTATGAATCCTCCGGAGTTTCAGGGAGGGTTAAATCCAGTAAAGGCTCATGAATGGTTATCCGGTATGGAGCGGATTTTCTTGATAGTTCAGTGCAGTGAGGAAAATAAGGTTGTTTTCGCTTCTCACTTGTTGAAGGGTCCTGCCATGAGGTGGTGGGAGAGTGCTTCGGCCTTAATGACAATTCAAGAGGTACCGAAGGTATGTGAGCAGTTTAAGATAAATTTTATGGAGAAGTATTTCCCAAGTTCCTTAAGGTCTCAGAAGGAATTTGAGTTTCAACAGTTGAGACAAGGCAACTTGACTGTGGCTTCTTATACAGAAAAGTTCGAGGTTATGGCTACTTATTCTAGGCAAGCTATGTATACTCCTGATGAGAGGTGGAAGATTGATCAGTTTCTTTTTGGTTCGAGGGCCAAAATTTCGCATAGCGTGTCGCAGAGGAAATTCACTAACTATGTTGAATTGTTACGATAGTGTTATGTGGCGGAGCATAGCTTAAAGAAAGTGCAAGCAGAAGGAGAGTTGAGTAGGGTGAATCAAAGTGATCGTGGGAGATCGAATCAACAATTTAGACCAAGGCAATAATCTTTCAAAGGGAAGCAAGTTCAGAGTTCTAGGACTAATGCACCTCCTGTATGTCGTCTTTGTGGTAGGAATCATCAGGGAAGGTGTGGTATCGAAGGTGTGAGGTGTTATCAGTGTCAGAAAGTGGGCCACTTAGCGAGGGATTGTCCTCAGAGGAGGAATCAGACGCAAGAGAAGAATATCGAGCGAGTGTATACCTTGGATGCGAGGAAAGCAAAGGGTGATAACTCTTTGATTGCTGGTACGTGTTTTGTGAATGGAAATCCTCGCTTTGTTTTATTTGATTATGGAGCTACACACTCTTTTGTATCAATGCAATGTGTAAAGCGGCTTGGGTTGCAAGCGGTTCCGTTGTCTCCACCCATGGTGGTTACTACTGCCATGGATGAGATGGTTGAAACACCTTTAATGTGTGAAAATTGTGTTTTATCGGTGGATGGAAGAGTTTTCTAGATTGATTTGATTTGTTTACCACTTAAGAAAGTGGATGTTGTTATGGGAATGGATTGGCTTTCAGCTAATTCGGTATTTATCGGGTGTGAAGAAAAACTAATCATTATTCCATCTATTGAAGCTACTCCGAAGGATGTTTTGACAACTATTTTAGAAGGTACGGTTGGAATGATAAATTTCTTGTTTGAGGAGGAAAAATCCATTCTTTTGATTCTTACTAAGGAGAAGAGTAGTAACCTTCAAGTTTTGAGTATTCCGGTAGTTTGTGAGTTTCCTGAAGTTTTCCCCGAGGATATCACTTCACTTCCTCCGGAGCGGGAAATGGAATTCTCTATTGACCTGATACCGGGAACAATTCCAATATCCGTTTCTCCATATCGGATGGCACCACTTGAATTAAGAGAATTAAAGGATCAATTGGAAGAGTTGTTGGCTAAGCATTTTGTTCGACCCAGTGTTTCGCCCTGGGGAGCTCCAGTGTTGTTGGTAAAGAAAAAGGATGGTGGAATGTGGTTGTGTATCGATTATCGTCAGTTGAATAAGGTCACCATCTAGAATAAATACCCATTACCAAGGATAAATAATCTGTTAGATCAATTGAAAGGAGCCTGTGTGTTCTCAAAGATTGATTTACGGTCGGGTTATTATCAGATTCGTGTGAAGAGTTCAGATGTACCAAAGACTGCGTTTAGAACCCGTTATGGTGATTATGAATTTTTGGTGATGCCTTTCAGTGTGACGAATGCTCTGGCAGTTTTCATGGATTATATGAATCGGATATTTCAACCTTACTTGGACCAATTTGTGGTGATTTTCATTGATGACATTCTTATCTATTCTCGTGATCCTCAGGAGCACGGAGAACACCTAAGAATCGTTTTATCCATCTTACAAGAGAGACAACTTTTTGCCAAGCTAAGCAAGTGTGAATTTTGGATGTCAGAGGTAAATTTTCTTGGTCACGTCATATCTCAAGGAGGTGTGGCGGTTGATCCATCAAAAGTTGAGGCGGTGATTTGTTGGAAAAGACCGAAGAACGTTGCAGAAGTTAGGAGTTTCTTGGGGTTAGCAGGTTATTATAGAAGGTTTATTAAAGGTTTTTCCCAACTGGCTTTATCGATGACGAGACTTACTCGGAAGGATTATTCGTATGAATGGGATTCGGCTTGTGAGCAAAGTTTTATGAGCTTGAAAGAGAGATTTACGACCGCTCCTGTTTTAGTTATTCCTGATCCTAGCAAGTCGTATGAGGTATATTGTGATGCATCGAAGATGGGATTAGGAGGTGTGTTAATACAAGATGGACATGTAGTTGCTTATGCTTCTCGACAGTTGAAAGTACATGAAGAGAATTATCCAACGCATGATTTAGAATTGGCGGCAGCTGTATTTACTTTGAAAGTGTGGCGTCACTACTTGTATGGTGTACGTTTTGAGATGTTTAGCGACCACAAGAGCTTAAAGTACCTCTTTGATCAGAAAGAGTTGAACATGCGTCAAAGGAGGTGGATGGAGTATTTGAAAGATTATGATTTGGAGTTAAAATACCATCTGGGCAAAGCAAATAAAATGGCGGATGCATTGAGCAGGAAGGTGTTGCATAATGCCGAGTTGATGATGCTAGAGTATACTTTATTGGAAAAATTTTGAGATCTAAATCTCCAATTTGTTTGGACTCCTAATGGTGTGATTATGGGAAATTTGAATATCAATTCTACTCTTAGGGAAGAACTCCAACAAGGACAAGGGTTAGATGAGAAGTTACAAGAAGTGTTAGTACAACCGGGTTTTGTGCGAGCTACTGACGGAATTATTTTGTTTAACCAAAGGATTTGTGTTCCAGATAACGCGGAGTTAAAAAGGAGGATTTTGGAAGAAGCGCATAAGGGTGCTTTTACTATACATTCGAGGTCTTCAAAGATGTATCAAGATCTAAAGAGGGACTATTGGTGGTCCGAGATGAAAAAGGATATTGCGGTGTATGTGTCGGAATGTGCGGTGTGCCAACAAGTGAAGATCGAACACCAAAGACCGGGTGGCTTGTTGCAACCTTTAGGAATTCCGGTATGGAAATGGAATAGTATTTCTATGGACTTTGCCGTTGGACTACCCCGTACTCATGGTGGTTATGATTCGATTTGGGTAATTGTGGATCGGTTAACGAAATCTGCGCATTTCTTATCTATGAAGACTACCAACAAGGCGAGTCATCTCGCAAGGTTGTTCATTTCGGAGATAGTGAGATTGCATGGTATTCCCACTAGTATCGTTTCGGATAGAGATCCAAAGTTTACTTCCAGATTTTGGAGAGCTTTTCAACAAGCTATAGGAACGAAGTTGTGTTTGAGTACGTCTAATCATCCACAAACGGTGGTCAGACGGAACGGATAATACAAACCATGGAAGATATGTTGAGAGCTTGTGTACTTGAAAATGGAGGAAACTGGATAGAACTTTTGCCGTTGATTGAGTTCTCTTATAATAACAGTTATCATGCAAGTATTGGTATGGCACCTTATGAGGCATTGTATGGAAGGAAGTGTAGGACACCTTTGTGTTGGGCAGAAGTTGGTGAAGATAGAATGTTGGGACCCGAGATTATTCACGAAACTACGGAGAAGATTAAGATGATCTGTGATAAGGTCAAACAAGCACAAGATCGTCAGAAGAGTTATGTGGATAACCGTAGAAGACCTTTAGAATTTGAAGAAGGCAATCACGTGTTTTTGAAAGTTACTCCGAGATTGCGGTTGAATGGACCATTTCGGTCGCGGAAATTAAGTCCAAGATACGTGGGACCGTATCAGATTTTGGAAAGAATTGGTGAAGTAGCTTACAGATTGGCCTTACCGCCTTCTCTGTCGGAGATGCACGACGTTTTTCATGTGTCTCAGCTTCGAAAATTTGTCCCAGATCCTCGTCAGCCAATTTTACCAGATACAATTGAGATAGAAGCAGATTTAACGTTTGAGCCTCAACCGAGTCGTATCACAGGAAGAGAAACTAAGGTGTTAAGGAATAAAGAGATTCCTCTTGTTAAGGTCCAGTGGGATGAGACGCATCCGGGCGATGCAACTTGGGAATTGGAATCGGAGATGCAGGAGGTCTATCCTCATCTTTTCAGGTAATTATTTTAAATTCGTGGGCGAATTTCTATTTAAGGGGGGAGGATGTAATACCCTGTATTTTAATTACTCTGGATAATATTAGTTGTGATCTACTGAGTTCCAGTGTACTCTGAGAAATTACCTGCAAAGATAATTAGAGTAATGGTTGAGCTCAGAGCAAATCTAATTAATATTATCTGACTCTGAGATATTTTAATATTTGGAACTTTAGAGACTTTTTGGGCAATTAGTAGTATTACAATTGATGATGTCTTACTATATCATTTCTTTTCCACTCTTTTTCCACACTTAGAGCAAAAGGAAGAAAAGGATAGAAAGAAGTTGGAGAGAAAGAAGGAGAAAGGAAGGAAAAAGAGAAGTGAAAACCTAGAAGTGAGAAGATCAAGAATCATCATCCATTCTTCACCAAATCAAATCTTCATCATCATCATCATCATCTTCTAATCAAGGTGGGTTCTAGATAGATGCCTTAGTTGTAGAAATTCATGAGTTTTAGAGTTAGGTTGAGATTGTGAGAAAATGAATAATTGTGCTAAAATTATGAATCTAACGGATGAAATGCAATATAAATGATTGCTGTTATGATTATACTGTGTTTTGATTGTTTTGTTAAGGGTTGGAGGTGTTTTGAATGGTAAAATTATAGATTTTTGATGAACAACAGCTCTGTTGGGAAGTTGGGTTTTCCAGGGTTCGCCTAGCGAACCTGGGGCGAGTCACATCGAACAAACTTTCGAGGGTTCACCTAGCGAACCCGGCAGCGAAGGTTCGCCAATGACGTTCGCCTAGCGAACTTTGTGCCTTTTCAGTGCTGGTTGGTTCTGCCTTGCTTTGCCAGGGAGTTCGCGAAGCGAAGGGCAAGGCGAATGTTCGCCAGGGAGTTTGCGAAGCGAACTTTAGGTCTATTTTGTTCTGTTTGTTCATTCGCCTGGAGCTTCGCCTAGGGAAGGCGGAAGCGAACGCTCGCTGGGAGGTTCGCCTAGCGAACATGACAGATCCTCCCACTTGTTTCTTTCATAACTTTTGACTCGTTTATCCAATTTAAGAGTTCTTTATATCGATGTGAAGCTACGAAAATACTCTAGATAATGGAAGTGGAAAATACTGGTTTTTATGCCGATTAAATAAATCGGGGGGAACCGTGAATTAGTGTAATTTGGGGTACATTGAATTATGTGTTTCCATTATGTGATTGATGACTATTTGACTATGCTCTTATTGTTGAACATGTTTGAGTATGTATGCATGCTAAGTACGAAATAAGTAGAGTGAGGATTATTACCGTAAACAATGTCGGAAAGTGTGGAATGGCATAATGACAACGATCTTGCATGCGGTGCCGAGGCGTGTGTCAGATACTAATGTCATGGAATGAATAAACACTAGTATGGAACATGTGTGTTAACCTTTGTGGTTGTGCTAAGGCGTTATGGCCTTGTGATCGTCGAATACGATCACGTTTGTGAGTGTGATCACGTAATCGTAATCGGTTATCTTGTGAGTGCGTTTCATGGGTCTCGAGTTCCTCTGAAACATGTGCATAACTACTTGGCAGGTTTGATTCCCGCGTATAGTACGAATGGCTCTCTGGGAGCGTATGCTTGTGACGGTTAATGGCCCGTGTGAAGTGACGGTTCATAACGGTTAATGGCCCATAGAACCCGAATCCATTCGTATGTCAAGTAGGTTACCAGGATCCATGACTCGGGTCGACTTCTAGATGTAGAAGCGGACGGGAAAAGGGGATGCCTTGGTGTGGTTACCGATTAGTGATATATAGTGTGAGTTGATGAACTCATGACATGTTTCCATATAGCGTGTGTGTGTACTCAAAGTCATCCCCCTTCCCTTTTAACTTGAGTTATGTTTGTTAGAACCTTGTAGAGCCGAGAGGACTATAAGATAGCGAACTCACTGAGATTTGATGTATCTCACCCCACGTTGTTGTTTACATCACATGTACTACAGGTTCGGCGAAGGGTAAGGACAAAGTGGTTTTTACTTTTCCTTACGGATCGTAGCTTTTGAGATGGCATGTCTTCCGCTATGGCGTTTATTTTGAGATCATTGTATTGATCTAGTTCTTAGTGTATTTTGGGACATCTTATATATGTTATGCCGTAGACTTTAGAACTTTTTATTTAGGGCATTTAATGTATATAATGTGTTAACTAGGAACTTTTGGTATTTCAGTACCAAATACTTGGATTCATGTATAATATATATGCTTTGATGTATGTTGTTATATATGGGTGTTACAAGTCCACCCTAACGTTACCTTTCCCAAGCCATGATGCAAACAATTGAAATGATAAAGCCACAAGCCACATAAAAAAATAAGTCAGCCCAAGTAACTACAAAACCAAAGCAAGCCGAGTTACTCCAAGCTTTCCAACCAACCTTCAAAGCTTCATGAATCCACTCAAAAATTCCAGCCAAGAATTCCAAGCCATCTCAAGCAAAAACTCTTCCAAGCCCAGCCCAACCGTGTTCAAAACGACAATACGATATCATCAACAAGTCACGCACAAGGCATCCATATGAAACGCAAATGAAGATTCAAAAATGGCAACCAAATTCCTCTTCATTCTCCTATAAATTAGAGCCCTCTCATTTCAATTTCTCAAGCTTGAACAGCCCCTCATCACTCTGCCAAAATCAAACCAAGCTTCAAATTCCAAATCATTTTCGTCACTCTTCATCCTCCAATTCAATTCCTTCAATAAACTTCATCCTTCAATCCAAAACAAAAACTCTTTCTCAATTCAACCTTCACTTTCATTTTTCTTCAAACCATTAAACCACATTTCAATTCATCTTACAAACTTCAAATAACTAAAACCTTCAACATCAATTTCACAACCTTCAATAAGAACAACAAGTTCAGAAATAATGCGTTGAAGAAGGAGAAGAAGGTTCGCGGGAAAAACAAATTGAAGTTCATACCTGGAAAACTTCAATTCAGAGTAATTCCTCCAGATTACATAAATGCTTCTTCTTTTCCTTTGCCTCTTGTAATTTGAATTTGGTTTCGGACTCGATTTTGGTTTCATACCATCAAGAGAATGTTATACATTTCACTGTCAGATTCATTTTGTGAGAGTTGAAATACGAGTCCGAATAACTCGATTCATGGCCTTGCCTTGAGGAGAATGAAGGCGCGGAGGAATTTTGCTTTACCAGCAAAATAAATTGAACTGAGAGAGAATAACGGTGCCGACTGCGAAACTTTTTGGAGAAGAAGAGGAATGCTGTTTTATTTTCTTTTCAGATGTTGAGTTTTTTTTATTAACCTTATGATAATGGTATTGGGCTTTGAAGGTGATCTGTGTAGATTTACTACTGCACCTCCAACCTTTTTTGCTTTCACCTTCCTTTCTTTTTTCTATTTTTAATTTCTATTATTTTCTTTAATTTCTCTTCAAATCTTTTTATATAATTTCTTTTTAATAATTTTCATTTTAGATTTGGATTTACTATTGTTTTTTTGAATTTTGTTTTGAAAACATTTCTTGAAAAATCATAAAAAAATTTATCATGTGATTTCATTTTAATCTTGATTTTATTTTGAATTCTACTTTGGATTCTCATTGTTGGTTGTTGATGGATCATAAATGTTAGATCCATCTTTCTCTTCATCTATTTCCCTATTTTTATTTTGATCGATGAAAGTCTTATGGATCTTAGAATTTCTTTGTTGAATTCTTGATCAAGACTAGATCGCTACCACTTTTCTTTTCATGCGGTATTGCTTTCGGATGACGATCTACATATCGTTCATCTAGCATGCAGTAGCACAAAGATCTATTGACCGACCTCATTGTAGGGTAATTACTCCGTAAATAACTCGGCAATTGCTTAACATAGCGCAACATATGTCCTGTATCGGAAAACAATCAAGGATGGTTGATTATTTGTCTTTTGGTTCAAAACTTATGAAACTTATTGTTAGGAGGCTTTGGTCTTATCAATCCTCTAACGAGTTTTCATTAACCTTGACCTTAGTGCAACATTTAATCATTATTGATCACTTACTCTAACTACTAATCACTAACTTACTAACAATACTATTGTACTAACTTTGTTTACAATTCCTTCTCGCTCCCTATCTCTCTTTTACTTTTATGCTCCATTATTATCATTTGATATCATGTTTATGCTTCCGCAATTTTTCCTTTGTCCGTTGGACACATGTTTATGCTTCCGCAATTTTTCCTTTGTCCGTTGGACACATGTTTATGCTTCCTCAATTTTTCCTTTGTCCGTTGGACACATGTTTATGCTTATGCCTTTTTTCTCTTTGTCCACTTGGACCAAAAACATTAATAAAGGCCAAAACCTCTAAAAAACTTGTGTTTCTAATCTTGGACTATGGTTACTATCCTTTGCAATGGACATGGAGTTTTGCACATAGACCTTGGACATCCAATGCTATTCTTGAAACCTTGGACTTAGACTTAGGACCTTTCTCCCTTTGCTTTAGAATTATGGTTCGAAGACTTTGAAGACTTGTGCTTTTGCTTGGTTTATGGTGAAGATAGCTACATTTATGGTTAGATCTTTCTTATCCCTAGCCTTTACTTTATGCTTTAGGATAGTCACTTCTTCTCCACCCATTCTTTAATTTTCAAAACTTTCTCCATTTTTCAAAACCTTCTTGTTTTCAAACTTTCACCTCTTTCATAATCAAACCTTGACTTTGTCAAGTGATTTTACTCTTTTCTTTTTATTTCTTAACAAATGCTAAACTACATAAGCATATTGACACCTTTTTCAAAAGACTTTAAAAAACACCAAACTCACTTACTCTCTTTTGTGCCCTTGTGCACTTTTCTCTTTTAAAACTTTTTCATAAGTTTAGACATGATTCATTTCTTTAAGCGGAATTATTCATTTGGAAATGACGACTTGTCTTTACATTTTAAATCAACCATAACAAACAAATTTCATTCCTTGTACCACGAACTACGAGGTTTTGATCCTACATTGCACTCTGTGGGTACGTAGGCATGAGGCGACAAGTCTCTCCAAACACAAAAATCTTAAAAACAATTTCTCTTCTCATCTCCTAAATCTCTTTTCAAACAAACCTTTTTCAGACCAAAAGCGTAGATATTTCAAAGGGTTCCTATAGAGTACTATAGACGTTTTGGGTGCTAACACATTCCCTTAACGTAACCAACCCCTTTACCCAGTCTATGTTCACTTGTTCTTGTTGTAGAGCTTGTGTAGGTTTTGTTTGCTCTTTTTCCTTTCCTTTTGGATAAAATAAAAGTGCGGTGGCGACTTGCTTCGCGAGTTAAGTTAATCAATAGCTTACACTCACGATTTTGCCGCTACAGAAAAGTGGCGACTTTGCTGGGGAACTCTGGTTCCTAGTGGGTTTAGCCTACTTTGATTTATTTATCGCTTTTTGTCTGATTTGTTTGTTATTGGTTGTTCTGTCAGGATGCTTGGTGATCTGTGTGGTGAGATAAGCCCAATACCCAGGCTTGAGTATACACCTAAGACTAGGGTGGAAAGTAGTGTGACTTGTGTGGCATTTGGCCAGACGTAGTATACACGAAAACTCCACATCCGGATGAGGTTTTCTTTGGTAATGTTTTATCCTGCGCATTGGTGCAGATGATGGGATGTAACCTGGAAAACTGTCGACTCTGGCAACCATTCCCGAGGACTCAGTTGAGGCACTCCTCCCAAAGGTGGTAATGGCAAACTTGTTATGCTTCTTGATCTGAGGACCTGATGCTGAGGACTTTAGAACCCTTAACCCATCTTGGCCTTATTAAGACGTGGTGCGGTGGCTATTCAGGTGCAGAATTGAATCAGTTGTTACGCGATACCACACTCAGATGAGGTTCTCTTGAGAATATTATTGACTACCGAGCAGTTGGGAAATCGATAATATCCAAAAGATAGGCTGTAGACTCTGCGAACTTCTTTAGAACCTTGTTCGGTAGGTGTTATACCCTTAGTACATACCTTTGGGGATTGGTTCTTACCCTTGACTCCATGCTCATGACTCGGATCCTTGACCCGTGTACTTTGAGTGATCTTGTTTGTGGTTGTTGCATCCATGCACTCTTGCATCCATGAGCATACATTTTCATTCTTCCCAGTCGCCTCAGAAACTCATTTCAACTGTCTCCTTCTTCAGTTATCTGTTCACTGTCAAGCTGTTTCCTCAACACAACAACAGAACTAGAGTTGCTGTCAGATTAAGAATGGAAAACCAAGAACAACACAATGCCGAAGTCAGAATGGAAATTGATGAGTTGAAGGCCGGCATGGCCAAACTCGCAGAAATGATGCAAGTTCTAATTGCTAGATGTGAACCACCTCAGAGGACTGTGATTATTGAAACTTCAACTGCTGCTGTTGACCCTCCACTGACTCAGCAACCAGCTTCTACTTGGCCAGAGTTTTGGTTACCTCTGAATTACTCGCCACCCTTTGCAACTACTCCTGTGTTTGTCCCGTCTGTACTTCCAGTATCTTCAGCTTCATTTTTCACTGAACCTCAGCCTGTTATTGCTCAAGCTATTCCTGAGAATCCTTCTTTCGTGTACCATGTTGCTAGTCCACAATCTGAAAGTCAGGGAGAACCTAGATACATTGAAGAAGTCAGAGAGCAATGGCAAACTCTAGACAAAAGGATAAGAGTCGTGGAAGGAAGTCATGTCTTTATTGCTACCGCAATGGACATGTGCTTGGTTTCAAACTTGGTTATACCTGCAAAATTCAAAACTCCTGATTTTGAGAAATACAAGGGGCACACCTGTCCCAGAAGCCACTTGGTGATGTACTGCCGCAAGATGGCTGCTCATACCAAAAACGACAAACTGCTCATTCACTGTTTCCAAGACAGCTTGAGTGGGGCTTCAATGAAATGGTATATGGGACTTGAGAAGAACCGTATCCAAAGCTGGAAGGACTTGGCTGATGCTTTCTTAAAGTAATATAAGTACAATTTGGACATGGCACCTGACCGTCGTCAACTACAAAATATGTCTCAGAAAGAAAAAGAATCTTTTATGGAGTACGCTCAGCGCTGGAGAGAGCTAGCTGCTCAAGTAGAGCCACCCTTGGCTAAAAAGGAATTGACTGGTTTGTTCATGGACATTCTTTAGCCACTCTTTTGGGAAAAGATGTAGGTAGTGTATCATCTGGTTTTGCTGACCTAGTCATTATTGGAGAAAGACTAGAAGAGGGTATAAAGAGAGGAAAGATTACTAATGCTGAAGCCTTTAGTGGTGCTAAAAAGAATGCTGGGAATTTTCAAAAGAAAAAGGACGGCGATACCCATGTTGTTTCAGTTGAAGGTAAACCTCGTCACAGGCAACAACAATATGTAGCTGCAGTCGCTCCTGTTGTCAATACTCAAACAGTTCAAGCTCCTCGTCTGGCTTTTAGACAAAATCAGAATCGCAGTAGGGTTAACTTTGATCCTATCCCGATGTCCTACACTGAGCTATATCCATGTCTTGTAAAGAAAGGTTTGATTACAACGAGGGATCTACCTCCTCCTCCAAATCCCCTCCCAGCCGGCTATAGGGCTGATCTTCACTGCGAGTTCCATCGAGGTGGGGCAGACCATAACTTGGAAGGTTGCTATGCATTGAAAGCTAGAGTACAAGAATTGGTGAACTCAAAGATTCTGACCTTTCTTGATGATAATCCCAATGTTGTTAACAATCCTTTACCAGAGCATGCCAAGTGAAGTTTGATTCAGTTCAGACGAATCATCTCCTAAGGCCAGTGTTTTAGACAGGACAGCTCATCCTTGTTGCGGATTAGTCACTAGGCCTTGTTTCTTTCTGTTTACATTTTTCTTTAATTGTATTGTTTGTTTGCTTTCAAACTTTATTTGTACTTTCATGGTAATTTCAATGAAATGAGCATTGCAATGTTTTGATTCAATTCATTTATATCCACTGTGTGCATCTTTATGCTTCCTTTTTCAAAAAACTAAAATATATCTCCTGTTACTTTCTTTATCAAGCTTTTGTTTATGCAAAGATTGGAGGGAGGATGATGAAAACGAAATACCTGAAATTGCTGAACTGTATGCTTTCAAATTAAAACTTGGCTGATGATGTACAGGCATTGTTTCAACTCCCAAACACTGGAGAAATAAGGAAGTTAATCCCTTGTCAACCCCTTTGAGCATAGAAGTTGGAGTTTCTTTCTGTACGAAAAAACCCGCAATCTTAACCTGGGGCAGGGTAGTTCTCAGTTAATTTGACTATGTATTTAAACACAAGAGAATCATTGCAATCACAAACGAAGTGTCGAAGATGTCTTTCAAATCAAAAGCCAATGATGGTTCACTGTAATCATTAAGCTAGGCAGTCACTATCTTTAAAAAAAATAAAAGAATGAAAAAATCAAAAGAAAAACCCGTTAAGTCAAAACCTATGAAGGAGACTTTGGCAAAAATTGGGGCATCCCGCTGACTGTAAGCTCAAATGACACAGTTCAGGAAAAAGTTAGGGATAAAAAAAGATCAATCAAGAGGTTACCAAAATCCTCAAAGACAAAATAAGTTGACTGAGGTCCTCATCAAAAACAACAAAATGTTGTAAGAAAAAGTGACTGCCATCTCAAAAATACCTTGGCCCTTGAGCCATCATCATAACAGTATTGCAATTCCAAAATATCTTGGAACCTGAATGCATAGCTTGAATTAATTGAGCATAGGACTGGAGATCATCATGGAGAATGATTTGGGTACAAATAAACTTTCAGCCTATATCCTTTGTTTCAAAAACCGTGAACCAGACCATGTTGCAACCTTCAAAAGACCTAATTGAAGCCAGGTTTCTTTTGAAAGCATACTACGACAAGGTTGCATAAACTGACTCCTAAGTTTGTTGCCAATCATTTGCCTTAAGGTCATACCTTCGCTCTATTTTTCACTTTGTATGTCTAAACCGCCGAGTTTTGACAAGTGGTTCATTTTGCTTTACATCAATAATATCATTCCAAAAATGATTTTTGATTTCAAAACTGCATGAGCTTTGCATTAAAATTACCATGTTTGAATGATTTTATTTGCAGGCAAGCTTTCCTCATTAAGAAAATTTCAAACAAATGAGAAACTTGGCCAGTGATCCTATCAGGGGCACATTACTTCCAGATCCTGCTGTGAATCAGTTCAAGATTTGTTGCTCAATACAAGTTATTCTCATATTTGATTAACCAGAAGATCTCTTTCAAGACTCACACTGAATTTAGCCTTCTCTACAGTCTTTTCAAGAACTGAAGCCATGATCACTCCATCCCCAACAATAGTCAAGCTGAAGCCATGATCAGTTTATCCTCAACAATCATTTTAAGAATTAAAGCCAACATCAGTTCATTCTTCCCCTGCAGCAGTCAAACTGAAGCTATGATCAGTTTATTTTCATCAGTCAATCAATTTGGGGCAATCTTCTTCAAGTACCCTCAAGATGTCTTTCATCAAAAGACCATCAGCCTGATACAATTCATAAGTGTGACAGAGATGTGTTCAACATCTTCTCTCCAGGAAGAGTGGGCAGTGTTCCCTGTGTTGAGGAATCAAAGTTCCATTCTTCCCTCACAAAAGAGTCTATCTCAGTTATCCCAATCATCTACATTGCATACATAAATCATTCATATATCATACATAGAAATATTTTCATAGCTCGAAGTGTGTTTCACGCTCATATGCATTTTTTTGAGGTCCTGTTGTTGTCAACATCTTACCTTGTGATTAAAGTCTAACTTACTTGGCACCTACCAAAAACGGCTACGTGTCTTTTCATTCAGTTCTATTCCTGAATGTTGTCATTCCCCTGGCATCTATTGATGTTGTTAGATGTTTGTTTTCTTCCATTCCAGTGTTATTCCTGGATCTTTGCTTTCTTTCACTCTAGTGCCATTCCTGGATTTCTGTCTCTTTTGATCTCCAGTGCCATTACTGCATACCTTGTTCCTCTTGGTTCTCCCAGTGCTATTCCTGAAAGTCTTTTCTCTCTTCTATAATCCCCATCATATTTGCTTGGATATCTTTCAGTGTCATTCCTGAAAGTTTTATCTGTTCATTCAGTGCCAGTCTTGGATATCGTGAACTCTTTTTTATCCAGTGCCATTCTTGGATACTTCTGATGTATTTTCCAGAGCTTTTCTCACTTCGTCCAATGCCATTCTTGGATGTTGAGATTACTTTTGTCCAATGTCATTCTTGGACACCTTTTCCCCAGCCGAGTCCAATGTTATTCTTGGATATCTCTGATGTTTAACCTTGCCATCCAATGCCATTCTTGGATATCCCCAGTAAAGTTTTTCAAATGGAATTTTGTTTTTATCCAATGCTATTCTTGGATGATTCTGATGTTTGTTGTTGCCTCATTTAATGCCATTCTTGAATGTTGTAGTTCCTTTCATCCAATGCCATTATTGGATATTTTACCCCTAATAGGGTATTTTTCACCTCCATCCAATGCTATTCTTGGATGACGTTGTTATTTTTACCAGAAACTTTCTTGTTGTTGTCCAGTGCTATTCTTGGACGTCTATCGGCATACTTTTGTCTCGTTCGTAGTTTCCATCTAATGCCATTCTTGGACATCACTACTCGTCTTTCCCAGGGTCTTGTCCCTCTCTTTCCAACTATTGATGGATACTTCTTGTCACCTTGACAGATCTCCAGAAATAGCTTGTGTCCCCAGCGTGTCTTTTTGCGTTATCTCACTCAATTTACCGTAAATCCCTTGTTTCAAGTTTTCCCGCATGGTGTCTTATCCGTTGCATTCATATGATCTTGTGGCATCTCAGGGCTAAAAATTTGGTTTTATGTATTTAAGTATCTTCAATCTTGTCGAGACGAAGTTTTCAACCTTCATATCTCCTGATAGAAGAAACTTAAATAGGGGTAGCTGTTGAACCCTAATTTTTACCCCTAAGATTTTGCACATTTCATTTGCATTTCATACTACAAACAAGATCAATATGTGTTTATCTCGAGTATCTGTATATTTCTCATTTGCTTTATATTTGTTTATGTTTATCTAACCTCTAACCAAAATACCAAAAATATACTGCAGTTTACTTGTTTCTCTAATGATCAAATGATCAAACAAACATCAGGAGAGATGTTTTCATCCGTCAGAATGGAAGCTCAAGAAGTCATGAAGATGATCGTGTCTCTACACAATGCTCAAAGACTCTTATGAAGATGACAAAAGAAAGAAGATAGATGATGAAAGAAGAAATGATTCTAGTGGTTCAGCCTGAAGAACTCATCAACTGTAGAAGCTAACGCGTGGTGATTCTGAAGAAGCATCTACAGTCACAGCTGAGAATCTACACAAAGGATTGAGAGTAATGTATTTCTAACCCCTCTGTTTAAATAAATAGCTTAAAAAATTATTCTTAAACATGATGCGTAGGAATCGTGCTTTTAAAATATGAATCGTTTGACTAGTAAAGTTCTCTTATTTCATAAGTAACCAAAGTTAGAACGCATGCCTCTTGGTAAATACTTTTAACCTTTGGAAACTAAAGAGCATGATGCGTTTATTAATCATTATAATACGAAGAGTTGATACTTTAACAAGACTTTTTACGAGTATGACACTTAGTATTTGCTGGGACACCTCGGGTAATGAGAATATCTTGGATATAGGTAATGAAATCATTCACTTTACCTTTTGTCAAAATTTATGTGTTCATTTTTTATCTCCTCTGGTTCTCCTGAACCTAGTGTCTGCATAGGTCTCCTATTTTCATCTTTTATTAGGCGTGTTACTCTATCATCTCTAATTTATCACACCTATTTTGAAAACTGTCACAATTATTAATCATTAATTGTTTTAAATGTCTCGAGTTTCTCCATCTCCTTTAATCATAATTATTCCCTTAACTCTTAATCTTCCCTCCCTCCATTTATAATCCTTCCTTATCAGCTCTAGCCATTCCTTACTGCTCTCTAAATTGTACATTTTCTTCATAGTTTTCATCTCCCTCTTCCCTCATAATTTTTCTTCCTCCTCATCCATCATGTCATCTAAAACCATTAAGGGAGAAATTTATGATTTAGATCTTTTGAAAGAATATACTATTGATTTCAAAGCTCTATTGGAAAATGACCTTTCTAATATTCTCTCAGATATCTCTTACCAAAACTGGGATAAATACTTTGAAATGCTCTCTGGACCCATCTATCCAGAACTTGTAAAGGAATTTTGGGCCAATGCTCGCGTTCTTCAATATAGGTCTAATGCTTGTACTATTCTATCTACTGTCTCTGGTTTTCCCATTATGGTTAACCCCGCAATCATCTCTCAAGCTATTGAGTGTAAGGAAGATCGTGAAACCGTTGAAAATTACATAGGAAACAACCGTTTTACCAAATCATGGGAACAGATCTTAGGCCTAGAGAAAAGGGAACATGATGGCTCCCTGCAATAGATAGGCTTTTAATTTTCTTCTTAGTCTCCAAGATTAAGATCAATCTGCCTCAATCCATGTTTAACTATCTAAAAGAAGAAATTCTTTCATCCAGAAAGGAGTTATCGTTTCAAATTCCTTTCAGTAGATTCCTTTCTCATGTTTTTGATCTACAAGGAGTTGTTACTGTTGAATAGTAATTTGGGGGGTGTTTTTATCGTATCCACAGGGATTGTACGATATCAATGCTTGTCGTTCAATAGTCGAAACGGTTTAAGTACGGGGGTTTCAAATTGTTCTTGGTTTTGTAACATCAATTTGGTAGCAAAGAAGTAAACTATAACAAAGATGTTGTAAGTTTTATAAAAGCATGTCAAGATTAGATTTCACTAATCCTTTTCATACATATCCGATTAATCAAGCATATGAACTTAGTTTTAATCAATACAACCGCGTATCCTCGCGAATAAGTTTATGTCTAAAGTAAATTCGTGAGTATCGTTGTTTAAATCGTTAGATGATGTATCACGCCAACAATCGAAACAACAACCGTTAAGATCAATACAAAGCGAATAATAAACCCCAAATCTATGTCTAGAGTTTGGTTTTTAAGAGATGAAGATATTAGGTCAAGATTTGGAAAATCTATGTCTAGATTGATTCAAACCACAAATATATCATTAAGAACAAACAACTTCATCATATATTGATCATCAACCTTGTTCATATATAAAAGATCAAAAGAGATACATATAAGCAAGATTAACTACCTCTAATCTTAACACAAGATGTGTTTAGCTACACATATTCATGGTAGCTTGTATCACAAGTTTCCTGAGGAGATGAAAGAGCATCCGCGTCGAATAATCGAGATCGAATGCGACTTCAGCTTCTCTATGTGAAAAATCTCTCTTTGATGAAGAAAACTTAGAAAAATATGTTTTGGTGTGAAAAGGTGAAGTTATGATCCCAAGAAAATGTAAAATTCTATTTATAATACACTTGGGATCTGATGCATTCGCATTGCAAATGAAGAAAATGGCACCTGAAGTGCCTTCTGAAAGTTAAACCTCCCTTGGTTGTCTTCGTGAGTTTGTAATGCGAACGTTTCATTCGCAAAGCGAACTACTCGCCAAAACATTCACAAAGCGAATTTTGGGTCCTTTTGCCACTACCATATCCAAGGGTTCTTCGCCAGGTCGTTCGCAAAGCGAATTAAGCAGCAAACATTCGCTGGGAGTTTGCAAAGCGAACTTTAGTCCCTTTTCCCTCTGTCCAATTCTGGAGCTATTCAGTGGGAGCTTCGGCAGAGTTCACAAAGCGAACGCTCGCTGGGACCTTCGCCAGAGTTCGCAAAGCGAACGCTCGCTGGCAAGTTCGCAAAGCGAACCTACTGTTATTTTCCCCTTTTCTTAGGCAGCTTGCATAAATTCTTTGTGTCTTCACTCTTTGAGCAATTAATGCACTTTCCTGCATAATAGCACACATATTACAAGCACCAAAGGTAGAAATACAATGTTTGAAGAACAACAACAATTCACTACTAAAATCCACAATTAAAACAAGAAAGTGTTGAAAAATACCAAGTATCAAATACAAATATATAGCATGTTTGACATCTAACAAACTCTCCCCAACTAACTCTTTGTTCGTCCTCGAGCAAAGTATACCTCTCATTGAAAACAAGAGGATTTGGTCGAGCATTTGATTCAACCAAGAAAGGATAAACGCTCAAATAAACAACAATTGTAACAAAGCAATAATTACACAATCCTAGAATCGACAATGCAAAAGAACTTGATTCTTAAATAAATCTCGGACAATGTTTCAAGAGACAACTAAACCATCATGCTCATGTCACTCTAACACTCCTCTTCGAAAAAGGATTGAAGGAAATTATCGCGTTTGCAACCGCGAGGAAATTTCGCTCGAATGACAAATGATGCAAATACTAAGCAATTCATACAATATCTAACCGATCACATAAGAAATCATGGAAGTAGATCACTAATGGCTTTTATCGGTTGTAACTTGGACGGGGTTAAATACAAGGGACATATGTACACGGCCATTGAAACAAGAAAGGGTAAAGACTATGAAGAGCATTTCTTTTTTTTCAAAATTTTTGATCTTGTTCAATCCTTATTTCTTTCTTTCACAATGCATTCTCTTCTTTTGATTTTCTTTTCTTTTTGTTCTTTTTCTTTTTTTTTTTTTAATTTCTTTGTCTTAGAATGCATTGTATCACCAAATCCTTTTTCTCTTTTCAAAATAAACCATTCTCCCTAACTTCAACATTGCCATTAGCTTAGCTTAAATGCTCTTCAAAACGGGTTAAATTCGGGTTCATGATTCAAACAAAAATTTCATTTCGGCTCAAAAGAGGTTTCAAATACGCGCACACTCACAAGATGACTTGAAGTGTTTTTGGAATGGTGGTTATACTCAAAGTACACAAACATTGCCTTGATCATTTCTATGTTTCCACAATTTCAAAACAACAAGCACGATAAAGCATGAATTATAAGTATAAAACAATATTCATCATCAATCATATGCATTTAGTATAACATTGAGGTTTCTCACTTTTGTGGTTTTTGGACCTAAATGACACAAGCAATCAATAGAGTTGTAACAAGAAACAACATTTTCATTTGTACAAAGACAAAAAGTTCTAATACATTCTAAATTCTAGAACTAGGTAACTATGTACTTTGCCAACAAAACCATGCATAAAACTACTATCATCGCCATCCAACTTGGAAGAACCTTCTTTGATGATCAACACCAACCTAAGTTTCTTCAAGTCAACACCAAAAGATGGAAATATTAAACTTCCATAAGCATACCAACATAAAGCGATAAAAAGCATACCAACAATTTAAGAGTTGAACATTCGTAAACTGAAGAATTCAACTCTTAACAACAATAATAATAAAAACTAAAATAAAAATGAAACCAAACATATTTAACTGAAAACACATAATACTCATAATATCATAATAATGTAATGCTGTGAAAACACCTACAAAGTCAAAAGTACCTCATACGGGTACAAGTACATCAAAATATCAAAATAATCCACCGAGTGGAAAAAGTACATCAATAAAAACTGAAACAAAAAGCAAAATACAAGAAAACTTCACTTTGATGCTCAAAGGAAGTACAAAATCAGAACAACAAAATCAGTCCCCCTCGGACTCTGAACCGGACACCTCAACCAACTCATCATCCTCTGAACCATAAACAGAACCAGACACCTCAACATCAGCATCATCACCCTCCTCCTCATCAGCATCATCAGGACCAGCCGCATCTGCTCCCCCTCCAAAAACTGGCATGGCCTCAGGCCAACCAGCATGAGCAATGAACTGCTCCCTCGTCATCATCGTATGATCAGCAGCGGGATCACGAATTTGTAGTTGCAGTACCTACATGGAGTCATGTAAATCCATCATGGCGAGCTGAGAAGCTGCCATCAAATCCTAGTTATACTGGCAAATCTTCTGCTGATAAGGGTAAAAACCTTGCGGCCCAGAACCAGAACCATCACCACCCCTTGTGTCGGCATCAGCACCAGCACTCGATGTCTCACCCCTAGCCCCCTTTGGCTTGCAAAACTTGTCGACATAACGATCATCAATAGCCGATGGGATAGTCACCTAACGGCGAGTGGGGAGATTAACCCTAGCATGCGCACATAACGTCATGATGAGGCAAGGAAAAGCAAGAGGGCGTTCTTCCAAGAAGCGGAACCAAGACTAATCTCAACAACAACCCTAATCTCATCGGCGATAATCTGGGCTACATCAATTTGTACATTGGTTAAAATGCTATGGACAAGATGGGCTAGTGATATAGGGATGGTTGATGTATGGGACTTCGGCTTAATGTTGGTTACCACCAAAAGCAAAACAAGTTATGCCAATGGTCTCATGTCTTCACGACGGTATCTAATGGCAACCCCAGATGGGTTGAGCTCAACAGTTTTACACCCCACCCACCCCCCCCCCCCCCCCCCCGCGTAGAAGATCTCTAGTCATGGTAGGTATGTCTCGGTGAAGGTGCATGTCTCTATGGAAATCATCTATCTGGCTAGCTCTCAAAGGCAACGGATTTCCAAGAACGGTATTAATTGTTCCCCGATCAAATCGCACCACTTTTCCGCCAACAAAAGTTGTCCACCCAAATTGGTCCCCATCATCAGGAAGGGCGTTTGCATAAAACTCACGGACAACCTCCACATTGTAGCTATCGTCTGGAGTTATCAGTCTTCCCCAGTTTTTCTCTTCAAGTAGCAAAGCCACCGACCGGTAACTCCCATGCTCACTCAGGTTAAACCTCTTTTCTGGGAAAATTGTTCCCTTCTCCAAGGTTAGATACCTTGCTGCTTGCTTGGCTCCTCTATAGCAATCGGTATCAAACTGAATTGGCACTTGTCTTGAAGTGCTGGCCTTTCGCTTCTTAGCGGGATTGATCTTTGGACCCATCTGCATAAATCAACAAATAAAACAACAACAAGCAGCAACACAGTCCATTAGAAATGGGAGCCAAAACAAAATTCCAACTGAAAAAAATTTAGAATTCTGATATGTTCGCAGAAGAGTTCGCAAAGCAAAGGCTGGCGAACATTCGCTCTAGATTCGCAGAGCGAAGTCTGGCTAATGCTCGTCCAGGTTCGTAAAGCGAACTGGACAGCGAACCCGTGATTTTTTCAAAAAAAATAACAGCATCCACACTTTCCCACATCAGAGTTGTTTTAAAATACCACCTCTATTCTAAAGTTTGCACAAATTCAACATGCAATAGGAAAGAAACCTTAAAACAGAGGTGAAAACCTAGAATTAACAATGTCTCTAATGTGCCAACCACAACCCTAAACATAATGTCTAAACAGAAATTAGAAAGAAAACGAGATTCAAACCTGAATTTGTAATTGATTTGGGGAAACTTGGTGAAATTTGAGTGAAACAGAGAGCTTGAGAATTTGTTCTTGCTTGTGCGTGTTTGTGAAAGTGAAAGAGTGAAAATGAGAGTGTCCAAGGGAGTATGGGTTCCCTTCACAAGCTCAGAAAAAAGGATGGGTCATGGGCCCAAATACTAGCCCACCCATAAAATGAACTCCTTTTTAATGAGGTGGTAGCAGAAAAATATTCCCCTATTTCGCTGAGTTCGCAAAGCGAATTGGCCAACGAATGCTCGCCCCAGGTTCGCAAAGCGAACCTTTCAGCGAACATGACAGGATTTTCAAAAATTTGTCTGCATCAACTGCTACCACACTACATGATTTCTAAACACTTAAAAATCATTAAAACAACAAAGAAAACATAAATACTTACAATGTTGGGGTGCCTCCCAACAAGCGCTTGTTTAACGTCGGCTAAGCTCGATGGTTCAATGCAACCTCAATGATCGCAAAACGGCACAACGGAGGGATTCTGCTCGAAATCACCACCAAGATAAATCTTCAACCTCTGACCATTTACAGTCTAACTCTCATTTAACTTTGTGCCTTCAATGACTATTGCCCCATATTGTTTGATCTCACGAATCCGGAATGGACCAGACCACTTAGATTTCAATTTTCTAGGGAACAGTTTTAATCGAGAATTGAAAAGTAGGACCAGCTGCCCTACTTCAAACTGTTTGGTCACTATCTTTCTGTCATGGTAAGTTTTGACTCGATCTTTGTATAGCTTGTTGGAATCATACGCTTGGAGGCGTAATTCCTCCATTTCATGAAATTTCATCTTTCTTCTTTCTCCGCTTAAAGTTGGATCAAAATTCAGAAATTTCAAGGCCCAAAATGCCTTATGTTCCAACTCCACCGGTAAATGACAATTCTTACCATAGACCAATTTAAAAGGTGTGAGACCAATCATAGCTTTAAAAGCTGTTCGATAGGCCCACAAAGCATCGTCGAGCTTATTTGACCAATCCTTTCTTGAGGATGACACCGTTTTTTCCAAAACTCTTTTAATTTCCCGGTTTGATACCTCCGCTTGCCCATTGGCCTGTGGATGATATGGTGTTGCAACTTTGTGCTTCACACCATATTGCTCCAAGGCATTTTCAAGCTGAGTGTTGCAAAAGTGGGATCTTCCGTCACTTATCAACAGCCGCGGAGTACCAAATCCAGAAAAAATGTTTTTTTTCAAACATTTTATCACAGTTTTTCCATCCGCTTTAGCACATGCTATTGCCTCTACCCATTGGGATACGTAATCAACTGCGACCAAAATATACTCATTGGAAAACGATGATGGAAAAGGTCCAATAAAGTCGATTCCCCAACAATCAAACACCTCAATTTCCAACATGTTTTGTAAAGGCATTTCATGCCGTTTTAAAATTCCAGCACTCCTTTGACATTTGTCACAACTTTGTGCATGCACATGTGCATCTTTGAATAAAGAAGGCTAATAAAAGCCCGATTAGAGGACTTTCGTTGCCGTTCTTATTCCGTTAAAATGCCCTCCATAAGGAGAGTTATGATAATGCAAAAGTATGCTAGTGGCTTCTTCTTTTGACACACGTCTTCTCAAAAGGTTATCAACACCAAACTTAAACAAATATGGTTCATCCCAAACAAAAGACTTGGCGTCAGCTAAAAATTTCTTTTTCTGATGGTGAATTAGACCATCCGGTATTAATCTAGCGGCTTTGTGATTAGCCATGTCGGCAAACCATGGTCTAACTTGCACCATATACAACTTTTCGTCCGGAAATTCCTGCTTGACCTCTAATTCATTTTTTGCCACTTCAACATTTACAAGGCGGGATAAGTGATCCGCCACCAAATTCTCAAATCCTTTCTTGTCACAAATTTCCAAATCAAATTCTTGTAACAAGAGGATCCAACGAATTAGCCTTTGTTTTGAATCCGACTTGGTGAGCAAATACTTAATCGTCGTGTGATCCGTGTAAACCACTACTCGAGACCCAATTAAATAAGAAAGAAATTTCTCTAATGCATACACTATCGCAAGCAACTCTTTTTTAGTTATTGCATAGTTTACTTGAGCTTCATTCAAGACTTTGCTCGCGTAGTGTATAGCATGAAAAAATTTTGTTTTCCATTGACCCAAACCGCACCCATTGCATAATCACTCGCGTCACACATGAGTTCAAAATCCATTTTTCAATTGGGCACGATGATTATGGGTGTGGTAGTCAAACTTTGTTTTAAAGAATTAAACGCGACCATGCAAGACTCGTCAAAATCAAAGGACTTATCTTTGTTGAGCAAATTGCTCAAAGGCTTTGCTATCTTTACGAAATCCTTAATGAACCTCCGATAAAATCCTGCATGTCCAAGGAAGCTCCTTATACCTTTTACATTCAACGGTGGTGGCAATTTCTCAATAGCATCCACCTTGGCTTGATCGACTTCAAGGTCCTTTGAAGAAACTTTGTGGCCGAGAACAATTCCTACGGTCACCATGAAGTTACATTTTTCAAACAAATATTAAACAATTACCCAAAAACCGAGAAGTCGTCCATAAAAACCTCAATTGTCTTTTCGATCAAATTTGAGAATATTGCTTGCATACACCTTTGAAAAGTCGTCGGTGCATTACACAACCCAAACGGCATCCTCCTATAAGCGAAGATTCCAAAAAGGCATGTGAAAGCAGTTTTTTCATGGTTCTCCGGGTTCACAATAATTTGATTGTAACCCGAATAACCATCCAAAAAATAGTAGAATTGTTGACCGGAAAGTCTCTCGAGCATTTGGTCCATAAACGGGAGAGGGAAATGATCTTTCCTCGTAGCTTGGTTTAACCTACGGTAATCTATGCACATTCTCCACCAGGTCACGGTTCTTGTTGGGATTAACTCATTTTTCTCGTTTCAGATAACCGTCAATCCGCCTTTTTTCGGTACCACTTGTACCTGACTAACCCATGGGCTATTAGAAATGGGATAAATCATTCCGGCATCTAACATTTTACCACTTCCTTCCTAACCACCTCTTTCATGGTAGGATTTAAGCGGCGTTGCGGTTGAGCGACCGGTTTGAAATCTTCTTCCATGAATATTCGATGCATACAATAAGAGGGACTTATTCCTTTTAGATCGGAAAGAATCCACCCATTGCCTCTTGATTCTTCTTCAAAACACTCATTAATTTTTTTCCTCTATTGTGGTTAGCTCCGTGCTTATGTTCACCGGTTTATGCCCCTCATCATCAAGAAAAACATACTTAAGATGAGATGGCAACAACTTCAATTCAAGCTTAATTTCCTCATTGTTTTCTTTTTTCAAAATTTCCACCCTTTCTTTCAAAGGAGGAATTCCATCCAATTCTTCTAGTTCTCGCAAACACTTTTCAATCTCTTTTTCTTCGGCTTCATCGATACTTTGAAGAGCATTTATGAGAACTTTTTGTAATGGGGTTGGAACTTGTAATTGCTCCTTTACTTCTTCAATCGTCTTCTCTTTTGCATCTATTCTAAAACAATCGCCTTTGTCCTTTTTGTGTTTCATAGCCTCAAATAGATTAAAACAAACCTCATCTTGGACTCTAACCTTCATAAGACCGTCATCCATATCAATGGCCATTCTAGCGGTTTTCATAAATGGTCTTCCAAGAATCAATGGAGCGTCTTCATCTTCCTCCATTTCAATTACCACAAAGTCGATAGGAAATAAGAATTTGTCCACCTTAACCAATACATCTTCCGCTACACCGTGAGGACAGGTAGTGGATTTATCGGCAAGTTGCAATGTCATTTGAATGGTTCTCAATTCCATCTGTCCCAACCTTTTCACAATAGACAAAGGTATCAAATTGATACTAGAGCCATAATCAATTAACCGTTGCCAACATAGATATTTCCTATTGTAACCGACAAAGTGACTCGTCCCGGATCACTTTCTTTCCGCGAGAGAGTACGTTGAATGATAGCGCTATAACTAGCATCAACCATGATAGTCTCTTGATCCGTATACCTCTTCTTTTTTGTGAGAATATCCTTCATAAATTTTGCATATTTCGGAATTTGCTCCAAAACCTCAGAAAATGGAATGTTTATTTGCAATTTTTTAAAAATATCCATAAACCGAGCATAGTGCCTCGCACTATCTTTCTTTGATGGAGCATGAGGATATGGAAAATGTTGGATTGGAATAGTATTCAACGGTTCCTTCCCCTTCCTAGTATTTTTTAATTTTTCTTATCTCTTTCTTTTTTCTTCTTCCTCACTCTTTTTATTTTCATTTTCAACTAAATCTCCCTCAACATTTTTTTTCTACTTCAATCTCATCACTATCTTTTTCTTTTTCAACTACTTCCTCCTCCTCTACTACAACTTCACCTATGCCCATATCAATCTCTCTTTCGCTTCTTGTTAGAATACCCTTACAATGCTCTTTTGGATTTGGTTGAGTATTCGCCGGAAAAGTTCCTTTGTGTTGGTCGGCCAATTGTTTTGATAATTGTCCGACTTGCGTCTCAAGATTCTTTATGGCCACATCGGTATTCTTTTGATTTGACATTGACATTTGCATAAATTGTGTGAGAGTGTCCTCCATCTTTGTATTTCCACTTGGAGCTTGTGTAGGTTAAGTGTAATTTTGATATTGTTGACGATTTGAAGGTCAGGCATCTTGAGGTCTCCATGGTTGTTGATAACCTTGATTACCTCTTGGTTGGTAACCTTGGTTGCCTTGTTGGTAAGGTGGTCGAGGTTGGTATCCTTGATTTTGATTTCCCGCATAATTTACCTCTTCCACTACCAGAGGACAATACCCGATAGGGTGATCTCTTCTACAAAGCTCACAACTCGCTATTAGTTGGTTGTTGTTGGGAACTTCTTGCATCTCTTTAATTTGTTGTGGAAGTTTTTCCATTTATTGCGTCAATAACTCCACTTGTTGTGATAACAGTTTGTTTTGCGCAAGAATTGCATCATTAGTTCCAAACTCAAGCACTCCCGCTTTCTTTTGTGAAGGGTCGCGGTTATGGTTCCCTTGATAGTCATTTAGAGCCATCCAGTCAATGATAGAAATAGCCTCCTCGATGCTTTTAGCCATTAACGATCCACCCGCGGTGGCATCCAACAATGTTTTATGAACCAACTGAAGACCATTTCTAAAAATGTGAACTTGAGTAAGCTCATCGAAACCGTGCCCTTTACTCTTTCTCAACATGGACTTGAATCTCTCCCAAGCTTCGTTGAGAGATTCATTTCCACCCTGAGTGAAAACTGCAATTGCTGTTTTAGCCTACATGAAACTATTGTGTGGAAAAAATAGTTCCGAAAACTTTTCCTCAAGCATGTTCCAGTCCGTCATGATGGTCGTAGACTGGTCAAGATACCATTCCTTAGCCTTCCCAATGAGGGAATGCGGGAATAGTCTCTTGAACAAAGACTCTTCTTCAGCTTCGGGTGCACCAGTCACGCCCGCAATCTCATAGAACTTAGTCAAGTGTGTAAAAGGATCCTCATTATCCATACCAGTGAAAGGATTCTGATATAGAAGCGAGAGGATACCAGTTTTCATTTCTGAATGCCGACCGTTCTGAGCATTGCGCGCAAATTGTGCAGTATGTCTCAGACTATTAGTACAAGGAACTGAAGCAGGTGGCGGTGGTGGTGGTAGAGCAACCATAGTTGACGGTAACTGTGGTATTGGCGTCGAAGTTGAACTTTCGTCTCGTTCTCGTCTTTCCTTGGCAATTTGCCTCCTCCGCCTTATTTTACTATTTAACTTACGCGTAGTTCTTTCTATTTCAGGATAAAAAAGAAGGTGGTCTGCGGGTAACTTCCCTCGCATAAAACGAAGTTTGTACATTAAACCAAACAAATTAACAAGCACAAGCAAAAGTTAAACAAGCTTAAAACTTAACAACTATTGCAATGCTTGAAATATCAAACAACAATCCCCGACAATGGCGCTATTTTGTTGAATAGTAATTTGGGGGGTGTTTTTATCGTATCCACAGGGATTGCGCGATATCAATGCTTGTCGTTCAATAGTCGAAATGTTTTAAGTAAAGGGGTTTCAAATTGTTCTTGGTTTTGTAACATCAATTTGGTAGCAAAGAAGTAAACTATAATAAAGATGTTGTAAGTTTTATAAAAGTATGCCAAGATTAGATTTCGGTAATCCTTTTCATACGTATCCGATTAATCAAGCATATGAACTTAGTTTCGATTAATACAATCGCGTATCCTCGGGAATAAGTTTATGTCTAAAGAAAATTCGTGAGTATCATTGTTTAAATCATTAGATGATGTCTCACGCCAACAATCGAAACAACAACTGTTAAGATCAATACAAAGCGAATCATAAACCCCAAATCTATGTCTAGAGTTTGGTTTTTAAGAGATGAAGATATTAGGTCAAGATTTGGAAAATCTATGTCTAGAGTTATTCAAACCACAAATATATCGTTAAGAACAAACAACTTCATCATATATTGATCATCAACCTTGTTCATATACAAAAGATCAAAAGAGATACATATAAGCAAGATTAACTATCTCTAATCTTAACACAAGATGTGTTTAGCTACACATATTCATGGTAGCTTGTATCACAAGTTTCCTGAGGAGATGAAAGAGCATCTGTGTCGAATAATCAAGATCGGATGCGACTTCAGCTTCTCTATGTGAAAAATCTCTCTTTGATGAAGAAAACTCTAAAAAATATGTTTTAGTGTGAAAAGGTGAAGTTATGATCCCAAGAAAATGTAAAATTCTATTTATAATGCACTTGGAATCTAATGCATTCGCACTGCGAATGATCCATTCGCCTAGCAAATGAAGAAAATGGCACCTGAAGTGCCTTCTGAAAGTTAAACCGCCCTTGGTTGTCTTCGTGAGTTCGCAATGCAAACTACTCGCCAAAACATTCGCAAAGCGAATTTTGGGTCCTTTTTCCACTGCCATATCCAAGGGTTCTTCGCCAGGTTGTTCGCTAAGCGAATGAAGTAGCGAACATTCACTGGGAGTTCGCAAAGCGAACTTTAGTCCCTTTTCCCTCTGTCCAATTTTGGAGCTATTCGCTGGGAGCTTCGCCAGAGTTCGCAAAGCGAATGCTCGCTGGGAGCTTCGCCAGAGTTCATAAAGCGAACGCTCGCTGGCAAGTTCGCAAAGTGAACCTGCTGTTATTTTCCTCTTTTCTTAGGAAGCTTGCATCAATTCTTTGTGTCTTCACTCTTTGAGCAATTAATGCATTTTCCTGCACAATAGCACACATATTACAAGCACCAAAGGTAGAAATACAATGTTTGAAGAACAACAACAATTCACTACTAAAATCCACAATTAAAACAAGAAAGTGTTGAAAAATGCCAAGTATCAAATACAAATATATAGCTTGTTTGACATCTAACAGTTACTCACATAAAGCAAACTGGAATGACTGAAAAACTTTCTCCTGATTGGTGCTCACCTATGAACTATTCTGAAACCATCAATAATCAATAAAATATCATTGATTAAAGATTTATTTTTGAATACGATTGGTGTTTCTCCTTAAAGGGACTAGTTTCTTTGTTCTGAATAGAAGGGAGCTTACAAACTTCACTTTTTAGACTTTAAAAATATGATTCAAGAAGAGCTTGCAAACCTCCTCTCGAAGACCATCTGACACAGGGAGATCTTACAAACCTCAGGCCCTGAAAAGTTGCTTTATCTTAGAACCTCTAAGTTCTTAGTTTTGTCATTAAGTCTGTTTGTGTAAGTCGTCTCCCATTGTAACTTCTTATTTAATATTAATAAAATTTCTTTTTCTATTTCTTTGTCAATTTATTTTCTATACCTTTTTTATTTCTGACAAAGGGGGAGAAAGTATAATGATTTTGATATGCCTAAATCTAAGGTTTTCAACAATCCCAAATATAATTGAATATGCTTTACTTCTAACCATATGTTTGAGAAACTTCACAAAAGTTCACTGAATGTTAGAACAAGCTATCAGAAGACTGAAAACAAGACATATTAGAATACATAATTTGTATTTGATAAGATATCAGAAGATTATTACAGAAGCAATTGTACAAGAGATCAGAAGATATAATCATCAGAAGACATGTACAAGAAAGAAGAATGCTAAACAAGCTTGATCTGATAATATATCTGGTGTTGACTACTAAGCTATCATAAACAAATGATGTCTATGAGTTTCGCGCTAATACCCAAAACTTGTCAGAAGTTGTAAACTTTATGAAAGAATGATTTAATTAGTATCAAAAACTCAATTAACCATCTCCAAATCACAGTATTCACAACACATAAAACATAAAACAGACATGCCCCGTACAAAGAGGAAAAAACTAAAAACAGTAAATACTCCCCCCAAACTTGAACTACACATTGACCCCAATGTGTTAGAACATGAGCGAGAGTGGTCACTCACATAGATCCTGATTTAAGATGCTGACGGTAATGTCGCACCACTGCTACATCATCGTTTGCACATGTAGGATCCGGATTATTTCCTGCAACCAAAAAAGAAACAAACAGCAAATAGAAAGTAATTAATCAGACAAGCGTGGGTTGCCTCCCACTTAGCGCTTCGTTTAACGTCGCATGGCTTGAAGGGTTACTCCACAATGCTATGGGGGGTACTTCAGCTTACACGTTTTGTTACTTTTGTTGCTTAACCTTTCCGTAACAGAGCTCCTGTCATGTTCAGCAATACAGACTACTTCTTGCCTCAAGTCAACTCCCACTTCCTTATCCTTCCTTCTATGTCTCTTTTTCTTTCTTTTCTTGCTTTCACGAATGGATTTTACAGTGTTGACATGTGCACTACATGCCCGAGAGACTTCATCCTTAGATATGATGCCGGAGACTTTTTCAAGATGGGGTTTCGTACTTATGCCTTTTTTCACCATTTCGATCATTCCAAGTGAAGCTTGCTTACCTTTACCTTCATTTCGCTTCTTGATATCTAACACTGTTAAAGTGATTTCCTCATCAAAAGATTTAAAAGTCACCGTGCCTTTCTCAATATTGAAATTGCATCGACTAGTGAGCAGGAAAGGTCGACCGAGGATGATAGGGGTTTCTTCATCTTCCAGAATATCGATGATCTCAAAGTCAACTGGAAAGACAAATTCACTGGTCGTCACCAACACATCTTCAGCTAGCCCATAAGATCTCTCAGTTCTGTGGTTTACCAATTTTAAATTCGTTCCCGCATCGCTCACCCTTCCAATTCCCAATTTTTTATAGATAGATAATGGCATGAGACTAACACTAGCACCTGAATCAATCAGAACTTTTTTTGAAATTTCTGTCTTTTATAGTGCATGGTATTGCAACAGATCCAGGATCCTTCTGCTTAGCGGGGATTCTCCTACCTTGTGATTACCCACTACTCTCCTCAATTAGACTCTTTACCTCCTCTCCACTAGGTTTCTTTTTTTCAATGACCTCCTTCATGAATTTCTTGTATAGAGGCATTTGTTCAAGTGCTTCAAAGAAGGGCATATTAATCTCTAACTTTTTGAACCATGAGCTGAATTTCTCAAAGTCTTTTTCTTGTGTTTCCTTCTTTGTCACTCTTGAGGGGTACGATAACTTGATCCTAGGTTTAACCGCTTCTTTTCTTTTCTCTTCTGTTGGCCTGGCTTCTTCTTTTGCAACTTCCTGGCTTTCTGCGGTAACCACATTGACATTCTCATGATTCTTCGGATTGGGGATTGTGGCGCTTAGGAGGGCGTCGGGTGTCTGAGAACTTGCTAGTTGTTATGCTATCTGGCTCATCTGAACTTCAAGATTTTTAATGGAAGCACTTGTGTTCCTCAGATTACTTCTTGTCTCTTCTTGAAATTGGAAGCTTTGAGCGGCCATCTTCTCAATGGCAATCTCCCATTGTGCTTTTTGGGGAGCTTGTTGCTGTTGTGGGTATTGTTGTTGATTCTGATCTTTCCAGGAAAAGTTAGGATGATTCTTCCACCCTAGATTATAAGTTTGAGCGTAGGGATTATTCTGCCTCAGGAATTTTATCTCTTCAACTTGTTGCGGAGTCGCAACACAATGTGCAGTATAATGGGGTCCACTACAAATCTCACAACTCATGGGTTGACCAGTTTGAACTTGTGCCACACTTTGAGTACCAAGATTCATCTTCTTAAGTCTTCTCTCTACCTCAGCTGCAATCTGGTCTTCCATCTTTACCACTTGCTCGGTAAGCTTCAAATCAATCAACTTTTCTGGTCGGCTCACATTGCGATCATACAACTCCAAATGCTCGTTAGCGGTTATGGCTTCAATGATCTTTTTGACACCAGTGGCTGTTGTAAAATTAGATGAGCCACCGGCAGCTGTATCAGTTAGTTGCTTAGTCTTTACCTGGAGGCCATTGACGAACACCTGCATCTGCTCGGTTTGATCCATGTTATGAGTCGGGCAGGCTACCAAAACTTTCTTGAACCTCTTGTATGCATCTCCGAGAGATTCTCCGTCCTTCTGTTTAAAGTTCACAATATCATATCTTTTTCGGATATAAACAGATGCCGGAAAATACTCATTCAGAAATGCCGTCTCCATCTCTTCCCAAGTGGCAATACTCCCAGCAGGTAACGAGTAGAACCACTCTTCAACCTCTTCCGCCAGAGTGAAAGGAAAAATTCTTAACTTCTTTGCTTCCTCTGTGTGCCCCTCAATCTTGAGAGTGGTGATCATAGTCAGAAATCTTTGCAGATATTTGTTGGCATCTTCATTAACCTTTCCGGTGAAAGGTCTCCTCTCAAGTTGAGTGATGGTGCTAGGATGCAGTTGGAAATTTGGCACATTCACCGGTTGGTTCATAATGGTCAACCTACCAGCCGGTGCATTTGCCCTACCGTAATCGCCCAGAAGTCTCTCTGCTGGTTGATTGCCAACCATGGTCACTGTATCTTCGTCTGACTCTGAACCTGAGTTTGAGTGCTTGGACGGTTCAGCTTCAGACGCTGCAAGTTTTGCTTGTCTACGCCTCTCGTGTAGCGTTCTTTCAATTTCTGCGTCAAAAAGAAAAATTTCTGAGGATTCTCCTCGCATAAAAATGTTAGACGCAGATTAGAAGCAACCGCAATAATCCAAAAGTTATAAGAAAAATGAAAAGAAAAATAACGGAAAAATAAAAATAAAAATTTTAGTCACAGAGTGACAAAATTCCAATTGAATTAACACAACACTTATAATTTGGCAGTCCCCGTCAACGACGCCAAAAACTTGATCGGTAAATAGCAAGTGTACTATTTAACGATGTAGTCATAATTGGGGTTATCCCCAGAGTCGATCTCTCGAGGACTGCATGTAATTATAAGTGCATATGCTATTTCAATTAAACAAAAATTACTTTTGGGGTTTGTTTGGGTTGACAAAAGCTATAATAACAATTTAAAATAAGCAGAACAATAAAAAGTGCTTTTACGATTATAATGAAATATGCTAGGGAAAGGTGTATAAATTGCTCAGTAAGAACCCAAAATTATCATCAGAGAGACATGCCTCAAAATCTTAATTTTACTGACCCTCAAATATTTTTCTTAAATTCCTTAACCAAAAAACCTTTGATATTCTCCCTTGACCCTAATTCCTTAGCAGTCAAGAAAGAACATCAAGCAATAGTTCTGACAAAGTTTTTAGTCACTACGGGATATCCCTATTCCTAGGCAATATCTACCGTAACATTATTATGCAAAATCAATAGATTGGTTTTTCAGGCCAAATCCCTAATCGTATATCGTTCCCAATTTAACTGATCGATAAATGTAAATAATTTGCATAACAAAAGATTAAGGCAAGAAAACATAATCTCATCAAATAATTCAACAGCGGTTCATTACATCACAATTCAGGGACACCCCCTAGCATTGGGGGGTTTAGCTACTCATAATATTCAGAGAAAACAAAATACAAAATAAAGACATTACAAGGATTGGTGATAAAAGTTGATCTTCAATTTCTTCCGATCATGAAAATCTCCTCTTTTCCCAATCCTCCAGCGCTCTATTCTTTCTTCTGTAATTCTTTCGTACTCTCCAAAAGTGTCCCCCTTTTTCTTTCTAAAAAAAATATCTTAAATACTCTCAGGCTCAAAACATTAATGGGGAAATGCCCAAAATACCCTCAAAGATCCAAAAGGCAGAAATTCCAAGAAAATTAGAAGAAAACACGCTCCAGCTAACACGGGCCGTGTCAGGCGACACGGGCGGCCGTGTTGGCTCCCTGGCACTTTGATAAAAAAAATAATTAGCTCCAGACCTTCTGACACGGGCACCCGTGTCAGCCCTCTGCCATATCTCCACAATCTCCTCTTCTTGGTACTCTCCTGATACGGGCCGTGTCATGCGACACGGGTGGCCGTGTCAGGCCACTGTCCTCCTACTTCAAACTCTTCTGAATCTTGCGGTTTTTCTTGTTTTTTTGTTCCGATTCCTCCTGAATGTTTATATGAACCTAAAAACACTAAAGAACACAACCAAGGCATAAAATGCGGTAAAAGAGATGTAAAACAAATAAACAATGACAAAAATATTAACTAAAACAAATAGTGAAATAACGTATGAAAACGACCGATCAGACATCAATAAGTGAAGCATAGTAGCTTAGTTAAACTTGATTGTTGAATTGGAAAAAGCATTATATGCTCAAGAAATGAGTACAAGATGCTGCAAGCTGAAGCTTAAATGAAGAATGCTCAATGAAAAAGAAGCTGAAGCAAAGTGATGAAGATGTACAACGATGCAACATGCTAAAGCCATGTGAAACTTGTCAAGTGAAACATCAATAAGTGAAGCATAGTAACTTAGTTGATCTTAATGGTTAAGCTGGAAGAAGCATTACCTACTCAAGAAAAAAGTACATCAGAAAGAAGCTTAAAGCTCATGATAAGAAGTTGTAGTGCTCAATAAGAAAGCTTTTAAGCAATACAAAACTAGTGTGCTTTATAATCTCTTAGAGATTTATTCTTTAGATGGTTTTGTATTAGAAAGCAAAGAGTTATTGCTCATATATTGCTAGAAACACTTAGGTGTTATTGTACTTCATTTGTGTAATCAGCTTGTAAGAAGCATAATAGTGCACACGAAAATCCTTCCAAAAGGTGATGTTCCTTGAGCGGTCGAGTGATGACCAGAATGCTTGAGATGACTAAGCGTGTTTTTAACAGCTTAGTGAACATTGTTCCTTGAGCGGTCGAGTGAAGATCAGGATGCTTGAGAGGGCCAAGTCGTTGTTGAACGGCTTGGAGGATGATTCCTTGAGAGGCGAGTGAAATCTAGGATTCTCAAGAAGGCAATGAAAGGTAATTATTAATGATTATTGGATTAAGTCCTTGTGATAAGAAGAAATCACCTTAAAGTGTGGACTGGAGTAACTTCGTTAACAGTGAACCGGGATAAAAATACTTGTGTTAATTTATTTTTATTTACATGTTAAGGTCATTAGTTTAAATTCATCAAATAGGGAGGAAATGTGAAGTCCAATTCAAACCCCCTTTTCTTGTGTTTCTCAACCTTCAATATTTATTTATTTTAATGGAAAGGGCCTGAGTTAAAAAAAAACTACAAACAAACTAACCTCTTAGTGGAAGTACACATCATATCAACTACATAAGAGTCATATGCCTCATTAGGACAAAACCTAAAAAAATTAGAGAATTTCTTATTACACCCTATATACTTCTAACACACCATGTGAATTTCCACATATGCCCCCCGGTTTCGGAGATATATCTACGGACGCACCCTTTGTACACTCAACCAAGGTCATTCTGAGTTATGCCCCATACATTGGGTTAGTTTTATTTCGAAGATATATTTCTCCGAAATATTTTAAGGAAAACATTTTAATGTTCAGTTCAATAGATATTCCAGAGATGCATTTCTGGAACATTTTAAGGAAAACATTTTAATTGTTCAGTTCAGTAGATATTCCGGAGATGCAACTTTGGAATTATGGGCAGCATTTTGAAATTTTATGTCACCTTTGCATGTCAGGTATTTCCAGAGATGCATCTCTGAAAATATTTGATATAACTTCCAGCTGCATGATCACTCATCCATTGTTGTCATACTTCATTCTCAACCAAACCCTTCACCCTGAAAACCTTCTTTCTCAATCCATTTTTTCACCCCAAATCTCCAATACTTTTGGTTCAACATATCACAGGGAGCAAAAGAAGATAGATTTTCAGGTAAATATTTTTCTTTTCCCTTCTACATTACTCATATTAATCATCAATTTTTTTCCGAATAAACTTACACTGTGTCCCAAAATGTATCTCCAGAACGTATATGAACTTATCCGGAGATGCATTTTTGGAAGTTGTCTGTGTTCATTTTTTCAGTCATTCTGCAGTAGTAGTTGAACTAATGTTGTGTTATTATTTTAATTATTTTCAATAGATATGGTGCACACCGATGTTTTCCTAAAATAAGTTGTTTCTTCGAACGTTGTTTCACCGAATGTTCAAGGGGTTGTTGTGAAGGCGATAAATGTTGGCAACGACTTTAAAAACAAGCAAGAGTTTGAATTTCATGATAAAATGTTTGAATGGATTCGTATGGAAGCCTCTAAAGTTGGTTTAGGCGTGGTTATCGGAAGGTCCGATAATGGTTTGGATAGAAGATGTACCTTTGTGACAATGGTGTGCGAAAGAAGCGCGGAATATTGAACTTCTCTCCAGAATTTTAAAAGATAAGGCACGGGTAGTAGGAAATGTGAGTGTCCGTTTATGGTTCGTGGTTACATGTTGGCAAACAAAAATTGGAGATTTAATGTGATATGTGGTTTGCATAACCATCATTTGTGTTTAAAATTAGTCGGTCATCCTAGTGTCTGTCGGCTTAAGCCAGAAGAGAAGGAATGTATTAGTGGCATGGCCTTGAATCTAGTTTAACCGAAAAATATTCTTGCAACATTGAAACGGAAGCAGCCCGACAATATATCAAATATCAAGCACGTGTATAATATTAGATACCTCACTAACAAGGTGATTAGGGGGGATTGAAATGATATGCAACAACTCTTGAAACTGTTGGATGATAACAGTTACGTGTCCCGATACCGAACGTGCGATGATGAAGTTATGATAGAGTGTGTATTAACCTGACACACTACGATTTTTCGAAAACCTTTTTCCCACTACGCACCGCCCCACCCCAAAATCTAAATGGTCGTATCATGTGTATTGGATGACTTTCAAAATCAAGTCATTTTGTTCAAGTTTGCTTGAAACCGGGATGCCCCATGCCACTTACATCACCAGAGTGGACGACTTATTCAACCGTAAAAGTCGAGACGTGGCCGAATCATTTTATGGAAAGAATGCAAGAATTCAAGAGATTGAACAACATTGAAAAAGAATCGAATGTACAAAAATCCAAGGGGTACGACATATAGATTTAGCCGACGACATATGTTTCGATTCATTTTGATTTCTTGTTTAACCGGGCAAATAGTTGTATGTAATTGTGTCTCAATATAAATGAAGTGTTATATATTCACTTTTTCTTCATATTTTGTCTTTATGCTATTTTTATATTCCCCATTACAACATTTCTGTTTTGGCAATTGGAAAACAAATGGTTCTGTCATAGTTCTGGTGTGGTTCTGGATCAGGAAAAGTTCCAGAGTTGCATCTTCGGAATAAGATAATGTGCCAGTTAATGAGTGGTGCAAATTGATATATGGCTTCTATAAATTTAGGCAGTCTAATGTTATATTTCACACAAACTCAAAATGTCTCAAATGTCACAAATAAAAATCTATTGGTATGTTGCAAATGTCTCCTTCTCCGGCTCTACAACCGGGATAACGTTCAACCTCACCGACTTCACCTCCTTCGAAGATATCAAAGATGAAATCCATTATCTCATACCTTACGGAGACAATCGAAATATTGTGAAACTCGAGTACCTTTCACCTTCGATTGACAACGGAGGGAAGATTCAGTTCACTAAGTTTGAGCTCAAGACGCAAGCAGATGTTAGGGCTATGTGGGATACGTTTTTTAGTTTCAAAGAGAAAGTTCCACTCAAGTTGGAAGCGACGATACAAAGATCGGTCGAAGATATCCTGAAGACGTGCAAGCGTCCACCGGGGTATTGAAATGTAATATTGAATTTTCTGTTGAAATTATCATTGTAATGATCATTTTATGTTATGAATGTCAATTTCATTTTAGATTTGTTGAATCTATTTCTCGTGTGAATCCGGAGATGTAACTACGAAATGAATTCGAAGACGCATCTCTGGAATAAATTAAAGGCTAAAATACAGTTTTGGTCTCCCTGTTTGTCAAAATTCACGGTTTTGGTCCCCCTATTATTTTTTTTAACAGTTTTGGTCCCCCACCCCAATTTTGGCCCAAAAAAATGATGAACAGTACATTGTCCGTACATGAACAGTACATGTCCGTACATGAGCAGTTCATGAACAGTGAGGGGTGGGAGACCAAAACTGTTAAAAAAAAATAAGGGGACCAAAACCGTGAATTTTGACAAACAGGGGGACCAAAACTGTATTTTAGCATAAATTAAACAAAAAAAAAAGTGCGTAGTTCAGAATGATCTTTGTTGAGTGGATGTTAGGTGTGTTCGGATATGTAACTATGGAATGAATCCGGAGATGAATCTCCGGAATAAATTTAACCAAAAGAAACGACGTAGTTTAGAATGACCTTTGTTAAGTGTATCTTGAATGCGTTCGGAGATGTATTTCCAAAATTAAAAAACATACGTAAAAATTCACACGGTACATATAATAAGAAATTCTAAACAAAAAAATCAATGCCTCCATTATACTTCGTCTCTAACTTAGTCAAGCCATCAACCCATCTATTGCCTAAAAGAAAAAGAGAAGCTTCTTTTGAATTTGTTGTAGTATGCCCAGTCCTATGCCCACATTATAATCCTCCTACTAATGACATAATGACATCATGAACCTCTTTTGAATTAGTCTAATATTCACTTTCCTAATCCTTTGATGTGAATTAGACAAATTAGACAAATATTTTTTATTTAGTGAAAGAGTGTACAAATTAGACAAATAATCTAATCAACTTTCATAAGTCCCATTCATTATGAAATCATATTATCATTGGTTTAGCAATAATTGATAACTATGACAGATTAGCTACACAACCTAAAATCCTCGCTGTATCTTTAAGCAGAAGAGTAAGTGTAATTAATTAGAAATTAAAAGAAATCACTATTGAAACTTAAAAGTAGGAACCGTCCTAAAAGTGCTTATGTCACATACTTGTATTCTACATATACCATCCTTACTCTTTAGTCCTTAACAGAATCATATACTTAATCACATGCCACTTATGTCCTTTTCTTTTCTTGTTGGAGTATTATTACTCACAAAACTTTTAAATAAAATTAATCAAATAAAATTAATCAAAAAATGCTTAATTAAAGCTACCAGAATCTCTAATCACTCCATTTTAATCAAAGGATGACATGCTTCTAACGTGCAATCTTTGCTTTAATGGGTTTGTGTGAATTGATATCTTTTGTATGTTTGGCCTAAATAATCTTCTAACCAAAGAAAGAGTGAAACGGATTGAAAACGCTAACACTTAAACAACAACCTTTCCTTCTTTATTTAATGCTTTTAAATTTTAAACCATTAATTTAATTATCAGTTAGCATTACCACCTAAAACCGAATTTTAGTTAATTAATCTACATCTAGCTAGCACGCAATTAATGTTGGCCACTCGCATAGTTATGATTATTATTAATCGAAAATATAAACACTCACAATCGACATGTTCCAACTCATTCAATTCCAAACATGTTCAATCATTGATGAATCATACTCATGCATTACAGTGTGCTACTCACGAACTCACTAAAAATAATTAAAAATAAATTTAAAATTAAATCATCAAAAGTAGTAATACTTAGGAGTGTTTATGGTGTGGACCGATTTGCGAACATGCTGATTCGAACCGAATCAATTTATAAATTATTCGAATTCGTTCATTTAAGGGTATAAACAACCTAATTCATAACAATCCATACAATTTTAATTTGGATATCAAATTTGAATTTCGCAATTAAGAAATTCATTGATCCAATCTATTAATAATCTCTTTTTCTATTTTTAATTTAAATAAAAATATAAAATTAATATCTCATAATTTTTCTAAAAAAAGTTCTTATTCTTTATCGATAATATTATTAGATCAATGAGTTTATGTAATTTTAAAATTAATTTTTTTCCTTTGTATTATTACTAATTTATGTATTTTATAAAAATAACGTATTTTGTTAAATTTTATTCTATTATCAAATATTATATTGTGTTGATGAATTTTATTATCCAACCTAACCCCTAATAATACCCGCAAAGAAAAGCAATAAAACAGAAAGAGAAGCAAAAAAAAAGTGTAAAGTGTGGCTATGATGAACGCGTGAAAGCACTCGCTAGAAAAGCGCGTGAATAAAGGGAAAGAACTTTAATTTCTTGGCAGTAACACTTCTAAGGTTGGAAAAAAAGCAAGGAAGATTTTTGGGTGGCTGACTCGTAACAAAACCATTACATTCATTCACTACCATTATATATAAATACATAATAATCTGTTCACACTTCACACACTCTTTCTTCATATTCATTTACAAATTACACACTTGTGTTTTGTCTCTTCCTCTCTATTCTCTACTACCTTATAGTTCTACCTTTTTTTCTTCATCTGAATTTGTTTATGATGATGTCTAAAATGGACATGGAAGGAAGTATAGGCACTAAGGAACATATGGCTAAAGGAAAGCGAACGAAACGAGGCATAAGGATGTTGTCTCCTTGCACCGTGGCGCATACCACGGTGACATCAAGTTGCTCAAGTGCTATCGAAGGTGGTGGAAGATCGTTTTCTTCCACCACCTTCGATAGTACTGAGGAGGAAGAGGAAGCCGATATGGCTAATTGTTTGATTCTCTTAGCTCATGGAAGAACCGGAGGACAAGGTTGTCAAAACCACCATCAACAAGTTGGTGGCTATAACAATATAGTAACTGAAAAGGCAACAAGAAACGGTTTTGAAAGCTATGAGTGCAAAACTTGTAACCGTTTTTTCCATTCATTTCAAGCGTTGGGTGGACACAGAGCAAGTCACAAGAAACCAAAGATGAAAGAACTCATATCCGCAGGTGAATTCAAAGAAGAAAGTAATCATATTCATAACAAGAATGTTTCTACTATTAGTCCTTTTGTTCCTCCTCATGTTTCTCTTGAATTAAAGTGTGGTGGTAGTTTAAATTTCCATGGCCATGGAAACAATAACAAACTCAATAGATCCAACAAGGTGCATGAGTGTTCGATTTGCGGCGCGGAATTTACATCCGGTCAAGCATTGGGTGGTCATATGAGAAGACACAGAGCTTGTATTAACAAAAACAACAACAACGTTGGTGATGTTCGTGTGAAGACTCGAAATGTTCTAGAATTGGATCTTAATCTTCCGGCACCGGAGGAGGATCTCCGGGATCCAACTTTTCAGTTTCCGGCAATGGTGGGTTGCCATTATTAGGCCAGCTTGGATGGATTGGATGAATGGTGAAGGAAGATTATATTTTTATTTAATTTGATCAATTATGATCATTGTGAATTAATTATCATTATTATTATTATTAGCTTTATTTTAATATACAATTATTCGAAATTATGAATTCATTCTATTTATATGAATAATATATTTTTTTTTCATTCTATTTTGATTATCTACTTGTTCAAGTTTTGGAATACTTTGAGTAACTAAGTGGTTACTTGGTTAGTGTTGCCTTTCATTCACGAAAAGTGAGTCATATATTATGGAGTATCTTTATTTATTTATTTAATTTTCTATATATATATATATATATATATATATATATATATATATATATATATATATATATATATATATATATATATATATATATATCAATTCTTTGTTTGGTTGTTTCTTTTGTGTGAGATTGAAGAAATGGATGAGGTAAAAGATGGGCATATGATTAGGGTTTGGTTGCACCACCACCACAATCAAAAGTCATAGGAATACGCATCCTTTTTGTGGCTTTCTAATTTATCACTATTATTTTAATAAAGCTTAAAAAATCTCTTTCTCTTTAGCTTTCTCATTCTCTCACTCACTCTACTACCACACTCACATACTTTCTTTCTTTAATATTTATTATTGGGAAATTAATTAATTTGATTTTTAAAATAAAAATAAGAAATTGGTTTGGAAAATGTCATTGCTTAAGCTTATGTATATCTATATCCTAACTATTAGTTATAACTTATAATATATATCCACTACTAAGCTATTTTTTAGTATAATATATTTTGGCCCACTCCACTACCATATGTTTATATGTAGTTGTTTAGTATGACTAATAAGCCCATCCATCAGTTACACCTAATTAACCAAATGTTGTCACAATTAAAAAAAAAAAAAAAAAAATTAGAGACAAAATTTTTTTATAACAAAATCATAAAGTCTATTTCTAAATTCTAATTTCTCATTAAATTTAATAATAAATAATTTAGATAAAAAAATTCTCTTTTTCCTCTATAATTTTGGTTTTTTAGTAGGGTATTTTCTTGTCAAAATTGATATTTTGTAGAGAAATTTAAAAATAAAAATAAAAGTACATGATATATATATGTAACTTTGGGATTATCTATTAGTGGAAGTTGCAAGCCCATACAAAATTGATGCTCCCAAGAAAGATACTGATGACTTGCAGACCACAAACATTTGATTATTTATAGAAGCTTTACTATGGTCCACTGTTTGCATTGGACCCATCAACCATACTCTTTATCTCACTTTCTAGTTTCTAGTTATTAGCTTCACTCTTATTTATGTTATTCACAAAATGAAGATCAGAAAAAGACATCACACAAACCATTTCCATTTATTTTCTCTTCCATTAAAAACAAACAAATTCAGACTAACAAAACAAAAATGGTACTGGTTTTGGTTTGTCTTAACTAAAGATAAGGGCATATGTGTCAAAATCTAAAATTTAAACGACTTATCCATTAATATTGTTTTCTGCTACATTGATAATTCTTCTCAGATGTGAAGCTATTTAGAATCGGAAATATGATCATATATGTCATATGAAATATGTGTCTTTCTTCTGAAATGATGTCCTTTGTGAAGCAGTGTTGTCCTCGTACATACTTAAGACTCATAAATAATATTTTATAATTATCAAAATCGATGTTCTCTTATCTTATTCCGACTCATTGTAATCATTAATCTACTGTGAATGTGAATATATTGTTTGATATTTAATTAAAACATTCTCTTTACATTGGTTTTGGATCGGCCTGATCAATTTGGCATATTAATTGTTGTTGGAATCGATTTTGATAGAGTAAAATTCAATCATTTTTTTGATTAATCCAAAATCCTTGCTCTTCACTCTTCACTCGAGTAAGTCAACGACACCTTAATTACAAGACAATTCCTTTTGAAAAGAAAGAATATTTTAAAAAGGTAATAATTTTTTTAAGAGAGAGAGGAAGAATGTATGAAAGTGAAAGGGAGAATGGTATTGACCAATTTGTCAAAAACTCTTTCTCTGAAACTTTATATGTGTAGTTACATTACTCTACAAACACAAGGTGCTTTTCCATTTACAATGAGAGTACTTGCACATCAAACAATCTAAAAAAAATTAATTGACTAAATTCGACAAGCTGTATTTGATTTTTTCGAATACACACAACTTTGACTATTATACTTTATATTTGACTTTCTATCGAAGAATCACAGTCAGTGCTCTAGATACCAGATGTTGGAATTGATCTTGATTGAACAAGATTCAATCACTTTCTTAATTGATCCAAGATCTTTGTTTTTTACTCGAGTGATTCAACCACACCTTAGTTGCAAGATGATTTCTTTTGCACAATGATTTGAAAAGAAAGAACAGTTTGAGAAAGTAATGTTTTTGGAAGAGAAAAGGAGAATGTATGAAAGTGAAATGGAGAATGTTTATTAACTAATCTGTCAAAAACTCTTTCTCTGAAACTTTCTGTGTATTTACACTACTCTACAAACATAAGGTGCCTTCCTATTTATAATGAGATTACTTGCACATTAAACAATCTCATAGCAACTAACTGACTAAATTCGACAAGTTGTATTCGACTATGTCAAATACACACAACTTTAAATATTACGACGACTTTTATCAACTTTGATTCAGAACCTTATCTAATTTATCAAAATGTACAGTGATGTGCTCAGAATGTACAGTGATGTGTTGCACATGTTACCTATTAGATAACGATACTTTTATAGTGTGTTTTATCTAAAGTTTGTATTTTTCTACAGCATTGATATGATTAAAAGTGAATATTTTTGTATATTACTCCATCCGATTTTATTTATAAAAAATTGCTTTTTTTTATATTTTAAATAATTAATGTGCTTAGACAATATATAAATCATATACACTATCTTGTCAATAAATTTATAAAGTAAATTTTTATGTAAATAAAACTAGAGATAGTATGTGTTTAAGTGTTTTGTCACTATTTCAAAGTTAGTTATGTGCACGTTTTGGTGAATGCTGGTAAGCTAAGCATGTGGACACATAAACATTGCGTGAGGTGTCCGAAGAGAGAAGAAATGAACACTCATTGACATTAGCACATGTAGTTGACAAGTTCCCTCCATGTCGTGTAACCTCCCATTGCGTATTCCACTTTATATAATTAATATTCTTATCATACTCCTAAACTAAGTTAACTTAATCATAATACAATGCTATAATAACAATAATCAATTCTTGCTTTGTTAGGCCTATCCTAATTTCTGGTCACTCAACTCCTCTTCTCTAGTCTATCTATCTATCTAGGTATTTAATTCAACATTATTTTCTTCAATTATTATATACAAATATATCAATAATATTTCCATTAACTTCGGCATAATGTAAGGATATGCCCAATATCAGTTTGTATATTTTTATTATTTTGTTGGAGTATTTTTGGTGTGCAATTTTTTATGAGTATAATTCAAACTATTGTTATATCTCTGTAAATCAAACTCTATTAATAGTGATAATCGAGAACTTACAAATTACAATACCTGTTCATTCTGCTCAGCAACACCTGCACATTTATTTAGATGACATGAGTTGGACCATACCAAATTGAGAGTAATTTGTATCTTTTGTCAAAGAAGAATCGAACCCAGAATTTTGTGCTCATTGTGTTGTCTACTAATTTAGTTTTAAGTTTGGTACTTTGCGTGCTCCAAATGGACATGGTCTACTCAATTACCAGTCACGAAAAAACAAAGGAAAGAATGCTGAATTGGCCATATTCTTTAGACAGAGATATGAATTTAAAAAAATCTTAGAAATATCTATACTTTGTGAAATTAGATGTGAGTGGCTTACATCTAATACATGTAATTTTTTTATTTAAAAACAAAATAATATCAATAAGGATTAAATATCTTTCTAATCCTCTTAAATACTTCATATTTTATTTTTAGTCACTCAATTTTTTTATATAATGATTCTCTTAATATTTTACATTCACATTTTTTATTCTTGTGGTCAACGTTCGTTAATAGAATTTGGCAAACCACTTGGTAGATTGTGGGTGACTAGGCGGGCACGTTGCAAAATGATGACGTGGAAATTTTTTTGTACATTTTGTATCATCTATATTTTAAAAAAAAATTTAAAGACGGAATTCCGTTGCTAAGATTTATTGACAAATTTAGCGATAATTTTTTACTTAATGATAGAATTAGTGACGGTTTTAGCTACGAAATTCTACTTAGCGATAATTCTTGAGCAAAAATTAGTTGCTAAATAGAAATTCGTTGAAATTTTGTTCCTTATGGGACAAATGTTAAACACGATGCTCCGACAACAAGTTCAACAAGATGCATCAAGACCACTATAATAACAATAACTAGATGATGGAGCAGAAAAGCAATAAAGAACACAATTAATTATTTACACAGTTTGATGAAACTACACCTACGTCTAGGGGGCTGAGTCCACAACCTAAGAAAGGAAATTCACTATTAGTAGCTTAGTACAATTAGACTTACAAGCAACAACAAATCCTATGTTGTTCAATGCCTCTTTCTAACACTACCCAATGGATTTCTATTTAGAACCTCCCCCTAAACATGAGAACCTACTCACTTTCTTCTCTGCTACAAAACCAGCGAGAATTTACAATTCAACTAGACAAACCTTCTATGTCAAGTTACTGAAACATAGATGTGTACATAACAATGTAGAATTTATAACTCAACTAGACAAACCTTATATGCCATGTTACTAAAACATAGAGGTGTACATAAAAATAACAAAGATTGTTGTTAACCCTAACACTCTAAGATCTTCAATATGAGTGTTTGTTTTCCAGTGTAGGGTTGAACTCCTTATATAGAAAAATAACTCTAGGCTTTTCTCCTTGGATAATACCTTCAATTTCGTCCAGAATTAATGCATAATTTGTTGGATATTTGATTTAATCCTTGAATATCTCCAACAAGATATAATTTGTTTTAATTTAAATTCAAATTTAAATCTTCATTTAAATCAGAATTAATCTTCATCCAACTGTCAAACAAATCACCTAATCATATTGTTAAATTAATAACAATAAAATCTTTAATAAATCTTCTGCAAAACACACTTCAAAATGCAGCATTTTGGTACCTGTTGCATAAGGCCCAAATGTCGTACCAACATGTTGGAGCATCGCGTCCAGCATGTGTCCTTTATGCAACTTCATACAGCTTTAGCAATCTAGACCAATCTTGAACACTTGAACACTTTTTCAAGTTGTTGTTTTGCTAAAATGCAGCCAATCCAAAGGGTCAATCCAATAGGAAAACAATCTCCCCCTTTGGCGAATTGTGGCAAAACAACTCTTCAAGATAAATAACATTTCTTCCATGAGAACAAGTGACAGCCAGTAGAAGTATCGACTCTTCATAGCAAGTGAGCAGCGACAACTTCTATGTATCAGAGTTAAGCACCAACAACACCAGAAGTCAAAAGCATCAACATTCAAATGCTTACATATAATCCATTTAGTTGCTCCAAACCAAACATACAAACATGTAATCATTCGTAGACTTAGTCATGTGTGAATCTAGTATCACATAGTTAGTAACATATAATTCTACTAACTAACATATATCAGTATGTAATCATTCAGATACTTAGTCATGCATATAAAATCAGTTAGCAGTTGATATCAGAATATCAATGAATACTACTATGATAGATAGATTTGTTTTCACAAATACAAGGATCAGGACCAGATATCCTGCCTAATGCTCCAGCATGGAGCACAACATTAGCACTTTCCCATATGGGTTAGTACAAAATAATCCTAGGTTTATCTGCACACAACAGATACACCACTTCATATCATTACTCCCCCTTTTTGCCATAATTTGGCAAAGGGTAAATCCTTCAATTGATTCAGTATGCATAGAGAATAACATACACAAGGTCAATCATGTAAAGTTTATGTTAGCACATACACACCAAGAAACATGTGAAACAACCAGAAACAACATCAAAAGATGCACAATCATAAGATTTATCTTAAAAATACAAAGATAAAATAGGCTATAAAGCCTTTACAAATCCAAAAACATAAAAGGGGCCAAAACAGCTAAGCTAGAACATCTAAGATTATTCTTCAATCCATCCTCTGCAGTTCTTATAAGCAATCCAGTCAATATCAGCCTCCAAGACAAGATCATGTTTTTGAATATGTTTCTTCTTCACATACTTCCTCTTGATAATAATCTTCTTGTCAGTTGTAGATGGAATTACATCTTCAACATTTGCAAAAGACCCAACCCCTTTGATATTTTTTTCTTTCATCATTCTTTTAGAGAGTTTTGAATTTACAGACACCTCACTCATTTTGAAATGCAAATGTGAAGGTAGCAAGAAAAAAATAATAGAAGATTAAGATACTTGTTTGCAATGCAGGTCCATATAAAAGAAGGTATAGAAACAAGCAATTTCTGTATTGTTTCATGTGCAACACATACCTAGTGAAAGATAAACTCCCCTTCACATCTCCCTAGCATTGTCTGCTATTAATTCTCACACAAGCAGACATTAAGAGTATCCCTTAATACCTTAATGAGACCGCTATCCAATTTATTTTTAGTTGCCATGTGTTTAAGAGCTTCCTCATTTTCTTCAATAAGTTCCATGATGAAGTGATGACACATGTCTAGATGTCCATTTCTGCTTTGTTGACATGAAATTGTTGAATACTTTATAGCCCTTAGGATGTTCCAGAACAATTTCAAAACATCTTGTTCCACATTATTCTCCTTTAATACTAACTTTATGAGATTCATAATGAGTTATTGGCTCCTTTTGAACAATCATATACCAAAATATTGTCACGTTATCGATTACACTGACCTAATTACTCTAGAGCTAGAACATGATCTAAAGTTAGAGTTTTTCTATGTCGATCCTAAAGATATAAATGATATGGTCGTTGGAAATCGGTGACTGGATATAGGGTTACTACAGGTTTGGTGCGCGTAAGTATATAGAATTGAATATCTCATTATGGTTGTGTACATTCATCAGATACTTACTTTTTGAATTCCTCATTTTTTGAATTTTGTTTAACCATTTAGGTACATTCACCGTGTTTGTATAGAATTAAATAAATCAAATATTTTTGGATTCTTGGATCCGGTTTCTATTTGATTTACAAATAATTCGGCTAAAAAGATTGAAGATTACATAACATCACGATTGTTAGATGCGGAAAAAGACTGTTACTTAGCACCATTTCTCCATGTGTGAGTAACTTTGAAATTATGGTTTCTCTATTATATATAATTAGTTTCCATGTTTAACCAAATACTAATTATATATGTCATGTGTTAATAATATTTTCAATTGATCATCATCTCTCTTCGGACGAATATGGTAACTACATTATGTTCCTTACACCATCTACTTGAACCTAAGATGAAACAAATTATTTCTAGGTAACTTTATGTTTATAATACTTTTAGTAATATTTTTAAATCATTTTCAATATTGCAAGATTTTAGAGCGACACTTTATTATGAAGAATTCTAGAAAAAAAACTCACATTTTGTACGTCTAAGGTAAGCGGATTGAAGTTATGGCATGCGGATCACATATGTCCTATTAAATGTTGAGACAATGATCTCTGCTAAAAATGAACAAGGACAGAAATAGGAACCTTCAATAAAACTGCAGATTCATAAAACAATGTCGTGACAGATGTTTTAACATCAATCAAGACATAAACTTCTGATCAAGAGAGCAGGATGAATTGAACAACACAGAAAGATAAATAACACAAGGATATGATAACCCAGTTCGGTGCAAATCACCTACGTCTACGGGACACCAAGCCAGGAATGAATTCATTATTAGCAGTATTAATTTAGAGCTAAACTCCCCCGTTTATAACTCCTCACTTAATCCCTACCCATTACAATTCTATCTAAAAATCACCATCTAGATAAGCGAACCCATCTCAATTCCTAAATCACCTCAGTGATATCTAACAGTTGCAACCTCCGGTAACTGCATCAATCTGTTCAATTGAAAGACACCTCTTCCAATACAATATCCAGTCAAGACTCTTGACTATCAAATAATGACTCTTGAATTTGCTTAATAGCTTCATCCAAGAACAATAGACAATTCATTACCATTCACTGTGCAAATAAATGGTTCACTTTGCGAACATGTAATTTCCTGAATGTGTTATAAGTATATTCTTCACACTTTTTAGAGATAGTTTTGGATAGATTTAGATATTTTTCAGAGAGAAACTTTGCATCTCTTCATTTTCAAGGGAGATAAGGTAAGAGCTTCGATTTCTTGTTGGTGTTGGATGTAATCTCTTGATACCTTATGTATTTCATCTAATGTATGTTTGTGAATATGTTTTGATTCTCTATTGTTGTTGTCTTTGTTGATTATTTGTGGTCTTGACAAAACCTTTACAAATCCTTGATCTTAGATTTTCATTTATCAATGAGTAAAACTTTTGACATGGTTTTGTAAGTTGATATTCATTGTATCTTTTGTTGTATTGTGTTTATTAAGTAGCATGGCTAACATGAGTAGGATCGATACGGTATTAGGAGGATGCGTGATAATAGTGATAAAGAACGATATTCACATTCATTTGGCAAATTATTTGAATACATGTAAAAAGGGTTAAACGTATGTACGTATTCTGATAAATGGCATTTTATATGAAGTAATCATTTATCTGATTTGGGTGTCATCTTTGTTTACCTGTTTATCTTTGATTTGAACCGCTATAGACATATACTCTTCAGAACTGGATCTAAGATGATTATTTATTTTGTTCTAAACTCTAGAAATAGGTTTAGGCTTAACACTTGCATGAGTATCAGCTCTTATTGCTCTGTGTTGGTTTTTGTTGCGTGAGACATCGCCAATGAGGAAATACGGTCGATCTCTCGACGTTGCGTTAGACATAACCTCTGTCGTGGGTGATACGTGAGGATATTAGGCGAATGATTGATTTATGTATAATATGATTAGAAGGATGCATGTGTTATCAATTGATGAGATCCAATTCTAACAAGGCTCCGTTTATAACTCAGTCTTTATTTTATATTTTCCATCTTTACATTTTCTGCATTTACTTTTGGTTCCGTCTTAAACCAAAACTTTTGAACCATAAGCTTAGAAATATAGATACCGTCGAATGGCATTCTTTCCCTCGCACTGATCCCTATGGATACAAAAAAACTGGGTTACTTATATATTTTTGCTTGCTGCTATTCTAGCTTCAACATGCTCCCTTCTTTCTATTACTCCCAGCTAAAGATGGCAGGAACACCTAGAGAAAACGACCCATCTTCAACATGCACCAGGTAAGATGTCACAACATCTTATCAGGCACCATGTGTAACAATAACATCATTATCAGCAAAAATGGAGAATCTTCACAAAGTATCAGACAATCATCAGTAGTTATTTGTCTAGAACAACCTATCCCACAACACCAAAGAATGATCTGATCATGTAACCTCCTTCCTTGTTTAAAGACCAAAAAGTATCTTCCCTAAAGCTCATCCAAAAACATACCAAGATGCCTGCTTTGATACCAATTGAAATTCTGGTATGCAGATCATAGATGTCTTATTAAATGTTGAGACATTGATCTCTACTAAAACTGAACAAGAACAGAAATAGGAACCTTCAATAAAACTGCAGATTCATAAAACAATGTCGTGACAGATGTTTCAACATCAGTCAAGATATAAACTTCTGATCAATAGAGCAAGCTAAATTGATCAACACAGAAAGATAAATAACACAAGGATATGATGACTCAGTTCGGTGCAAATCACCTACGTCTGGGGGCTATCAAGCCAGGAATGAATTCACTATTAACAGTATTAATTTAGAGTTAAACTCCCCTGTTTACAACTCCTCTATTAATCCTTACCCAGTACAACTCTATCTAGAAATCACCATATAGATAAGAGAAACCCACCTCAATTCCTAAATCACCTCGGTGATATCTAACAGTTACAACCTCTAGTAATTGCATCAATCTATGCAATTAAAAGACACCCCTTCCAATACAATATTCAGTCAAGACTCTTGACTACCAAACAATGAGTCTTGAATTTTCTTAATAGCTTCATCCAAGAACAATACACAATTCATTACTGTTAGAAGAGTATTAGTGTGGGTTTTTGTTATCGTATCCACAGGGATTGTCGGATATTTGATGCTTGCCGTTCAATAGTTGCGATATTCTAAGTTAACGTTTTCAAAAGTTTCACTTGTTGTTATCATTCACTTGTAGCAAAGATTAAATTGTGACAAAGATTTTTAAGAAAAGTTTTATAAAAGCATGCTAAGGTTAGGTTTCATTAATCCTTTTCATGTATAAATAATTAATCAAGCATATGAACTCGGTTTCCAACCAATATAACCGCGTATCCTCCCGACTACGTTTATGTCTAAAGCGAAATCGTGAGTACCGTTGTTTAGGCCGTTAGATGATGTCTCACGCTAACAATCTAAACAACAATCTTTAAGATCAATACAATGCGAATAGAAAATCCCAAATCTATGTCTAGAGTTTGGTTTTTAAGAGATGAAATTGTTAGGTCAAGAGTTGTAAAGTCTATGTCTAGAGCAAAACAATTCATAAATGGATCATTAAGAGAAAACAACATCATCTATATTGATCAAAGACTTTGTTCATATACAAGAGATCAATATCAATACATAAAAACAGAATCAACTACATCTAACCTCAACATTGAGTGATTAGCTACCACTTCTCATGGTAGCTTGGATGACAAGTAAAGAGAGGAGATGAATAAACATCCACGCCGAATAATCGAGAATGGATGCAAAATCAGCTTCTCCAATGAAAATACAAGCTCCAATGGTAAAAAGACTGAAAACTATGATTTTAGATCAAAATGAACAAGAGATCCCATTCCAAAAAGTACTAATTCTATTTATACACTTTTCCTAACAGCACCCTTCGCCTAGCGAATGACCAAAAATATGGCACATTTAAGTGCCTCAGACTTAAACCGCCCCTCAGAATTATCGCGGGTTCGCTAGGCGAACCAAAACACTCGCGAAGCGATCCTTCGCCAGACCACTCGCCCCAGCGAAGTTTGGGAGTTTTAAAAAAGTAAGTTTCTGCCACCCCTTCGCTGGCACCTTCGCCCAGCGAACCAACAGCGAGCATTCGCTGGTTTCCTCGCCCAGCGAATTTACCCAGTTTTCCTACTGTAGGTTTTGCATACTTTCTGCCACCCCCTCGCTGGCACATTCGCTGACCTTCGCTAGGCGAACCTTCGCCAGAAGCTTCGCCAACACTCGCCTAGCGAATGCTGTTGCACAACAGATTTTTGGGCAGCTTGCACTATTTCATTGTGTCTTCAAACTTTGATCTTTTCATTCCTATTTCTGTACATTTAGCACACAAATTACAAGCACCGCAAGTATATTTCAAATAATGCACAACAACATCAATCCACACTAAAATCAACCTATTCCACATGAAAAGTCATGAAAAATGCCAAATAATTCATACTCAAATATATCATGATTGACATCTAACAAACTCTCCCCAACTAACTCATTGCTTGTCCTCAAGCAAAGTATGCCTCTCACGAGGATTTGCTCGAGGATTAAATTCAACCAAGACACGAAAATGGCTCAGCTAAACAACGATCACAACAATGCAACAATTACGCAATTCAAGAACTCAAAACGTAAAAGAACTTGACTCTTAAACAAATTAAACAATGTTTCAAGAGACAACTAATTCATCAAACACATGTCATACTACACTCCTCTTCGAAATAGGATTGAAGGCAAACGTGCATACAAGCACGGGACAATTAAACTCACATGACAAATGATGCAATACTAAGCAATTCATATCATATCTCAATGATCATAACAGAAATTATGGAAGTAAAAGATCACTAAGGGCTTAAAGGGTTGTAGCTTGGTCGGGTGAACAAAAAAGGGACATTTCTAAAGGTCTTTGAAACGAAATTGCCGACGCAAAAGAACATTCACTATGTACATATTTACACAACACACTTCATTTCACCAATTTGTCATTCCACCTTCACAAACTACCGTGCACACTTATTGATTCTATTATTTTTTCCGTTCAAGCAAGCATTTTCTCTTTTGTACAATATATTCACACTCTTCTTTTTACATGCTTGCTTGAAAATTTTTTTTCTTTTCAAAATTAGGAGTAATGCACCCATCTTCTTTTTATTCTCTCCCCAACTCATTTTCAACTCAACCTAAAGTGAATGTTCCTTGCTTTTTAGAGCAAGGAAGTCAAAATAAACAATTTACAAAGGTTCAAGAAGAAAAAGTTAGAAACTCACCAAATTCAATGATGAACCAAACTAGCAAATTATGTACATAAAACAAGTTCATCATTCAATTGAGTTCTAAACTGTTTAGGCTCAAAGGGGCTACCGAATACTCACTACTCACAGGTAAATTAATATTTGGGCATAGTTGTGCTCACTAACAAAAAATTGCCTTGATCACTTCTCCTACTTCCACAAAATCACATGGTCACAAGATAAGGCATGAATTAAAAATAAAGACAACATTCATCAACACTCCTTGACATATAATACAATTTTGAGGCTTCTCACTTTACTAGTTTCAGATCCTAAAATGACATATGTATTCAAAAGAAGTTGTAACATGAAACACATTTACACTCGCCCAAGACACAAAATTCTAAAACATAAAAAATTCTTGAATCAAGGTAACGATATACCTTGTCGCAACACAATGCTTACGGTACTATCATAGCCCTCACATCTTGGAGGAATTACTCTTTAATCACAAGAGTCCAACCTACTTCCCAAAGTTCCACCATTAAAGAAGAAAAATCAAAATAACACATACAAAAAGACACTTACTACTATAATTAAAAACCAACAATTATTAGTAAAGCGAAACAAAAAAAATTTAATTTTTACTACAAACCATAATTATTACTAATAATATCATAAAGTGCCTGGTGTATAAAACACCTACATAATTCAAAAAGTACCACACGGGTACGAGTACATTAATACTTGACTAGTAAAAGCTGAAAAAGAAAACAAAATACAAAAACTTCACTTTGATGCTCAAAGGAAGTATACAAGTCAAAGATCACACAAAAAATCAGTCCTCATCTTCGGACTCAGTCACCAGCAACTCAGTACCCTCATCATCATCATCCTCCTCACCATCAGCATCGTCCTCACCCCCTCCTAAAATTGGCCTGGCCTCAGGCCAACCAGCATGCGCTAGGAACTGCTCCCTAGACATCATCATCTGATCAGAAGTAGGGTCACGGATCTGTAACTGAAGAACCTGCAAAGAATCATGGATGTCAGACATAGCACGCTGCTGCACAGCCATCCAATCCCAATTGTATTGGCAGATCTCCTGCTGATATGGATAAAAGGCCGGCGGCGCCGGTTCAGAACCTTCACCAGCTTCAGCAGCATCATCAGCACCAGCTCTAGAAGTCTCTCCAACATTCCCCCTAGCTTTACAGAACTTATCCACATACCGATCATCAATAGCAGATGGAATAGTGACCTGCCTACGGGCTGGAATATCTACCCCAGAGTGAGCACACAAGGTCATGATCAAACATGGAAAAGCAAGCGGGGCATTCCTGCGCGCCGCAGTACCACCCAAGCCACTTAACACAATAGCCTTGATTTTATCCGCAATGATGCGGGCCACGTCAATCTGCACATTCATTTGAATGCTATGGATAAGATGAGCCAGAACGATGGGAACTGTACTATGATGCGACCTGGGACAAATGTTAGTGAGCACAAATAATAGAATAAGCTGGACTAAAGGTTGCATGTCCACACGTCTGAATCTAATAGGTGCCCCGGATGAATTCAGCTCCACTTCCTTACCTTCCAGAAGTAAATCCCGGGTCATCTTCTCAATATCATGATGGAGATGCAAATCTCGATGATATGCATCCAGCTCAGAACCAATCAACGGTAAAGGGTCTCCCAAAATCGTGTTGATCGTCCGACGATCAAATCTGACAACAGTGCCTCTAACCCAAGAGGCCCAACTAAATCTTTCTCCATCATCCGGCAATGCATTTGCATAAAATTCCCGAACAATTTCAGCATTGTAGCCATCCAGAGACATCATCAAACGATCCCATTTCTTTGCCACGAACAAAGCATCAATTGTCCGGTACGTTCCACGATCACTCAGAAGGAACCTTTTTTCAGCCAAGATGTGTTTTCTTTCAAGGGTTTCATATCTGGCTGCTTGCTTAGCACCCCTGAATCTTTCTTCATCAAAACGCACGGGCACTTGTCTCGAGGTTGAAGCCTTTCGCTTCTTAGCCGCGTGAATTGCAGTTTTTGGTGCCATCTGCACATAGCAAATAATAAAACCAAACAAAGGCAACAAACGCATTAGTGACTCAAAAACAACCAGCCAGAGACCTGCATGTATATAAAAAATTTTGAAAATTTTCCTCTGTTCGCGCCAGGTTCGCTAGGCGAAGGCTGGCGAATGCTCGCGCAGACTCGCGAAGCGAACGAACCAGCGAACCCTCGAATTTCAAGAAAAACACAGTTAAAACCAGTCCCTCTCCCATCTCCTAATTTCAAATATTACTCTATTCATATTGCCAATGTAGTTTTTAACATGCAAGACAAAAGTAACATGACAGAGGATCCAAATTTTTGACAAAACCCAACTAGATCAATCAAGAACATAAACAATGCCTAAAGAAATAAACTATAAAGAGTATACAAACCTAAATTTCGCACTGTTAATGGAAAATTGAAAGAGAAGAGTGTTGAGGCCTTAGAGAGGAAATGAGAGAAAACTTGCAAATGGAGGAAAATGGTAACCAACGGCTAGGATTTTCCTCCCCCTCTATTCTGATTTCAAAGTGGGTCATGGGCCCAATTGGAAGGCCCACCCATAATTCATTTTTTCTGATGTGGCAAAAAAAACTGGGTTGGTCTGCCTCGCTGGGTTCGCGGAGCGAAGGCCAGCGAATGCTCGCCCCAGCTCGCTAGGCGAATGCCAGCGAACAAGACCAGAAATTTTCAAAATTTTTTCAAAATGTACCACAACTTTTAAGGCATCAAAGTGATAAATAAACATTCTCAAAACAGAGATAACAGTAATACTTACAATGTTGGGGTGCCTCCCAACAAGCGCTTGTTTAACGTCGGCTACGCTCGACGGTCCAGAGACTAGACGCCTCGCAAACCAAAGCAAAAACACCGGCTACCGAACCAAATAAACTACGCGCACACAATCTCATCCGTTATCGTGCCCAGTTTTTGGTTTCCTTTTCTTTAAAAACGACCAATCCCAACATGAATTCATCAAGGCTACCTTTGCATCTTCATTCTTTTTCTTTTCAAATGCTACACGTTCCAACTTTTCTTTTTCCAAGTCTTTGGCCTTTTTCACGACTTCATCCACCTGATTCACAAACATAACTCCGTTGAACAATGTAAAACAAGCTTCCTCCTCCATACCACTTTCCTTGATCCGCACTTTCATTAAGCCTTCATCAACGTCCACCAACATTTTGGCGGTTTTCATAAATGGTCGCCCCAATATAATCGGCGTATCTTCATCCTCATCCATTTCAACAACCACAAAATCAACAGGAAAGAAGAATTTATCCACTTTTACTAGTACATCCTCAACAACTCCATACGGACGCGTTCTAGACTTATCCGCCAGTTGTAAGGTCATGGTAGTTGATTTTATGGTCACATTATCAAGTCTTTTCACCACCGACAAGGGAATTAAATTGATGCTCGCACCCATGTCAACCAAAGCTTTGCATTGAAAATCAGTACCTATTGTAATAGGTAATGCTACTCTTCCCGGATCTTGTTCTTTCCGCGGAAGCACACATTGGATGACGGCACTACACTCGGCATTAAGATCAATGTTGTTTTTGTCGGTGCACCTCTTCTTTTTCATGAGTATGTCTTTCATGAACTTGACATACCTAGGCATTTGCTCAAGAGCTTCAGAGAAAGGTACGGTTACTTGCAACCGACTAAATAACTCCAAAAACCTTGCATAATGCCTATCATTCTCTTTTTTCTTAGGAGTCGGGGGATACGGTAATCGTCTTTGTAAAACTTCCTTCTCAAACTCCTTTCTTTCTATTTCTTTTTTCTTCCTCACTTCTTCATCATTATTTTCAACTACCCCATTTTCTTCATTTTTTTCGACTTCCTCCATCACAATGTCCTTTTCCTTTTCACCCACCCCCTCATGTTCAACATCTCTTCCTATAGTTCTACCACCTCTTGTGAAAATGGCTTTACACTCCCCTTTGGGATTTGGAAGAGTGGTAGCGGAGAAGGACGGCCCCGGTTGGTTTTCGGCAATTTGCTTGGCAAGTTGCCCTATTTGCGATTCAAGATTTCTAATCGAAGCGTCCGTACTCTTTTGAGTTTCCATTGATAATTGCATGAATTTCGAAAAAGTCTCCTCCATTCTTGAACTTCCACTTTGATCTTGGGGTGGTTGATAAGGATTTTGTCTCCATCCTTGTTGATTTTGATAGTTGCCTCGAGGTTGAAAGCCTTGTTGATTTTGGTACGGAGGTTGAGCACTTTGGTACGGAGGTCGCCCTTGATACCCTTGAGTTGGATTTCCAGCATAATTGATCTCCTCCACAACGGGAGGACAATAATCGGTCGGATGATCACCTCGGCATAATTCACACACTAACACTTGCACATTTTTACTTGAAGATTCATGCATCTCTTTGAATTGTTGCGGCAGCTTAGACATTTGCTTAGTTAACAACTCAACCTGTTGTGATAATAATTTGTTCTGTGCAAGGATAGCATCGCTTGTTCCTAATTCCAACACTCCCGGAGTTCGTTGAGCAGGCCCACGGTTGTGACTACCTTGATGATCGTTCAAGGCCATTTTATCAATGATAGCTGTGGCTTCCGCTGCTGTTTTGCTTAACAAAGAACCACCGGCGGTGGCATCCAACAAGGTTTTGTGTACAAGCTGCAGCCCATTTCTGAATATATGAATTTGTGACAATTCATCGAAACCATGGCCTTTACACTTTCGTAACATTGATTTAAACCTCTCCCAAGCTTCATTGAGAGACTCATTAGCTCCTTGTGTGAATACCGCAATGGCGGTCTTTGCTTCCATAAACCGAGTGTGCGGAAAAAATCTTTCCAAAAATTTTTCTTCCAAGGCATTCCAATCAGTCATTATGGCAGTTGACTGATCAAGGTACCATTCCTTGGCCTTCCCAATGAGGGAATGCGGGAATAGTCTCTTGAACATAGACTCCTCTTCAGCTTCCGGTGCACCCGTCGCTCCAGCGATTTCATAAAATTTTGTCAAATGGGTGAAAGGATCTTCATGATCCATACCCGTAAATGGACTTTGGTATAACAGTTGAAGAATTCCGGTTTTCATCTCAGCATGACGACCATTATGTGCATGACGAGCAAACTGAGCATTATGCCTCGGACTATTTGTACATGGCCTAGAAGTAGGTGGTGGTGGTGGTGGTGGATCTCCCTCCATAACTGGAAGTATTTGTGGAAATGGTGGTGGTGTAGATGTACTTTCCTCTTGTTCTCGCCTCTGTTTCGCTAGCTGCCTCCTTCTTCTAGTTCGGCTATTGATTCTACGAGCGGTTCTTTCAATTTTAGGATCGAAAAGAAGTTGGTCCGCCGGTAGTTTCCCTCGCATAAACTAAGTCTGCACACTAAACAAACAGATTAACAAGTTCAAGATAAAGTGATAACAGCTTACAATAACTCAACTATCGCAATGCTTGCAATATCAACTAACAATCCCCGGCAACGGCGCCAATTTGTTAGAAGAGTATTAGTGTGGGTTTTTGTTATCGTATCCACAGGGATTGTCGGATATTTGATGCTTGCCGTTCAATAGTTGCGATATTCTAAGTTAACGTTTTCAAAAGTTTCACTTGTTGTTATCATTCACTTGTAGCAAAGATTAAATTGTGACAAAGATTTTTAAGAAAAGTTTTATAAAAGCATGCTAAGGTTAGGTTTCATCAATCCTTTTCATGTATAAACAATTAATCAAGCATATGAACTCGGTTTCCAACCAATATAACCGCGTATCCTCCCGACTACGTTTATATCTAAAGCGAAATCGTGAGTACCGTTGTTTAGGCCGTTAGATGATGTCTCACGCTAACAATCTAAACAACAATCTTTAAGATCAATACAATGCGAATAGAAAATCCCAAATCTATGTCTAGAGTTTGGTTTTTAAGAGATGAAATTGTTAGGTCAAGAGTTGTAAAGTCTATGTCTAGAGCAAAACAATTCACAAATGGATCATTAAGAGAAAACAACATCATCTATATTGATCAAAGACTTTGTTCATATACAAGAGATCAATATCAATACATAAAAACAGAATCAACTACATCTAACCTCAACATTGAGTGATTAGCTACCACTTCTCATGGTAGCTTGGATGACAAGTAAAGAGAGGAGATGAATAAACATCCACGCCGAATAATCGAGAATGGATGCAAAATCAGCTTCTCCAATGAAAATACAAGCTCCAATGGTAAAAAGACTGAAAACTATGATTTTAGATCAAAATGAACAAGAGATCCCATTCCAAAAAGTAACAATTCTATTTATACACTTTTCCTAACAGCACCCTTCGCCTAGCGAAGGATTCATTCGCCTAGCGAATGACCAAAAATATGGCACATTTAAGTGCCTCAGACTTAAACCGCCCCTCAGAATTATCGCGGGTTCGCTAGGCGAACCAAAACACTCGCTAGGCGAACCTTAGCCAGAAGCTTCGCCAACACTCGCCTAGCGAATGCTGTTGCACAACAGATTTTTGGGCAGCTTGCACTATTTCATTGTGTCTTCAAACTTTGATCTTTTCATTCCTATTTCTGCACATTTAGCACACAAATTACAAGCACCACAAGTATATTTCAAATAATGCACAACAACATCAATCCACACTAAAATCAACCTATTCCACATGAAAAGTCATGAAAAATGCCAAATAATTCATACTCAAATATATCATGATTGACATCTAACAATTACCTATAGGTTTCTGAATCTGTAAAACTATGTCTACCACAATGTATCAAACTGATACGAAAGGTGATTTACAACACAAGAAAGTCCACGACTCTCAAAACCCTAAATCCTTAAATCTTGTCCATGTTCTGATTGCTCCTTAAATCTTGGACCAGATCTGCAACAACCTGATTGAAATTCTGGCACAGATATCAGATGTCCTACACAGATGTTAAGACACTGATATCCAACACAATGAACAAGATAACAATAAAAATAATAGTGCAGAAAATAAATAACACAGTGATATGTTTACCCAGTTCGGATCAACAATCCTACTCTGGGGGCTACCAAGCCAGGGACGAAACCAATATACGATAGTATCAATTCACAGATCATACAATACCAAATAATCTGCTCACTTAATCACTACCCTTCCTATGACTTCTACCTAAGACTCACCTAGGTATGAGGCCCTCCTCAAATCCCTCTACAACCACAACCCGTGATTGGTTTCTTTCCACACAAGTAACAAACCGAAAGTCACACTTTCAAAACACACAATTCTCAATACTTCAAAGCTTATGAGAATTGACACACAAGAAACTCAATGCTTAAAAGCTTATGAGTAACTGACAGAACTTACAACACAAACACCAGTCCTTATACTGTTATCAGAATGATACCAGTTAGGCTCACAAAATACACTCGAAAACCCTAACAAAAACACATGTAAGTTCCACACCTAAACTAGGTTTACATCAGTCAATATATAGCATTTAATCTGGACTGAATTGGGCTTCAAAAATGCAGCAAATAGACTACTCACAAATCTGCAAAATAAACTCCAACAAAATAGGTCTTCAATCTAAAGTTTCCTATTATATCTCCATAATTAGAAACAGCAGAAAATCCGAAAAACCAACAAATAAACACAATCCAAAAATGCTTTGGATGCCACATAGGATAACCAAATATTCACAGAATATTCAGTAACAAATCTCAGCAACAGAATTTGCTTTAAACCTGAATCCAGACGCGATGTCCTATGAGCAGGTATGGGACATCTTCATTCGACATGTTGAATGCAGCAAATTAGAACATCATTTATCAACACCTTGCTGCTAGAATAGTTTTAGAAAAATAAATGCCAACCACAGAATCAAAGAAATAACAATCTCCCCCTTTGGCTTATTTTGGCTAAAACTACACACCAAAAAAACTTGCAAAGAAGCACAAAAAAACCATATCAGACAGCAGCGAAATACCAACAGCACACAGCAAAAAAAATTCAGCATAGCAGTACTCCCCTTCAACTGCATACAACACACAGCACAGCATACAACACAGCATAGCAGCATAGCAAAACTCCTCCTCAACTGCAGCAACACAAACATTCCACATTCTCCCCCTCAACTGCAGCACCACAAGCACACCACACACCACCAGCACAAACACACCACACACAAACATACTACTCCCCCTTTTTAGCCAAAAATATGACAAAGGCAAGTAGAACAGTTAAAAATAATGGAGAAATGGTCAAATCATAAACCAGAATAAACTGCATCAGAGAGTAGATGCACACCACATCACATGACCAAGTGTCATGCACAGACTTCAGTATTTTCCCTTCATTCACACACTGCACTACCAGACCCTCCTTTACTCTTTCCAATCTGGCAGCCAGAAGGAACATTAATTGCTATAGTTCTTCATGAATGCAAACCCCAAGTCTGCTCCTCTGGTTTTCAAACTGAACTGCATCCAGGGCCTTGGTAAATATGTCAGCAAGCTGATTTTCTGTGCTCACATGCTCAAGAGTTACGACTTTGTCCTCCACAAGTTCTCTGATGAAGTGATGTCTGATATCAATGTGCTTAGTCCTGCTATGTTGAATGGGATTTTTGGAAATATTAATAGCACTCAGGTTGTCACAAAATAATGTCATGACATCTTGTGTGACATTATACTCAGATAACATCTGCTTCATCCATACCAGTTGAGCACAACTACTTCCAGCTGCTATGTACTCAGCTTCAGCAGTAGAAAGAGATACAAAATTTTGCTTCTTACTAAACCATGAAATAAGATTATTTCCCAAAAAGAAACATCCTCCAGAGGTACTCTTCCTATCATCAGCACTTCCATCCCAATCAGCATCACAGTAACCTACTAAAATGGGACTTGAGTCATGGGAGTAAAGCAACCCATAATCACATGTACCACTCACATACTTAAGAATTCTCTTCACTTGATTGATGTGACTGACCTTGGGTTCTGCTTGGTATCTTGCACACACACCAACAGCAAATGTTATGTCTGGCCTACTTGCTGTAAGATACAGCAGACTGCCAATCATACTTCTGTACAAACTTTGTTCAACATTCACTCCCTTTTCATCTTTGGATAACTTCAAGTGAGTAGGAGCAGGAGTTCTCTTATGCTTGGCACTATCCAGTCCAAACTTCTTCACAATGTTCCTCGCATATTTACTCTGACAAATAAAAATGGAGTCTTCCATCTGCTTAACTTGTAATCCAAGGAAGTAGGTCAATTCACCTACCAAGCTCATCTCAAATTCAGACTGCATTTGGTTGACAAAATGTTGGACCATTTCATCCGACATCCCACCAAACACAATATCATCTACATAAATCCGAGCAATCATTAGTTTCCCATCCTTCTCCTTGACAAAAAGTGTTTTATCAATACCACCCTTCCTGTACCCATGGTTGACTAAGAACTCAGTCAGTCTTTCATACCAAACTCGTGGAGCTTGCTTCAACCCATACAAAGCCTTCTTTAGCTTGAAAACATGACCAGGAAAATTTGGATCCACAAAACCTTTAGGCTGCTCAACATAGACTTCCTCATTAAGATAGCCATTCAGAAAAGCACTCTTGACATCCATTTGAAACAATCTGAATTTCAACAAACATGCCACTCCCAGCAGCAATCTGATGGATTCCAATCGAGCCATAGGAGCAAATGTTTCATCAAAGTCTACTCCTTCAATTTGTGTATATCCTTGAGCAACTAATCTGGCTTTGTTCCTGGTAACAACTCCTTGTTCATCAGACTTATTCTTATAAACCCATTTTGTGCCAATCACATTTGTTCCTGTTGGTCGTGGTACCAGTTCCCAAACTTCATTTCTCTTGAATTGACAAAGTTCATCTTGCATAGCACTTATCCAGAACTCATCTATCAATGCTTCTTTGACATTCTTTGGTTCAATCTTTGAAACAAAACATGCATTTGACACAGCCTCCCTCGTTCTGGTTCTTACACCTTCATTCAGATCTCCAATAATCAATTCCTTAGGGTGATCCTTATGAATCCTTATAGAGGGTCCCCTGTTAGCATCCTCTACCTCTTCATTTTCAGGTCTAGTGTTGGTTTCTTGAGCATTAACTTCTACAGACTCAATGTCTTGTGAGATTTCATTGTTCATGGGAAGGCATGCTCCAACATCATCTGGGACATCTTCGTCTTTGCCAGAGTCATCAACCACCACATTTATGGATTCCATCATCACCTTAGTTCTGGAATTAAATACCCTATATGCTTTACTGTTTGTAGAGTATCCCAAAAATATTCCTTCCTCACTCTTAGGATTCATCTTTCGCCTCTGCTCACGATCCGCCAAGATATAGCACTTACTCCCAAACACATGGAAATACTTCACATTTGGCTTTCTACCTTTCCATAGCTCATAAAGAGTGACAGAAGTACCTGATCTGATAGTCACCCTATTGTGTATATAGCAAGCAGTATTCATGGCTTCAGCCCAAAAATGATATGGAAGCTTTTTGGCATGAATCATGACTCTTGCACACTCTTGTATAGTCCTGTTCTTGCATTCCACCACACCATTCTGCTGAGGGGTGATCAGTGATGAGAATTCATGAGTGATTCCTTCAGATAAGCAAAACTCTTCAAACCTGCTATTTTCGAATTCTTTCCCATGGTCATTTCTGATTCGAACAACACCACAATTTTTTTCCCGTTGAATCCTTTGACATAACTCTTTGAAGGCTACAAATACTTCAGTCTTTTCTCTGATAAAGCTTATCCAGGTGAATCTGGAGTAATCATCAACGACAACATAGGCATACTTCTTCCCACCAAGATTTTCGACCTGCATAGGTCCCATTAAGTCCATGTGAAGCAGTTCCAGAACTCTAGAAGTTGTGGTAAGATATTGAAGCCTCTTGTGTGACACCCTTGTTTGCTTCCCAACTTGACATTCACCACATATTTTATCCTCATCAATCTTCAGCTTGGGAATACCTCTAACAGCTTCACTTGACATAACTTTCTTCATCCCTTTCAGGTGTAAGTGACCCAATTTCTGATGCCACAGTTTGGTTTCATCTTCCTTTGACATCAAACAAGTAGACAGACTTTCCGGTTCTTGAGGATTCCATAGATAGCAGTTATCCTTAGACCTGGTTCCCTTCATGACAACTTCATCTTTCTCATTGGTTACTAGACATTCAGATTTAGTGAAATTTACCTTGAGGCCTACATCACACAGTTGGCTTATACTGATCAAATTTGCGGTCATCCCTTTGACAAATAGAACACGATCCAGATTTGGTTGTCCTATGTAATCCAGCTTTCCAACACCTTTTATTTCACCTTTTGATCCATCCCCAAAAGTGACATAATTGGTGGAGTGAGGCTTGATATCTGACAAGAATTTCTTCACACCAGTCATGTGTCTTGAACAACCACTATCAAAGTACCAATCTTCCCTTGCGGATGCTCTAAGAGAGGTATGTGCTATGAGACCGGCCATCATATTTCTAGGAGTCCATCTTCTCTTCACTTTAGCCCAGATCTGTCCTTTATTTTGTTGATGAGCAGTTTTGGGATAGCCGTGCAACTTGTAGCAAAAGGACTTTAAGTGACCAATCTTTCCACAGTAATGGAATCTCCATGGTTTATACTTTGATATACAAACTCTTTTCTGATGCTTCATCTGATGTTGGAACATGTGATTTGACATCCCCTCTTCTTGCTTTATTTTCTGAGGAACAAACTTCAATACAGGCTTCTTGTAAGTCTCTGCTTGATTGTTAAAGCCAAGGCCTTGCACATTTCCAGCATCTTTCCCAGTCTAAAGAATCTCATCCAGCTGCGTGGTACCATTATTCAGCATTCTTATAGATTTGGTCATATTGTCTAGTTTTGACTTTTGCCATTCAACCTCCTCTTTCAGATCAGCAATGGTTGATAGATGTTCTTCCTTCTCAGCTTCTAGTTGAGCTATCAGAACCTTCTGTTCTAATATTATCTGGCACCTTTCTTCATTCTTGATACACAACTCTGAGAACCCTGTGAAGACTTCTTCCTTAGTGAGTTCTCCAATATAGGATTCTTTGTCAGAGTCGGACTCACAAGTAGTTTCTCCATCAGCCTTACAGATCCCAGTCAAAGTTGTCACCAATTTTGCTGATTCTTCTTCAAGATCACTCTCAAACTCTCTTTCTGACCAAGACACTGATAAGCCCTTCTTTTGCCTTTTGAGATACATGGGACACTCAGTCTTTATGTGCCCATGTCCCTCACATTCAAAACACTGAATTTTCTTCCCTTGATTGGAGTCTTCTTCATTTCTGGATCTTCTGCCTCCATCCTGGTTTTTACTGATGTCGAGTGACTTGTTCTGAGAATTTGCTCTTGACTTCCAGTAAATCCTTTTCAACACTTTGTTAAATTGTTTTCCAAGCAATACCAGATCTTTAGACACCCCTTCATCTCTGACTAGGTCACCTTCATCTTCTGAGTCACCAGCATTTGACACAAAATCTATGCTCTTCTTCTTTTCAGACTTTTCACTGATCCCTAATTCACATGTTTAAAGAGATCCCGCCAGTTCATCCACTTTCATCTTGTCTATATCCTGAGCTTCCTCTATAGCAGTCACTTTCATGTCAAATCTCTTAGGTAGAGATCTGAGGATTTTTCTGACCAGTTTGCTGTCAGACATCTTTTCACCTAGGGAACTAGAGGCATTAGCTATCTCAATAATGTTCATGTAAAAATCATGAATGCTCTCATCCTCCTTCATCTTCAAACTCTCAAACTTGCTAGTGAGAAGCTGAAGTTTTGACATCTTCACCTTTGAAGTCCCTTCATGAGCAACCTTCAAGACCCCCCACGCCTCTTTGGCAATGGTGCAATGTTCAATCAACCTGAAGATATTCTTGTTGACACCATTAAATAATGCATTCATGGCTTTGGAATTTCCCACGGACCCTTTGTAATCTGCATCATCCCAGTCTTCCTCTTCCTTCACCACATCAGTAGGGGTACCTTTTTCATCTTTAACCTTTGGGGGTTCCCATCCTTTTATAACAACTTTCCATGCTTGATCATCCATGGATTTGATGAATGCTATCATCCTTGGTTTCCAATAGTCATAGTTGGAACCATCAAGCAGAGGTGGTTTGTTCAAAAATCCTCCATCCTTGTCCATTGTACCAGAAAGTACCTTCCCTGAATCTCACCCAGAACCAATTAAGGGTGCAAGCTCTTGATGCCAATTTAAATTCTGGCACAGATATCAGATGTCTTACACAGATGTTGAGACACCGATATCCAACACAATGAACAAGATAACAATAAAAATAATAGTGCAGAAAGTAAATAACACAGTGATATATTTACCCAGTTCGGATCAACAATCCTACTCTGGGGGCTACCAAGCCAGGGACGAAACCAATATACGATAGTATCAATTCACAGATCATACAATACCAAATAATCTGCTCACTTAATCACTACCCTTCCTATGACTTCTACCTAAGACTCACCTAGGTATGAGGCCCTCCTCAAATCCCTCTACAACCACAACCCGTGATTGGTTTCTTTCCACACAAGTAACAAACCGAAAGTCACACTTTCAAAACACACAATTCTCAATACTTCAAAGCTTATGAGAATTGACACACAAGAAACTCAATGCTTAAAAGCTTATGAGTAACTAACAGAACTTACAACACAAACACCAGTCCTTATACTGTTATCAGAATAATACCAGTTAGGCTCACAAAATACACTCGAAAACCCTAACAAAAACACATGTAAGTTCCACACCTAAACTAGGTTTACATCAGTCAATATATAGCATTTAATCTGGACTGAATTGGGCTTCAAAAACGCAGCAAATAGACTGCTCACAAATCTGCAAAATAAACTCCAACAAAATAGGTCTTCAATCTAAAGTTTCCTATTATGCCTCCATAATTAGAAACAGCAGAAAATCCGAAAAACCAACAAATAAACACAATCCAAAAATGCTTTGGATGCCACATAGGATAACCAAATATTCACAGAATATTCAGTAACAAATCTCAGCAACAGAATCTGCTTTAAACCTGAATCCAGACGCGATGTCCTATGAGCAGGTATGGGACATCTTCATTCGACATGTTGAATGCAGCAAATTAGAACATTATTTATCAACACCTTGCTGCTAGAATAGTTTTAGCAAAATAAATGCCAACCACAGAATCAAAGAAATAACACTGATATATCAGACCAAGATGTCGAGTCCACAAGCTAGAACATCTTGTCTGACATGTCTTCTTCCAGCAGACTTCATCATGTTGGAACATCTTTTTCAACATTGTGTTTTACCAAAATTTAGTCAAATCTTTTAGAGCTTTCACAGATTACTTGTGACATATATATATATATATATATATATATATATATATATATATATATATATATATATATATATATATATATATATATACACACACACGCATGTGTGGTTATATATTCATGAAACGTTAAATTTGTAGACAAGAAGACAAGCAGAGAGATGCGAGTCTGGGTATTATGTAATGAATCACATGTTAAACATTGTCTATGTTGACATTTTTTATTCTTGGGATCCTATATATATTATATCACGAAATGTTTACAATAACATATTGTTAGCTTAAGTTTGTTATTATATTTCAAATCATGTGATATTCAATTTTCATCACATTTTTTAGACGTTTAACGACAGGACATCTTTCTTCTCTAATTACTTAAATGAGATTTGTAAACATTGAGATTTTTGTTAGAGGAAGGCGACTTATCTAGAGGAGGTGAATAGATCCCCAATAAAAATTTTGCTTTACAAAAACTGTTTTAAAAAACAATAGCTAGCGAAAGTGATTTGGATCGATTCATCTAAACTGAACCGCTATCGAAAAGCTTGGATATACGTATATAAAAACCAATCGAAGATAATGATAACTTATTCAATCAATATGTGTCGATCACAATCCCTTGAAAGCTACTCAACAAGTAATGCTATATCTAATGATAAATCACACAAAAATACTATTGAGCCAAATTATCGAACACCTTGTATGCAATCAATTTTGTTTGGAAATTTACATAGTTTTATTGATATTAAAATACAATCACAATCTAAAGGATTGTGATCAACTCAACAAAATTTTTATCAAATCGTTTTCAAAAGAAATTACCAAACGAATTAATTGCACAAATGATGAAATCAACAATTTGCAAACAAAATGTAAAAGATATATATATATATATATATATATATATATAGAGAGAGAGAGAGAGTGTGTGTGTGTGTCTGTGTACACAAGGATTTGTTTAAGAAGTTCCCTAATCGGCCTCGCTATGGGTACGTCTGCCCTCAACTTGAACTTGAATTGAGATATTGAAATTAACCTTACTTTGCAAATTGTAGTTTACGAGAGAAATGTAGGAATGCAACCCCTAAAAACTATAATGAAAACATAAAATGCACGATGACTTAAACTATGAAATGCGTGACTTAAATTATAAATGACACAAAAACCTAACACTTCAGTGTCCTCCATGACCTCTAGGCATTGACCTCACTCCACGGTGCCATCCTTGTCCATCATTTCCAAACTGATAATACAAGTCACACATCTCTATGCAGAATTGAGCATAGTGGGGGTGGTTCTCATTTTGATCAGCAATCATGTGATTGATCCTGGCAATTATGGCAGCATGATTAGCATAAATCTCACTCTGCATAGAAACCATCCTTTCAGTCACATATGAGGCAAAGGCATCAAAATTGCCATCTTGTGATGTCATGTGCTTTTGCATGAGATGAAATTGTTCCACTTGAGCTGCTTTAAAAACATCGCTCTTCCGACACTCATCCTCATAGCGCTCATCTTGCTTAATCTGCATATTCTGAAGCATAGCCATGATGGAGGATTGATCTCCATATTCATCACCCACTTAACCATCCTCATGATCAGCATCTTGCATAAATTCATCACCTTGAGAAACACCATGAGAAGCTCCAATAGGTTGATCACCAATCACATGTGGCTCGACAGCTGTATCAGGAAACTCATAAGGGCCATCAAAGTTGTAAATTTTCTTATTGTGCTTGCACATACAAAAGTAATACACCCGACACTTTTCATCCCAAAAGTAACCTATGTCGGTTAAGGTGCGTTGGGAGAACTTATAAACTTGGTCAGGAGATTTAAATAGAAGATTTGGCACTCCTATGTCAAAGTAATTTGGGATTTTAGAAATCATGGAGGCGTAACAAAATGAGGTTCCTTTGTTTCATTCCTTGACGGAAAACATCTAGGAAACAAAATAATTTTCCCAATTGATTTGAATCTTATTCACAAGAATGTAGATGAGATGAACTTCGTCATTGCCTATTCTTGAGAACCTGCCATTCTTTGGGCGCAATTCATGAGAAACTAGCCATAGCGAAATCCTAGGAACCATCTTCAATTGGCTAATAGCTAAGGTGTCATAGCAGTCATCTGACCGGGGAACCTTAAGCATCTCATTCAGATGAGTGTTCCGCTTAAACTCTTGATGCAAATTGACATCCGTTACCAATGGTTCAACATCAACACTAACAATGATAATTCCAAACAAATACTTCCATAATTAATCAGTAAAATCATAAACTTTGTTACCTATTGTGAATTTGAAAGAAGAGTCACGTCTATCGTGTAACCCATAATAGAACAATCGAATGAGGTCTTCATTGTAATCTTGTGAGAGTTTTAAGAAATAGTTCATTTGCTAATGCTCGACAAGACGAACAACATTAGGAAAGTCCAAACTGCCAGCAACAACTGGTTTCCAAATATGTTGCCTCATAACAAAACGGTGTTGGTGTTTCTCTTCAAACTCCTTAACACAATCATAAGAAACTAATGAAAAGCAGTTCTTGGAGTAGCATAGGATACGGTAGCCTTACCCTTGTCTTTGGAATAACCTTTGGTTTTTGAAAGCTTAGGTACCAATTTAGGGGTGGGAATAGGCTGGGCCGAGTTAGGCTTTGCCTAGCCTGAGCCTTTCCAGCTAAAAAATTCAAAGCTTATGTCTGGCATGTAGCATGTCATAGGCTTATTTTTAGGTCTGAGTCTGACCTATTCGAAGGCGTGATTAGCCTACTAGCTTATTTAAAAGCCTACTTCATTTGAACATTTTTAAATAAGAAATTCAACTAATGTTAAATAAACTAACAAATTAAAAGATCAATGAAATCAAATATTTATTTTCATTGTCTTATTCAAGTTTACCTATTATCATAAGTTTGGTGATACCATTTGTTGGAGAGAACTTATGAAAAAAAATTATGACAACAAATTATGACATTGTTTATAATGTTTTTTCAACTTATTTTCATAAGTTCTTCAAGATAACTAAGTTTTATATTCGTATTTTAATTCAAAGTACAAAATAGAATATAATAATAATAAGTTTATTGAGTTTTTCTTAAATAGGTCAGCTTGATAGGCTTAAAAGGCTTTTCTTACGGCATGTGGCCTAGCCTCTTTAGCTAAATAGGCTTACAAAAAAGCTTAGGCCTTTTATATTTAAGAAAAAGCCTGGCCTGACCTGGGCCTATGTAGGCTGGGTCGTAGGCCCCTGTTAGTTGGCCTGGCCTATTTCCACCCCTAGGTGCCATTGACAATTGTTGAAACAGAGCCTGCACACTAGGTGTTTAAGGGAATGTGTGAATGAAAAGTGGAGAAGTTTGAGGGATATATGATGACCCACAAACTTAAATCAAGGCTAAAGATTCTATAACACACAAAAATGATAATGAACGCTAAGAATGAATTGAAATTCAGAGTCTTGGAGACTTGGGTGTGATTTGGAATATGAGGATAAAGAGGTATTTATAGAAGATGAAGAATGATGATCAAATGATGAGATCTAATGATATTTTTGAAAATGTAGAGATGAATGAGTTGTATTGGATGAATCCAAGAGGAACAGTGAAGAGATTTATGACACTTTGAAGAGTTACAAGACTCAAGAGGAAATGGAAGATGTGGAGACAAGTTCATGAATGAGAAATGAATGAAAAGTGAGGTGAATGGCCATTCAACGCGCCATGAGTCGACTTGTTATAGGCATAGGTCGACCTCTTTGAAGTATGTGTCGACCTAAAAAGGTTATGAGTCGACATATATTGAAGTGTATTACAAAATTTTAAAAATTAATCATTTGTGCCGACCTATACAAGCATGTGTCAACACATACCGAACCAATATTGAAAAATTCAAAAAGTTATTTTCATGTACTGACCTATATGACATATGAATCGACCTATGAAGTCTAAAGCTTGAAAAGCTTGATATATATGAATTTGAGATGACTTTGGAAAACTCAACTTGACTTGTGCATAACTAATTGATGAGAGACACATGCATATGATTTTTTTCATGATTTATCAACCAATAACATGCAAACACACAAATATAAGCATGATATAATAAACGATATAGATCACATGTGAAGATATTATGAATAATGCCTCTATAAGCATATTAAATGAAACACACAGTGGTTACACTTGAAAATTTTGGAAACAAACACTCATAACATGTATCACACACAACATATATCACATACCTTCGAGAAATAAACAAGTAAAAGATAGAAACTTACTTACAAAGCGAAAATTGAAACAATATTACCTCACTGTACAAATGACAGAGGACGCACATGCATTCCACAAGGAAATCTCAAACAAAAGTTGGAAAAAATGCAAAACATGCCACAAACCAATAACAACAATGATCTTACCACCTTTCACTTTGACAAAGTATCCTATAGTGTAATTTACAATGAATCCATGAAAGAAAAATGATTAATTTGATGATCATCCTTTTTAATTAAACTTTCAATATTTTCTCTTTCATGATAGCTATCTTACGCTATCTTACTCTTCCTCAAGCTTCATTGTCTTAGGTTGATCAATCCCTTATTTAATGTTCTTTAGCATATCTTTTGAAGACATGCTTATTGCATGAAATGAAATACCTTTCTACATTTCTTAGATGGAAGCATTACAAGTAATCTACACACTTTTACCAATTAACAAGCACTAGTAGCCGACTCCCTTGGTAACACACCCCTTCTTTCTTGCCACAAAGTTAAAGAAATAGGGAGATTTCACTTGTATCATGTCTTGAACTTCCACAAATGAGACCTTATTCTCTCTTCATAGAGCCAAGACATTTGACCTACAAAATCAACAAGAAATGCTAGGTACTCAATCTTCATTGGGTCCTTAAGCATGAGTGAAACCTTGGTTGCATTTAGGCAAAAATTGAAAAACGCCTTTTGTAACGCCCCAATCAGTTTTGTCAGTTTTGTCTTTTTAATTAATTGAGTCGTTTTGAGTATTTTATTATTATATTATTTTATTTCTGACTTTTATGTGAAAATATGTTATTTTTCATCGTGAATATATTTTGTCGCGTTTTGGGAACAATTGCGAGATATTTGAGTGTAGGGGTATTTTGGGCATTTTGATTTATTTTGTTAAGTTAGAATATAATAGAATAGAAAGAGAGAAGAAAAAATAGTAAGGGGAAAGAAAAAGAAGAGAAGAAGAAAAGAAAAGGAGAAGAGAAGAAAAAGAGAGAATTTGGAAAACTTGGAAATCAATCAACCGACTTTCTAGAACACGATTAAATCGGGTAAGGGTGCGAAACTCGATTATACTATGTTTGTGTATGATTATGTATGTGTTTGCTTGGATGTTTTCTTGTTTTCCCATAGCTTTGAGTTCTAGGTTGGAAATGAGAATTTTGTGAGAGATCGATGTTTTTGCGGTCGGAAATCGATATAATTTGCGTTGTATGATCACCATGTGTTTATGAGTCATTATTGATAATTATTTTGCTGTTGGAATTGATTTGGAATGGAAAATGAGATTTTTAGGGGTTTTGGATCATGTAACCCGTAACAGAATTTTTCTGGTTCTGGTGTGATTCGCCAAGCGAATTGAGTCTCGCCACTCTTTCGCTAGGCAACGTGCTGGCGAAGGGTGATTCGCCAGGCGAAATCGTAAGTCGCCAGGCGAATTTGGAATGACAAAAATGGGGTAGCTTCTGTAACTCTTGGGGTTTTTCTAAATTTGTGACTCGCCACTAGTTCGCCAGGCGAAGTGCTGGCGAATGGAATCCGCCAGGCGAAATGCTAGGCGAAGTGCTGGCGAATGGGTATCCGCCAGGCAAATTCCTAATTCGCCAGGCGAATTTGGCTGTTTCTCAATAAATTCTATTCTTTGTAAAATTCATAACTTTTGATCCGTGGTTCGGTTTGAGGTGTGGTTGGATGCGTTAGAAAGCTTATAAAATGTTCTTTTTTTATGATGATGGTTTTGAGATTGTTGGCTGATTAAATTATATCGAGAATTAGGAAATGTGTTGTTTTGTTGTCGACTTTTTCCGTTTAATTGGGTGAACTTGATGTGTATGTGCAATATGTTGTAGGTGTGGATATTTTATGACTTGCGTACTGTGGTGTGATGTAATTGCATGAAATACATATGGTGATAATGATTGGTGGCCTTAGGGCAAGAAAATGAAATGTGTGGTAATTGTTGATATATGCATGATTATGGAATATGTATATGCATGCATTTGAATGTCATGAGTCATTGTATGCTGAGCATCATGATATGCATTTTGGTAACGTCCTGAGTGACGGATTGATTCCAGAGGGAATCCGCTATAACATCGTGTGCCTTAAAAATAAGAGGTGTGAGCGATCGGATGGATCATGTGCCTTAAAAATAAGAGGTCTGAGCGATGATTATAGACGATCGTGTACCTTATACAAAGAGGTGTGAGCGATCGGGTCGTGTGCCTTATACAAAGAGGTGTGAGCGATCCATAAACGTCGTGTGCCTTATACAAAGAGGTCTGAACGACGGGGAACATCGTATGCCCGACGGGGAGTTACACTAAGTAACGAGCGATGATTCCAGCAGAGTTCCTGAGTGAACTAGTGATGAGAAATATTGGAAGTCGGTACCGCATGTGCATTGCATAAGAGTCGTTGTGTCGGTCTCTGTGCATTTGCATAAATCATGGATTAATTGGGTATGGATTTGTGAATGTGATTGATGAGATAGAATATGTGTAATTGTATTGATGATGAGTATATTGTGTATGATTGAAGTGTAGTGGTATTTGATACTTGAGAATTGTACGGTGTTGTGTTGTATTTGATTGTGGTGCATTTGTGGTGAGAATATTTTACTTGTGCATTTTTGTGTTAATATATAGTTCTATGCAACTGTAATATGATTATTTTTCTCACCCTTCTGCTGTTTTATAATGCTCTATGAGGCATTGCAGATTAGAGTTGATGGAAGTCTTTTTGTGAAGCTAGTGTCTTCATTCTTTTGTCGGTCGGCTCTGATATGTGACACCGGGTAGTTAGGGAGGCCGTTTGTGATTATTTGTGTTATTTATATGTATCTTTTGAATTGTACATGTATGATTTTGTATATGATAAACAACCTTTTATATATATATATATATATATATATATATATATATATATATATATATATATATATATATATATATATATATATATATATATATATATATATATATATATATTTGAGATTCAGTTACAGATTTTCCGTTTTTATTCTGTTTCTGAATTGTGGGTGTATTACTACCTGAATTGTTGCATATCTTTATGAGCAGGTGTTGTATGTTTTGTTTCAAATTGATGTGACCCCTCGGTCTATGCCGTGAATGTTTTAATTATACTCTGATGAAATTTTGTATTTTATTTATCGCTTTAATAGCTTGGGGGTATAGATTGGGGGTGCTACATTAGGTGATATCAGAGCCAGTCCGTGTCAGTTCATGTCTGGTTGTGTCAGTCCTGGTCTGTGTGGCGTGTGGAGTGAGCTGTTTGTTTAACCATAGTTTCTGTTATTGGAAATGAACAGAATATGGCTGGTAGGAACGATGCTGCTTTGGCTGTTGCGATGCAAGCTATGGCTCGGGATGTACAGGGTGCACCTAATGCTGCTGGTAATGATGAGTTCAGGAAGAACATACCGCCTGTCTTCAAAGGGAGACATGATCCTGATGGTGCACAGATTTGGTTGAAAGAGATTGAAAGGATTTTCTGAGTTATGGATTATGGTGAGGACAGTAAGGTGAGACTAGGAACTCACATGTGACAGGAAGAAGCTGATGACTGGTGGGTTAGTACTCGTCAGGTGTTGGAAGCTGGGGATGAAGATGTTACTTGGGAATTGTTTAGCCAGGAGTTTCTGAGGAAGTATTTTCCCGAAGATGTAAGAGGAAAGAAGGAAATTGAGTTCTTGGAATTGAAACAAGGTAATATGTCTGTTGTTGACTATACTGCCAAGTTTGTAGAGCTGGTGTAGTTTTATCCTCATTATGCTGAAGCGACTGCAGAGTTTTCTAAGTGTGTGAAGTATGAGAGCGGGTTGCGTCCTGAGATTAAGCAAGCAATCGGTTATCAAAGGATTAGAAGGTTTTCTGATTTGGTGGAATGTTGTAGGATTTATGAAGAGGATAGTAAGGCTCATTCTACTCACTACAAGAGTGTGAGAGACAGAAAAGGGAAGCAACAGTTCCGTGGTGGGCCGTATGTAACACCAGCTGATAAAGGTAAACAAAGGGGTACTTTTGATCGAAGGTCAAGTGGTGGAGGTATGTCTGGTCTTTTGAGGTGTTATAGGTGTGGTGAAGTGGGACATCGTCAGTTCCAATGTAAGAAAGACTTTAGGAAGTGTTCTAACTGTGGGGGTATAGGACACATTGCAGCTGATTGTAAGAGGAATATGGTGAAGTGCTTTAATTGTGGTGAGCTTGGACATGTTAGTACGAAGTGTCAGAAACTGAAGCAAGCTCCAGCTGGTGGGAAAGTTTTTGCATTGGCAGGAACTCAGACTTCAAGTGCAGATCGTCTGATCCGAGGTACTTGTTTTGTTAATAGTACGCCTTTAGTTGCTATTATTGATACTGGAGCGACTCATTCGTTTATTTCGTCTGAGTGCGCGAAGCATTTGAATCTTGTGTTGTCTTTGATGGATGGTGAGATGGTTATTGATACTCCAGCAATGGGGTCAGTAACTACTTCTTTGGTTTGTTTAAGTTGTCCTTTGACCATTTATGCTAAAGACTTTGAAATGGATTTAGTGTGTTTGCCGTTGGAAGGTTTAGATGTGGTTCTGGGAATGAATTGGTTGTAATTCAACCGAGTTCATATTGATTGTTATCATAAGTTAGTAAGGTTTCCTTCTCTTGAGGAAGACGAAGACTCGAGTTTCTTATCTACCAAAGAGTTGAAGAGACTTTTGGAGGATGAAGCTCAGTTGTTTGGGTTGTTTGCATCGTTGACGGTGGATAGTCAAGTTTCACTTGATGTGTTTCCTGTTGTGTGTGATTTTCCGGAAGTGTTTCCTGAGGATATTTCAGATGTGCCGCCAGAGAGAGAGGTGGAGTTTTCTATAGATCTAGTTCCTAGTACTAGACCTGTATCGATGGCACCATATCGTATGTCGGCATCTGAGTTGGTTGAGTTGAAGAAGCAGTTGAATGAATTGTTGGAAAAGAGGTTTGTGAGACCAAGCGTTTCTCCTTGGGGTGCTCCAGTTTTATTGGTGAAAAAGAAAGATGGAAGTATGCGATTGTGTATTGATTATCGCCAGTTGAATAAGGTGACGATTAAGAATAAGTATCCTCTTCCAAGAATTGATGATCTGATGGATCAGTTGGTTGGTGCTTGTGTGTTCAGTAAGATTGATTTGAGGTCGGGGTATCATCAGATTAGGTTGAAGGAGGAAGATATTCAGAAGACAGTTTTTAGGACACGTTACAGTCATTATGAATATTCTGTGATGCCGTTCGGGGTTTCTAATGCGCCGGGTGTATTTATGGAGTACATGAATCGTATTTTCCACAAGCATTTGGATCGATTTGTTGTTGTGTTTATTGACGACATATTGATTTATTCTAAGTCTCGAGAGGAGCACGCGGAGCATTTGCGTATTGTTTTGCAGGTTTTGAAGGAGAAGAAGCTTTTTGCCAAATTGTCTAAGTGTGAGTTCTGGTTGTCGGAAGTGAGTTTTCTTGGACACGTAATTTCAGGTAATGGTATTGTTGTGGATCCATCTAAAGTAGAAGCAGTTCTACAATGGGAGGCTCCGAGATCTATTACTGAAATTCGAAGCTTTTTGGGTTTGGCCGGATATTATCGAAGGTTCATTGAAGGTTTTTCTAAGTTAGCACTTCCTTTGACCCAGTTGACTTGTAAAGGGCAAGCGTTCATTTGGGATATTCGGTGTGAGGAGAGTTTTAATGAGCTGAAGAGAAGATTGACGACAGTTCCGATTTTGATCTTTCCGAATCCTAATGAACCATTTGTGGTGTATTGTGGTGCGTCTTTGATTGGTCTAGGTGGTGTTCTAATGCAAGACAGTAAGGTCGTGGCGTATGCTTCAAGGCAATTAAGAGTGCATGAGAAGAATTACCCTACGCATGACTTGGAGTTAGAGGTTGTGGTGTTTGTATTGAAAATTTGGAGGCATTATCTTTTTGGTGCGAGGTTTGAAGTCTTTAGTGATCACAAGAGTTTGAAATATCTGTTTGATCAGAAGGAATTGAATATGAGGCAACGAAGATGGTTGGAATTTTTGAAGGACTACGACTTTGGCTTGAATTACCATCCTGGTAAGGCTAATGTGGTAGCTGATGCGTTGAGCCGGAAATTGTTGCATATGTCCGCTTTAATGGTTAAGGAGTGGGAGCTTTTGGAATCGTTTAGAGATTTGAGTTTGGTATGTGAAGTGACGTCGGATAGTGTGAGGTTGGGTATGTTGAAGGTTACTAATGATTTTCTAATGACGGTAAGTGAGAAACAGAAGTTGGATGTGAAATTGGTGGATTTGATGTTGGTTGGCGGAAAAGATGCGGGTGGTGATTTTCAAGTGGATGTTAATGGTGTGTTGAGGTTCCGTGGGCGAATTTGTATTCCGGACGATTCAGATTTGAAACGGATGATTTTGGAAGAAGGACACTGGAGTAATTTGAGTATACATCCGGGAGCGAATAAGATGTACCAAGATTTGAAAAAGATTTTCTGGTGGTCTGGATTAAAAAGAGATGTGGCTCAGTTTGTGTATGCTTGTTTGACGTGCCAGAAGTCGAAAGTGGAACATCAGAGGCCGAGTGGTTTGTTGCAACCGTTGGATATTCCGAAATAGAAATGGGGTAACATTTCTATGGATTTTGTAACGGGGTTGCCGAATACTCAACAAGGGCATAATGCTATTTGGGTGGTTGTGGACAGATTGAATAAATCGGCTCATTTCATTCCGATTGACATCAGTTTTTCTTTGGAGCGGTTAGCTGAGATTTATATCAGTGTGATTGTGAAGTTGCACGGGGTTCCGTTAAGTATTATTTCAGATCGAGATCCAAGGTTTACCTCGAGATTTTGGGAAGGTTTACAGAAGGCGTTGGGTTCTAAATTGAGATTGAGTTCGGCTTATCATCCGCAGACGGATGGGCAGACGGAGAGAACGATTCGGTCTTTGGAAGATTTGTTGCGAGCTTGTGTTCTTGAACAAGGTGGTGCATGGGATAGTTATCTTGCGTTGATTGAATTCACGTATAATAACAGTTTTCATTCTAGTATTGGAATGGCACCGTTTGAAGCATTGTATGGACGGAGACGTCGAACACCGTTGTGTTGGCACGAATCTGGCGAGAGTTCGGTGGTTGGACCAGAGTTGGTGCAACAGACTACAGACAAAGTGAAGCTTATTCGTGAGAAATTGAAGGCTTCTCAGAGTAGACAAAAGAGTTATCATGATCGGAGACGGAAGGATCTTGAGTTTTAAGAGGGCGATCATGTATTCTAAGGGTTACGCCGGTAACGGGTGTTGGTAGGGCATTGAAGTCGAAGAAGCTTACTTCTCGGTTTATTGGTCCTTACCAGATATCTGCGAGAGTGGGTGTTGTGGCTTATAGGGTGGCGTTGCCGCCGAGTCTGTCGAATTTGCATGATGTGTTCCATGTTTCACAGCTTTGGAAGTATATTCCGGATCCGTCGCATGTGATTCCGATGGATGAGGTTGAGGTAAGGGAGAACCTTACGGTTGAGGCTTTACCGGTGAGTATTTTGGATCGCGAGGTGAAGAGGTTGCGGGCAAGGAAATTGCACTTGTGAAGGTGGCGTGGGGAGGTGCTGCTGAGGGCAATTTGACTTGGGAGTAGGAGAGTAGGATGCGGGAGTCGTATCCAGAGTTGTTCGTCTCAGGTAAGATTTTCGAAGACGAAAATTTCTAAGTGGGGGAGAGTTGTAACGCCCCGGTCAGTTTTGTCTTTTTAATTAATTGAGTCGTTTTGAGTATTTTATTATTATATTATTTTATTTCTGACTTTTATGTGAAAATATGGTATTTTTCATCGTGAATATATTTTGTCGCGTTTTGGGAACAATTGCGAGATATTTGAGTGTAGGGGTATTTTGGGCATTTTGATTTATTTTGTTAAGTTAGAATATAATAGAATAGAAAGAGAGAAGAAAAAATAGTAAGGGGAAAGAAAAAGAAGAGAAGAAGAAAAGAAAAGGAGAAGAGAAGAAAAAGAGAGAATTTGGAAAACTTGGAAATCAATCAACCGACTTTCTAGAACACGATTAAATCGGGTAAGGGTGCGAAACTCGATTATACTATGTTTGTGTATGATTATGTATGTGTTTGCTTGGATGTTTTCTTGTTTTCCCATAGCTTTGAGTTCTAGGTTGGAAATGAGAATTTTGTGAGAGATCGATGTTTTCGTGGTCGGAAATCGATATAATTTGCGTTGTATGATCACCATGTGTTTATGAGTCATTACTGATAATTGTTTTGCTGTTGGAATTGATTTGGAATGGAAAATGAGATTTTTAGAGGTTTTGGATCATGTAACCCGTAACCGAATTTTTCTGGTTCTGGTGTGATTCGCCAGGCGAATTTGGGATTCGCCAGGCGAATTGAGTCTCGCCACTCTTTCGCTAGGCAACGTGCTGGCGAAGGGTGATTCGCCAGGCGAAATCGTAAGTCGCCAGGCGAATTTGGAATGACAGAAATGGGGTAGCTTCTGTAACTCTTGGGGTTTTTCTAAATTTGTGACTCGCCACTAGTTCGCCAGGCGAAGTGCTGGCGAATGGAATCCGCCAGGCGAAATGCTAGGCGAAGTGCTGGCGAATGGGTATCCGCCAGGCGAATTCCTAATTCGCCGGGCGAATTTGGCTGTTTCTCAATAAATTCTATTCTTTGCAAAATTCATAACTTTTGATCCGTGGTTCGGTTTGAGGCGTGGTTGGATGCGTTAGAAAGCTTATAAAGTGTTCTTTTTTTATGATGATGGTTTTGAGATTGTTGGCCGATTAAATTATGTCGGGAATTAGGAAATGTGTTGTTTTGTTGTCGACTTTTGCCGTTTAATTGGGTGAACTTGATGTGTATGTTCAATATGCTGTAGGTGTGGATATTTTATGACTTGCGTACTGTGGTGTGATGTAATTGCATGAAATACATATGGTGATAATGATTGGTGGCCTTAGGGCAAGAAAATAAAATGTGTGGTAATTGTTGATATATGCATGATTATGGAATGTGTATATGCGTGCATTTGAATGTCATGAGTCATTGTATGCTGAGCATCATGATATGAATTTTGGTAACGTCCTGAGTGACGGATTGATTCCAGAGGGAATCCGCTATAACATCATGTGCCTTAAAAATAAGAGGTGTGAGCGATCGGATGGATCGCGTGCCTTAAAAATAAGAGGTGTGAGCGATGATTATAGACGATCGTGTGCCTTATACAAAGAGGTGTGAGCGATCCATAAACGTCGTGTGCCTTATACAAAGAGGTGTGAGCGACGAGGAACATCGTATGCCCGGCGGGGAGTTACACTAAGTAACGAGTGATGGTTCCAGCAGAGTTCCTGAGTGAACTAGTGATGAGAAATATTGGAAGTCGGTACCGCATGTGCATTGCATAAGAGTCGTTGTGTCGGTCTCTGTGCATTTGCATAAATCATGGATTAATTGGGTATGGATTTGTGAATATGATTGATGAGATGGAATATGTGTAATTGTATTGATGATGAGTGTATTGTGTATGATTGAAGTGTAGTGGTATTTGATACTTGAGAATTGTACGGTGTTGTGTTGTATTTGATTGTGGTGCATTTGTGGTGAGAATATTTTACTTGTGCATTTTTGTGTTAATATATAGTTATATGCAACTGCAATATGATTGTTTTTCTCACCCTTCTGCTATTTTATAATGCTCTATGAGGCATTGCAGATTAGAGTTGCTGGAGGTCTTTTTATGAAGCTAGGGTCTTCATTCTTTTGTCAGTCGGCTCTGATATGTGACACCGGGTAGTTAGGGAGGCCGTTTGTGATTATTTGTGTTATGTATATGTATCTTTTGAATTGTACATGTATGATTTTGTATATGACAAACAACCTTTTATATATATATATATATATATGAGATTCAGTTACAGATTTTCCGCTTTTATTCTGTTTCTGAATTGTGGGTGTATTACTACCTGAATTGTTGCATATCTTTATGAGCAGGTGTTGTATGTTTTGTTTCAAATTGATGTGACCCCTCGGTCTATGCCGTGAATGTTTTAATTATACTCTGATGAAATTTTGTATTTTATTTATCGCTTTAATAACTTGGGGGTATAGATTGGGGGTGTTACACCTTTAGGCACAAGAAATTTCCTAAACTTGCATTTTGCAATGGTATGACCCTTCTTGCAACAAAAGTGGCAAGTTAAATAACGATAAGAGTGACATTTGCTATTTTGATCCTTTTCAACAAAGGTATACCTTCTATAAGGATTATGAGAAGGCATCTTATATTTGGTTGTATCAATAGCAAAAGTATCCTTTTGTTGTAATCCCTTGTCCAACGTAGCTTTAAAATTATTTACCTCTTTTTCCAAATGTGACAAGTTTCACAACCGAACCATGAAGTTTCTTCATCCCCATCTTTAACTTTTTGAATATCTACAATAGATTGCTTAAGAGCGTCCATATTCTTTTTGGTTTCCAAAACCTTTGCTTCTAAATGTGCAAAAATTCTTTTGTTTGAAGCTAACTTTTGAAAGCATCTACGACTTCTCTATCTATATTTTCAAAATATTTTTGTAACTCAAAATAACACAATTCATCAACATGTTCATATTTAGATTAACTTACATTTTTGTCTTCTTGTCACGATAATAAGCGGAGAGACAAAAATTTGCTGATTCTTCCTCATCACTTAAGCTTTCATCACTTGAGGAATCGCTATCGCTTTACCGTGTAATATAAGCTCTTCTAGACTTACTAGATTTCTTGTGATGGCCTTTCTCTTTGTTTTTCTCTATCAATGGACACTCCGACTTGTAATGGCCGGTTTTTCCACAATTGTAACATGAACGTCTTGATCTTTATTTCTTGTCATAATCTTCCTTTGATGAGTTTGAATGTCTTCTGAATTTAATGAGGTTTTTGTCGGAGAACTTTACACTATTTCTTGTGATGAACTTGTTGAATCATTTCACAAAAAGTCCCAAATCTCCATCATCCAAATTCTCTTCATCTCTTGTTTCACAATTACTATGCTCATTGGTTGAGGACTTTGAACATGAAGCCTTTAGAGCAATAAACTTCTTTTCTTCCTCCTTGTATTTACCTTTCTCCTTCCTTATCTTCTTTTCATGATTTTTTTCATGTTTTTTCCAAGCAAGTGAGTTCTTGCTCATGTTCTTCTAGCTTGCCAAATAAAGTTGTGAGATCAAGTGTTTTGAGATCATTCACTTCTTTAATCACAGTGAACTTGGGTTGCCATTCCCTATTAAGACACCTCACAACTTTATTAGTAGCTATATCATTGGAGATAGGATTACATACAGCCTTCAAACAATTTATAAGATGTATGAACCTCTTTTGCATGTCGGCAATGGTTTCACCATGCTTCATGCAAAAAGTTTTAAACTCTTGATTTAACATATTAATCCTAGCTTGTTTGACCTCATTAGTTCCCTCATGGGTAACTTCTAATGTGTACCATATAGATTTGGCGGTCTCATAATGAGAGACACGATAATATTCATCAACGCCGAGTACGAATATGAGAATATTGTGTGCCTTCCAATCATGTGGCCACAATTTCTTATCATTATCATCCCATTGTGCTTCCAATTTTGGTAGGAAGACACTTTGATCATGGGTCATTGTACAAGTTTACGAGTCTAGGAAGCATAAACGCGTAGAATCATGCAAAATCGTTTTTTGATAGACTCAAGAAGACTCGCACAAACTCGTATAGACTCGCGGTTCTATAACGAGTTACGAGTTGATAAGTTTTTTTTTGTGATTTTTTTTTAAAACCAAAAAAGGCCTAAATTCCCCAAAAGATTTTATTTTATTTTTTTTAAAACCCCTTTTTTGTTTGTACGAGAATTAGAAAGTCTCTTGTTTTAGCCATCAACGGAATTTGCTCTATCCATTGCTTTGGTCGTGTTCGTGGCCGTGAATCAATCCTTTGTTGTGTAAGTATTTTCTTATATTTTCACTTGGATGCTTCTCATGTATGATATCTTGTGTAAAGGTGATACTCCATTGTCCAATCAGGTCTAATGATCCTAATGCACATGTATCAATTTACATGTGACAAGATAGTTTAGAAAATTTATGATTTATGGCAGAAAATAGTTTAGGAAGGATATGTTACCTGCTAAGGGTGAGATTTCTATGGAGATATGACTCCATAATTAAAGAGGTTTGTAATTCATATTCTAAACTTAACTTGTAGCTCCTTTGATTGTGAAGGTAATTGGAGTTCACAAATAATAATTCATTACCATTTCAAAGGAACTCTAATTAATACAAGATAGCTTTCGCTAAAATCGACCAACAAACAAACATTTTCTACTCAGAAATACGTAAGCCTTGAGTTCTCTATTGCACCCGGAGATACGTAGGAGCGAGATTCAAAGTCTCGTCAGGCACCCTAATAAAAAATAAACCTTTTTGTCTTATCCTCTTTCCTTTTAATAACTCGAGAAGCCTAACATTTCAAAGCTAACACTAACGTGCACAACTAACCAAACGGTTCCCTTTGAGTACAACGGGCGTGAGGGTGCTAATACCTTCCCCTTGCGTAATCGACTCCCGAACCCTGATTTGGTTGCGACGACCATATCTTAGTCTTTTTTAAGGGTTTTATTAATATTTTCCATTTCCTTTTTTTGGGAATAAATAAAGTTTGATGGTGACTATGTTAAGTCCATCCTGTGGGCGTGCGATTATGCTTCGCGGGGGTCGTATTCCCATTTTTTGAGGTAAGAAAACATGCATATGAAAGTGTGTGTGATGGAAAACTTTGACATGCAGCTGATTCATTGCAATGGAAGAAAAGTGATTCCTTATTTCCAAATTTTTCCCATGAACTGAGGAACCTTATGCTTGAACTTCCCACCGATGAAATGAATCCTTTTGGTAATTTGAGTACTAACCATACGTCATGATTTGTTCTTCTCATAATTTACAACCTATCTCCTTGGTTGTGCATGAAGCGAAAATATATGATGTTATGAATTATGACTTTGGGTCCAAAACAATCAAAAATTGACATAGATGTTTATTTAATACCATTGATTGAAGATTTAAGACTTTTGTGGGAGGAAGGCGTTGATGTTGATGATGTGTATACAAATGATAACTTTAAGTGGTGTGCCATGTTGTTTTGCACAATCAATGACTTTCCTGCACACATTAATTTGTATGGGTGCAGCGTCAAGGGACATAAAGCGTGTCCTATATGTAAATTTGGTACATGCCACCACCAGTTACAAAATGGAAAAAGAATGTTTATCTTGGGCATCAAAAATTGTAAAGACTAAATCATCCATACCGTAGATTGCGAAAGACTTTTAATGGAGAGAAGAAGTTTGATATCGTTGTTAGGTGCAGATTTTACCTAAAAATGACATATCTTTCTTTGCACTTTTTCTTCTCTTTTCTCATGTTTTCATTAGTTTTACTAATGATTGTTGTTTTTCTTCTAACAATGAGAATATACCTTTGGTGCTTGTAATGTGTGTGTTATTGTGCAGGAAAATGCATAAATTGAGCAAAGTTGTAAGACACAAGAAATGGTGCAAGCTTCCAAAGAAATGAGGAATACATCAGTAAGTTCGCTTTGCGAACTCTGGCGAATTGCCAGTGAAGGTTCGCTTTGCGAACTCTGGCGAGGTCCCAGCGAATGGTCCCAGATTTTGGCAGGGGAAAAAGGCACTAAAGTTCGCTTCGAGAACGGGAAAGCGAGTGTTCGCTTTGAGAGTGATCCTTCGCATTGCGAACTCACGAGAATTTCTGGGGCGATTTAACTATTCAGAGGCACCTGAAGTGCCATTTTTCACCATTCGCTGTGCGAATAATTGGTTTGCTTAGCGAACGTGTAATTTCCTGAATATGTTATAAATACATTCTTCACACTTTTTAGATATAGTTTTGATAGATTTAGATATTTTTAAGCGAGAAACTTTGCATCTCTTCATTTTCAAGGGAGAGAAGGTAATAGCTTTGATTTCTTGTTGGTGTTGGATGTAATCTCTTGATACCTTATGTACTTCATCTAATGTATGTTTGTGAATATGTTTTGATTCTCTATTGTTGTTGTCTTTGATTGATTATTTGTGGTCTTAATAAAACCTTTACAAATCCTTGAACTTAGATTTTCATCTATCAATGAGTAAAACTTTTGACATGGTTTTGTGAGTTGATATTCATTGTATCTTTTGTTATATTGTGTTAACTAAGTAGCATGGCTAGCATGAGTAGGATCGATACGGTATTGCGAGAATGCGTGATAATAGTGATGAAGAACTATATTCACATTCATTTGGCAAATTAGTTGAATACATGTAAAAAAAGGTTAAGCATATGTACGTGTTCTGATCGTTGGCATTTTATATGAAGCAGTCATTTATCTGATGTGGGTGTCATCTTTGTTTACCTGTTTATCTTTGATTTGAACCGCTATAGACATATACTCTTCAGATCTGGATCTAATATGATTATCTATTTTGTTCTGAACTCTAGAAATAGATTTAGTCTTAACACTTGCATGAGTATCAGCTCTTAATGCTCTATGTTGGTTTTTATTGCGTGAGACATCACCAATGAGACAATACGGTCGATCTCTCGACGTTGCGTTAGACATAACCTCTGTCGTGGGTGATACGTGAGGATATTAGGCGAATGATTGATTTATTTAAAATATGATTAGAAGAATGCATGTGTTATCAATCGATGAGATCCAACTCCAACAAGGCTCCGTTTATAATTCAGTCTTTATTTTATATTTTCCGTCTTTACATTTTCCGCATTTTACTTTGTTTCCTTCTTAAAACCAAAACTTTTGAACCATGAGCTTAGAAACATAGAAATCGTCGAATGACATTCTTCCCTTTGCACTGATCCCTGCGGAGAACGACAAAACTGGGTTACTTATATATTTTTGCTTGCTGCTATTCTAGCTTCAACAAAATGGCGTCGTTGTCGGGGATCGGTGTTTAGATATTGAATCGCATCGCGATAGTTTCTATATTTTTGAGCTTTGTAAATTTGTTTATATTATATGTATTTGTTTTCTTTTATGTTTTCTTTTATGTTTTCTCTAGTGTGATCAGGAATGATGAGAACTCCTTCTAGATTGGTTGCTATTTGTATAAAGGTATTCAATGAAGCTTCGACCGAGTATGTATGGTGAGATTTGAATGTATACGAGGTAAATTGTACTGCTTTATAGAATGTTAGAATGATTTAAGATTTTTATTCTTTGTGCAAATGTGTATTCTTGTTTCATTTTGCAACTTGTTGGAATGCTTGTTTCACTTAGATCCAAAAGCCACAAATTGTGAGAAACCTCCATTATTTACTAAATGCTTGGATGACTGATAACTTTGTTTAATTTGTTTGATTCATGCTTTATCTTTTGATTATTGTGATTTTGTGGAAGCATTAGAAATGATCAAGGCATTTGTTTATATTGAGCACAACCGTATCCAAAAGTATCTTACCCGTGAGTAGTGTGAATTCGTTAGCCCCTTTGAGCCTAAACAGTTTAGATCTCATTTTAGTGATGAACTTTGTGTTGTACATAATTTGAAAGTTTAGTTCATCATTGAATTTTGTGAGGTTCTAAAAATTTCTTCTTGAACCTTTGAACTTTGTTTTAATTTGATTTCCTTGCCTTAAAAAGCAAGGAGCATTGACTTAAGGTTTGGTTGAATTCAAGTTGGGGAGAATGAAAAAGAAGATTGGTAGGTTGCTATAAACTTTTGAAAAACTTCAAACAATCATGACAAGAAAAAGTGTGAATATGAATGTGAAAAACAAAATAAAAAGAATGCTTGTTTGATTGAGAAAAATAGAGAATGAAATAATTGTGCATAAGGAAGTTTGAGAAGGTTTGTGATAAAATAATGAAAAATGGTGAATGAAGTTGTGATGTGTAAATACTATGTATAGTGAATGTTTCTTATTGCATCTGCAATTTCAATTCAATGGCCTTTAGAAATGTCCCTTTATTGTTAACCCGACTAAGCTACAACCTTTGATACCCTTAGTGATCTTTTTGCTTCCATATTTTTATTTCTTGATAGATGTTGTATGAATTGGATTGCTATTAGCATTGTTTGTCAGGTGAGTGAAATTTCTCCGCGGTTGCAAACACGTCAATTTCTTTATTCTTATTCTGAAGAGGAGTGTTAGAGTGATTCAAGTATGAAAACTTAGTTATTCTTTGAACCATTATGATATTTGTTTAAGAACTTAATTCTTTGTCGTTGTTTGATTCTATTGAGTGGTGAACGTTGTTGTGCGCATTTTCATGCTTGACTTTGGTTGAATCTTATGCTTGAGCAAATCCTCTAGTTTTCATGAGGGCCATACTTTTCTTGAGGACAAGCAAAAATCTAGTTGGGGAGAGTTGTTAGGTGCATATTTTACCTAAAAATGACATATCTTTCTTAGCACTTTTTCTTCTCTTTTCTCATGTTTTCATTAGTTTTACTAATGATTGTTGTTTTTCTTCTAACAATGAGAATATACCTTTGGTGCTTGTAATGTGTGTGTTATTGTGCAGGAAAATGCATAAATTGAGCAAAGTTGTAAGACACAAGAAATGGTGCAAGCTGCCAAAGAAATGAGGAATACATCTATAAGTTCGCTTTGCGAACTCTGGCGAATTGCCAACGAAGGTTCGCTTTGCGAACTCTGGCGAGGTCCCAGCGAATGGTCCCAGATTTTGGCAGGGGCAAAAGGCACTAAAGTTCACTTTGCAAACGGGAAAGCGAGTGTTCTCTTTGTGAGTGATACTTCGCATTGCGAACTCACGAGAATTTCTGGGGCGGTTTAACTATTCAGATGCACCTAAAGTGCCATTTTTCACCATTCGCTGTGCGAATAATTGGTTCGCTTAGAGAACGTGTAATTTCATGAATGGTTTATAAATACATTCTTCACACTTTTTAGATATAGTTTTGATAGATTTAGATATTTTTCAGAGAGAAACTTTGTATCTCTTCATTTTCAAGGGAGAGAAGGTAATAGTTTTGATTTGTTGTTGGTGTTGGATGTAATCTCTTCATACCTTATGTATTTCATCTATTGTATGTTTGTGAAGATGTTTTGATTCTCTATTGTTGTTGTCTTTGATTGATTATTTGTGGTCTTGACAAAACCTTTACAAATCCTTGAACTTAGATTTCCATCTATCAATGAGTAAAACTTTTGACATAGTTTTGTGAGTTGATATTCATTGTATCTTTTGTTGTATTGTGTTGATTAAGAAGCATGGCTAGCATGAGTAGGATCGATACGGTATGCGAGGATACGTGATAATAGTGATGAAGAACTATATTCACATTCATTTGGCAAATTAGTTGAATACATGTAAAAAAGGGTTAAGCTTATGTACGTATTCTGATCGTTGGCATTTTATATGAAGCAGTCATTCATCTGATGTGGGTGTCATCTTTGTTTACTTGTTTATCTTTGATTTGAACCGCTATAGACATATACTCTTCAGATCTGGAACTAAGATGATTATCTGTTTTGTTCTGAACTCTAGAAATAGATTTAGGCTTAACACTTGCATGAGTATCAACTCTTAATGCTCTGTGTTGGTTTTTGTTGCGTGAGACATCACCAATGAGGCAATATGGTCGATCTCTCGACGTTGCGTTAGACATAACCTCTGTCGTGGGTGATACGTGAGGATATTAGGCGAATGGTTGATTTATGTATAATATGATTAGAAGAATGCATGTGTTATCAATCGATGAGATCCAATTCCAACAAGGCTCCGTTTATAATTCAGTCTTTATTTTATATTTTCCGTCTTTACATTTTTCGCATTTTACTTTGGTTCCTTCTTAAAACCCAAACTTTTGAACCATGAGCTTAGAAACATAGAAACCGTCGAATGGCATTCTTCCCTTCGCATTGATCCCTGCGGAGAACGACAAAACAGAGTTACTTATATATTTTTGTTTGCTGCTATTCTAGCTTCAACAAAATGGCGTAGTTGTCGGGGATCGGTGTTTAGATATTGATTCGCATCGCGATAGTTTCTATATTTTTGAGCTTTGTAAATTTGTTTATATTATATGTATTTGTTTTCTTTTATGTTTTCTCTAATGTGATCAGGAATGATGAGAACTCCTTCTAGATTGGTTGCTATTTGTATAAAGGTATCCAATGAAGGTTCGACTGAGTCTGGATGGTGAGATTTGAATGTATACGAGGTGGATTGTACTTCTTTATAGAATATTAGAATGATTTAAGACTTTTGTTCTTTGTGCAAATGTGTATTCTTGTTTCCTTTTGCAACTTGTTGGATTGCTTGTTTCACTTAGATCCAAAAACCACAAATTGTGAGAAACCTCCATTGTTTACTAAATGCTTGGATGACTGATAACTTTGTTTAATTCGTTTGATTCATGCTTTATCTTTTGATTATTATGATTTTGTGGAAGCATTAGAAATGATCAAGGCATTTGTTTATATTGAGCACAACCGTATCCAAAAGTATCTTACCCGTGAGTAGTGTGAATTCGTTAGCCCCTTTGAGCCTAAACAGTTTAGATCTCATTTTAGTGATGAACTTTGTGTTGTACATAATTTGAAAGTTTAGTTCATCATTGAATTTTGTGAGGTTCTAAAAATTTCTTCTTGAACCTTTGAACTTTGTTTTAATTTGATTTCCTTGCCTTAAAAAGCAAGGAGCATTGACTTAAGGTTTGGTTGAATTCAAGTTGGGGAGAATGAAAAAGAAGATTGGTAGGTTGCTATAAACTTTTGAAAAACTTCAAACAATCATGACAAGAAAAAGTGTGAATATGAATGTGAAAAACAAAATAAAAAGAATGCTTGTTTGATTGAGAAAAATAGAGAATGAAATAATTGTGCATAAGGAAGTTTGAGAAGGTTTGTGATAAAATAATGAAAAATGGTGAATGAAGTTGTGATGTGTAAATACTATGTATAGTGAATGTTTCTTATTGCATCTGCAATTTCGATTCAATGGCCTTTAGAAATGTCCCTTTATTGTTAACCCGACCAAGCTACAACCTTTGATACCCTTAGTGATCTTTTTGCTTCCATATTTTTATTTCTTGATAGATGTTGTATGAATTGGATTGCTATTAGCATTGTTTGTCAGGTGAGTGAAATTTCTCCGCGGTTGCAAACACGTCAATTTCTTTATTCTTATTCTGAAGAGGAGTGTTAGAGTGATTCAAGTATGAAAACTTAGTTATTCTTTGAACCATTATGATATTTGTTTAAGAACTTAATTCTTAGTCGTTGTTTGATTCTATTGAGTGGTGAACGTTGCTTGTGCGCATTTTCATGCTTGACTTTGGTTGAATCTTATGCTTGAGCAAATCCTCTAGTTTTCATGAGGGGCATACTTTTCTTGAGGACAAGCAAAAATCTAGTTGGGGAGAGTTGTTAGGTGCATATTTTACCTAAAAATGACATATCTTTCTTAGCACTTTTTCTTCTCTTTTCTCATGTTTTCATTAGTTTTACTAATGATTGTTGTTTTTCTTCTAACAATGAGAATATACCTTTGGTGCTTGTAATGTGTGTGTTATTGTGCAGGAAAATGCATAAATTGAGCAAAGTTGTAAGACACAAGAAATGGTGCAAGCTGCCAAAGAAATGAGGAATACATCTGTAAGTTCGCTTTGCGAACTCTGGCGAATTGCCAACGAAGGTTCGCTTTGCGAACTCTGGCGAGGTCCCAGCGAATGGTCCCAGATTTTGGCAGGGGCAAAAGGCACTAAAGTTCGCTTTGCAAACGGGAAAGCGAGTGTTCTCTTTGCGAGTGATACTTCGCATTGCGAACTCACGAGAATTTCTGGGGCGGTTTAACTATTCAGATGCACCTAAAGTGCCATTTTTCACCATTCGCTGTGCGAATAATTGGTTCGCTTAGAGAACGTGTAATTTCATGAATGGTTTATAAATACATTCTTCACACTTTTTAGATATAGTTTTGATAGATTTAGATATTTTTCAGAGAGAAACTTTGCATCTCTTCATTTTCAAGGGAGAGAAGGTAATAATTTTGATTTGTTGTTGGTGTTGGATGTAATCTCTTGATACCTTATGTATTTCATCTAATGTATGTTTGTGAATATGTTTTGATTCTCTATTGTTGTTGTCTTTGATTGATTATTTGTGGTCTTGACAAAACCTTTACAAATCCTTGAACTTAGATTTCCATCTATCAATGAGTAAAACTTTTGACATAGTTTTGTGAGTTGATATTCATTGTATCTTTTGTTGTATTGTGTTGATTAAGAAGCATGGCTAGCATGAGTAGGATCGATACGGTATGCGAGGATACGTGATAATAGTGATGAAGAACTATATTCACATTCATTTGGCAAATTAGTTGAATACATGTAAAAAAGGGTTAAGCTTATGTACGTATTCTGATCGTTGGCATTTTATATGAAGCAGTCATTTATCTGATGTGGGTGTCATCTTTGTTTACTTGTTTATCTTTGATTTGAACCGCTATAGACATATACTCTTCAGATTTGGAACTAAGATGATTATCTGTTTTGTTCTGAACTCTAGAAATAGATTTAGGCTTAACACTTGCATGAGTATCAGCTCTTAATGCTATGTGTTGGTTTTTGTTGCGTGAGACATCACCAATGAGGCAATATGGTCGATCTCTCGACGTTGCGTTAGACATAACCTCTGTCGTGGGTGATACGTGAGGATATTAGGCGAATGATTGATTTATGTATAATATGATTAGAAGAATGCATGTGTTATCAATCGATGAGATCCAATTCCAACAAGGTTCCGTTTATAATTTAGTCTTTATTTTATATTTTCCGTCTTTACATTTTCCGCATTTTACTTTGGTTCCTTCTTAAAACCCAAACTTTTGAACCATGAGCTTAGAAACATAGAAACCGTCGAATGGCATTCTTCCCTTCGCATTGATCCCTGCGGAGAACGACAAAACAGAGTTACTTATATATTTTTGTTTGCTGTTATTCTAGCTTCAACAAAATGGCTTAGTTGTCGGGGATCGGTGTTTAGATATTGATTCGCATCGCGATAGTTTCTATATTTTTGAGCTTTGTAAATTTGTTTATATTATATGTATTTGTTTTCTTTTATGTTTTCTCTAATGTGATCAGGAATGATGAGAACTCCTTCTAGATTGGTTGCTATTTGTATAAAGGTATCCAATGAAGGTTCGACCGAGTCTGGATGGTGAGATTTGAATGTATACGAGGTAGATTGTACTTCTTTATAGAATATTAGAATGATTTAAGACTTTTGTTCTTTGTGCAAATGTGTATTCTTGTTTCATTTTGCAACTTGTTGGATTGCTTGTTTCACTTAGGTCCAAAAACCACAAATTGTGAGAAACCTCCATTGTTTACTAAATGCTTGGATGACTGATAACTTTGTTTAATTTGTTTGATTCATGCTTTATCTTTTGATTATTATGATTTTGTGGAAGCATTAGAAATGATCAAGGCATTTGTTTATATTGAGCACAACCGTATCCAAAAGTATCTTACCCGTGAGTAGTGTGAATTCGTTAGCCCCTTTGAGCCTAAACAGTTTAGATCTCATTTTAGTGATGAACTTTGTGTTGTACATAATTTGAAGGTTTAGTTCATCATTGAATTTTGTGAGGTTTTAAAAATTTCTTCTTGTACCTTTGAACTTTGTTTTAATTTGATTTCCTTGCCTTAAAAAGCAAGGAGCATTGACTTAAGGTTTGGTTGAATTCAAGTTGGAGAGAATGAAAAAGAAGATTGGTAGGTTGCTATAAACTTTTGAAAAACTTCAAACAATCATGACAAGAAAAAGTGTGAATATGAATGTGAAAAACAAAAGAAAAAGAATGCTTGTTTGATTGAGAAAAATAGAGAATGAAATAATTGTGCATAAGGAAGTTTGAGAAGGTTTGTGATAAAATAATGAAAAATGGTGAATGAAGTTGTGATGTGTAAATACTATGTATAGTGAATGTTTCTTATTGCATCTGCAATTTCGATTCAATGGCCTTTAGAAATGTCCCTTTATTGTTAACCCGACCAAGCTACAACCTTTGATACCCTTAGTGATCTTTTTGCTTCCATATTTTTATTTCTTGATAGATGTTGTATGAATTGGATTGCTATTAGCATTGTTTGTCAGGTGAGTAAAATTTCTCCGCGGTTGCAAACGCGTCAATTTCTTTATTCTTATTTTGAAGAGGAGTGTTAGAGTGATTCAAGTATGAAAACTTAGTTATTCTTTGAACCATTATGATATTTGTTTAAGAACTTAATTCTTTGTCGTTGTTTGATTCTATTGAGTGGTGAACGTTGCTTGTGCGCATTTTCATGCTTGACTTTGGTTGAATCTTATGCTTGAGCAAATCCTCTAGTTTTCATGAGGGCCATACTTTTCTTGAGGACAAGCAAAAATCTAGTTGGGGAGAGTTGTTAGGTGCATATTTTACCTAAAAATGACATATCTTTCTTAGCACTTTTTCTTCTCTTTTCTCATGTTTTCATTAGTTTTACTAATGATTGTTGTTTTTCTTCTAACAATGAGAATATACCTTTGGTGCTTGTAATGTGTGTGTTATTGTGCAGGAAAATGCATAAATTGAGCAAAGTTGTAAGACACAAGAAATGGTGCAAGCTGCCAAAGAAATGAGGAATACATCTGTAAGTTCGCTTTGCGAACTCTGGCGAATTGCCAACGAAGGTTCGCTTTGCGAACTCTGGCGAGGTCCCAGCGAATGGTCCCAGATTTTGGCAGGGGCAAAAGGCACTAAAGTTCGCTTTGCAAACGGGGAAAGCGAGTGTTCTCTTTGCGAGTGATACTTCGCATTGCGAACTCACGAGAATTTCTGGGGCGGTTTAACTATTCAGATGCACCTAAAGTGCCATTTTTCACCATTCGCTGTGCGAATAATTGGTTCGCTTAGAGAACGTGTAATTTCATGAATGGTTTATAAATACATTCTTCACACTTTTTAGATATAGTTTTGATAGATTTAGATATTTTTCAGAGAGAAACTTTGCATCTCTTCATTTTCAAGGGAGAGAAGGTAATAGTTTTGATTTGTTGTTGGTGTTGGATGTAATCTCTTGATACCTTATGTATTTCATCTAATGTATGTTTGTGAATATGTTTTGATTCTCTATTGTTGTTGTCTTTGATTGATTATTTGTGGTCTTGACAAAACCTTTACAAATCCTTGAACTTAGATTTCCATCTATCAATGAGTAAAACTTTTGACATAGTTTTGTGAGTTGATATTCATTGTATCTTTTGTTGTATTGTGTTGATTAAGAAGCATGGCTAGCATGAGTGGGATCGATACGGTATTGCGAGGATGCGTGATAATAGTGATGAAGAACTATATTCACATTCATTTGGAAAATTAGTTGAATACATGTAAAAAAGGGTTAAGCTTATGTACGTATTCTGATCGTTGGCATTTTATATGAAGCAGTCATTTATCTGATGTGGGTGTCATCTTTGTTTACCTGTTTATCTTTGATTTGAACCGCTATAGACATATACTCTTCAGATCTGGATCTAAGATGATTAACTGTTTTATTCTGAACTCTAGAAATAGATTTAGGCTTAACACTTGCGTGAGTATCAGCTCTTAATGCTCTGTGTTGGTTTTTTTGCGTGAGACATCACCAATCAGGCAATACGGTCGATCTCTCGACGTTGCGTTAGACATAACCTCTGTTGTGGGTTATACTTGAGGGTATTAGGCGAATGATTGATTTATGTATAATATGATTAGAAGAATGCATGTGTTATCAATCGATGAGATCCAATTCCAACAAGGCTCCGTTTATAATTCAGTCTTTATTTTATATTTTTCGTCTTTACATTTTCCGCATTTTACTTTGGTTCCTTCTTAAAACCAAAATTTTTGAACCATGAGCTTAGAAACATAGAAACCGTCGAATGGCATTCTTCCCTTCGTACTGATCCCTGTGGAGAACGACAAAACTGGGTTACTTATATATTTTTGCTTGCTGCTATTCTAGCTTCAACAATCGCTCCAGAGCCATTAACCGGAATGGAAGTTTATAAAAGACAACAACACATTAATGTTGTATTTAGAAAGAAACAAAAAGGGCTCGTGGAGAAAAATAGTTGGAAAAAGACGTCGTTGTTCTTTGATCTTCCATATTGGTCTCTAGTCTTGATGTACGAAATTTTGTTGATGTGATGCATATGGAGAAAAATGTATGTGATAGTTTGATTGGAAAACTTCTCAACTTCAAATGCATGACAAAAGATACTAAGAAATTCTGTGAATATATGGTGGTGATAGGTATACGACAAGAGTTAGCCCCAAAATAAGAAATAGAATATAGGCTTAAATGTACTTTTGGTCTCCCTAGTTTGAGCGTTTTAAACAATTGGTCCCCCTATTACAAAACTAACTATTCTAGTCCCTTAATTTTGATGGTCTTTGGATTTTTGTGATCCCCCTCCACTTTTGCATACGTGACATTGATGACTGGGATGAAGAAATAATATTTAATGATATGTCATTAATAACTAGGATAATTTATTAATTAATATTTTTATAGAATAAATTAATAATCAATTGTTTTAATTAATATTTTTAGAAATTAACTATTTAAGATTTTGAAAAGAATTACTAGGCCTAAGCCTAATTCATAATAACATCCATTTTATTTAGCATTTGTCCAATAGACAAGATGACAATAACCCATGTGTGGCTAAGTTTTATAAACACTCATTTTATTTGTAAATAAAACAATGTAGGACTTTGTTGATAAACAAAACAACTCAGCCACCACCTATTCCATCACCACACACATCAACACCAACAACACCAATACTTTTTCCGATTAAATGTACATGAACAGAAATCCATGCATTTCAAACAACAAACGCAGGCTCAGCTTATGCACTGTCATGAACTCAGCCACCACCTTAAAAGAAGCAATGATCAAAGCACCTGTGTTAGCACTCTATAACAACCATCATATCTGCTACTTCAGTCAGAAATTCTTCCCTAACATATTAGTGCTAGTGGTGAATATTCACTACCCTTAACATTGTAATTTCCACTAATTTATGTAATTAAAATGGACCATCAATGTGTTCAACTAAGTCCAATTCATCATGTGTTGAATATGCAAATAATGAAAGATCATTAGTTAGAGTTTGATTTGTTGTCTACCAAAAAAATATTCAGTTGTAATGTTTACTGATCTTGTTCTTGATGATCAACTGTTTGATTAAGTGGCAAAGAGTTATTGTTTCCCCCTTTATGCTTCATAATTTTGACAGTATATTAATTCTATATTCATTTTGAAATATTATGGTGCTGCATTTGTTTTCTAAACACCCTTTTCAGCTAAATGTTTCTTTTCATGAGTCGTTTTCCTTATTTTTTGTGAAAGACAAATGATAATGTAAAAAAACAGTTTAATAAAATCTTAGGACTCCTACAGTGACATAATGTTTGTAGTACTACTTTGTAGCTTAAATTACCGTACCAAAAAATAAGGATATGCACCATGTTTTTCATTGTACCATGAGTTAAATTGACCAAATGGTTTTACCTTCATGTGAAACTAAATGATCAAATATATTATGGCCTTCATATGAAAACGTTGTATCTCCACAGGAATTTTAGTAATGTTTTAATTTATTGGTATATATGTTAGTTCCATTGGCAGAAGATGCTTCTGCTGAAGGAGATAGACCATACTTCATTGTTGCAGGAGTTGGATTATCTATAATCCAAGATATTCCCAACTTGCATTGAGTGAAGAAATTAAGAAAGCAACATGTCAGAAAGGTTTCTTTCTTGATGGTAGAATGTTGTCATTTGCAAACTTCACCGTGTTCTTCGACGAGGGCTTCATGTTGACAAACCAATCTTTCCTTCCAATCATGTGTGATGAGCATCCTGAGTCCAAATACCACTGGTCCTGGAATCTCTCTTCGTCTCTTGTTGTGACCATCAACAACATCTCCTTTTCTTCATGTTTCGCCATCTTTGCATCATTTTCTTGATTCTTCTTCTTTTCTGGACAATAACTAAAATAATGACCATATTTCTAACAATTGAAACATTGAATGTGACTTTTATCCGGCTTTCGACCACCACCTCTTCCTCTACCTGCAACACCACCTCTTTTGTTGCCTTGGTTCCAGGGCTTTCTTTGATTCGACCAGTTTCCTTCATGCTAATTTTGACCAGTCAAATTTTTGTAGCCTCCTCTACCTTTGTTACCATTCCAGCTTCCTTTGTCGTTCCTTTCCTTTTCTGACTGTGCCTGCAAAGCCATATCACTCTTCGACTTTCCAGCAGCTTTTTCAGCCATCCTTTATTCATGAGACTCAAGCGTCCCTTGAAGCTCTTCTTTCATCAATACTGACAAGTCTTTCGACTCTTCTATGGCTACTACCACGTGGTCGAACTTTGGAGCCAATGACCTCAAGATCTTTGCAATAATTGATCTTGATGTCAACACCTCTCCACACACCTTGATTTGATTCACCAGCTTTTTAACTCTGGTGAAGAAATGTGTTATACTTTCATCGTCTTCCATCTAAAGCAACTTATAGGTTCTCTTGTGAGTTTGTAACCTCGCCTCTTTCACCTCGTCTGCGCCTCCAAACGACTTTTCAAGAATCTTCCACGCTTCCTTTGCTGACTCTACATCACTAACCTTTTCAAAGTTATCAGAATCGACACACTGATGGATTATAAAGAGAGCTTTATAATCTTTCTTCTTCAATTCTTTGTGTGCAATCTTTTTTTGATCCGTCGCGTTCTCTGCAAGCGGTGTTACTCCTTCTTTCACAAGATCCCAAAGATCTTGATAACAGAAAACCACTTTAATCTGCTTGCACCAATTCTCATAATTATCTTTCTTGAGAATCGAAAGGCTCGCCAGAAAGTGCCAGTTCGGATGATTCATCGCCATCACGATTTTCCTTCCTTGAATCGCAACCGGATCTCTAGATACCAGATGTTGGAATTAACCCAAAACATTTTGAGAATTCCTATTCAATCTTGATCTCAAGATTGTTAACAATCACACGTAATAACAACGAAAAGAAAAATTGAGAAAGAAAGAAAGAAAGAGAAAAGAGAAATAGTGGCGTAGGAGAAGAAGATGAAAAACTGCAGAATTCTTTTTGCCTACAAACTATGGAAACTTTCAATATTCACTTGCAACTGATTATTACAATGATAAAGGTTCTTCCCTATTTATAGATTTAGGTTAACTTGCATCTCAAGCTAAATCTCAAACTATAAAAGCCCAAAAATATCTAATCTAGTCTTTCTAAATCAAATATAATTTTTCTAAAACAATGAATTACATATTTAACAGAAACTTGTGCTAATGAAAGATCTCAAATTAGTTGGCTTAAAATCTCATGATTGTCATGTCTTGATGCAACGACTTCTACCGGTGGCTATCCGTGGCATTCTACCAAAAAATGCAAGGGTAACTATAACCAGATTATGCTTATTCTTCAATGCTATATGTAGTAAATCCATTCATCCTAGAAATTTAGACGAGTTGGAACATGAGACTGCATTTATCTTGTATCAATTAGAGATGTTTTTCTCTCAATTATTCTTTGACATTATGGTCCACTTAGTTGTTCATCTAGTAAGGGAGATTAGAATTTGTGGTCTAGTTTATTTATGGCGGATGTATTCGGTAGAGCGATACATAAAGATCTTTAAAGGGTATACAAAGAATCATCACTGTACGGAGGCTTCAATTGTTGAACAATACATCACAAAAAAAACTATTTAGTTTTGTATAAACTATTTGTCAAAAGCGAACTCTATAGGGATTTCTGAGTCTCGTCATGATGGAAAATATGGTAGTATAGGTACTAAAGCTTTAAATGTCAAGTCTTTTGGACGAGATGTAGTTCTTCAAGCACATTTGTATATATTGAATAACATGGATGATGTTCAACCTTACTTGACCGCTCACAAAAGTCTTATAAAGGAAATATTCCCCCGAATGAATGAAAGATGATTGTTGACAGAGCATAACAAAACATTCATAACTTGTTTTAATGAAAGTGATCCTAAAGAGAGTAATGCATCAGAGACAATTAATAGTTGTCATGTATGCCTAAGTTTAATGTAATTACTTAAAGTGCATACGACATTACTAAATTTTCATTCTATACAAAATCAAAGGATGATCGTAGTACCATGCAAAATAGTGGAGTTATAATTGAAGTTGAATCCATGTACTTCTCTAGTTTCAAATATAATAACCTTGTACTAGCATGTAGAGCATACTTTAGGGTCATTGAGTAGATTTTGGATATTGATTATGTTTTTTTAAGTGTTTGTATTTAAGTGCAAGTGGATTGACAGTAACACTGGTGTAGAAATAGATGAACTATGATTCACAAGGGTTATCATTATTTGAAAGTGTTGAATATGTTAAATCCAAATTAATATCTATAATATAAGAAAATTAGATGTTGTAGAAAATCATTTTCTTCCCTTCTTTTAAAAATTGCCATGTCACCAAACTAGGGGCAATTTGTGTCCAAATATTACCTTTTCCAACCAAACTAGTGTTGCTAATGATATAGTCACACATTTTATACCAATTAACACCTATTTGTTAACAACTAAAAAGAATTCTACAACTATTTCTTTCAAACAAACTATGTGGTTTCCATTTGTTAAGCTTTTTCATTGTCCAATGCAACCAAAATCTACATGTGTACGAACTCAATCTATTCTCTGTCACTCACAATTACTGCTACCATATACTTTTTATTTTCTCTCTCTCTCTCTCTCTAAACCCATTATCTCAACTTCTTCAAGTTCTTAAACAATAACCAAGCTTTTTGAAGAATCAACTTATATTTTAACATTAAGATTTCGAATCTGTCATCATATTTCTTCCTTGCTTCGAATCATCTCCATCATCCTCATTTTTGTTTTGCCGGTATGTTTGTTTATTCCCAATTTGATTTTTTTTATGTTTGAGTTGTATGTAAAATTTGTAAGCATTTTGGTAGCAAATTAAAGGTTTGTTTCGGTAATGATCTTTAAAAAACATGTTTTGCGGTGTTAAAATTTTTAAGTTATTTTAGTTGTTTGTTCTATGATGGTAGAAATGATGAATGTTGTTAAATTAGATGTTTGTTGAATGATTTTTCAAATAAAAGATAATAACTTTAAATTTGTCCCTTCAATGGCTTTGTTTGAGGTAAATTTGTTTGTTCAAGTTTTGATTTATGATTCTACATCTTAAAAGGTAAGTTAAATGATTTGTTCCTATATTTTAAATAGTTGTTCAATGTGTGTTTTAAGAAAAATATTTTATTTTTTATTATTGAATGAAACATATGAGCTTTGTAAATGTGTGTTTTATATGTCACGAAAGAGTTATGGAAGATTGCAGTAAAAGTGCATCATATATGGAGTATAATTTCTAACAACAAAGAAGACATAGAGCTTATAGTACCAACAACTTTGAAAGCAACATATAATTCTGTTTTTTTGGTAAGGTATGCAACAAACACATGCTTGCGTTCTTTATATTGTGTATATTTTTAGTAGGACTAAAATTAATCAAAGATTTTTTTTACAACACACAACTTCTACTGAATATAATGATGAATAGGTTAACCAAGTATTTTTGAAACCTAACACAAATTATTTTGTTGAATTTCATTATTTCCATCATATATTTTATTCTAATCATTATATCACTACATTACTATGTTCTTAGATTAAGGAAAATATTGATGAGACAATATTAGCGGAAGAATGGAATATCATCAATGTAAGCACTACATATTAATTTGCATTCTTCATTGGTGTATGTTTTTATTTATAGACTAAAACATGTGTTATGTTTATGTGTAATGCTGTAGGATTTAAAAATTACATCTAAATTGATTGCACAACCTTTGCTTCCTCTTCCATCTTCAAATTTTAAGACACATAAAGAATGGAGCCAACCAACGTACACATTGTAACTCCTACCATTTTAGGAAAAATGGGTGATGTTAATGGTCCGAACAACCAGGGGGTTCGGAAGAACTTGTTGAAGGTGAACAATCATCAACGAGGCTACGTCGCAAGCATGTCAAGATGGAGTGGAAATAATTAATGTTGATATGTGTAACGCCCCAGTTAGTTTTGTCAGTTTTGTCTTTTTAATTAATTGAGTCGTTTTGAGTATTTTTTTATTATATTATTTTATTTCTGACTTTTATGTAAAAATATGTTATTTTTCGTCGTGATTATATTTTATCGCGTTTTGGGAGCGTTTGCGAGATATTTGAGTGTAGGGGTATTTTGGTCATTTTGCTTTATTTTGTTAAGTTAAGAATATAATAGAAATAGAAAGAGAGAAAAAAAATAGAAAGGAAAGAAAAAGAGAAGAAGAAAAGTAGAGAGAAAGAAGAAGAGAGAAACTTGGAAAAGAAGAAAATCAATCTCCCGACCTTATCAAACACGATTAAATCGGGTAAGGGTGCGAAACTTGATTATACTATGTTTGTGTATGATTATGTATGTGTGTGTTTGGATGATTCTCTTGCTTTCCATGTTTTTCACTTCTAGGTTGAAAATGATAAAATGATAGAAATCGAGGTTTTAGCGGTTGGAAATCGACGTAAATGTGGTAGAATGCTTGTTGCCATGATTAGATTAGGTTCTGATTGATATATGTTGATTTGGAAATGTTTTGGTTGGAAAAAATATCATTTTGGGTTATGAAACAGCGCTGCAGAATTTCTGAGTTTTCGTAGGCGAACCAGTTAGCGAAGGTTCGCTAACGTTGTTCGCCTAGCGAAGGTGGTAGCGAATGCTCGCTAGAGGGTTTGCCTAGCGAACTTTGTATGTTTTGGGTTATGGTTTGTTCTGCCTTGGTTCGCCAAGGGGTTCGCCTAGCGAACTTTGTGTCTGTTTTTAGCTGATAGTGGGTTCGCTGGACATTCTCCTAGCGAAGGTGGTAGTGAATGCTCGCTAGAGGGTTCGCCTAGCGAACATGTCTGTTTGTGCAATTTTGTTTTCTTCATAACTTTTGATCTGTGGTTGTGTTTGAGGCGTGGTTTGATGCGTTAGAAAGCTTATAAAATGTTCTTGCTTATGATGATGGTTTTGAGATTGTTGGCCGATTAAATTAGGTCGGGAATTAGAAAATATGTTGTTTTGTCAACTTTTGCCGTTTTAATTGTGTGAACTTGATGTGTATATGTAATATGTTGTTGGTGTGGATATTGTATGACCTGTGTACTGTTGTGTGATGAAATTGCATGAAATACATATTGTGATGATGATTGGTGACCTTAGGGCAAGAAAATGCAATGTGTGGTAATTGATGATATATGCATGATTATGGATGTGTATATGTGTGCATTTTAAATGTCATGAGTCATTGTATGCCAAGCATCATGATATGCATTCTTGTGACGTCCTGAGCGACGGATTGATTCCAGAGGAAATCTGCTATAACATCGTGCGCCTTAAAAATAAGAGGACTGAAAGCGATCTAATCGGATCGTGCGCCTTAAAAATAAGAGGACCGAAAGCGATGATTATAGACGATCGTGTACCCATGTGCGGTGTGAGCGATCGGGTCGTGTGCCCCTGTGGGGTGTGAGGGATCCATAAATGTCGTGTGCCCGTGTGGGATGTGAGCGACGGGGAACATCGTATGCCCGACGGGGAGTTACACTAAGTAACGAGCGATGGTTCCAGCAGAGTTCCTGAGTGAACTAGTGATGAGAAATGTTGGAAGTCGGTACCGCATATGAATTGCATAGAGTCGTTGTGTCGGTCTCTGTGCATTTGCATAAATCATGGATTAATTGTGTATAGAATTGTGAATGTGATTGATGAGATGGAATATGTATAATTGTATTGATGATGAGTGTATTGGGTATGACTGATGTGCATTAGTATTGGATACCTGAGAATTGTACTGTTTTGTGTTGTATTTGATTGTGGTGCATTTGTGGTGAGAATATTTTACTTGTGCATTTCTGTGTTAATATATAATTATATGCAACTGTATTATGATTGTGTTTCTCACCCTTCTGCTGTTTTATAATGCTCTATGAGACATTGCAGATTAGAGTTGCTGGAGGTCTTTTTGTGAAGCTTATGTCTTCATTTTTTTGTCGGTCGGCTCTGATATGTGACACCGGGTAGTTAGGGAGACCGTTGGTGATTTGTGTGTATATGTATATGTTCTTTTGAGATTGTACATGTATGATGTTATACATGACAAACAAACTTTTATGATATATATATGAGATTCGGTTACGGATTTTCCGCATTCATTCTGTTTCTGAATTGTGGGTGTATTACTACCTGAATTGTTGCATATCTTTAAGAGCAGATGTTGTATGTTTGTTTCAAATTGATGTGGCGTCTCCAGTCTATAGACCATTTCGTACTCGTCGGGTCAGTGACATAGAACACTTGTATAGCTTGAGATGCTAGAATAAAAGGCTCATCTTTGTACCCCACCCTATTAAGATCCACTTGTAAAAATCCAGACTTATCCATTCGTATGCCACTACTATTTACCCACTTGCAACCAAAGATTGGAATCTGAAACTTCTCGTAATCAAGCACCCAAATGTGCTCAATAACTCCAAAATATGACAGATTTGCATATTTGGGGTTTAAGTCCTTCATACTTGATATGTGCATTGCTTCAGCTAGGACGGTGACACCACTATTTTGCATAGTACTTTTATCGTCTTGTTCTTTGGTATAAAATGTGTATCCATTAATTGTGTATGCGCTATGAGAAAACACATGCAAACTTGGACCATATGCCAAACATCTCAACCTTTCTGTTACTGAAGCAGGATCTGAAGAGCGCTTCGAATAAATATGATCCTTTAACCATTGTATGAAACTTTGATTGTTCTCTCGTACTATCCAATTTTCATTTCTGTTCTGATTTAACCTTCGGAGTACATCCTTGTGCATCTCAACATATGGCTCAACCTCATTATCATTGTGCAGAACATACAAATGCACTTGATCCCATTCATCCCTTGATACTGTCACAATTTTATTTCCAATTAATTTTTTACCATCTTTTTTTTCAAAAATATGAGCTTTGGGGAGTCCAATCGACTGAACATTGGACAAATATTCAGTACAAAACTCAACCGCTTCTTCAACAATGTATCGTTCAACAATACACCCCTCTGGTCGACTTCGGCTTTTCACGTACCCTTTTAATATTTTCATATAACGTTCAGCAGGGTACATCCATCTCATATAAGCTGGTCCACACAACTGTGTCTCTTTCACAAGATGAACAACTAGATGTACCATTATGTCAAAAAAAGAGGGAGGAAAATACATTTCAAGCTCACACAAGGTAATAACTATCTCTTTTTGTAGTGTTGGTAAGATATCGGGATCGATTACCTTACTACAAATTGACCTAAAGAAAAAATACAAATTAGTTATGGTGCTTCATACTTTCACTGGAAAAATAGAACGTATACCTATTGGTAGAAAGTGTTCCATTATAACATGGCAGTCGTGTGTCTTTAAACTCTTCAACGTGAGGTCTTTCATAGACACAAGTCTTCTGACATCAGAAGAGTATCCTTCTGGAACTTTAACTCCACTCAGAAACTTACACAATATTTTCTTCTCCTTTCTAGACAGAGTAAAAGCAGCAGGTGGTAGATATGTTCGTCTTCCTTTCTTCACGGGTGCTAATTCAGTTCTAATCCCCATCGCTACCAAGTCTTTTCTTGCTTTAAGGCCATCCTTAGTCTTTCCTTTTATATTGAGTAACGTACCAATAACACTTTCAAATACATTTTTCTCAATATGCATAACATCGAGAAAATGTCTCACATACAAAGACTTCCAATATGGCAATTCAAAAAATATCGACCTCTTTTTCCACCCACCTTTGACAACCTTATGTGCAAAAGGTTTGCCAAACTCAGTACGCATATCTTTCACCTTTTTAAAAACTTGGTCACCTGACAACATAGGTGGAGCTCTACCTTGTTCGGTGTCTCCATTGAATTCTTGTCTCCACCCACGGTAGTGATGTTTGGCATTTAAGAATCTACGATGACCGAGAAAGACATTCTTATGACCAAACTCCAATCGCTTCGAAACTGTTTTATCTTCACAAATAGGACACGCTTTTTCACCTTTTATGTTGTACCCTGATAGATTCCCGTAAGCTGGAAAATCATTAATTGTGCCAAACAACATCGCCCTCAAATTGAAACTTTCTTTCCTATATCCATCATAAACCTCCACACCGTTCTCCCACAATATCTTTAAATCTTCGATCAAAGGTGTCAAGTATACGTCTATGTCATTCCCTGGTTGTTTAGGCCCAGAGATTAACATAGATAACATCATGTACTTACGCTTCATGCATAGCGACGGAGGTAGGTTATAAATCATAAGAATCACAGGCCATGTGGTATGTGAGATACTTTGAAGACCATGCGGGTTCATTTCATCAATAGATAATGCCAAGCGAAGGTTTCTTGCTTCTTCTCCAAAGTCAGGATAATCATTATCAATTTTCGACCACTGTGGTGAATCAGCCGGATGTCGCAACTTTCCATCAATAATTCTTTCATCTGCATGCCAAGTCATGTGTCTTGCATCGGTTTCACTACGAAACATGCGCCTAAATCTCGGTATTATAGGAAAATACCATAAGACCTTGGCTGGAGACAATTTTTTCTTATATCGAGACAAACCACATTTAGGGCACTCAGTTAACGATGCATATTCGTTTCGAAACAAAACACAATCGTTTGGACAAGCATGCATCTTATCATAGCTCATGCCAATAGAGCACAGCATTTTTTTGGCCTCATAGGTTCGATTGGGAAGAACATTATCCTCCGGTAGCATTTCTCTCAAAAGGGCCAACAACTCTGTGAAACTTTTATCCGACCATCCATTGCCCGCCTTTAAGTTGTACAACTTCAATACCGCAGACAGTCTTGTGAATTTAGTGCAACCTTGATAGAGCGGTTTCTCTGCATCGCTTACCAACCTCTCAAACATTTCGGGACAATCATGAAGATCTTCTACAACTGCTTCTGCAATCTCTTCGACTCGGTCACAATCGTATGTTTCCGTGTCTTTGTCATCTGAAGCATAGGTCGTATTACTTTTCCCCGTCGGTTCAACATTCTCGTTAATTTTCTCACCATGATGTATCCAACACTTATAACTTCGATCAATTCCATTCATCAGTAAATGCGATTTCAATCCATCTGCGTCAACCCTACCCACATAACAACAACCCAAGCAAGGACATTTTATTCGATTGAGCTCTTCAGCGTCAGCGTGTTGAACAACAAACTTAACGAAATCCAATACCCCATTCTCGTACTCTTTGGACAATCGATCGGCATCCATCCATTTTTTATCCATGGTTTTCCTACTTATTAAGGTCAACAAAATAACATTAATTCAACCATATTAATCAAGAAATGAACAAGTTTGATAGTGTTTGATATGTAACTGGTTGAATTTCTTATGTTTTAGTGAAATGTTTATGTTCATTATATTTGTTTATTAACTCAACCATCTCAAATTCTAGAATTTTGAGGCTTCAAAAACAAGCTTTGAATTCTAAAATTCAGAGGACATTTCCATCAATTTTAAGAGTTTTTTAGAAGATTTAAGAGGTGGAAAAAATAAAACTAAACTAAACTATTTATAAGTCTTAATATAAAATATGTTTTAAAATAGAACTCATTAACAAACTCATCAAACATACTCATCAAACATACACATTCACTACAAAACTTCATTAACAAAACTTCATTAACAAAACTCATTAACAAACTCATCAAACATACTCATTCACTACAAAACTTCATTAACAAAACTTCAAACATACTCATTCACTACAAAACTTCATTAATAAAACAGTCCAACATAACTTCATTAACAAAACTCATCAAACATACTCATTCACTACAACATTGTAAAGCAACAAAACCCTACAATAATAATGTAAAGCAACAAAACCCTATTCTTCACAACAACGACGTACCTTTAACGACGGTAACAACGGCAATGCAAGAACGAAATGTATCAGTTACAAAGAGCAGAAACGAACGACGGCAATGAGTTCCCAACGGACGGCAATACAACGACGGCAACGGACGGACGACAATAAAACGACGGCAACAACGAACGACGGCACGGTGGAGGACGGTTGACGGTGAAGGTTTGAGTTCGCAAGGGTTTTGAGCTCAGTTCGCAAGGGTTTTGAGCGCAGTTCGCAAGGGGAGAAGAAAGAGAGGAAATATGAAAATGAATACTGACTATTCATATATTTTAATTTAATTAGACCTTAGACAGCGCTTTTCATAAAAGCGCTTTCTAAGGTGGACCTTAGACAGCACTTTTAAAAGCGCTTTCTAAGGTTGGCCTTAGACAGCGCTTTTGATTTTATTTTTTTTTTAATTTTTAAGACCTTAGAAAGCGCTTTTAAGGAAAGCGCTGTCTAATATTTTCCTTTAATTTTTTTTTTAAATTAATAAAACTTTAGAAAGCGCTTTTTACCGAAGCGCTGTCTATGGTCTTATATTTTTTTTTTAATTTATAAGACCTTAGAAAGCGCTTTTAACTAAAGCGCTGTCTAATATTTTCCATTAATTTTTTTTTTTAAATTTATAAGACCTTATAAAGCGCTTTTGACCAAAGCGCTGTCTAAGGTCTTATATTTTTTTGCGCTTTTATTTTTTTAAATGACTAGTTTCCTTGTTTTTAACTTATAGCAGCGCTTTTGTATTAAAGCGCTGTCTAAGGTGCGATGTTATAACTTACTTTTGTTGTAGTGAGGCTTTACCGGTGAGTATTTTGGATCGCGAGGTGAAGCAGTTAAGGGGCAAAGATATTGCACTTGTGAAGGTAGCGTGGGGAGGCGCTGCTGAGGGCAATTTGACTTGGGAGTTGGAGAGTCGGATGCGGGAGTCGTATCCAGAGTTGTTCGTCTCAGGTAATATTTTCGAGGATGAAAATTTCTAAGTGGGGGAGAGTTGTAACGCCCCAGTCAGTTTTGTCTTTTTAATTAATTGAGTCGTTTTGAGTATTTTATTATTATATTATTTTATTTCTGACTTTTATGTGAAAATATGTTATTTTTCGTCGTGATTATATTTTATCGCGTTTTGGGAGCGTTTGCGAGATATTTGAGTGTAGGAGTATTTTAGTCATTTTGCTTTATTTTGTTAAGTTAAGAATATAATAGAAATAGAAAGAGAGAAAAAAATAGAAAGGAAAGAAAAAGAGAAGAAGAAAAGTAGAGAGAAAGAAGAAGAGAAGAAAAAGAGAGAAACTTGGAAAAGAAGAAAATCAATCTCCCGACTTTATCAAACACGATTAAATCGGGTAAGGGTGCGAAACTCGATTATACTACGTTTGTGTATGATTATGTATGTGTGTGTTTGGATGATTCTCTTGCTTTCCATGTTTTTCACTTCTAGGTTGAAAATGATAAAATTATAGAAATCGAGGTTTTAGCGGTTGGAAATCGACGTAAATGTGGTAGAATGCTTGTTGCCATGATTAGATTAGGTTCTGATTGATATATGTTGATTCGGAAATGTTTTGGTTGGAAAAAATATCATTTTGGGTTATGCAACAGCGCTGCAGAATTTCTGAGTTTTCGCGGGTTCGCCTAGCGAACCAGTTAGTGAAGGTCAGCGAAGGTTCGCTAACGTTGTTCGCCTAGCGAAGGTGGTAGCGAATGCTCGCTAGAGGGTTCGCCTAGCGAACTTTGTATGTTTTTGGTTCTGGTTGGTTCTGCCTTGGTTCGCCAAGGGGTTCGCCTAGCGAACTTTGTGTCTGTTTTTAGCTGATAGTGGGTTCGCTGGACATTCGCCTAGCGAAGGTGGTAGTGAATGCTCGCTAGAGGGTTCGCCTAGTGAACATGGCTGTTTGTGCAATTTTGTTTTCTTCATAACTTTTGATCTGTGGTTCGGTTTGAGACGTTGTTTGATGTGTTAGAAAGCTTATAAAATGTTCTTGCTTATGATGATGGTTTTGAGATTGTTGGTCAATTAAATTAGGTCGGGAATTAGAAAATATGTTGTTTTGTCGACTTTTGCCGTTTAAATTGTGTGAACTTGATGTCTATATGCAATATGTTGTTGGTGTGGATATTGTATGACCTGTGTACTGTTGTGTGATGAAATTGCATGAAATACATATTATGATGATGATTGGTGACCTTAGGGCAAGAAAATGCAATGTGTGGTAATTGATGATATATGCATGATTATGGATGTGTATATGTGTGCATTTTAAATGTCATGAGTCATTGTATGCCAAACATCATGATATGCATTCTTGTGACGTCCTGAGCGATGGATTGATTCCAGAGGGAATCTGCTATAGCATCGTGCGCCTTAAAAATAAGAGGACTGAAAGCGATCTGATCGGATCGTGCGTCTTAAAAATAAGAGGACCGAAAGCGATGATTATAGATGATCGTGTGCCCATGTGGGGTGTGAGCAATCGGGTCGTGTGGCCGTGTGGGGTGTGAGCGATCCATAAGCGTCGTGTGCCCGTGTGGGGTGTGAGCGACGGGGAACATCGTATGCCCGACGGGGAGTTACACTAAGTAACGAGTGATGGTTCCAGTAGAGTTCCTGAGTGAACTAGTGATGAGAAATGTTGGAAGTCGGTACCGCATATGAATTGCATAGAGTCGTTGTGTCGGTCTCTGTGCATTTGCATAAATCATGGATTAATTGTGTATAGAATTGTGAATGTGATTGATGAGATGGAATATGTATAATTGTATTGATGATGAGTGTATTGGGTATGACTGATGTGCATTAGTATTGGATACCTGAGAATTGTACTGTTTTGTGTTGTATTTGATTGTGGTGCATTTGTGGTGAGAATATTTTACTTGTGCATTTCTGTGTTAATATATAATTATATGCAACTGTATTATGATTGTGTTTCTCACCCTTCTGCTGTTTTATAATGCTCTATGAGACATTGCAGATTAGAGTTGCTGGAGGTCTTTTTGTGAAGCTTATGTCTTCATTTTTTTGTCGGTCGGCTCTGATATGTGACACCGGGTAGTTAGGGAGACCGTTGGTGATTTGTGTGTATATGTATATGTTCTTTTGAGATTGTACATGTATGATGTTATACATGACAAACAAACTTTTATGATATATATATGAGATTCGGTTACGGATTTTCCGCATTCATTCTGTTTCTGAATTGTGGGTGTATTACTACCTGAATTGTTGCATATCTTTAAGAGCAGATGTTGTATGTTTGTTTCAAATTGATGTGGCGTCTCCAGTCTATGCCGTGTTTTATTTATACTCTGATGAAATTTTGGATTTTATTTATCGCTTTAATAGCTTAGGGGTATAGATTGGGGGTGTTATAATATGTATTAATGTTGGTATGTTTCTGTTTCGTCATTGACTATGCTTATCTTTGAGATATTGATACAAGTATGTTTTTGTAACCGTGACAAAACAGAATTATGGTGACCTATCTTTCAGACAATTCCATTGTGGTAATTCATCATGAATTTTGTTATCTATTTTGTGGTAATATGTAATTTGTATTGTGTTACAAGACATTGCATTAATTGAGTTGTTCTGTTTGGTCTTCTAAAAATTTACATGACAACCAAAACTTATTAGCTTGCATGTTTTAACTTTCTAATAAACAACCATTTTATTATTTATTATCTATTACCATGCCCTACATAATATGGGAACATTATATATTTAGAAGTTTCTATATATTTGAATGGTTATTAAGTAATATGAAATAATGAATGGAAAGATGTTTTATTTGGTTTCATTATGCAAAATGAAACTACAAATTCAGTAGGATATTGGAGCTCACGTCACCTATCAATTAGACTAAAAATATTATTTATGTTGTATTAAAAATTGAAGATAAGTAACACATGAATTTAAGCGTCTCGATATGGGTGTCATAGCATGCTTGAGCTCAGATTAATTAATGGAGTAAGTTGTCAAAGATATGTTGTCTTCTCAAGACTTTACTATAATATTTAGTAATGATACACTTTTCAAGACTTTTCAAGATATGTTGTCTTACCAATACATAAATATAAGTAGATAGCTGACATAGGTACATTACCATCATTAAAGTTTTAACATAGTTGAAATAGGTTTTTTAATAATATAACTTTTTGAAATCTTTACACACAAAGGAACCTATGTTTTCTGTAACACCTCCAATCTATACCCCCAAAACAACAAAGCGATAAATAAAATTCAAAATTTCACCAGAGTATATTTAAAACATTCACGGCATAGACCGGGGGGTCACATCAAATTGAAACAAAACATACAACACCTGCTCATAAAGATATGCAACAATTCAGGTAGTAATACACCCACAATTCAAAAACAGAATAAAAGCGGAAAATCCGTAACTGAATCTCATATATATCATAAAAGTTTGTTTGTCATATATAACATCATACATGTACAATCCCAAAAGATACATATACATAATACAAAATAATCACACTCGATCACCCCGACTACCCGGTGCTACATATCAGAGCCGACCGACAAAAGAATGAAGACCTAAGCTTCACAAAAAGACCTCCAATAACTCTAATCTGCAATGCCTCATAGAGCATTATAAAACAGCAGAAGGATGAGAAACACAATCATAATACAGTTGCATATAATTATATATTAACACAGAAATGTACAAGTAAAATATTCTCACCACCAATGCACTACAATCAAATACAACACAACACAATACAATTCTCAGGTATCCAGTACCAATTCACATCAGTCATACACAATACACTCATCATCAATACAATTATACACATTCCATCTCATCAATCACATTCACAACTCCATACACAATTAATCCATGATTTATGCAAATGCACAGAGACAGACACAACGACTCTATGCAATGCATATGCGGCACCGACTTCTAACATTTCTCATCACTAGTTCACTCAGGAACTCTGCTGGAACCATCGCTCGTTACTTAGTGTAACTCCCCGTCGGGCATACGATGTTCCCCGTCGCTCACACCCCACACGGGCACACGACGTTTATGGATCGCTCACACCCCACACAGGCACACGACCCGATCGCTCACACCCCACAAGGGCACACGATCGTCTATAATCATCGCTTTCGGTCCTCTTATTTTTAAGGCGCACGATCCGATCAGATCGCTTTCAGTCCTCTTTTTTTTAAGGCGCACGATGTTATAGCGGATTCCCTCTGGAATCAATCCGTCACTCAGGACGTCACAAGAATGCATATCATGATGCTTGGCATACAATGACTCATGACATTTAAAATGCACACATATACACATCTATAATCATGCATATATCATCAATTACCACACATTGCATTTCCTTGCCCTAAGGCCACCAATCATCATCACAATATGTATTTCATACAATTTCATCACACAACAGTACATAGGTCATACAATATCCACACCAACAGCGTATTGCATATACACACTGATCGTACCTGGATCAGATTATTTGAAAGTGGCCAACAATGTCTGGAATAACTGCTACTTCAGTGATGATGAAAGACAGCGGGGGGGGATGTACCTGTAGGACACTCCGATGCTTAAGTCAGTGAGTGCACAACAAATACAGAGAGTAAGAATGAGAGTAAGAAGTTAACTTATCCTGACCCTCTCAAATGAGAGGGTATTTATAGGAGACCCCCAACGCGTGGCCAACAGTTACTTGCAACGGGTGGGACCAGCGTGTGACCCATTCCAAGTAACTGCTAGGGCTTACGTGTAGTAATAATGACCAGCTCGTGGTCAACTCCCTAGTGTAACTGTCCCTTTAATGCCATTATTAGACGGTTACATGAAACGTATTTGTGTGAACAAGACCGTTGATGGGTTCCTCAGAGAAGAGTCTATGATGTCGAGTAGATGTGGTGGTCGTTGTTTGGACTCGACCTAATGGAGGCGATCCACGTATGTCGAGGACCTATGAGTCAGCGGGGATTGGGAGTATTCTCGCGAGGAGAGGCTACTCTGTCGAGGAGGTCCTCATCAGGGTGTGATGTCTTCCTTTGTCTTCAGATGCTCAAGTGTCCTCGGATTCTCAGGGTGCCCGACATGCTTTTGGCTTCGCGTATGGCAGTCATGTGTCCTTCTCTAGGACTTTATTGGGCTTCTTCAAGTTGTATGGATTGGGCTTGTTTGATTGTAGGAAATCACGGTCCAGTCCAGAACAGGAGCCCCCCCCCCCCCCCCCCAAGTCGTTGCTTTGAGGTATCAGAGTAATGACTTGAGGGTCAATAATTGTGTCGGGGAAATGCCAAGGGATGATCCGAGGAGGATATCAGCACGGTCGAAATTCCCATGATTATCATGACGTCGGGCATCGATATCATGCGGGCAATTAGTTGCATATGATTAAAGTATTGGGGAGACGAGAAGTTTTCGTTTTGAAACGATGGGATGACGAAAGGACGCGCGTGGGTTTTTTGACCGGTGTTAGTGTGCCACGTGTCACTAGTCATCATTGCATAGGGTGGCTGCCTAGGGTAGGGTACTCGAGTGCCGCAGGCTTCTCGAGTTCCGTGATTTCTCTATAAATACTCTCCCTTCCCTTCATTTCTCATTTTTTGTTATTTCGTTCAAGAATCGTTTCTTCTTTTTTCTCCGTTTTCTCATCTTCCGTTTGCCGCCGTCAACCACCGTAAGTTCGCCGTTAACCGCCGCGCTACGCCGTGCCTGAACCCTATTCCGCCGTTTACAAGGTATTTTCTTCAAAACTGTTGTTTTCTCTGGTATCTTTGTTTAGTTTAGTTTGCTTGAGGTCGTTTCTCTGATGAACTGATGAAAGTTCTCGTGAGAAATGGAAAGATTCCTGGCGAGTACGGCAGGGATCTTTGGTTGTTTTAAGAGAAAGAGTTTATGAGATTTTCTCTGTTTCTGTATCTGTTGAATAAAACCGAGGAGCTGGATGAATATTCCGGGGACTTGTAGAAACTTTCCGGGGAGTGTGATGAACATCGCGGGGACCTGATAGTGTTTTGGGTCCCCAACAATTACTCTTTTTCGTTGATATCACGGGGAAAGGGGCAAGGTTATCCGGGGAAGCGATGAGTTTCCGGGGACATTTCTTATTCGTCTTCGACTGGCTAGTTTGGTATGACTCGTCGAATTCACCTGTTCCCTTCTGCTTTTCAGGTTGATGGACAGATTGGCTACTGAAGTGGCCGTAGGTGAATTTGAGGAGGATAGCCAAGCTGAAATTCTGATGGCCCATATGGCTTTTAGGAAAGAGCGTCCGTTTGAGGACTGGGTGTGTGATGAGGCCCTCACTATGTCGTCCGTCTTCACATTCCCCGACGAAAATGGGTTTTGCACTGTTGAGCATAGGTTGCTTGGTTCCGAGCAATCTTGGAAAGTGTACCGTCCCAACGAGGACCAGCGTATATGTACATCGTATATGGGAATGCGCTTCCCGGTGTATGAGTTTATGTTTCAAGAGGCGGGGTGGAGGCTCCCCTTCACAGACTTCCAAGAGGGGGTCTTTAAATGGTTAAAATTGGCTTCATCGCAAATCCACCCGAACTCATTGGCCTTTCTCCCGGCTTTTAAGTTAGTATGCAAATATTTGGAGGTCAGGGCAACAGTATCCCTTTTCTTCCGAATTTTTCATCTGCAACGGTCTACAACTGATGGTCGACACGGCTGGGTGTCGTTCAAACAAAATAAAGCTTTATTTCATACCTACTTGGACTCTGTTCGAGATTTCAAGTGGCGTTATTATTTTGTGAAGTCGGTCACTCCCGAGGCCATAAATTCGATATATGAACGGGTGACTCAAGAAGTGGACGGGCAGCCTACAGAAGTGATGGTGCCAAAATTCCCCCTTTATTAGACAGAAGAGCATTACAAAGAAGGGGTAGGTAAATATAAAGTACGACATAATAAGCTCAACGTCGAGGATCGCGAGGCTTATGATAAAATTGTTGAGTACGTGGAGAGTTTGAATAAAATCTCCAGCGTATCCGAGGACGGAGAGACCTCGACAGGTGGTGAGGGACAGGTGATGAAGACTCGTCGCCTAATTAATACTCGTGTTCTGCTCGAGACTTTCTCTGATGAGGAGGCTGTCGAGCTCTTAAGTGGTGTACAGATCCTCGACTTTGATTTTCCTCATGTTTGCGTATCTTGTTTTACTAATATTTTTCTTTCTTTTTGTAGAAAAAATGGTCAAAGCTGCAGAGAGATATTCGAGGTTAAGGGCAAAGAGAGCTAGGGAAGAACAATCCCGTCCGACCGAACAAAGCGCCTCTCAGCATATTTCTTCCATGACAGTGCCTGAGAGTATTCCCTCTACCGTGGTGCCCGAGGGCTCTGAGCAATCTCTTGCTGTTTTAACTGCAACTATAAGCTCTGAGACTCAGTCCCCAAGGGCTCGAAGGGAATCTAAGCGGGCAAAGACTGTTGGGCTGCCCATTGTTGATGTGGAAGGTAGTTCCCCTCCCCCTCCTGCAAGCTTCGAGATTCCTCCGTGTTATCTCCAGCGTCGCTATTTCTCCGAGGTTACTTGTCCTCGTGTTGCCCATGCTGAGGTCCAGGCTTTGTTGGGGAGTACAACGGAAGCGAGAAGGAAGACAATCCTCGAGGATATGTCTGCCGTCATTCGGCTCTGTTCGGCTGCCCTTGTTCTGAATGGTGAGAGTTGTTCTGCTGCTGAGCTTTCTCGACTGAAAGATAGACTTCAGATACTGGAAGTTGAATTGCTCGGCGTGCAGAAAGACTTGAAGGACTGCAGGGAGCTGAATAGAAAACAAGGCGGGCAGCAAGAACAGTCAGAGAGGAAGTTGAAGGAAGCTGAGGATGCGGTGAAGGACCACCTTGCTCGGGTCACTGCGTTGGAAGAGGAAGAACAACGTCTCAAGGATAGGATAGCTGAATTGGAAGAGGCTGTTCGGCCAGCTGAGAATGAAACCAAGGAGGATAAACTGTTGACCTCTCGAGCAGCCCTGATATCCAAGCTCAGGGAAGTCGAGAAGGACCTTCGGTTGGCTGAAGATGATGCCCTAGAGTTTGCAGATGTCGGGTTCCAGAACGCTGTGGCGCAGCTTAAACTTATGAATCCGAACCTTGTAATCGATGGAGCTGATTCCAAGTTTGAGGTGGTCGACGACAAGATTGTGTTGCCTGGACAGATAGTAAATGCTGGTGGGGGAAACGGGGAGCAGGAGAATCCCGAGGCAGCTGATGATGCTGTGGAGTGATAGTGTAGTTAGTTTGGCCTGTGTGCCGATTTTTTGTATTGACTGGCCTGCGTGCCATATTTGTTGATTTGCCCGGCCTAAGAGCCAGGGCTTTATGTAATATTTTTACAATGGGCTTGCCCGACTCAGTATTTCCATTTTGCCTCTTTATGTGTTCTGTGTGTTATTTAAGTTATTTTGAAATTGTTGGATACTTGGGAGTTTGCTCGACTCTAGTGATCCTCGACCGCGAATAGAGCTGGTCGAGCGGTCAGGGGTTGTACCCCGACCTAAAATGAAGCTAAGAGGTCGATCGAGGTCTTAGTTTCATGGCGTGAACTTCCCATCGCGAGCTGGGTGTTCTGCCTACAAGGTACGTCGACGACGGAGCTCGATAGAGTACTCCTCGTCGGGCCAAAATTTATCGCACACACAACGTGACTTTTGACCTTCGTTAATATATAGGGGTGTCGTGCTCGTACCAGGGCACGCTCCCCGTAATGCTAACTTTTGTATCGTTACATGCAGTGTTCAACTGTAATATTGTTTGAGCTTCTCAGCATTCCATGGTCGAGCAAGTTGTTCACCTTGGAGGTTTTCGAGGTAATAAGCACCTGTCCCCGTCTTTGCAATGACGCGGTAGGGACCCTCCCAGTTTGCGGCCAGCTTTCCTTCACGTGAATTTTTCTGATTTCGCCGTAAGACAAGACTGCCTACTTGGAAATCTCGTTTGATGACTTTGTCGTTATAACGCAAAGTTATTTTTTGTTTTAAAGAGGCTTCTCGGAGGATGCACCCGTCCTTATTTCTTCGACCAGGTCGAGTTCTTTGCGAAGGGCTTCGTTGTTTGCCTCTTTGTCGAGAGGAGCTTCTATCCTTCTCGACGGTTCCCTGATTTCCACGGGGATTACTGCCTCGGTTCCATATGTTAACTGAAACGGGGTCTCCCCGGTCGTGGATGAGGGGTAGCCCGATATGCCTAGAGGACACTGTGTAACTCCTCGACCCACCGTTGTTTGACTTTGCCGAGTCGTCGTTTGAGTCCTCGGAGTATTACTCTATTTGCTGCTTCAGCTTGCCCGTTGGTTTGCGGGTGTTCGACTGACGTAAAATGTTGTTTCGTACCCAGTTTGGCAACAAAGTCTTGGAAGTTTCCGTCGGTGAACTGTGTCCCATTGTCCGTGACAATGGCCTGAGGCACGCCGAATCGGGCGAGTATATTTCTCTTGTAAAAACGTAATATGTTGAAAGCAGTGATCTTGGCTAATGCTTCTGCCTCGACCCACTTTGTGAAGTAATCTACCCCGACGATGAGGTACTTATTTTGGTATGATCCTACGACAAAGGGTCCGAGGATATCCATTCTCCACCACGCAAAGGGCCACGAGGATGACAATGATTTGAGCTCGTTTGGAGGAGCGAGGTGCATGTCCGCGTGTCTCTGACAACGGTCACACTTTTTAACGTGTTCCTTTGCGTCTTGTTGCATAGTGGGCCAGTAATATCCTGCTCGGATAGCTTTTCGAGCCAAGGATCTTCCGCTTAGATGTTGTGCGTTGATTCCTTCATGTATTTCCTGGAGAATCTCTGAAACTTTACCCTCCTCGACGCACCGGAGTAAAGGGATTGAGAATCCTCGGCGATATATCTTACCTTCGACTATGGTGTATGCACATGCTCGTCTCTTAACTATCCCGACTTCTTTAGGATCGTCGGGCAATATGCCTGTCATCAGGTATTAGTAAATTGGAGTTATCCAACAGTTTGCGTCCCCGATAACGTTTATTTCCGTGGTCGAGGTAGGTTTATTGATGCTCAGATGGGTCAGTATTTCTTGGATCACTGATTTGTTCCCTCCTTTCTTCTTGGTGCTCGCTAGTTTGGAGAGCACGTCTGCTCGAGTATTATGCTCGCGCGGTATGTGAGCCACCTCCGCGGAGACAAATTTCTTCAACTTTTCTTGTACCAAGGTTAGGTATTCAATGAGATTATCATTTTTGGCTTGAAATTCTCCCCTAACTTGTGATGCTACGAGCTGAGAGTCCGTAAAGATTTTGACTTCTTTTACGCCAAGGTCCTCTGCGAGTCGAAGTCCTGCGAGGAATGCTTCATACTCGACTTGGTTATTTGATGTTTTGAAAGATAGCTCTAGTGATACTTCTATCAAGATACCTTCCTCGTTTTCGAGGATAATGCCTGCCCCGCTGCCCTTTGCACTGGAGGCTCCGTCGACGTAAATTGTCCATCTTTGGGAGCCATTGGTCGAGGATTCAGGGATTGTCATTTCAGCTACGAAGTCGGCCAGTACCTGAACCTTCAAGTCTTTTCTCCCTTCGTATCGAACGTCGAATTCGGATAGCTCGAGAGACCACCGGAGCATTCTCCCTGCCATATCTGGAAGACTAAGGAGCTGTCTGATAGGCTGCTCAGTTCTTACCACAATTGTGTGGGCCAGGAAGTAATGGTGTAGTCTTCTGGATGCAGTTATGAGGGCCAAGGCGACCTTTTCAATCTGTTGATATCTCAGCTCGGGACCCTGAAGAGCTTTGCTCGTGAAATAAATCGGTTTTTGTCCGTCGGGGGTCTCCCGTATGAGGACAGCACTTACCGCTTCGCTGGCGATGGCCAGGTACAAGAAACATGTTTCCCCGTCATCTGGCCGAGACAAGACCGGGGGTTGCGATAAGACTTATTTTAGATGGAGGAGGGCTTGTTCGCATTCTTTACTCCATTCAAATGTTGCTTTCTGTTGAAGAAGTTTGAAAAACGGGAGTGCGTATTGGGCAGATTTAGCGACAAAACGAGAAAGAGCAGTGAGCATCCCGTTAAGTGACTGTATCGACCTCTTTGAGTTCGGAGTAGGAATCTCGGAAAAGGCCTTACATTTGTCGGGGTTCGCTTCAATTCCTCTCTCCGTAAGGTAAAAGCCGAGGAATTTCCCTGCTCGAACACCGAAAGTGCACTTGTCGGGGTTGAATCTCATGCGACATTTCCTCGCCGTGTCGAACACCTTTTTAAGATGAGCAGCGTGGTCGATTTCTTCTGCGGATTTGACAATCATGTCGTCCATATAGACTTCGAGCATGTCGCCAATTTCTGCTCGGAAAACCTTGTTCATCATTCGTTGGTAGGTGGCGCCAGCATTCTTCAGACCAAAGGGCATTACATTATAATAGTAATTGCCCGATTCAGTCATAAAATCCGTATGCTTTCTGTCGGCCTCATCCATGGGAATTTGGTTATATCCCGAATAAGCATCCATGAAAGACAACAGTTTAAATCCTGCAGAGTTGTCGACCAATCGGTCGATGTTAGGCAATGGGTAAGAGTCTTTCGGGCATGCCCGATTAAGATCCGTGTAGTCAATGCACATCCTCCATTTTCCATTAGATTTTTTAACAAGTACAACATTGGACAACCAAGTGGTGTACTTGGCCTCCGAAATAAAGTTTGCCTCTAGGAGGTCTTTTACAGCTTTTTCAGCAGCCTCCATTTTTTCTGGAGACTGCCTACGCCTACGTTGAGCTACAGCCCTAGCGTTTGGATCTATGGTCAGCTGGTGACAGGCCACTTGAGGATCTAATCCGGGCATTTCTGAAGTGCTCCAGGCGAACAAATCTGCATTCTCTCGGAGACATGCCTTCAGCTGCCTCCTCGCCAGGTCGGGGAGTCCATGGCCGATCTTCACGATTCGCTTTGGGTCGTCGCCAAGGGGGATCAGCTCGAAATCTCCGTTTAGGATGGGGCGCGCTGGGTAGAGAGGCTGCCCGTTGACTTCAACTAGGAGGTCTTTGCCTGTACCTTCTTCATATTCCCCGGAGAACCTGATATCAAGGTCGACCGCGCTGACCAGCGGCAGTGGAACCTGTGCGACATCTGAAGCTGCCTTTCTGGGGTGGACGTCGCCGATGACACTTAGACCTTTGATCGCTGCATCGAAACATCTTCTAGATGCTTCTATATCCCCGTGTAGGGTTACCACACGTCCTTGAGGCGTATAATACTTCATTTTTAGGTGGACAGTGGATGGTACAGCTGTTATTTCGGCCAAAGTGGTTCTTCCCAAGATGCAGTTGTAGAGAGAAGGACAGTCGACCACGAGGAAACGTGTCTTCGCCTGTCGAGCTGCTTCACCTGCTCTGAATGTGACCAACAATTCTACATAGCCTCGAGGTCTAGTAGACGCGCCGTTGAAGCCTTGTAGATCGGATCCCACATATGGGGACAAGTGATGCTTTGTTAGCTGGAGAGTGTCGAAGAGGTGAGTGTACATGATGTCCACTGAGCTTCCCTGATCGACCAAAATCCGATGCACATCAAAGTTCGCCATTTGTGCCCGAATTAGGAGGGGTATATTAGCATTTGGGGATCCCCCTGGTAATTCCTCGAGATAGAAACTTATAGGGCATGATTTTCCACGAGATAAGCTGAGAGTTGGGTCTCGAGGAGTGGATGTCCTTAGTTCGTCGAACTTTCTCTTTATTGAACCGACGGTCACTCGTTCAGGATTTCCGCCTGATATGACTAGGGCTTGGGGGGGAATTTTCCCAGGTACTGCGAACACTTACTAGTTCTTCCGCCGGGAAGTTCTTCCACATGTTTCGAACAGCTTCGGCATCGCTAACGTTTCCTTGGAAACCGAAGTCTTCAGGTCGTGTGATGCTTAGGGCAACCTGCAGTTTTCTGGTGTCTGGATGGTTTGACTCCTCGGTATTCAGAGCTTCTTGGCCGGTGGGACGAGGAGCCTCGTCTTGTTTGGCGTACTTTTTCAGGTAGCCCTCTTTAATCAATGTTTTGATTGCGTCCTTTAGGTGGATGCAATCCTCAGTAACATGTCTGTGACTGCGATGGAACCGGCAGTATTTGGATTTATCAGTATTTGGTTTGGGAGCTGTTGGTTTTGGGAAGCGGATTCCCCCTTTCACGAACTCCGAATTTGCATATTCACTGAAAATGCGTGCACGGGACACGTTCAGTGGAGTGTAATCTTTGAAAAGACCGACAGGTCCTCGAGATTCCCGGGGCTCTTTATGCCGATTTTCTTTTTTCCTCTCCCTGCCTCGTCTAGGTGAAGGGGAATCTTCTCTTCTCTTATCCCCTCCTCGTCTAGGCGTGGGGGAGTCTTCCCTGTTCTGGCCGCGGGGTCCTTCTCTGCTTCTTAAATCAAGGGCAATCTGGGCGGCTTCTGCTTCTTCGAACTCGATGTGTGATTGAGCTCGTTCGAGGAATCCTTCGAAGCTGCGAGGACGGTGTAATCCGACAGATTCCGCGAACTTGGAACCAACCCGCAGTCCTTTGATGATGAGATATAATTTTATATGGTCGGTCGTGTGGACCTCGACCGCTTCTTTGTTGAATCTCTTTATGTAGCTCCGGAGAGATTTTTTCTTATCTTGGAAGATGGCCTCCAGGGATGATATAGTTTTTGGATGCCTTCGAGAAGCCGTAAAATGCTTCCTGAAACGTTCCCTCAGAGCTTTCCAGGACACTATAGATTCAGGTGCCAGGTTTTTGTACCAAGCCATGGCCCCTTTTCGAAGAGTCGTAGGGAATAACCGACATTTGATAGCGCCGGAGACGTTTCTAAAGTCGAGAAGAGCCTCGAAGCTCTCGACATGGTCGTCTGGATCCGATGTCCCATCGTACGTCCCCAAGGATGGAGGTCTCTCCAAGCCTTTGGGAATAGGGGCTTCCATTATTTGTCTGGACAGGGGAGTCTGGTAGTCTTCGTCATCGCTATCTCCTGGGGATACAGAAGGAGAAATATGACCCCGAACATAGTGACGTCTCGGGGAGTTTTCTGTGTGACGGACTCTTGGCTCTTCGACATAAGGCTTGCTCTTCTTAATCTTCAAGGGACGAGTGGCCGCTTTTGGTGGCGGGGAGCAATGGCGCTTTAGTGGATGCTCGGTCTGGTTACGCTCCAAACGTGGCCTGCGACCTTTATTTACTGGGGAGGGGCTGCGAGATTCCACGGCCTTTTTCTAGCTTCTCAATCCGTAAGTTTTGGTTGAAGATCATTTGATTGGTCTGATTGACCAACGCAAACAAAGCAGCAGTGCTCGGATCCGCATTTGGTGGTGGATCCACGGGATGATATGTGGGCTGGAGGATTGCTTCATGTGCATCTTGTTAAGCAGTCTCGTACTCTACCTCATCGGAAGACGGGGAAGCGGTGACTCCATCTCTGACATCATTCTCCACGACGGGGCTGAAGAACATTGTTATCGCCATGGGCGTTACCACCAAGTTGTGCGATGACATTATCTATGGCTTGATTTGCGGATGGGTTGACCATTGCTGGTAGTTGAATGAGGAAACTTTGGTTTGTCGCAAAGGAAAAACGGGGAAGTTTATGAAATTCCCACAGACGGCGCCACTGATCGTACCTGGATCAGATTATTTGAAAGTGGCCAACAATGTCTGGAATAACTGCTACTTCAGTGATGATGAAAGACAACGGGGGGATGTACCTGTAGGACACTCCGATGCTTAAGTCAGTGAGTGCACAACAAATACAGAGAGTAAGAATGAGAGTAAGAAGTTAACTTATCCTGACCCTCTCAAATGAGAGGGTAATTATAGGAGAACCCCAGCGCGTGGCCAACGGTTACTTGCAACGGGTGGGACCAGCGTGTGACCCGTTCCAAGTAACTGCTAGGGCTTACGTGTAGTAATAATGACCAGCTCGTGGTCAACGCCCTAGTGTAACTCTCCCTTTAATGCCATTATTAGACGGTTACATGAAACGTATTTATGTGAACAAGACCGTTGATGGGTTCCTCAGAGAAGACTCTATGATGTCGAGTAGATGTGGCGGTCGTTGTTCGGACTCGACCTAATGGAGGCGATCCACGTATGTCGAGGACCTATGAGTCAGCGGGGATTGGGAGTATTCTCACGGGGAGAGGCTACTCTGTCGAGGAGGTCCTCATCAGGGTGTGATGTCTTCCTTTGTCTTCGGATGCTCAAGTGTCCTCGGATTCTCAGGGTGCCCGACATGCTTTTGGCTTCGCGTATGGCAGTCATGTGTCCTTCTCTAGGACTTTATTGGGCTTCTTTAAGTTGTATGGATTGGGCTTGTTTGATTGTAGGAAATCACGGTCCAGTCCAGAACACACACCAAGTTCACACAATTAAAACGGCAAAAGTCGACAAAATAACATATTTTCTAATTCCCGACCTAATTTAATCGGCCAATAATCTCAAAAATCATTTTTACAAGAAAGAACATTTCATAAGCTTTCTAACGCATCAAACCACGCCTCAAACCGAACCACAGATCAAAAGTTATGGAATTAAAAAGAAAATAAAAATGTGAAAAACCCTAAAAACCGCCCGGCGCAACCCAAAAATCGCCCCGCACTTGCCCTCCGCCGCTACTTCGCCCAGCGAAGCAGAGGCGTCACCAATTCTCCCCAATGACTCAATAGAGGCAGAATCGTGTCAAGGCTGCGCCTCTCAAAACCGCCCGACGAAATCAGAGAACCGCCCAGCACTTTACACCAGATGCAGAAAAATTCTGCTTCGTTTTCAAACCCCAAAAATCCATTTTTTTTCCACCCAAATCACTTCCAACAACAAAACAATTATTAGCAATGGTTCATAAACATATAGAGATCATACAACACAATTTATATCGATTTCCGTCCGTGAAAACATCGATTTCTACTCGTTTACGCGTTTTCGACCTATAACCGAAAAACTATGGAAAAAGGCAAGACAACATGCACACACACATACCTAATCATACACAATGATAAGATAATCGAGTTTCGCACCCTTACCCGATTTAATCGTGTTTAGAAAAGTCGGTTGATCGATTTTCTTGATTTCCAAGATTTCTCTCTTTTTCTCCTTTTTCCTCTTCTCTTTCTCTTCTCCTCTTTTCTTCTCTTCTTACTATTTTTCTCTCTTTCTATTTCTATTCATACTAACTTAGGAAAAATAAATGAAAAGACCAAAATAGCCTCACACTCAAATATCTCGCAAACGTTCCCAAAACGCGACAAAATATAATCACGACGAAAAATAATATATTTTCAGATAAAAGTCAGAAATAAAATAATATAATAATAAAATAATAAAAAACGACTCAATTAAATAAAAAAACAAAACTGACAAAACTGAAGCGTTACATTTTCTATGCATTGCCAATTAAAATTTATATAATTGCGTTCCTCATAAAGCTTTATTTTTGAGCAAACGAGTAAACTATCAAATCACTGCACAACTTGATATCACAAACCTTTTGTCATGTCACTTTTTTTCCTCACATTTAATGTTCCTACTATTCTACCATTTCGAAGGACTGTCCTTTCTAAATATAATAATCATTCTTATTTTTTTTTAATTATTAACAAAGTATGTTTCATTTCTATATGCTAATTTGAAATATTCCATTCCTTTGTAACTATAGTGGTATTGAGAATGCCCATAACTACTTATGTTATTACTAACAAATAATAATTTCAATTCATCACATTAAAATAGGAGTACATAAGTACTGTTTTAATTACCTTGCAACAATATTTCAGTCGTGACATTAACACAATAGTACAAACAAACCAAGTTTCGAAAAACCCAGATTTAGAACATTCCAACAAAGATCACAACAATAATAATTAAGATAGCTACCAATCTACATTTTTTTTTGTTAATAATTCAAACATTCTTCTTCTCCACATACACCCAACTTTCTGATGGGTCTAAGGTAAAACCCAACACATCCCATTTCTTCAATTTTTTCTCCTTTGCAAAAGCATACCACCCTTTTCCTACAAAGATTTCATCTTTGTTTCGTTTAATAGAGTGTAATTTACACCCATAATAATTTCCATTGTCAACATCTACTATATCTATTCTACTTTCCATAATAGGGGCACATAATTGTGATGCCTTTCTCGGGTAGTAGATGTTAGTAGATGTTTATAACATAATGGAGTAGATGTTAAATTAAATCCATGAAACTATTAATTCAATTATTGTTATAAACGAAAACAACGTTACAAATAGATTCAAAAATTTTTATAAATAGTATTAAAACCAAATTAATACTTATATATGGGGAAAAAATACATTGTTTATTAAAATATTTTTATATAGGAGAAAAAATATTATTGTTATAAACAGAAGCAACTTTACTACTATTGATTTAATTTTTTTATAAATATTGTCAAAACAAAAATAATATTTTGATTCAAATATTTTTATATACGAGAACAACTTTATTATCGATTCAAATATTTTTATAAATAGTGTCACAACAAAATAAATATTTATATACCGGAAAAAGACATTGTTGATTAAAATATTTTTATATAGGGGAGAAAATACTATTGTTATAAACAGGAACAATTTTACTATTGATTTAAATTTTTTATAAATTTTATATAGAGGAGAAAATACTATTGTTATAAACGAGAACAACTTTACTATTGATTCAAATTTTTTATAAATATTGTCAAAATAAAAATAATATTTTGATTCAAATATTTTTATATATGAGAACAACTTTACTATTGATTCAAATATTTTTATAAATAATATCAAAACAAAATTAATATTTATATACGGATAAAAAGTTATTGTTGATTAAAATATTTTTATATAAGAGAGAAAATATCATTGTTATAAACATGAACAACTTTACTATTGATTCAAATATTATTATAAATATTGTCAAAACAAAAATAATATTTTGATTCAAATATTTTTATATACGAGAACAACTTTACTATTGATTCAAATATATTTATAAATAATATCAAAACAAAAAAATATATTTATATACGAGACAAAATACACTGTTGACTAAAATATTTTTATATACGAAAACAAATATTATTGTCATAAACGAGATCAACTTTACTACTAATCAATATATTGAATAATAGAAATTTATCGATCATTATTTTCAAACATGTGAAAAAGATTAATGGTTCTTATTAAAAAAGATTGAGTAGATATTTAAAAATTATATTCTCTCTTATAACATAATTTTCTTATTTGTTAAAAAAATTTAAATAAATAATTTACCTAATACAAGTTTCAATAATTTTATTTTTAATCATATTATTTTTATATTGTTTTTACCTTTTATTTCTACATATATTATTTTTTAAACTTAAATTTATTATTATTCTTAAATTTTTTTTTCCAACTTTTAAATTGTATAAACTCTACAATCAAATGCGCGTCCAAAACCATATCCTACCCCTAAAACATACCCATGTATGAACACGGGTTTGTTACTAGTTTCTTATAGTAGTTTATTCGTGTGCTTTCCAAACCTTGACACTTGGCAATAGTTGAACATCATGGGAGCATGTCTAGCTGTGTGGAAAACTCAACTACACTAAAACATGCATTGTGTGGCTATTATCCATTTTGTTTCAACAAGGTATATGTATTAATTACACTAGCTTACGTTAATGGTTTGGAGATAAAGACAAGAAATGCTTATAAGTTGGTTTACTATGTGGCTTATTGTCCCAACTAGTAAACTAGCCCATGACCAAACAATTGGGTATTGGCCTGCTTTCACTACTATTTGTGTTACTAGTGTCCAACAAATTTCCATTCAACCGATTAATTGTTCCACTTTCCTAATCATCTATCTATCCAACAAATTGACCATTAAAAGCACTTGGTTTCAGAATCAGAACCAACCTATTCATTCTTACTAACTGGGTTTGGTATTTGATAAGGAACTGTTTCATAAATGTGTATATCTAATTCTCCACTTACTCACTCTAATATTATACAACTAAAGTAACAATAAATTTATTAAAAATGTATGATTTTTTTTAATAATAATAATTATTAATATTGGGTGTAAGGATTTTTTTTAAAAATATTTGATCTATTTGATTCTTGACCATAAGATTAATCTAACAACTATTTATCAAACAATATATTGCTATTAGTTGAAATGTTAAACAAAAGTTGCTGTGGTGTAGTGGTTATCATGTCAGTCTTACACACTGAAGGTCTCCAGTTCGATCCTGGGCAGCAACAATGTTTTTTCAATTTTTTCGTTGTTATAGTAACTTCGGATAATGGACAATAAAAACGGATTTAAATTGTTATCTTGAAAAATATGTGAACTGGTTGTACTAGGGTTCATTTAGTATTTTTATTTATTCATATTTACTTATTTATCTATAATTATATATAAAGAGGATACAAGAAAATGGGCTGGCCTATATTTTTTTCAAAATTACCCTTTAACCACTTATATATTACGAAAACATCACATCAATAAAAACTTCCTATAGAAGTGATAAATTAGTTATTATTGACACCCTATTTTTATGTGCAGTTATTAACTCTCATTATGGTATACTTTTTAGGAAGACTCGATTTTTTTTCTTCAGTTTTCATTCTTATTTTATATTTTGACGCAGGTGTATTTTAAAAAAAAAAACGGACAAACGGGCACGGGAGTGCCCGTTTGGACGCTAGTTTATATTATTAATTAAAAAAATTCTCACTAACTAGTCATAATTATTTATTTATTTAATTATTAACGATTATATTTCTCCACTAATTAGCCAAAATTTTTAATTTATTTATTTGTTCATTATTAACAACTAAATACTCCCTCTAATTAGCCATAATTTACTAATTGTTTTAAGAGAAAAAAAAATATACATCGACAGTGTAAAATATTTTTACACTGTTAACCAATGACAGATGTGTATCTCGTCACATCACACTTTTATTTTTAAAATACTGTTATGATTTGACACTTTAAAATAATCTGATTAGATGTCTGTGTAATATTTTTTACATCGACAGTGCACTATCTTTAAACTCTTGTTTTAAATTAATACTTTTCATTTTTTAAAATTTTTAATTATCATCATTTCGTTTTTCTAAAATTACTATTTTTATTATTTATTTATTTTTGGAAAATCTAACTTTTTAACTCTTAATATTTCTTTAATTAATTTTATTTTTATTTATTTTTTTAAAGTTGCCGTTTTGAAATTTTAGTTTTCATTTTTTATGAACCCTGACCCATATTTTTAATCCTTATTATTTATTTTTTAATTCATTATCAATCATATTTTATACAAGAAATTAACTATTATCTAAAAATGAGAAATAACTTTCCTATCCATTATTAACAGCTAAATTCTCCCACTAACTGGCCATAAATTTCTAATTGTTTTTAAATTAATATATTTTCTTTTTTTTTTTTAATTTTAATTATCATTATTTTATTTTTCTAAAATTACCATTTTTTATTTTTATTCTTTTTAAAAACTTTTACTTTTTAATTCTCATTATTTATTTTATTATTTTTATTACTTTTTGTTATTTATTTTTTAAAAGATGTTCATTTATTAAAATTTATTATTATTATTAATAATCAAAATTTTCATCCACTAACTACCCAAAAATATGTATTTATTACTTATTTATTAATACTAATAATTATATTTCTCCATTAATTAGCCAAAAATTTTAATATATTTATTTATGCATTATTAAACGCATTTCAGCGTAGCTGCCGCACCCCCCCATCAGACCCAGTCAATTCCAAGGCGTAGGTGTTAGAGCTTGGAGACGTCCATCTCAATTCGAGTTAGCCTTTGGGCAAGGGCGAAGATCTTACCCTTGGTCGGGAACGATTCTCTGTGAAACAAAACACAATACAAAATGACTATATAACCTTGATTTCTTCGGTCCTAGGCATTGCCCAAGAAAAGCAAGCAAATCGCCAAATACGATATGTATATATGTATGAATTGATACATTACTACAACAAACACTAAGACAACGAGCGAATGCAACAATTAAAGATGATAGCTGACATCATTTGATGCACTAAATTGCAAAAAGCAAGAAAAATCCTAAGGCATTCTCGCCATCTAATTACAAATAAGTGCCATATTTCTTTCATTAAGTAAAAATTGGTCAAGGCTCTCACGCCCAAAACAAATATTCAACCATCACTGACGAGTACCAGTATTCTGATCTAAACTCTAAAACGAATAAAACTTTACAGGGTAACAGAGCAAGCCCGAAGCTACCATAATTCATAAATGACGATAAGGTTAAAGCAAATATCAGCACAGGGCGTTTAAAGTTGAGGTATCGGGACCACCTCCTTGAGTCACCCCAGGAACAGACTTAAAGGCATTCAGCGTCTTGGCAGAAAATAGTACCGAGGAAGAACTTCCTTGCCTGGTCTACAACTTGCTCGCAAACTTCGAGCATGACCTGCATTGTCTGCTGAAGAGAATCATGCAATGTCCGCCTCAGATCGGCCACTTCATCCTGAAGAGCTTTTAAGACCTCGGTTTCCTGAACAGAGGTTTTTCGGTGCTCCTCCACTTAACGAGTTTTCTCCTCAACACAGCCATAAGCAACCTTGTACTTGTTTTATGTATCTTGAAGTTAACCTTCCAGTTCAGTCACATGAGTCTTTAGAGATGAAGGAGAGCCATGTATTTGCATGACCTCTTGCAAAGAGTGAACATCTCTAACCTCCTCCCGCAGCGTAAAGAGCTCCTTCTGAAGATTGGTGTACTTAAGCTTCATAGTTTCAACTTTCTCATTCCAAGTATCCCTCTCCTTAAAGGTAGTACATGGGGCCAATACGCCACCACATCCAGTAGAGACGAGCAAAAACATAGAACCAATTTGAACATATTATAAGCAAACTCAAAAGTCATTTCCATATTATCCCACTCAAGAAGATTTTGGATGAAGAATAAATCTGACGTCGAGACAATAACACCAGCCTCCTCAGAAGTTTGTGGAAGCCGAGAAGAGAAAGTGTGTGGTATCTTTATAAAGTTACCTCCCTAGAAGTGTTGTCCCTAGAAACGCGAGTCTGTTTTGGAGAAGCCTCAATGTGAGGAGATTGTTGTTCTTCCTTCTGGACTCTCTTTGTTGAAATTGGAGACGAAATTGAGCCTCCAGTCAAAGTGGACGCTATTGGAACAAGTTTAGTTATACATCAACAAACCTTGAGTTTTGATGATAAAAAAGTATAAAGAACAATTTTGTACTATAATAATGTTGTTAAGTATGCAAAATCTGAACAAGCTAGATGCTGGATAAAGCAAACTATAAACAAGCTAGATGCTTGATAGAGCAGACTCTAAAGAAGCTAGATGCTGGATATAGCAGACCCTGAACAAGCCAAACGTTGACCAAAGTTGAACATCATCATACTCTGGACTTTGGATAGAGAGATTTTGGATATCATCAGACTCTAGACATCTTCAAACTTTGAACTTTGGATACCATCATATTCTTAACCAAAGTTAGAATACAAAGAAGTGATTAACTAAAGTCAACTCTAGATATCCCAGTCAACGCTTCTGAAGCAAACAATCTAAACTTACTTCGATAAATTCAAGCCTCATTTTCATAAGACTCTGAAGTCTGATCTTCGAGGCTCTGAAATCTGATCAAGCTTCAAATCATCTTTTATACAAAACCATTGATTTAGAGAACAATGATTGAAATGATATTCCAGATAATCGTGCATTCAAGCGGAAAAATCAAAAGTTTCCTTAAAGGAAAAATATGCTAGAATTATTAAGGAATGTACTACCAATGATACTCCACATTTCACGGATTAACCTCGTACCACTATTACAATTGTGGAATTGAAGATCTTTCCAATTCTATCATCCAACGATACTATTTATCATCCACATAAGTAGGGCAAGTGAATTGTAAATAAAACAATGAAATACATAACAAGAGACATACAAATAGACGAGTGACATACAACAACGAAAAGAAAAGGACAACACTCACTACCCTTAGAGATTTTCATTTGTATATTTTCTTAAGTGTAAACTATGAATTTCATTATGTGTATCTATTTGTTAAGAAGCATTCTTGTAAACACATATCTTTGTATTGTAACCTTGATTTATTCCTTGAGGGACTAAGTTTAGTATGTAGCCTCAAAAAGTCATTGGTTGTTAGTCTTTTAGTTTTTCCTTGAGGGACTATGTTTAGTCAGTAGCATTAAGAAGTCATTGTCCGTTGGTTTTTGAGTTTGTAATCTGATTGATTAGTGAATTAAGTCCTTGTGAGAAGGCGAAACCACTCTAGCGAGTGGACTGGATTAACCTAGTTAACGGTGAACCAGTATAAAAATCATTGTGTATTTTTATCTTTGTTGTTTGTGTCTTTGGTTTGGGATTGGTTTGGTAAAAAGTTGTCGTATAAGAAACCCAACTCAAACCCCTCTTTCTTGTTTTTCTTGTACCTTCAATTGGCATCAGAGTTCTAGTTATGGTGTTGACTCTTTCATGTCAAACACTTAACTATGTCAGATACACATTTTATAGACCCTAACCCATTTTTTTAATCCTTATTATTTATTTTTTATTCTGTACTAATCATATTTTATACAAGAAATCAATTATTCTCTAAAAATGAGAAATAACTTTTTTAGGGCGTGTACACGAGTTGGGTTGGACCGGGTTTGGCCTAACTCGTTATTCAACCTGTTCAAACTTAAATGGGTTGGATTCGTCGTCTAACCCGCAATTTCATTGTCAAAACCGACCTAAACAGACCTGTTCATTATGGGTTGGATTCGTGGGTTGTGTTTCAAATAAAAAATATTTTTTATGATTCTTTTTGTCGGTTTAAAAAAATGTAACGCATCTCAATACAATCATACTCATGTATTTTATGAAAATAACGTTGCTTGTTAAATTTTATAGTATTATCAAGTGTTATATCGTTTTGATGAATTTTTTCAGGTATTATATGATGTGTTTCGTCGAATTTGAGTGTTATAAATAAGTTGGAAATGATACAGAAGAAAATCAGAAACAACATTTAACCTTAGAATTACACAAACTCATTAGTCTAGTAGTATTATTGCTGGAGAATAGTTTTTTTTTTAATTATGGTTATTAGTGAGATATTAATTTTATATTTTTATTTAATTAATTATAAAAATAATAAGAAATTAAAAAAAAGACATCAATGGGTTGGGTCAACGGGTACGCAGGTTGCAAAACTCAAGTCCGATATCCGAACTAAAACTATACGGATTGTTATAGGTTGGGTTGGGCATACATGTAAATGAATGGGTTCAGGTAATTTATATAGGTTGGGTTGGGCATACCTGTAAATGAATGAGTTCAGGTAATTTATATATTGGTTTGGTTTGGATCAGCGGGTTCATGGGTCCACCCGCACCCATAAACACCCCTAAATTTTCCTATCCATTATTAATAACTAAATTCTCCCTCTTACTGGCCATTAATTTCTACTTTTTTTAAATGGGTTGATACACCTTTTGCCCCTGCCATTTGGTGGGATTTCGAAAAAGGACCTTGTAAAAAAAATAAAGATTCCAACCCTGTAATTTCAAGATTTCTCTATTTTGTCACCTCCGTGGATTTAGTCAATAGAATTTGTGACGTGTACTGCTTTGTTGGATTTTTATTTTTTTTCTTTTTATTTTAATAACACGTGGCTTTATTATTATTTTATTGTTTGAGTTTTAAAATGTTAAAATATCAAAACTTTGAACCCATGACATGATGCTTGCAATGGGCGCCCCCTTCCACTAGGCAGTTGTGTCTTTTTATTCTATTTTTTGCATATATATATATATATGGGCAAATCTAGTGAGAATGAGTTAGTTATAAGAGAATGTTAGGATGAATAAGAACTACCAGTTTGATTGGGCTCACCCTGATATATATATATATAACATTTCATATGATATGAGAATGTCATTTTTGTGCGAGAACATGAAAATTAATCTGGATCATTAGATTTAAAATAAATTGGTGAGATTATGTGTCATTTTTATTTTCTCTCTCCTCTATTATTAAAACAAAAGGATTAAATTAAAATATTATATTTTTGACAATTAATATTCTCTCTCCTTTCACCCATTTATTTTAAATTTAATGGTTCAGATTCATTTTCATGTTCTACTTAAAAATAACATTCTCATAGGATAGGTGCTCATAAATAAATATTTTTGCCTACTTAGTGGATGAAAGTTTTGATTAATAATAATAAATAAATATTAATATATGAACATACTTTAAAAAATAAATAACAAAAATTAATAAAAATAATAAAAGAAAATAATGAGAATTAAAATGTAAAAGTTTTCAAAAAGAATAAAATAAAAAATGGTAATTTTAGAAAAATGAAATAATGATAATTAAAATTTTAAGAAGAGGAAAGAATATATATTAATTTAAAAAGGTTAATGCACCTTTTGCCCTATGTCATTTGGTGGGATTTCGAAAAAAGGACCCGGTAAAAAAACATATATATTTCATCCTGTAATTTAAAGATTCCTCTATTTTGCCCCCTTAGTGGATTTGATCAACAGAATCTGTGACGTAGTATTGCTATGTTGGCTTTTTTATTTTTTTTTATTTTGTTAATGTGACATGATGCTTGCAAGGAGTGTCCACTTCCACTGGGCTACTGTGTCTTTATTGTTTATTTGCTTGTATCAAATATATAATACAATATTTCAATCATTTAATTCCATAATAATTTTAATAAAATTAAAATTAATTTCACTTATCTCATTTAATTTGAGTTAACATATTATTATTTTATTTACTTTCAATTCATTATTTTATTTAATTTACATTTAATATTTATTATATTTATATTTAGTAATTTAGTTTATTTTTTAAATATTAAATGTTAAAATATATTTAATATTTTAGACCACACATGTTAAAATAGTATCTTAAAATTTTTGTTTATTTTTTATACCACACATGTTTATTAACGTTTTAAATTACACTTTTTTTTTTTGTTTTCATTATATTTTTAAAACGTTATTATTAAGGGTTAAATATGTTTTTGGTCCCTATAAAATTATCAAATTTAGTTTTTGGTCCCTATTAAAAAAAATAGCGTGTTTTGGTCCCTACAAAATAATTATGCACGTAGTTTTAATCCCTACTGTTAAACCAATATGTATTTTTGAATGATTATTTTACAAATATATTTAGAACGTTATAAAAAGTTCCTCAAAAAAAAGAAACTCAAAATTTAATTTATAAGTCGAGATTTTCATTACTTTTATCATTATATTTTGAAATTTAAAAAATTCATATTTAATTCTTCTCATTTTAAAAAATTATATAATTTGGTAAAGAAACATTTTATAGTAATCTAAACACGTATGAAAAAAATTATTCAAAAATTTAAAAGTTTAGGGGTAATTAAATAGTTTTTCAAAATTTTACAAAATAGTAAGGACTAAAACTGCATGCATAAAAATTTTGTAGGGATCAAAATATATCATTTTTTTTTATAGGGACTAAAAATAAAAAGTGAGATATTTATAGGGACCAAAAACATATTTAACCCTATTATTAATTTAGTTTTAAAACATTATATATATATATATATATATATATATATATATATATATATATATATATATATATATATATATATATATATATATATATATATATATATATATATATATATATATTATAATAAACTAAATTATTTTTTAATATTTCCCAATAACATTTGTATAAAAAATAAACTAAACTATTTTAAACTAAATATTAAAATAAACTAAATTAATACTAACGTTTTAAAAATATAATGAAAACAAAAAAAAAATGTGTAATTTAAAACGTTAATAAACATGTGTGGTATAAAAAATAAACTAAAATTTTAAGATACTATTTTAACATGTGTGGTCTAAAATATTAAATATATTTTAATATTTAATATTTAAAAAATAAACTAAATTATTAAATATAAATATAATAAATATTAAATGTAAATTAAATAAAATAAATATGTAAAATAATAAATTGAAAGTAATTAAAATAATAATAATAAGTTAACTGAAATTAAATTATATAAGTGAAATTAATTTTAATTTTATTAAAAATATTATGGAATTAAATTATTGAAATATTGTATTATATATTAGATGCAAGCAAATAAAAAATAAAGACACAATAGCCCGGTGGAAGGGGACGCCCCTTGCAAGCAGCATGTCACATTAACAAAATAAAAAAAATAAAAAATGTCAACAAAGAAATACTACGTCACAGATTCTGTTGACTAAATTTACTAAGGGGGCAAAAATAGAGGAATCTTAGAGTTACAAGATAGAATCTGTATGTTTTTTTTACAGTGTCCTTTTTCAAAATCGCACCAAATGACACAGGGCAAAAGGTGTATTAGCCCTTTTTAAATTAATATATTTTCTTTCTTTTTCTTCATATTTTAATTTTAATTATTTCATTTTTCTAAAATTACCATTTTTTATTTTTATTCTTTTTGAAAACTTTTACATTTTAATTCTCATTATTTTGTTTTATTATTTTTATTAATTTTTGTTATTTATTTTTAAAGTATGTTCATATATTATTAATATTTATTTATTATTATTAATAATCAAAACTTTCATCCACTAACTAGGCAAAAATATTTATTTATTACTTATTTATTTATAATAATTATATTTCACCACTAATTAGCTAAAAAAATTAATATATTTATTTATGCATTACTAATCGAACTTTTGCGTAGCTGCCGCACCCTCATCCGACCTAGCCAATCTCAATGTGTAGGTGCTGGAGCTTGGAGACGTACACCTCGATTCGAGTTAGCCTCGGGGGCAAGGACGAAGATCCTACCTTGGTCGGAGAACAATCCTCTATGATGCGAAGCACGACACAATATGTGAATAGATAACCTTGATTTCTTCGGTCCTAGACATTTCCCAAGAAAAGCAAGCAAATCGCCAAATACGATATGTATATATATGTGTGAATTGATACATTACTACAACAAACGCTAAAACAACGAGTGAATGCAACAACTAAAGATGGTAGCAAACATCATTCGATCCACCAAATTGCAAAAAGCAATAAAAATACAGAGGCATTCTCGCCATCTCATTACAAACAAGTGCATTATTTCTTTCATTAAGAAAAAATCAATCAAGGCTCTCACGCCCACAACAAATATTCAACCATCACCGACGACTACCGGTATTCTAATCTAAAATCTATTACGAATAAAACTTTATAGGATAAAAGAGTAGGTCCGGAGCTACGATAATTCATAAACGATGATAAGGTTAAAGCAAATACCGGCACAAAACTCTAAAGCTAACAATACTTGAGATGTCAAGGTAAAACATCTCATTAAAAATAAAAAATTATTACACCCAAGGCACAAAGACCTGAGAAACATTGCAGGGAGTAAAAATACATACAAAATAAAATCAAGCCAGAGCGTTTGAAGCCGAGGCATCGGGATCACCTCTTTGAGTCACCTTAAGAACAGACTTAAAGGGATTCAACATCTGAACAAAAGTTATAGTACTGAGGAAGAACTTCCTTACCTTCTCTATAACTTGCTCGTAAACTTCGAGCATGACATGCATTGTCTACTGAAGAGAAACATGGAATGTCCGCCTCAGATCGGTCACTTCATCCTGAAGAGCTTTCAAGACCTCGATTTCCTGAACAGAGGTTTTCTGGTGCTCCCCTATATGACAAGTTTTATCCTCAATATAATTAGAAGTAGTCTTGTACTAGTTCTCTGCATCTTGAAGATAACCCTCCAGTTCAGTCAAATGAGCCTCTAGAGACGAAGAAGAGCCATGTATTTGCAAGATCTCTTGCAAAGAGCGAACATCTCTAACCTTATCTCGCGGTCCAAGGAGCTCCTTCTTAAAATTCACGTACTTAAGCTTCATAGTTTCGGCCTTCCCTTTCCAAGCATCCCTCTTCTTAAAGGTAGTATCTGGGGCCAATACACCACCCCATCCAATAGAGACGAGAGAAAACATAGAAGTAGTTTGAACATACTATGAGCAAACTCAAAATTCATTTCCATCTTATCCAACTCAAGAAGATTTTGGACGAAGGATAAATATGACGTCGAGACAATAATAACAACCTCCTTAGAAGTTCATGGAAGCCGAGAAGAGAAAGTGTGTGGTATCTCTATAAAGGAAGTTACCTCCCTATAAGTATTGTCCCTAGAAATACGAGTCAGTTTTGGAGAAGCCTCGGTATGAGATAGGGAGATTGTTGTTCTTCCTCCCAGACTCTCTTTGTTAAAATCAGAGGCGAAATTGGGTCCCTCCCCGTCAAAGTGGCTGTTGTTGGAACAAGTTTAATTTTACATCTACAATCTTTGAGTTTTGATGATAACAAAGTATAAAGAACAATTTGGTACTCTAATAATGTTGTTAAGTCTGCAGAATCTGAACAAGCCGTGTGTTGGATAGAGCAAACTTTGAACAATCTAGATGCTAGATAGAGTAGACTCTGAACAAGCTAGATGTTGGATAGAGCAGACCCTAAACAAGCCAGAAGCTGAACAAAGTTGAACATCATCATACTCTGGACTCTGGATAGAGAGATTCTGTACATCATCAGACTCTGGAGACTGGACATCATCAAACTCAGAACTTTGGACACCATCAGATTCTTAACCAAAGTTAGAATACAAAAAAAGTGCTTAACTAAAGTCAACACTGGATATCCTAGTCAACGCTTCTGAAACAAACAATCTAAACTTACTCTGATAAATTCAAGCCTCATTTTCACTAGACTCTAAAGTCTAATCTTAGAGGCTCTGAACTCTAGTCAAGCTTCAAATCATCTTTTATACAAAGCCAATGATTTAGAGAACAATGATTGACGTGATATTCCTGATAATGATACATTGAAGCGGAAAAATCAAATGTTTCCTTAAAGGACAAATATGTTGGATTTATTAAGGAATGTACTACCAATGATACTCCACATTTCACGACTCAACCTCACACCACTATTACAATTGTGGAATTGAAGATGCTTCCAATTTTATCCTCCAACGGTACTATTCACTATCTATATAAAGAGGACAAAGGAATTGTGAAAGACAATGAAATACACAACAAGAGACATACAAATAGACGAGTGACATACAACAATGAAAAGAAAAGAACAACTCACTACACTTAGAGCTTTTCATTTGTATATTTTCTTAAGTGTAAACTATTAATTTCATTATGTGTATCTACTTGTTAAGAAGCATTCTTGTAAACACATATCTTTGTATTGTAACCTTGAGTTATTCCTTGAGTGACTAAGTTTAGTCTGTAGCCTCAAGAAGTCATTGAATGTTAATCTTTGAATTTTTCCTTGAGGGACTAAGTTTAGTCAGTAGCTTTAAGAAGTCATTGAAAGTTGATCTTTGCGTTCGTAATCTGATTGATTAGTGATTTAAGGCCTTATGAGAAGGTGAAATCACTCTGGCGAGTGGAGTGGATTAACCTAGTTAATAATGAACCAATATAAAAATCATTGCGTATTTTTATCTTTGTTGTTCGTGTCTTTGGTTTATGATTGGTTTGGTAAAAATCTGTTGTATCTGAAACCTTATTCAAACCCCCTTTCTTGTGTTTCTTAAACCTTCACTTGGCATCAGAGCTCAAAGCCTGATATTGATTCTTTCATGTAAACCACTTAACCATGTCATATAAAGATCCACATTCAGAAACACAATATGAAATACACAAGTAATAATGATAAATATCATTATTATGCTAAACCTTAAATCTTGATTGAGAAAAGATCGACAATAAGAAAGATATAATTGAAAGTTTCTTCCTTGGATATGATGCAGATCTATGGGATATGGTAATGGATGGTTACACATATCCTGTAAATTCAAATGGTTTAAATCTTGAAATAAACAAGATGGATGAAAAAAAAAGACAACAAAAACCATCACAGACTAAGAATAATTTTGCTAAATGTTATTTATTATACTGAGTATGAAAATATTACAAATAGAGACTCAACTAAGTTTATATTTGATTCTTTGAAAATGACTCATGAAGGAAATGAGAAAGTTAAGGAAACTAAGGCCTTGGATTTAATCAAGAAATATGAAGCTTTCAAAATAGAAGAAGATGGAACTATTGAGGATATGTTCTCAAGGTTTCAAACTCTTTTGGCTGGATTAAAAGTTTTCAATAAGGGCTACACCACTGCAGATCATGTAAATAAAATCAATAGAAGCCTACAAAAGAAATGGAGGCCAACGGTAACAACACTCAAGGTGTCAAAGGATCTGAATAACACAACTTTGGAAGAGCTTGTAAGATCTTTAAGGAGTCATGAGATTGATCTAGAAGATGATGAGCCCCAAATGAAAGGGAAGTTCATGGCTCTAAAGTCTATAGGCAAGTCTGAAAAGACTAAAACTCTTCAAGTTGAAGAATAAGAGTCTGAAAAAGGTTCTGATGAAGAGGACAAGTTGTCTCTACTATCCAAAAGGATCAACCAACTCTGAAAATAAAGACATAATAACTTTAGAGGCTATAGAAGAGCAGGTGGACGCTCTGAGTCAACCTTTGGGCAGAGAAAGTCTAGAACTGACAAAGAGGTTAGTTTCTTTGAGTGCAAAGAGCCAGGTCACTACAAAAATGAGTGTTCTAAACTCAACAAAGACAAGCCTAAGAAAAAATTATTCAGAGAGAAGAAGAAAAGGCTAATGGCAACATGGGATGACTCTGACTCTTTCGATGATGACTGTGAAAAATAGCAAGATAACATGGCACCGATGGCTAACACTAAAGCCTCTGAATCTGAATCAGATTCATACTTTGAAGAGGTATTTTTTCATCTAGCTCGTTCTGAACTTGAATTAACTTTAGTTGGAATTTTTGAAAAGTGTCAAAAACTCCATAAAAGATACAAGAATCTGAAACTGATTCAGGTAACCGATTCTGGATCCCATTGTGGGCTGATAAAAGAAAGTTCTATTTTAAAAGAAAGAATTGATAGTTTAGAAAAATAAAGCTCTGATCTCAAAATCAATAGGGAAAAACCTGAGAAGGAAATTCTTTCAGAAGCTCATATGGATTCTTGGTGTGTTTCAAATAAATATGAAACATCTTTTCAAAAATTTCAAGCAAGAAACATAGATAGAAGTAAGATGGCTTCCATGATCTATGGAGTAAGTAGAAATGGGAAAAGAGTCACTGATTATGTTCCACCAAAGAATTCTATGTTCAAATCTAAACCTAAAGAAATGGTGATTTTTCGCGGCGCGAAAAATACTACAAGCATAATGAACGCTCAAAATAATAACAGAATAGCCATTGAACTTTACTTATTCCAAGTGGAAAGGGAAAATATCAATAAAACCCTCAAAGAAAAAGGAAAATAGTCGTCGCAACCAAATTTGGGTTTAGGAGACGATTATGCAATGGGAATGTATTAACATCCCTCACATCCATTCTACTCAATGTAAACCATTTAATTAGCTTTGTGATTAGTATGTTTGCTTTCGTTTGTTTCTTCTAATTATTAAAAGTTTGAAAATAGAAAAGGACTATAAATAAGTTTATTATTAGGGTTCTTGACGAGACGTTGAATCTCACTCCTATGTATCCCCAGGTACGATGAGGAACTCAAAGCTATGTAGTTCTGGGTAGCAAATGTTTATTCGTTAGTTGATTTTAGCGAAGGATGCTTGTCCGCACTCGAACGAAAAACATTGCTCGCTACCCAAAATATGGAGAAGTGAACATTAGCATCACGTCAGAATGGACATCATGACTTGGAATCTCACATAGTTATGTTCTCATCGCATTCGAGCATAAAGCGTTCTAACTTCTTGCACATGGTAGGAACGAAGTGTTGTTTGCATCGTCTCAGAATGGACAAAGCATCTTTCGTTTAAGAAAAGGTTTTAATGTTGCACTAAGGCGAAAATGATAGTTTGATTGGTTGAGTTTGTTTTATGTGGTTGACGAACGCTCGGTAAGAGCAAGACGTATGTCTTAGGGCCGATTATTCAAGGTATCAAGAAGTATGTACTCCAATTTCCTTTTTCATCCATGTGTTTTATGAAAGTTTATTTGCAGAAGACGAATGTTCAGTAAGTCCAAGACATGTGCCTCAGAGCCGATTATTCAAGGTATCAAGGACTATGTACACCTATGTCCTTTTTAATCTTAATTTGGTTAAGTGTTTTATGAAAGAAGACGAATGTTCGGTAGGTCCAAGATGTGTGCCTCAGAGCCGATTATTTAAGGTATCAAAGAGTTTGTACCCCTATGTCATTTTCATCTGATTTTAATAAGAAAAAATATTTCAATGCGCTTTGAGTAAGTGGAAAAGAAACTTGATGTTGATCAAGTATTTTGATTCACGTTAGTTTGAAAACGGTTTGTGAAACAGTTTGATTTGGTTTGGAAATGATTTTGAAATTATGAAATGTTGGTGAAATGTTTATTTGAAAATTGTTTGGTGTTGACTAAGCCTTTGATTTTTATTTTGAAAGATTTATTTTATATTATAATCAATTAATCCACAAAAAGAAAAACAATCATGTAGGGTGCAAAGTTAACATGAGGTGATATGTGTGATGATGAAAAATACTTGGGCCCAAGGCTGGAAGGTGAAGGTCCATGCAAGATGAGGTGAGGCTCTTTGTACAGCCCCCTCCCCCAATCAAAGGAAAACTATTCTAAATATTTTATAATATTTTTTATATTATTTTAGAATATTATAAATATATTATAATATTTTATAATTAATTTAAAAGATATATTAGAGTAAAAATGTTTTATTAATTTTTATAAATATATTATAATATTGGCAAAATAACATTTTTCGTCCCTTAACTTTAGGTCGGGGTCCAGTTTGGTCCCTTAACTTTAAAAAGTGGCAAGTTGGTCCTCTAACTTTTAAAATGATGTCACGTTTATCCTTCCGGCTGTTTCCGTTAGTCAAAGTTTGGAAATAGGTGCCACGTATTTCCAGGTGGACTTTATGTGGTTGACGTGGAAATAAGGGTGTTAAAACAAATACAAGTTGAAGTTGTTTTCCATTATCCATAATATCAAAGAATTGGAGAGATATTGTAAACTCAACGAAGCTGTGCTAGGGAAAATGCAAGGGATTGAAGTGACGCATTGAGGGCGCAAAGGATTGTTGCAGACGCGAAGGATTGAAGACGAATCAAGAAGTGTTTATCAAAAGGTTAGTTCATTTCTTTCTGATTTAGGGTTAACGAAAATTTAGGGTTTATGTTCAGATTTAGGGTTTATGTAAATTTTTTAGTGTAAACTCTAATTATTTAGATAGTATGATTAGGTGTCATGCATGAATACATAAATCTCAAAATTCATCATAGTGGTGAATTCCCTGATGAAGGTCTTAGAGTATATGAGAATGGAGTAGTAGATGATTTGAGAGTAGATGTAGACAAATGGAGTTATTTTGAGCTAGTTGGTGTATTGAAAGACTTGGGTTATAGGGAGTTTGAAACAATATATTACAAGGACCCTCAATTTGGTATGAATGCACTTGTTGATGTCAAGGGTGCTTTAGAAATTGCAGATCTTTATAGGGTGCACCAAAGTGTTGATATTTACATTTAGCACACCTTGTCTCAACCTAAATACTGTGATGTTGTTGTTGACAATGTTGATGAGGGCCCTGCTGAAATTGTAGATGAGGTGGAAGAGTTGCTTAGTCAACTGGTTGATGAAGTTGTTGGAGTTGAACAAACCACTGTTGTGATGGAGGAAGGTGATGTTGGAGTTGATCAAGCCACTGCTGGGTTGGAGAAAGGTAATGCTGGCGTTGATCAAGTTAATCCTACAGTGAATGAGGGGATTGTTGGAGTTGAGGAAATTAATGTTGGAGTTGAACAAATTAAACCTGGAGTTGAGGAAAATAATGTTGGATTTCAACAAGGTAAAGTTGGTGTAGATAATGATGGCTTAAGTTCCGATGATAGTGAATATGAGGACTATAATTATGATAGTGCACAAGAAGTGGCTTTTGAGGATGAGTCTAATGGGTATGATGAGATTAAGGAGGATGGACTTGATACCCTAATTGGGTATGAAAGTGATGGTAATGGAAAAGTCCAAAAACTTAATGAAAAGTCTGGAGAAGATAAAGGGAGTGACAATGACAGTGAGGACATGAAAAGTGTCGGTGACAGTGATGATAGTAGTGGAGTTCCAAGAAAAAATCATCCAATTTTCAAACAGCCAAAAGACATGTCAAATTACAAGTGGGATGTGGGAATGTATTTTAGTTCAAAGGGTGATTTTAAGGAAGCAATAACATCTTATGCTGTGCAAAATGGTAGAGACCTAAGGTTTGTAAAGAATGACAGAGTTAGGGTAAAGGTTAAATGTAAAGTTGGTTGAGTAAAAGAATTCAGAATAGTTTGAAAAACAATCCAAGGTTGACCATAAAGGATATCAAGGAGAAGGCTAAAAAAAGTGGAATATTGGGGTCAACAAAACCAAAGCAATAAGAGCAAGATCTGCAGCAAGAGATTATGTTGATGGTTCTTTTTGGGAGATTACACAAGGGTCTATGACTACTGTCATGAACTGTTAAGAGCCAATCCAGGGTCAACAGTGAAGATCAATGTTGATCCTGTACAAGAAGGTGTTGAGGATCACAAGCCATACTTTAGAAGGCTTTACATATGTTATGCTGCATGTAAGGAAAGCTTTAAGTTGTGCAAGCATGTAATAGGTCTAGAATGGTGCTTTCTCAAGGGGTTGTGTGGAGGGCAGATTCTGGCTGCCATAGGGAGGGATCCTAATGACCAGATGCTTCCCATAGCATATGCAGTTATGGAGGGTGAAAACAAGGATAGTTGGACTTGGTTTTTAGAGCTATTAATTGATGACCTTGGAGGAAAAGATTAAGGCCTGACTTACACCTTCATCTCAGACCAACAAAAGGCAAGTTTTTCATTTATTCTTATGCTCTTATATTTTTCTTACACCTTTATATTTTTTTGTTATGTCAACAAAGTATGTTATGCTATATTGTTACGGTACATCTTATGCTATTGCAGGGTCTTCTACCTACTATAGATGAGCTATTGCCAAGGGTGGAGCATAGGTTTTGTGTTAGGCACCTCTATAACAATTTTAGGAAGAGGTTTCTTGGAAAGATGTTGAAGGACATAACATGGAAGGCTGCCAAGTCAACATACCCACAGGCATAGAAAAGAGAGATGAAGGGAATGAGGGCCATAAATGAAGAAGCATTTAAGCATATGATGAAGACCCCACCAAGGTTTTGGAGTAGATCTTACTTTAAGACTACAAACAAATGTGATGTTGTTCTCAACAACATGTCTGAATCCTTTAATAGTGTTATTCTTGATGCCAGGGCAAAACCTCTAATCACTATGCTGGAAGACATTAGAATATACTTGATGGAGAGATTGGCTAATAACACAATGAGGTTTGGTCCTTTGGATGACAATAATATATTGCCCAATATTAGAAATAAAGTTGATGTCACAAGCACATACACCAACAACTGGATAGTAAGGTATGTAATATCAATATACATTAATTCTTTAGGATGTATGTAACATACAGTTCAAACATGTGACTCATATATTCTGTTTGTTTCTTTCTTTAGGATGTCTTATGAACATATATTTAAAGTAAGGCACTTGGAAAATCAAGCTGATAAATTTTTTGTGAACCTGAAAGATCATATATGTTCATGCAGAAGATGGGAACTCACAGGACTCTCATGTGTTCATGCTTTGTCTGCTATGAAGAGTAGGAATTTCAAAATTGATAGTTACATCCTAGAGTATTATAGGGTTTTAATGTACAAGGCAGTTTATGATGAGTCCTAGCCCTTGAGGTTGGCTTTAATTTTGGTAAAACTAACTTAGCAGAAAGATGTTGGACAAGATGTCCTGACATGATGAACTAACTGCAGGTTAAGATGTTAGACAAGATGTCCTATCAGGTGGATTCGACATCTTTGTCTATGACAGTTTTGGGATAACTGTATTTTGGTAACAGGTGTGATTGGAATATGACTTGATACCAGGTGGCATATGAGATTGTGGAATCAGAGATTCTGATTCTAAATGGAATATGCGGTTTCCTTGTAAGGAGACATTTTTGGAAACTTGGGATTGAAGAAAGGATTAGGTCGCAGATTCTGAGGAGCAGAATTGCTGTGCTTTTGAAGCCCAAGTCCAGTTGTGTTTTGAAATATAAATAGGTAGGATTTAACCTAGTTTATGTGTTGAATATTGCAGCTGTTTTTTTTAGAAGTACTAGGGTTTGTACTTGTGTGAGCCTCTCGTGTATTGTGTGAATACTAGAGAAAGACAGTTTATTAAGTTGTAATATTTTCAGTCACTGCTGTGATTGGAAGGGAATTGAGAAGGGTCTCATACCTAGGAGAGTCTTAGGTAGAAATCTAGGAAGGGTAGTTTCTAGGTGCTAAGTTGTAAACGTTGGGGTTTAGCTTAGAACTAATTCTACTTAGTGATTTCATTCCTGGCTTGGTAGCCCCCAGACGTAGGTGTTGTTGATCACCGAACTGGGTTAACAATTTCTGTGTGTTGTTTACATTCTGCAATTTTCTTTTGTTCTTCCTTAACCCTTGTGAGAAGCAGAGATCAAGTGTCACGACATCCTGTCTGACATCTTAGTGATCTGCTTAACCAAAATTTCAATTGGTATCAGAGCAGGCATCCTACTCTATATCTAGGTGAGATTCAGGGACGATACTTTCTGGTTCGATGGATAAAGAAGGAGAAATACTGAATAGACCACTAATACTTGATGGTTCCAATTATGATTATTAGAAAGTTCGCATGGTGGCGTTTATCAAGTCTATGGATGGAAAGGCTTAGAAGTCTGTGGTTAAGGGGTAGGATCCACCAAAGATCAAATACAAAGATGGGAAGCTCACTGAGGAGCTGAAACCTGAAGAAGATTGGGATGATGAAGATGATAAGCTTGCTCAAGGAAACTCCAAAGCCTTGAATGCCTTGTTCAATGGGGTGGACAAGAACATCTTCAGACTCATCAAGAAATGTACTGTTGCAAAGGATGCATGGGAAATCCTGAAGACTGCTCATGAAGGTACCTCTCGTGTCAAATCCTCAAGACTTCAGCTTCTCACTACTAAGTTTGAGAACCCGAGGATGAGAAAAGATGAAAGTATACATGACTTTCATATGAATATTGTTGATATTTCCAATACATCTAGTGATCTTGGAGAGAAAATTCCTGAAGCCAAGTTGGTTTGGAAAATTCTAAGGTCTCTTCCCAAGAGGTTTGATATGAAAGTGACGGCTATTGAAGAAGCTCAGGACATAAATACCATGAAGGTAGATGAGCTTATGGGATCACTCCAAACCTTTGATATGGCTATCAACGAAAAGGATGAAAAGAAGAAAAGTCTTGCCCTGGTGACCAACCAAAAAGAGGGTGACACCAAAGAGGATTTGTCTAAAGCTGTAGGGTTCATTGAAAAATAATTTCATCAACTGGCAAAGCAATTGGATGAGAAGTCTAAGACAAATGTCAAGGCTCAGACTTCTGACATCTATAGGTCAAGAAACTTTGGAAGAAGACCTAGCTATGATAAGAAACCCAACCGAGGGAAGGGAATTCAGTGCTTTGAGTGTGGAGGTTTTGGACACACAAGAGGTGAGTGTCCCACGTACCACAAGAAGGAGAAAAAAGGTATATCCACCTCGTGGTCTGAGGATGACTCCTCGAGTGATGGAGAGACCACTAAGAAGGTGTCCGCAATGACTGGAGTGTATGATTCTGATAAGGAGTCAGATAACGGATCACTTAACCCTAATGACTTTGTTAAATTATATCAACTAGGATAAGATCAGCAGAATCTTATCTCACAACTTTGTGATGAAAGACTGAACCATCTGGAAACGATCTCTGATTTGGAGGATAAAGTGGAATGGTTAAACTCCAAACTCAAAAACATGACCAAGTACACAAGGATGATGAACAATAGCTCAGACATGCTAGATGAAATCCTTATGTCAGGAAGAAAGGCCGAAAGTGGAAATGGTCTTGGCTATAATGAGATCAAAGGACATAGGACTGGAGGGAACTCAACCCAAGTGATGTCGAGAAAGATGTCTCAACATCATCAAAGGCCTCTAAACAACTCTCCAGGAAAACAAAAATAGGACAGGCAGTGCTATTACTGTGGGAAGTTTGGTCATATCAAGGCTCATTGTTACAAGTTGAATGGATATCCTAAATCATCGACACGATCCAGAAGAAGAAAGAAGGCTCCCAAAGGGAAGAAGAAGTGGATCCCTAAGGATCAAACTGTGGCTTTCATATCCCATACCTCCCTGAGAGCCTCCGCCAAAGAAGACTGGTACTTTGATAGTGGATGCTCCAGATATATGACTGGTGTAAAGAAGTTCTTGGCTGACATCAAACCTCATCCCACTGGCCATGTCACCTTTGGAGATGGATCAAAAGGAGAAATAAAAGGAGTTGGCAAGCTTGAAGTATGATGGTGAGCCCTGCCTTGATAGGGTTTTGTATGTCAAAGGATTGACTGCAAATCTAATAAGCATCAGCCAACTGTGTGACCAAGGTCTTAAGGTAAAGTTTTCTGAATCTGAGTGCCTGGTAACAAACGATAAAGAAGAACTCATTATAACAGGTACCAGATCCAAGGATAACTGTTACTTGTGGGCTCCTCATGAAACTCAGTATCCCTCCACCTGCTTGGTGTCAAGGGAGGATAAAGTGAAGTTATGGCATCAGAAACTGGGCCATTTGCACTTAAAAGGAATGAAAGAAGTCATATCCAAGGAAGCTGTCAGAGGGATTCCAAATCTTAAGATAGATGAATGGAAGATATGTGGGGAATGCCAGATTGGTAAACAAACTAGAATGTCACACAAAAGGCTTCAACATCAAACCACCTCAAAGAACTTAGAACTTCTCCATATGGATTTAATGGGACCTATGCAGGTCGAAAGTCTTGGAGGAAAAAGGTATGCTTATGTGGCTGTAGATGATTTCTCTAGGTACACTTGGGTACACTTTATCAAGGAGAAATCATAGGTATTTGAAGTTTTCAAAGGATTGTGTCAGAAACTTCAAAGAGAAAAGGACAGTGGAATAGTTAGAATCAGAAGTGACCATGGGAAGGAGTTTGAGAACAACAAGTTTAATGAGTTATGTTCCTTAGAAGAAATCAGTCATGAGTTCTCTTCACCCATCACTCCCCAACAGAATGGTGTGGTTGAGAGGAAAAATAGAACTATTCAAGAGTGTGCAAGGGTCATGCTCCATGCAAAGAAACTCCGGTATCACTTTTAGGCTGAAGCAATGAACACAACTTGCTACATCTTAAACAGGATAACCATCAGGTCTAGAACATCTGCCACATTGTATGAACTACGGAAGGGTAGAAAGCCAACTGTGAAATACTTCCATGTCTTCGGAAGCAAATGCTACATTCTGGCAGACCGTGAGCAGAGAAGAAAGATGGATCCCAATAGTGAAGAAGGAATCTTCCTAGGTTACTCCACAAACATCAGAGTATACCGTGTCTACAATTCAAGAACTCAAGTAGTATTGGAGTCCATAAATGTCGTGGTTGATGACTCTCCTATGAAAGTTGAAGCTACAAATGATATTGGAGCATTCTTCCCCATGGAAGAGGAAGATGTCACAGAGGATGTTGAAACATCTCAAGATAACTCTGAAGATACTGTTATACCCAACGATGACAATCATGAATCTACTGTGACCAAGAGAGTTAACAAGGGACCCTCCATCAGAATACATAAAGATCACCCTAAGGAACTCATAATAGGGGACCCGAATGGAGGAAGGATAACCAGATCACGGGATGTGGTGGCAAGTACCTGTTTTGTGTCAAAGATGGAACACAAGAATGTTAAAGAGGCCTTGACAGATGAATTCTGGATTAATACAATGCAAGAAGAGCTATGGCAGTTCAAAAGGCATGATGTTTGGGATCTTGTACCCATACCAGAAGGATCAAATGTGATCGGAACTAAGTGGGTATTTAAGAATAAGTCTGATGAACACGGAGTTGTCACAAGAAACAAGGCCAGACTTGTTGCACAAGGATATACTAAGATAGAGGGAGTGGATTTTGATGAAACTTTTGCTCCTGTAGCTAGACTGGAGTCTGTACGAGTGCTCCTTGGAATAGCATGTCTTCTGAAGTTCAAACTCTTTCAATTGGATGTTAAAAGTGCCTTTTCGAACGGATATCTCAGTGAAGAGGTCTATGTGGAACAACCCAAAGGCTTTGTTGACCCAACATTTCCAGATCATGTCTACAAGCTGAAGAAAGCCTTATATGGGTTGCAACAAGCTCCCAGGGCCTGGTATGAAAGACTGACTGATTTCCTTGTTACAAATGGCTACAGAAAGGGAGGAATGGATAAAACTCTCTTCGTCAGAGAAAGAGAAGGTAATCTCATGATAGCACAAATCTATGTTGATGATATTGTTTTTGGAGGAATGTCTGAAGAGATGGTCCAACATTTTGTTAAGCAAATGCAATATGAGTTTGAGATGAGTCCAGTCGGAGAATTAACCTACTTCCTAAGATTCTATTTTTCTCTGTCAAGGAAAATATGCCAAGAATATTTTTAAGAAGTTTGGCTTGGAAAATGCAAAGCACAAGAGGACTCCTGCCCCTACTCACCTGAAATTGACAAGAGATGAGAATGATGTAAGTGTTGATCAGAGTCTCTATAGAAGCATGATTGGAAGTCTCCTATATCTTACATCTAGTAGACCTGATATAACATTCTCAGTAGGAGTTTTGCAAGGTATCGGGCTGAACCCAAAGCTTGCCATATTAATTAGGTCAAGAGAATTCTGAAGTATGTGAATGGAACATGTAACTATGGACTACTCTACACACACACAACTCTGACTCTCTATTAATAGGATACTGTGATGCTGACTGGGCAGGAAATGCAGATGATAGAAAAAGCACCTCTGGTGGATTTTTTTTCTAGGAAACAATTTAATTTCCTGGTTCAGCAAAAAGCAAAACTGTGTCTCCTTATCAATTGCTGAAGCTGAATACATTGCAGTAGGGAGTAGCTACTCTCAAATGATATGGATGAAACAAATGCTGATTGAATACAATGTCCCACAAGATGTTATGACACTCTTCTGTGACAACTTGAGTGCAATAAATATTTTAAAGAATCCCATTCAACACAGCCAAACTAAACACATTGACATCAGACATCACTTCATTCGAGACCTGGTGGAGGACAAAGTCATCACTATGGAACATGTGGCCACAGAAAATCAACTAGCTTACATTTTCACTAAAGCTTTGGATACAAATCAATTTGAGACACTGAGAGACAAGCTTGGAGTTTGCCTATCTGATGAGGCATAACTTTCCACTGGTTGGGGGAATGATATTCTGGTTTCTGAATATGTATTCCTACTATATTGAGAGGGTTTTTTTTTAGTATTCTCTCTTATTCTAGTTTTTTTGCTTTATGTTTTTTTCTGCTTACTTTTGGTTGTGTAAGGGCTGAATGCCCAGGATAATTTTGTTTCTGTTGGGTGTGTAATTTAACTACTATGAACTGTTTTACTGGTTTTGAGTTAGTCCTTCTTCCTTTGTCATATTGTGGCTAAAAATGGGGAGAAATACTAACATCACTAACCACTGCTGCTGATTGTCTACTAACCACTGAGGGGGAGTATATCTGTTCTGATTGAGGGGGAGACAAGTTAAGTTTCCGCTGCTGCTCTGATGGTGGTCTCCCTGATATGATTCTGCAGGTCAATGAAAGTTAGTTTTAGCCAAAATCTGCCAAAGGGGGAGATTGATGAGTCCTAGCCCTTGAGGTTGGCATTAATTTTGGTAAAACTAACTTAGAAGAAAGATGTTGGACAAGATGTCCTGACATGATGAACTAACTGCTGGTTAGGATGTTAGACAAGATGTCCTATTAGGTGGATTCAACATCTTTGTCTGTTACAATTTTGGGATAACTGTATTTTGGTAACATGTGTGATTGGAATATGACTTGATACCAGGTGGCATCTGAGATTGTAGAATCAGAGATTCTGATTCTAAATGGAATATGTAGTTTCCTTGTAAGGAGACATTTTTGGAAACTTGGGATTGAAGAAAGGATTAGGTCGCAGATTCTGAGGAGCAGAATTGTTGTGCTTTTGAAGCCCAAGTCCAGTTGTGTTTTGCAATATAAATATGTTGGATTTAACCTAGTTTATGTGTTGAATATTGCAGCTGTTTTTTTAGAAGTACTAGGGTTTGTACTTGTGTGAGCCTCTCATGTATTGTGTGAATACTAGAGAAGGACGGTTTATTGAGTTGTAATATTTTCAGTCACTGCTGTGATTGAAAAGGAATTGAGAAGTGTCTCATACCTAGGAGAGTCTTAGGTAGAAATCTAGGAAGGGTAGTTTCTAGGTGATAAGTTGTAAACGTTGGAGTTTAGCTTAGAACTAATTCTACTTAGTGATTTCATTCCTGGCTTGGTAGCCCCCAGACGTAGGTGTTGTTGATCTCCGAACTGGGTTAACAATTTCTGTGTGTTGTTTACATTCAACAGTTTTCTTTTGTTCTTCCTTAATCCTTGTGAGAAGAAGAGATTAAGTGTCACGACATCCTGTCTGACATCTTAGTGATCTGCTTAATCAGAATTTCAGTTTATAAGCATGTGATCTACCCTGTTAACGGATCAAACTTGTGGGTTAAGACACCATATCCAGATGTGCAACCACCCAAGTTCAATAAGATGCCTGGTAGACCTAAAAAGAGGAGGAATTTAGAACAAGGAGAGATTGATGGGTCTGGTCGCAAAATGAGAATAACAGGTTTCGTGGTGTAGTGCAGTAGGTGTAAGAAAGAAGGACACTACAAGTCTACTCTTAAGGACACAACAACTCAGACTGCTCAACAATCTAACCAAGCCTCTCAGACTACAACTCAGACTGCTTAACATGTTGGGATTTAAGAGGGGGTTTTTAAAATTTTATCCTCTTAACGGAATAATCCCGATGAACGAATCTTGATTAAACCATCAATCACAAATCAAACACAAAATAACGATTTCGAATTACCTCTTGGAGCGTGCTTTAACTTTGATCACGGACGTGGAAATACCATCGTCTCTACGAAGTCCACACGAGTACAAAGTGGAACGTGGTGCTAGCCGTCTCTAGTTCTGAGAAAATTAACAATTAGGATTGGTAGGGGAAAGAGCTGCTCTATTTATAGAGAGCTTCTAAAACCCTAATGCTCTTATTTTGGGCTTTTCCAAAATAAGCTCAATCTTATTTAATTAAAACTATTTTAATTAAATAGATATTATTTCTATTTAATTAAACTTTATTAATAAAATAAAATAAAATATTAATTAAATTAAATCATATTCAATTTAATCAATTGTCAATTCTCATTTATTTATTTAAATCAAATAAATTATATATGTGTATTAACACATGTACTAAACAATTTAAATACTATTAACACATAATTAAATGAAATCTTATTTAATTTAATCGTCAATTCCATTATCAGTACTCTTTGCATGTGACCCTATAGGTTCTCGTAATGTTGGCAATAATATTAAATCACCTATTTAATATTATAAACAGTGAGCGGTATCTAGCAACACATCACTGCTACCCAAGTCACAAGAATGTCGTGTGATCTGACATAACCTGTATGTGATAATGATCATATGTATAATTACCCTTTTGCCCTTATATCTATATTGAACACAAGGCATAGAATGTGTCATCCTTGTATAGTCCAATATTTTATTCCTTGATCCCTGAGTATACTTGATAACATCAAATAAGTCCAATATCTCATATTGACTCATTTGAGCACGGCCATGCATTTTACAGTCATACTCTATCAAAGGGCCCACAAATATTACTCTTGTATATGTAGGAGGGACAAATCTCATCTACGTCACTCATGTCCCTCAGCATGATTTGTAAAGCACCCATAAACCATCTTTATGGTTATCCTATTACGGACAACGTTTGATTGGCAATAAAGTGCTCGACTCCATATCTAGGGTCCATAGTGGTTTCAGGTCGAAGGGTGGAATCATCGCTATTACTATGAGAATAAATTATGACACTTACATAACAAACTATATAGTATTCTCATGGCGGGTTAATCCAATATAAATATTACTCCTAATATTTATACCTACGTGAAGACTTGATATCTCATATCCATGACTTGTGAGATACAGTCATCAGTCTACTCACATATTAGTCTCTATGCATTACTGTTTTCCTATTTGACAGTAAAGCTTGACTACGGATACTTTAAGAATAACGTCTTTATGTTTAATGAGGTCTCACGATTAAGTCACACTTAACAGGTCATTAATAGACTAATTATTCTAAGGACTTTATTATGTCATATACAAATAACATAATAAATACAATGCCTAGTAAGTATATATATTAACAAACAATATATATCAAGGTCATGATACAAAAGCATATACAACCAATACTGATTGGCTATTAGGGCTTACTCCAACAATCTCCCACTAGCACTAGAGCCAATCAGATATTAACTTCACATCTATCTGCCCATTGTGTGCGTCAAACATTATTTAAGCATGATACTTTGTTAGGTTATAACGAACTCTTTCCTATGTTGGTAATATACACCTCTTCCGATTTCAACTTTCGATCTTCTATCGAAATAAATTGAAGTGTCAAAATATATATACATGGATTGCTAGTGAGATCTAGTTTTCTGAGCTTGCAAGATTAACCCATTATCATCGTGAATGAGATCAACAGGATCTACAATACAAGAAATACAACTTTCTTCCAGGAATTAGAAAAGCTACCCAAATCATATATATTTGACCTTGTAGCGAGCGATTTTTGACGCGGTTCTTAAGCGTTGTCGCTCTCTGGGTTAGTTTACTACAGGTCAATTCATTTTTTATCCTATTAAAGCTGATGAAGGAAGGGAAATAGATGTCTCCAATTAAGCCTGCTTGCATACTGAATTTAAACAGCGGTCTGTTAGGTTACGGATGCGATCAATGTGGTGGGGCCTTTCTTGTGCTATTTTGACAGAATGTCAGGTTTCTGGCGAGGAACAAGGATTAGGATGTTAGGAATAATGCTTTTTTATGAGAGTATGGGATTTTCGGTTTTTGTTTTGTGTGCTCGCTAAGATCTTTTCTTTCGATCTTATGTCTACATATTCCCGTTTACTGAAACAGGGAAATCAGAGCGTTCGTAGTTCCTCCTATTCTATGGGAGGAAATGGTATTTGGTGTCTTGTTCAAAGCCCAAGATGTGAAGCGAAAGTTGGTTTGTATCTTGTTCAAAGCCCAAGATATGAAGCTAAAAGGGTTTGTCTTTAGAGAGAATTTGTCATCTCTAAAGAGGGGGTTGTATGTCACAACTGTTTATAAAGGAGAATTACTTTAACCGGGATGTGTGAATCCGGCAATGCCATAATTTCCTTTATAGGGGATTTTAACCTGAAGAAGTAGACTTTAACTCAGTGTAGAGCAATGCTATCTTTCCTTAGGAATTTCTCATGCTAAAAGAGGGACAGTGGCATGGATGTAGATGATCCAGAGGCTTGCCGCTTACAGCGATTAGATGAATGGGAAGGAGTTGTTGATGTTTTTGTACTGTGAACGAGGCACAGTTTTGATGCTAAAAGGTTGATTGGAACAACCAGTGGTTTTCTTATACAAAGCCTAAGAGGAGGCTAATATGTGTCTCGTACAAAGCCCGAGAGAGAGAGGCTAAAAGGTTTTGACTCGACGAGGGAATCTTTTGGTATCTCGTATAAAGCCCGAGATGGAGGCTATTTGACTCAACAAGAGAGTTTTTGTATCTCGTACAAAGCCCGAGATGGAGGCTAAAATTTGTTTGGCTCAATAAGAACCTTTTTGTATCTCGTATAAAGCCCGAGATGGAGGCGAAAGGGGTGATTGACTCAACGAGGGAGTCTCTTATGTGTCCCGTACAAAGCCCGAGAGAGAGGCTAAACGTTGTTTGACTCCGCTGGGGAGAATCATTGTACAAAGCCCAAGAGGAGGCTATGGCGCTGTTTCAGTTGAGTGATAGGTCCAGTATGCTGATTTAAAGAGAAAATCAGTTCTTATATGAGCAACACTATATTCAAGGATTTGATTCGAGGATCTGGGTTATTCCTATTCTTTAAGGAAGTGGGCAATCCGAAGGGCATTGAGACTGTCCGAGTCTACGGGTTTTCTTCCTATTTAATGAAGGGGTCACTTGAGAATGTCTTTGAGACTCAAGGAAATTAGACTGTCCATGTCTAGAGTTTCATATTTTGTACTATGCTTTGAGAAATAGTAGTAGACTCTTGGAAAGGACTGTTCTATGAAGATGACTAAGTTCTGTTCCTATACCTCTAGGAGGTCATCGGGACAATTTGTACAAAGCCCAAGAGGAGGCTGGAAGCTTTTAAGAAGCCGACAGGTCCTTGTACGAAGCCCAAGAGGAGGCTATCATTCTCGGAGGAAGAATCATTATACGAAGCCTAAGAGGAGGCTGTGAACACTTCTAAGAAGTCGGCGGGTCCTTGTACAACGCCCAAGAGGAGGCGGGGATGCTTTTAGGAAGCCTGCGGGTCCTTGAACAATGCCCAAGAGGAGGTCGATGCTTTTAAGAAGCCGATGGGTCCCCAAGCCCCGAGAAATTCAAGACAGGCCATTCACGAGGAATAGATCAAGCCAGGAAAGTCCGAGAATTCGGAAGAAACTCAAGAGATGCCATTCACGGAGAAAAGATCATCTCTGGGGAATAGAGTTTCTTGACAAGTGCTTTTAAGAAGCCTGTGGGTCCCTGAACCCCGAGAAATTCAAGACATGCCATTCACCGAGAATAGATCAAGCCAGGAAAGTTCGAGAATTTGGAAGAAACTCAAGAGATGAAATTCACGGAGAAGAGATCATCTCTGGGGAGTAGAGTTTCTTTGATAACTTCTACGAGTGACAGTCTATGAAAGGGTTCACCGAGAATGCTGCCTTTCATATCTCCATATTGTTTAACCCCAAGAGGAGGGAAGACTGTGTCTGGTAATCCTATGGGGATCTAGTTTCGACTATTTAAGAGTGATCAACGGGCTTAATGCTAGACGTAGTTGCCGGGGAAACTCTAAATATCTATACTATTATTACACAGTTGATATGAGTTTATGAAAGAAGACTTACAGCGAAACAGCCCCACAATACAGTTATATGTATATAAAAGCGGTAAATGAAAGCATATAAACACTTACTCGGTTGTAGAGCTTCCATGCTGTTTGGTTAGTTGTTCAATAAAGAAAGATTGAAAACAACAGTATATTCAAAATCAAAGGAGAAAGTGCTTTGAAAAAGAAAGATTTGGGGCTTACAGCTCAAGGAGAGGCCCAGGGTTTTATCAGTGAACGCACTGTTGAATTTGTACAGAGGGACTTATACAAGTGACTGTGGCCCAAAAATTGTTTTCTGTACAAAGGGATGGGTCTTACACTCTCTCAAGAGGCCCAAAAGGTTTAAAGAAAAAGAATGGGGCTTATAACACGAGGGTAGGCCCGGATGGTTTTTCGTTAAAAAAGGCGATCGCACCGAGGTTTTCTTTTAACGCAGAGGGACTTATACAATAAGTGAGGTCCAAAAATGTTTTTGGTTAAAAGGGGATTGGGTCTTACACTCTAATAGAGGCCCAAAAGTTTTGAATGGGTCTTATAGCTCGAGGAGAGGCCCAGAAGGTTATTTTTCAAAAGGCGACGATCGCGCCGTTTGTTTTTTACGGTATCGGGACTTATACAACGCACTGAGGCCCAAAAATGATTTGGTCAAAAAAGGATTGGGTCTTACACTCTATTAGAGGCCCAAAGTGTTTTGAAAATGATTTATGAGGGTTGAATTAATCCAAAAACCCTAATTTGTTTTCAAAATGTGTTTTAATTGAATAAAAATTCAATTAAAATGATCAAAATTGTTTAACATATGAAAAACAAATTGTGATCTTGGATTAATGCTTCAAAAATTAAGTATTGACCTACAAAATAATTAGAAGGCATTAAAAGTTGCAAAATCAAGGTGGAAAAAATATTTTAAATGTCAAAAACAATTAAAACATTAATTCTTTGTAAAAATATCAATTATATAGAATAAATAATATTTTTTGGGATTTTTTGGGAAAATAAAATATTTTAACATTTTTGTGAATTATTAAAAAAAGAATCAACTCAAAATCATTAAAACTCAGAGAGAAATTAATTTTTGAATCAATTAAATAAAATCACAAAATTCAAATATTTGAATTTTCAAAAAATGGCGCCAAGAACACACCAAGAACACGCGCGTGTTCTGGGTTTGCCCAGATTTGCATTTTCTCTTCAATCTCACTAAATACTTGATCATATCATGTAATCCACATACCAATCAACTCGTTTTAACCTCACGATCATGTCTATGGCAATTAATTTCATTTAATTAAGCATAAAACAAGAAATCACGAAAAATCCTCAAGAACCCTAAATTCTGCATGAAGGCTATATTTTTTATACACGATTCAAACAATGCAATTAATTGAGGGGAAACATTCCATGCATGATTATGAACATATGGCCAAATTATTGTGCAGCAAAAATTGCATGGATCATAGAGTTAGAAGAGCTCATGCTTACCTCTTGCAGCTGGTGATCGTGTTTTGTGTTGGAGGTGTTACAGCTAGGTTCCAATGATTTGGATAGCTTCCCTAGGTGCCATGGAGTGTATCTGGATGCTTGGAATGGATTGAAATGGTTTGGAGCTGAAGATGGTACCTCAACTGCCAAACTGTCAAGAACTTAAGCAATTGGCTAGTGATTTTGTGAAATCAGTGTTCCAGATGTTATGTGAGTGTTTGGATCACTTCTATATGATGTATGTGAGGTGTGTGAGTGATTGGTTTGATTGGAAAAGCTCTTAAACTCAAAACCCGATAGTGACTTGCCTTGGAAGGCAAAATTGGAGTGAAAGAAGAGATTTTGAGGAAAGCATCTGTTTGATGGCTTTCGTGTACTCAAACTGATCACAATTGAGCTCTATTTATAGTAGAGCAAGTTTGTTTTGCAAGGAATAGTGAATGGCAACTACTGAGTAGGTTTGGCCAATGTTGGCAAATGAAAATCCAAGTCTCCTCTAGCCATTGACTAGAGGTTAGGGTACAGGCTGCTGGTCCCCTTGGTCTTAGATAAGTCTTGAATGAATTCAGTTGCTAAGAGCTCAGTTCATGTCACCTTGATGCTTCCATTGAATGCTCTAATCCAAAATTGGAGTCTTGTCCCTATTTTGGCAATTCTAGGTTCAACATGCTATTTCTTGTTCCAAAGACTTTGGAGGCTTGGCTCAGTGATTGTCCCCTTTAGATTCAATCCTCAGAGGTGTCCAAGTGGATAGGAGCATTTGGATTTGGCTGATTTTGGCAAATCAACCAAAAGTGTAAAAATCTGCCTTGCCTTGGCAGATTTCAGCAAGGCAACTTGCCAATGTCATATCTCATGGCTCAAGTTGAATTTGGTAATGTTCTTGGTCATTTTGGAAAGCCCTTACATGATACAACAACTGTTTGAACATGTTTGGTTTTGATCTCTTTTTAATCCAAGTGAAAAATCCCCCTATATTTGGAAAAAAGTAAAGGCAGATTCTGACTTAGTGAAATTTTCACTAAGTGTTGGAACAAAGTGACTTTTCTTGATTTTGATCACTCCATAACTCAAAATCCATGAGGAATTTGGACATAGGTCAGTATGAAGCTTTTGTAGAGGGCAATTTGAAATATAAATCAAGCTTTGAATGGGGAGCAATGGCCTTGTGGTTTAGGAGTTATGGTCCTCCAAAGTTGGCACATTAGTGTCACTTTTTCCATAACTTAGAAATTTTTCTAAGTTTTTATGGTTACCCCTTTTACAAGTTATCCCACTTTCTTTGATTTTTCTTGATGAATGATGATTCAAATCATACATTAACATCATTTTAGGGTTAAAAATCCATTTTGGTGAAAAATCTCAAAAAGTCAAAGTTGACTTTTGTGCACAGTTGACTTTTTATCAGATGAATTCCAAACTATGCAATTCTTCAGGAAATCATGTCCTTTACCTAAATCAAACTTGATGGACATGTTCCATGGGTGTCATAGGGTATATTGAATCATGTCTTAGGGTTTGGGAGCATGTCCTGGTCAAAAGTCAAAGTTACAGTTGACTTTCCTCGCGAAACCCTAATTGTGGTGCAGATGAAATTGAGACTTGTTGCTCAAGCTTCTTGGATTAATCCATTGTTGCAAATGGATCAGTATAGTATATTAGCGACCCTCAAATCATGTCTTGAGGTCTTGGCTCATGATTTGTCCCAAAAGTCAACTTAGGGGTGAATTAGGTCAAGAAACCCTAATTCCTGATTTTTGATGAATGCATCCCCTGAGGTCAAATTGACTTGATGATTGGGTCCATGAGGTTCCATGGAGTATATTAGGTTATGTTTTGGATCATTGGCTTGTGCCCAGATGAAAAATTTCCATCTGGAGGCCCTGGTCGACCAAAACCCTAATTTGGTGACACTGTCGATCTTGAGACTTGATCCACCTAGAAGGGAGCAGCCTTGTGCTTAATCCTTGAAGTGGGAGTCCTTTTGATCCATTATGGATATGTTAGAGGCTAGACAAGTTGAAGATCAAGTCAATCTTTGATTGATCCTTTGTCTAAGGCTCTGAGGGGGCTTAAAACCCTAATTTTGATTGTAGTGAATGCTCAACAACCCTTGAGGCATTTGATGAGGCATGATGGTTTATCCATATTGTGATGATGATTGACACAATTATGGGAATCTTAGTGGTCAAAATTTGGGGTATGACAGATGCCCCTATTTAATCTTCTTGGACCCGAAGGTATGAATGACGAAGGTATTCGGGCATTCGGGGTGCAAGAGGATTAAATATCGGAATACCCGAAATTTTGATGGTGGTTATGAATGGTAGCTTACGCATTCATCTTCTTTAGCTAAGTGATGATGCTTAGAAAAGGTAAACTTCCCCTCGATCCTGGTCTTCAGCCAAGGAGCTGGTCTCAGTTTTCTTTTGAAATAAACCTCCCCTCGATCCTGGTTTCCTACCAAGGAACTGGTCTTAGTTTCTGATTTAAACTTCCCCTCGATCCTGGTTTCCTACCAAGGAACTGGTCTAAGTTTCTTTTGTCAATAAACTTTCTTGACAAGGGACGCTATTTGTAGCGGTTTTCCTCAAACTTCTCACCGGATTTTCCTAGGGAGATGCCATTTGATGAGAAAAAGTTTGACGTTAGACTCGCTGGGGAACCCAATCGTCTGAATTGTAGAGGTACACAAACTTCTCTGTTGGAGACGCCATTTGTTGATTCTACTGGGGAAAGCGAGTCTCTTGAGAGACTGCTTTCACGCTTGGGGATATTGCATTATACTTTTCTCGGGATCTTCCCGGAGAAACGCCGTATGATGTGATCCAATTTTGAGGTGCTGATGACCTTTTCATCAGCGGTTCTTTCGGAGAAAAACTGCCGTATTGCCAAAGTTCCGATTAAGGGGCTTTCTCTAGGGATTTTTCCTTAATTCAGGAAAGCGAAAATATCATCTTCAATGGCGAAGAGTGACATCGGTTGAAGGTTCTCTGGTCTTTCATAGGTTCAAGTTATCAAAGTGGTCGAGGAGCCAACTTCATTCCAGAAATAAACTGGAGGAGAGAGATTGTTCAGACGCAGCATTTCCTGACGAGGAAAGAACTGACAACTCAATTGAGAGGACTGTTATCACTAGGGGATAAGACCAACTAGAGTGATAGTGATGCAATATGAACATGAATGCAAATCAAATGCATGATGTATGTATGTTTATGCTGACAAAACTGATGAGACATACAAACTGACAGGTGAACACGACTGAATACTCGGCCATCGCGGGGCGAAGAAGTACCGTTGGTTCAGAATAGCAATTCCACCTTGCTTAGGAGAGATAGTCCCTGTTGGGAGCTACGTTGGTCGGGCTTAGGAGATAAGAACTCGACCGAAGAGGTCAGATGGAATAGTCGCATCCGACACTATTGATCCTTCATTCAGGCGCACTGGCGTAGAAGGAGTACTTTGATTCTGCACTTTGAAGTTCGCCTACTTCTGGAGAAGCGGTTGATGCTCTTTTGATGTTCAACAGTCAAAAGAAATTGCCATCTTTATTTTAAAGCAGAAAAAGTTTTACAAGTAAATTCATTTTTGTTTTATTTCAAGAATCGTTAATCATATTAAAACGTCGTTCTGTAAAGCTAAAACAAATGAGAATTACAAACAAATGCACAAGGGCTCAAATTTTATTGATAAGATGGAGATCAGCCAAACGCGTGATTCCAAAGAGTATATACAAAGTTAGAAAATGGTAATTTATAGGGAAAAGGGCTACATTGAAACATAACAACCACTATCCTTCTACCAACTTTGAATTCTGGGCATCTTGAGCTTCTGTCGAAGATGACCTTGACTGGAGTTTTCCTCCGATGGATGATGTAACTGCTGCTGAGGGACTTGCCTTGGTTGAACATAGTTACTTGCCATTATCCCTAATTTTTGCCTGGATTGTACTATGAGATTTCCAATCCATCGGGATGTTTTTTTTTCATGTCTCTAACTTTTGCCTGGACCGCCCTTTCAGGTTTTCAATCCACCGAGACGTTTTTTTTTAGTTTAAGCGAAGTATTTCTTGACTACATCAACATTCGTGGGGTAGGAAAATTCCTCTCCGTCCATGGTTGCAAGTCTCAAGGCACCGCCTGAGAAAACTTTCATGACCACATAGGGGCCATCATAATTTGGGGTCCATTTGCCCCGAGAGTCAGTGAGAAACGATTGTATCTTCTTGAGCACGAGGTCTCCTTTTCTGAAGACGCGAGGTCGGACCTTTTTGTCGAACGCCTTCTTCATTCTTTGCTGATACAACTGACCGTGGCATAGCGCCGTGATTCACTTCTCTTCGATCAGGTTTAATTCGTCGTGTCGACTTTGACACCATTCAGCTTCTGAAAGCTTAGCTTCCATCAATACCCGGATTGATGGGATCTCTACTTCTATGGGGAGAACTGCCTCCATGCCATATACTAGAGAGAAAGGGGTTGCCCCTGTTGAAGTGCGGACAGATGTTCGATAACCATGAAGAGCAAAGGGTAGCATTTCGTGCCAATCTTTGTAGGTTATAACCATCTTCTGAACAATCCTCTTGATGTTCTTGTTAGCCGCTTCTACCGCCCCGTTCATCTTGGGTCGGTAGGGAGATGAGTTATGGTGTTCGATCTTGATCCATTATCAGTAATGATCTGGCTCGGAACACCATAACGGCAGATGAGATTGTTTTTGATAAATCGGACCACCACTTGTCGGGTTACATTAGCCTACGACGCTGCTTCGACCCACTTGGTGAAATAGTCAATGGCTACCAGGATGAGCCGATGTCCATTTGAAGCCTTAGGTTCGATCAAGCCAATTATGTCAATTCCCCATATGGAAAAAGGCCACGGGGAAGAGAGAACTTTGAGATGCGATGGCGGTACATGAATTTTGTCGGAGTATATCTGACACTTGTGACACCTCCTCATGTACTTGTAGCAGTCGGATTCCATGGTCAACCAGCAATACCCTGCTCTCAGGATTTTTCTCGCCATTGTGTGTCCGTTGGCATGAGTGTCAAAGGATCCTTCATGAATTTCTTTCACAAGCATGTCTGCTTCTGGTCTGTCCACGCATTGGAGCAAGACCAAGTCAAAATTCCTCTTATAAAGAGTGTCACTGCTCAGGAAGAAGTTTCCAGCCAATCTTCTGAGGGTTTTTCTGTCTTTTCTGAGTGCCCCAGATGGGTACTCTTGTTTCTGAAGGAAGCATTTGATATCATGATACCAAGGTTTGTCATCTATGACTGCTTCGATCGTGAAGACGTAGGCGGGCCGTTCAAGGCACATTATGTCGATCTTAGGTAAGTCGTTCCATTTACCTACACTAATCATGGAAGAGAGAGTGGCTAAAGCGTCAGCCATCTAATTCTCATTACGAGGGACGTGATGAAACTCGACTCTATTAAAGAAAGGTAACAACCTTCTTGCATAGTCTTTGTAAGGAATAAGCCCTGATTGGTATGTGTTCTAATCTCCTTTTATCTGATTGATAACCAGGGCTGAATCGCCGTATACGTCCAAGTTTTTGATCCTTAAATCAATCGCTTCTTCGAGACCCATAATACAAGCTTCGTATTCGGCCTCGTTGTTCGTACATTTGAACGTAAGTCTGGCAGTGAAAGGAATGTAGGTACCCTGAGGGGTAACAATGATTGCCCCAATTCCGTTTCCATAATGATTAACTGCTCCGTCAAAGATAAGTCCCCATTGGGAACCTGGTTCTGGTCCTTCATTGGGTAACGGTTCATCGCAATCTTTCATTTTTAGATACATGACATCTTCATCTGGGAAGTCAAACCCGATTGGTTCTTGATCGTCAATCGGTTGATGAGCCAAATGATCGGCTAAAATACTTCCTTTAACGGCTTTCTGAGAGTGGTACTCTATGTCATATTCTGATAATAACATCTACCAACGGGCAATCCTTCCCGTGAGAGAAGGTTTTTCGAAGACGTACTTGATTGGATCCATTTCGGAGATTAACCAAGTAGTGTGACGAATCATGTACTGGCGAAGACGTTTGGCTGCCCAAGCCAAAGCACAGCAAGTTTTCTCAAGCATCGTGTACCGAGTCTCACAGTCGGTGAACTTCTTGCTTAGATAGTAAATGGCAGACTCCTTCCTTTTGGTTTCATCTTGTTGGCCAAGTACACAGCCCATGGAGTCTTCCAAGATTGTTAAGTAAATGATCAGTGGTCTTCCTTCCACTGGAGGTGATAGAATCAGCGGATTCAACGGGTATTCCTTAATACTGTCGAAGGCGATTTGGCAATCTTCTGACCAAACGCAATCCTGGTTCTTTTTGAGTAATTTGAAAATCGGCGCACACGTGGCTGTCATAAGGAATATGAACCTGGAGATGTAGTTCAAACGTCCCAGGAATCCTCTGACTGGTTTTACAGTTTTCGGAGAAGGCATTTCTCGAATGGCCTTGACCTTGTCAGGATCAACCTCAATTCCTTTCTGGCTGACGATGAACCCTAAGAGTTTCCCTGAACGGACACCGAAGGTGCACTTGTTGGGATTCAAGCGGAGTTTGTACTTCCTCAAATGCTCGAACAGTTTCGACAGGTGGGTCACATGCTCCTCTTCTGTCTTAGATTTTGCAATCATATCATCGACATAAACCTCGATTTCTTTGTGTATCAGGTCATGAAAAAGAGTAGTCATGGCCCTTTGATAGGTTGCCCCGGCGTTCTTCAAACCGAACGACATTACCTTGTAACAAAAGGTACCCCATGGGGTAATGAACGAAGTTTTCTCCATGTCTTTCGGAGCCATTTTGATTTGGTTATAGCCCGAGAATCCATCCATGAAGGAGAAAACTTTGAACTTTGCTGTACTGTCAACCAGCATGTCAATGTGTGGTAAAGGAAAGTCGTCCTTTGGACTTGCCTTGTTTAGATCCCTGTAATCAACACACATTCTGACCTTTCCATCCTTTTTGGGAACGGGTACGATGTTGGCTAACCATTGAGGATATTCTGATGTAGCGAGGAAACCTGCGTCAATCTGTTTCTGTACCTCCTCTTTGATTTTGATGGCCATGTCCGGGTGAGTCCATCTCAACCTCTGCTTTACTGGCGGACATTCTGATCTTAACGGTAAGTGATGTTCCACGATGCTGGTATCCAACCCTGGCATATCCTGATAGGACCAAGCAAATACATCGGGGAATTCTTTGAGAAGCTTTATCAATCCCTCTCTGGCAGTTGGACTGAGCAGTGCCCCAATCCTGATTTCTTTTCTCTTTTTTTCCGAACCCACATTGATCGTTTCCAATGGCTCTTTGTGAGGTTCAATGGACCTTTCCTCTTGTTTGAGTAGTCGGGAGACCTCTTCTGGAATTTCGTTGTCAACTTCTTCTTCAGCCCCAAATATCGGGAACTCAAAGTTGGGAGAAGGCATCGGATCGTTTCGCACCCTAATTTTTTACCCTAAGATCCCCACTTTGTTCTTTGCATAGCATATTAGATCATTCATGCATAACTAACCACTTTACCTAGTTGTTGTCCGTTTGTTTCTCTCTTAAGGACAGGTGCTGCTGGAGAAGATTCAAGGTCTTGAAGGTGGTGTTGTGTGTGTGTTTGTGGAGGTTCCCTGGTCCTTGCAAGATGTGTGTGGATTCCTGTGAGATTGTGCCCTCCCATTTTTTTTTATCGCTAAACCACTACCAAGCCTTTTACCCTCTCAAGACTCCTCAGTTTTCCCCCACATAATACTATGTCCTCATACACTCTGATATGGAATTTGGCACCCTAAAGACTGGTCACTGGTTGTGTGGCAATTATACCGCAAGATGGCGTTTTCCCCATTCTGTGAGCTCTACAAGGTTAAGAGATGTGTTTGATCTATGTTCCTAGATATTGGTTCATCAAAGAAAGTTCAATTTAGGAGGAAGTAGAAGGTTGATTTCCAAGGTACAAGTTCAAGTCCTCATCCTCGTAGCAAGGATATAAGCTTAACTGCAATCAATGTGTTAAGAGTGATTTCCAAAAAAAAAAAAACAGAGTTTTATCCAATGAATTTAAAGCATGACAAGGTTTGATTTAAATGCATCTAAGCATAAGGCTTGCAAGGTAGAGATTCAAAGGCGCAAATTAAAACACCAAGGTTAAAGACTTCCCTCTTAAGTCCACAATGCAAGATTCAAATTCAAGATATCATGACGTTAAAACCCAAATATTGCACGTGTTAAATACGAACTTTTCCGATTACAAATAGTGCATTCTAAATGTAGGATGTCGTTCCAAGATTCAAAGTTCTAATCCTTCATGCGGTATCACAAAGTTATGTGATAAATATCATTTATCAAGAGAATTGCAAAGTTCAAGTTGCAAAGAAACTCTTAGGTAGGTTGTATTAAGTTCAAGTTGGTTTTTTTTACAAGCTCACAAGTTAAAGAAATTCAAGGCTAAGTTCTAAAAATACAAAGAAGTGCAAATTGAAGGGTTAAATTCAAGGTGATTCTAAAGTACAAAAGCTGAAATCGTCCCGAGTAGTATTCCAAGAGGAAGCCCTGTTCTGAAGCAATTTAACTACTTAATTAAAGTGCCAACAACAAATAAAGACTACAAACCCATCGAGTATTAGCAAGTTCAATTGTGAAAAATAAAGATTCGTGTTCTCTTACGTAAGTTCATTGGTTTCGTGACCCGAATTATGAATACAAGTCCATGCATAAGGTGTCATTTACGATTGAATTCATAAATTTCCCCCATACAAAGTCAAATCTAAAAGCTCTATTTCAAGAGATACCACCAATACAAGTCAAGATTTATTCAAGACATCCTCAGCTAGAAATGTTGGTAAAACAGGCGACATCAAATTTATGGATCCAGCTATTGCTGGCAGTCGTTGGCAAAGGGGAGATTTCAAAGTACGCAAAGCAGCCAATCATTGGATATGAAATCAAATTCCAATTCAGAATTAAATTACTTTGGCAATGAAGTCAGACTCCAATTCTTGATGTAAAGGTCTCCTACACAAAAGAAAGACATGTTGGACTTTATTGTTAACAAGGTGCTATGTGTGTCAGAAAATCTTGCTACAAAGTTTGAACGAACCTTTGATAGGTGGTGAAAGAGACCCATCTCAGAATAGAGAAAAGCAACAAAATACCACCGTCAAACCTATTCAAATCCCTTTACAGACCAATCATAGATTATAAAACACATGTCGCAGCAGCAGGGGTTGATGCTTCTCCACCCATAAGACGAGCAACATATACCCCGTACACCAGTGCTCTTCCTTGAAGTTCATCAACCATGTCTGAATTCCCACCTATAAGCTCAGCCACAAAGTTGCATCAGCTTGTAAAACATTGCCAGCATACTTGCTCTGCTAAAAATAGTTTTGTCGCTGAATCCAACAAATCTGCAAGTTTAGGCTCGGTTTAGTCCCCACCGTTCGGCATAAGAGCATGAAAGTACATCATAATTTGGCTTACCAAATATCAAACAGAATGTGATAGATATCAGAGAAATCAAATGACATTAGCAACAGTAATTGATACCACTTCAGCGAGGATTCGATCAAGGAAGACAAAGCGTCGGCAACTACCAACTTTCATTTTCCTCATTTTGGTTGAGAATGTCGTGCGGCTATGGTTACAGATGTTCCTGCACAGATTTTGAGTTAAATTAGAAATCAATGCAGTTAAAGCTCAAACCACTCAATAACTTTCTTGAATTAACTTCACAGAATCACACATCAACAACAATAGTCCATACCTCAGAACAAGTTGTTGACAGGAAATCTCCAATTGCATTCTAAACTGAAGCTGCCGTGAGGAACCCCCATGCTGATAAAGCTGAGTGTGTGATTGAGAATTGGAAAATCAACGCATTCACAATAGCTCCCAACATTGGCGAACCGAAAAAGAAGATTCATTAGTTCGTGAATCGTCAAAATCAACTCGGTTTTTTTCCAAAATAAGGCTCCAACATAATTAAACACAATTCAGGTAAAAAAAATCAGACCATCATCATCAATCACGTTCTTTCAATAACAACTTCATAGCAGCCGTATGAAAATTTTCAATGTCATTTCCATACATTACAAATATAATCCTACTTAAACTATGGAAAGATAAACCATAGCAAGCTTTCATTTTACCTGTTAAGATCCAATACAATGATGCCGCAACCCACAGAGCAAGCCAAAGCTCCCAGAAAGAATGTTCCACTTACAAAAATGCCAAAACCTGCAATCAAATTGGAAAGGAATAATTTTCATGACCAAAATCATGTACTCGTGGAAAATTCATGAAACATGGCCAAAATTCACCAAGTCCACAACCATTTGCTCATGATTAGAATAAGAGGAACTTAAGTCAATTACAGATGGAATAAATCAAAAACCTACAACTGGGGCGCTGAATCATACCAGTAGTATTCACCTTGCATTTCGCATTAGTCATGCTGATTACAAGTTTCCTGCAAACCACCAACAATCGTCCTCCCCAAAACTCTATAAGATCATAACACCTAAAATAGTATAAGAAGCGTAAGAGGCAGCAGTGAAGACTGTACTAAAAGAGAGAAAGTGATAAGATTGAAAGACGTACGCTGACAAGGAAAGAGTGCAAACGATACAGGACCACAATTTCTCAAATCCCATTGGATTTATCATTCTTCTCACACTCAAGCTTAGGACCAGACAGTCTTAGTCACGTCCATCCACGTAACAAGACTTTTGAACTCACACATGACCAACCATCGTCCCAATCAACGATAGCCAGAGTTTCCGTTAACCTGTAGTTAACCTGCCAAAGATAAAACCAGGATCAAGACTATCATTGGTAATCCGACACAATAAGTTGAAATGGAGAGGTTCAAGGGGTTTACATCAATTTTCACGGTTTTGGCAAGATTTGAGAATTAAGCAGAATCAAAACACATTCAAACACGTTTAGATTAGAATGGAAATAAATCAGGTTCTTTCCACAACAAATTCGTATCGGCAATAATCATCTCCAAATAGTGGAAACACTGTCAAGCGTGTTAACAGAAATGACACAGGGACTTCATCGTTAATCATACAAATCTAAAAAGGAAAATTAAAGGAGTACATGACATGATCAAATTATCATCATTGATTCCAGACATTATTAACTTTCATTTTGGCCTCAGAGTTTTTTTTTTAAGAATCGGAAACTTTTTCGTCATTTTCAATTAAGAATTGTGGGCAACGTCAAAAGACATCACCAGCAATCAATTCTTTCCCAAATGGGATAAGCAGAAAATCAAACAAGGATATGAAATCACGTTTTCAAGATGGTCATGAAGATTCCATGATTTCAAACTTTCCAAGTTGAGAAAACCAGATCAAAACAACGGTATATTCCAAAATCATGGCAATAACAACACAATTATATCCTTCCCAAACAAATTCGGACAGTTTTCAAATTTCTTCCAAAATAAGTTCAAGCAGCATTAAAGAGATATCATCACAGGCCATCTATAAAAAGAGGATACGACGTACATGACAAGGAGGTCAGAAAATCAGAAAAAACACATCAACAAAACCCCTCACGAATCCATTACCAAACGAAAATTCATCAAAAAGTCCAAACACACGGAGATCAGAAGAACGATACGTTCATCATCCGCTCACACAAAAATCAACCATCAACACGTATCCACACCCACAACCAAGAATTCCAACAATACGCATCATTCACTCGTCACCAAAAATCCCTGCAGATTTTCATAAGACCAAAAAACCATATACAAACACACTTCAAAGAGACCAGAGAAAACACAACGAATCGGTACACACACAACCGCCAACAACATCATCAGAGACAAGCATACACACACGGTGGCAAAAATAAGTTTGTAGCAGCAGCGCACCACGTACCTTAGACCACCACCATTGGCGTCGCTCCACAGTCGTCACGCCGCTCAGACTGACGACCATTGCTGGTGATTCCTTTGGCCGCGACTCAGACGGAGTTCGATGCATCCACCGGCTTTCTCCCTTTCCTTTTTTTTATTATTTTATCCTGTTTCAATTCCTTGTAAATGTAACCGCCAAACAAATATTGAATTGGGGTATTGGGTTGTGTGGGGTAGGGTTTTTATTTGCATGTTTGATCGGAGAGGCTGAGGGATTTAGCGGTGGCGCAATGGGGTTTCCAAAACCCTAAAGCGATCGAGAAAGAAGAAACGAGAGAGAAGAAACGAGAGAGAGGATCATGAGAGGCTGAAGCATTTCTCTTTTCCTTTTCTTTGTTTTTGTTATCACACGCACGCGCACACACTGTACACACATGCACCCTCCATTTAGACTATGAGATCTGTCACAATTATGCATCACACGGCCACGATCTGAGGGTCTATCGTAGACTCTCTCTCCCCCTGCGGACATAGGATTCCTCCGCCAAATCTTTTTTAATTTAATTAATTTAACCTTATTTTCTGTTTTTCTAAATAATTAAATCTGGTTGTAACTAATTCGTAAAATAATAAATATTTAGAGTTTTTTTCTTTAAATAACCTTTTAATAAAATACAACTTCTTTTAAAATATCAATCCTTTTAATAAAAATATAATTAAGTTAAAAACTTTTTGTTAAAGTCTTTTTAAATTGGTAAACCTTTTTTTTTAATAATAAAATCTTTTAAAATACTAAATAATTAAAATCTTCTTTTTGATAAGAAACTCTTTTAATACCCCTTTTCCTTTTAAAAATAATAATAATAATAATAAAACCTTTTATTAAAATCTTTTCGAAATTAATAATAAAAACTTCAAATAACTAAAACTTTTTTATTAATAACAAAAACTTTATTAGCTTTTTTTTAATATAACTTTAAAACTAAATAATAACTAAAACTTTAAAAATAATATTTTTATTAATAGGAAAACCTTTAACTTTTCAAATTAAAAATAATCTCTAACATAATTCCTAAATAAAAATAAAACCTTTTATCATTTCCCTTAAAATGAATCAAAACTCTTTTCTCAATAAACCGATGCCCATTAGAAATCTCTCGTCGCGCTTAGGTATACGCTTATGTGTGGATAGTTTAAGTCTTATTTGATACCATGCTTTACTTATGAGTTTGTGCATGTGAATGTATGTTTTTTATTGCTCTAAACCTTTTCAAAACATTAAAAATTCTCGATCCAACGTCGAGCCCATTTTCTACCCATGTAAGTCGATTGCCTTTAGGCATCGCATTCGACCTACCGATCACTGGACACAAGTCTAGCATCACTTCGCTAGCACCCTCGCCTAAATAACAATTAATTAACCGCATAAGATATCCAAGGGAAAATCCCATGCATGATAACCATGTTATTGTGCATGGTGCATATCATTTGCATCATAATCGACACCCTTAAGTTAAGACTATTAGACAACTTAGGATAGATTTCCTAGGTTAGTCCCCCCTTAATTTTGATTTTTTAAATCAAACTTTAGCCCACCTAATTCTCCACACAAGAGAATTAGATGTTAATCATCTCAAAGAAAGGGACATACAATCCCATACCCCACAAATACAAACATTTTCAAAGAACTGTGGTGGTTTTCTTAAGATGATGACTCATCTTCTTTTCCTAAACCTTTTAAAACATTTTAGTATCCTTAATAAGGAACTACAAGTGCTCTGATTCCCTCCTGACAGGATATGTAGGCACAAGATGCGATATCTTGTCGAGCACACCTAGGATTAAAACTAATAAATCACTTACCCTTAAACTCTTAGCGAATGAAAAAACAAATAACATAATAAAATCAAGAGGTTCCTGTAGAGTACTACAGATATCTAGGATGCTAACACCTTCCCTAGGTATAACCAACCCCCGAACTTAGAATCTTAGTGCATTTGCATTGCATTGTGGGTATTCGGTCTTTCTCCCTTCCCTTGGATAAAATCAAAGACGGTGGTGACATTAAAAGAAATGTGATCCTAGTTAACCAATAACTATGGTATCCAATTTTCACCGCGACAGAAATGGCGACTTCACTGGGGATTCTCATAAGAGGGTTCCCCCTAACTTGTTTAAATTATGTTTTTGTTATATTTATCTGTTATGTTTGCTTGGGTTATTACTTGTGTGGTGAGACAAAGTCCTACACCCGGACTAGAGTGAAAATTATGATAGGAACGGTGAGACTTCAATGATACTTTGAGGGAGTCGATTCCTGAAAAAGTAAATTGAGACTTCACCACTAAGTCTAGGCCCTCTCAAATAAAATATTTTTCCAACGAGTTCATTCGTGAAGACGATATGGTTTCGATCTAAAGGCCCTCGGGACTGGGGACCGTAGTTACCTTTAACCCAACTTGGCCTATTAGGGCGTAGTGCGGGGACTATGCGGGAGTCTATGTCTGCGATAGTTGCTACGTGATACTACACTCAGACGAGATTCTCTTGAGAATATTATTGACTACCAAGTGATCTGGAAAATCGATAATATCCAAAAGATGGATTGTAGACTCTGGGAACTTTGTAGAACCCATTCGGCAGGTACATTTGAAACCATAGTACACACCTATCGGGATGGGTAGACCTTGGCTCCATGTTGTGACCTTTCAAACCTAGGACTTTTGTCTGTTTGATTGCTTGTGTGTGCTTTGTGTGCTTTGTGCTTTGTGTGTTTGTATCCCTGCATTCATTAGCATCATATCATAAAGATTCATGGAACTTAGTCTTGTTTATAAACATCATAAGGATACCATGGACTCTAAAAAAAAATTTAAAGAAAAAAACTTTGACGTACACTTACAAGAGTCATAACCTGGACGATCTAAGGGGATTGGAGGCCTTATTGACGGATAAAGAAGGGTTCAAGACCAGATATGGGGAAGCCCTTATTGATAAGGAAATACTATCTACTCTACTCTAGTCCATCACTGTTGGTGACCATTCTTGAAGAATATTCTCAGCTAATGGAGTTACTTATTCAAGACAATAATCCATTTACTATCTTCGACAAATGTCTGAGCTAATATGACTAAAAAAGGAGAAATTTTGGAAAGAAGTTACTCTAGTCCTTAATTGGAAGAAGAAGTCAAACGAAGACCGTTGGAAGAGTCTCCTTAGATCCATCATTATTAGCTTTTATTTAGCTTTTCTGTTATGACTGTTGTAAGGTGTACAGGCGCGTTTATAATCAATTTTGTAACATATCAATGATTGTAACCGTTTTATAAAATACATCTTTTAATATTCCTTGATGATTATAAATAGATGAGTTCCATGAATCTTGTCACATCATATACATCTTTTTGCATTCGTATTTACATTTCTTTGCATTCCAGGTCCTTATCCGTGTCTCTTTTCTCAGACTCTGAATCATCGATATGATACTCGAGTCGGTCGCAAGAAAAGAATGGATCGTTTGGAACAGGAAAACCAAGCACTCCGAGCAGAGATTGACACCCTAAAGGAAAACATGGAATACTTTTCCACTACTATGAAGAATTTGATAGACATTCAAGAACATGAAAATTAAGAACTTCGCGACGAGGTTGCAGACTTAAAGATGACCAAGAGGAGCCTGATGGATTTGGTCAAAGAGTTGGCCACATCCCAGCGCCAGGATGGATTTTCTGCCTCCTCCACCAACCAGCCAATTGAACGAAGTGATGAATTTTTTGACATCCATGTGCTCTACGCTGATTTGTTCCCGACACTCTTGCAACATGGTTTAATCAAGGAGGAAACTCTACTATCCATCCCGATGACCCATGGGAGCTATTTCAAAGCTGATGCCTTATGTGCCTTCCATCAAGGGGAACCCGACCATGGCATCGAGGAATGTCATGTTTTGAAGAAGAAAGTGAAAGAGATGGTTCAGAAAGGAATTTTATCTTTCGAATTGTGTGAACCCCAAGTTGAGATCCATCTCTCACTTGAACAAGAAGTAATCCCCTCCTTACACATGGTGGATTAATACACAGGACGATTTTCTCCAGGCTATGTCTCGCTGTATTTTAAGCTTATTTGCTATTTTCATATGCTAATTTCCTATGTTCGTTAATGCGTTTGTTTTGCGTGTAAGAACTCGTTATTTCGAACAATTAATGCAATGATAATGGTTGTATTGAAGAAATCCATTCGTTTCACTCATTTTAAAATGATTTTTCTATTTTATAATGCCAATGCTGCCCAATATCTTGCCTTGGCAAAGAACTGAGTGGAGAATGATGAAATCAAACGCAAGATCTCTTGTTGTATGCTTTTAAAATGAAACTCTGCTAGTGATATAAGGCATTATTTCAAAAATCCTAAACACCGGAGATATAAGGAGATAAACCCTCGTCAACCCTTTTGAGCCTTTGAAGTAGGAGTTTTCTTCTTCAAATAAAAAAAAAACCCTCATTTTTTTAACCTGGGGCAGGATAATTTTCAGTAAAAAAATGGAGTAAAATATCACGAAGGTGGGGTGGGCATAAACACACTTTGAGTCGTACATCGTTGTTTCTTTAACCGTGAACTAATCCACTATAAAACCCTCAAAAGACCTTATTGAAGCAGGGTTTATTTCAAAAGCATACTCATTGAGATATCGTTTCCTGACTCCGATGAGCTATGCTCAAATTCGTGTTGGCATTATAAAATCGGTAGTTCAACCACCAAAATATTTTTAAATAAAAACTTCAAGACAAACATATGTTGCATTATCTGTTTCAGAATTAACATTTTCTACTTGCTAACATTGCTTGACATCGTAGAAATTAACATATGTGTGGCATTGATGAGCTAAAATTTAGTACTATTTCATGGAGATTGTAGTATCCAGGGGCACGTCACCTGAAGACCTTGCTGAGCAGGGGCAATTTGTTTCCCAGCTGTTTCTTTCGCCGTCTGACCTCAAGGAACAAAGTTTGAAGACTTAGAACACCGTCAATCTGGGGCAGTTACGTCGAGATTTGGAAAATCTCTCTATTGTCCGAAGATTCAGAATAACGTCAATCCGAGCCGGTTATGTCGAGATTCGACAAATCTCTCCAAGATTAAAGACTAAGTTATACGTAATGCAGTCAATCAGGGGCAATTACGTCGAGATTTGGCAAATCTCTCCAAGAGTTGGAATACATTGGAACACCTCGAGTACAAAATTTTCTGTAAAAATCCTCTTGGGATAACTTCTTCTCATAAACCAGGTGACCTGGGGAATTTTTGAGAATCGAAGATTACTTTTCATCTAATCACAGTAAATGTTTATTCAAAATGGCGACTACTATACAATGTCAATGTAGAGTTTTCATCCTTCATCCATGGCCTAAGGAGTTTTTGATTCAAATAGTGTGACGACTCCCCAGCAAGATTCTATTTCAGGTAATCACGACTATTCTCCTGTAAAGCTCCACTTCAAGAAGATATGGCACATTTGACGCAAGTTTTCTCCAGTCGGCAACCTAAGAATCCCCGGTGAACTTCTTCGGTTTCCACCTTCCCCAGCGAAGCGAGTGTTTATTTCACTCCTCATTGGATTTTCTCAATCGTCTCCAGTAAAGGCGGATGTTTATTTCATCCCCACAAAGTTTTATCTCCGAAATTTCAACTATTATCAATTCAAGCTTCCCCAATGAAGTGGATATTTATTTTATCCAATTACAACTTTCATTCAGACTACTTCAGTTTGTAGCAAACATTTATTTTATCCCCCATGAAGTCTTTTCGATCATGAGTTTGATTCGTTCCCAGTGAATCTTTCTCATCCGTAACAAAATCACAAGATCCATCTTGACAATCCTAAGTGAAGTCACGATGTTCATCCCCAAGTGGAGTGCTCTCTTTTCCCCAGAGAAGCTTTGAAGTAGAACTGTGATCCCATATATGGATTTTCCATTCATCCCCAGTGATGCTTCTTATATTCCGAAGATCGGCCGAGTATCCGTATCGAGATGCTTTTTTCATCTCCGGTTTTCTTCTTCTTCGATGTTTTGTCAGCATAAGCATCAGCATAGCATGGCATTCTTTCATATAGGTTCATGACATCTGCGTATTTTTGCGTCTTTCTTTGTGTTTGTTTGTTTGTTCTTTCACTTTGGTTGCGCTTATCTCCAAGTGACTGGGTTTCGTTTACTCCCTCTAAGTAGAATCGTCAGCCCTAGGCAGAAAGAGCACGTCCTTTCTAATTCCCCACTGAGTTTGATCCTCGTGGAAGATGGTTGCTTTAGTTTTCTTTTCCATTTCTGGATAGAGCTAAACCCCAGTTGAGTTCATGCCTCACTGGATGGGTTCTTGTTTGACCGTTTCTTTCCAGTTATTTCCTGGATTGAACTTTGGTCCCTGACAATCACAAATTTCAGATATCTCAAGGCTTTGATTATAGATTGAGTGTGCATTTATCTTGCACTCTATCTCCCCATGATGAATTTATCCAAAGATCTCTATGGAAGACAAAAGTTATTCCTCCAGCACTATTATGGTGATTTAAAAACAGACAACAAGTGGTAGCTCTTTATTTGAGCTTAGTTTTCTATCTGGATGACAAATGGAAGTCTCCTCAAGTCAGTTCGTCTATCCTCGTTGAAGTTATCAAGTTTATCAACGATCGAAGAATTTACAAGTATTCTCTTTATTTGAGAATCTCTATTACAAGAACTTTACTAGCTTCAACGCAAACTTCAACTACAACAGTAATTACTTCTCAGTGGTATTCTCCCCAGTGAGCCCACAATTCAATGTGCTTCTATCAAATGGCATCTCTTCGAGAAGTTTGGTGAAGATTCAGATGATCTTTCTCTTTATTTGAGAAGACATGTTTATAAGTCTGCCGGCCCACATCTCTTTTGAAGATCCCCGGTGAAGCTTCCAGGATCTCGGCAGTAGATTCCTTGGTTTATTTCAAATTTTGACAAACAGTCATTTCTTTCCAGGATCTCGGCAGTAGATTCCCTGGTTTATTTTAAACTTCGACAAACAGTCGTTTATTTTCCTGGTTATTCTCGGCAGTAGATTTCCAGAAGACCTCGGCAGTAGGTATCTCATTTTATTTTTCCTGGTTATTCTCGGCGGTAGATTTCCAGAAGACCTCGGCAGTAGGTATCTCATTTTATATTTCCTGGTTATTCTCGGCAGTAGATTTCCAGAAGACCTCGGCAGTAGGTATCTCATTTTATATTCTCTGGTTATTCTCGGCAGTAGATTTCCAGAAGACCTCGGCAGTAGATTCCTCAATTTTTTCTCCTTCTAAACAAGGTATTCAAAGGAGAAGCTGGATCATTATTCTGATCGCTGGAAGCTTATTTAGTTATTACCTTTGCTCAGGCTATCATATGTTTGATAGTAGGTAATATACTGTATCATTTGGTCAGATGCCTCGCTTAGGCTACCGTGGTGGTAGTAGGTCATCTCTCCTTCTGCGTTTGCCTCTGCTCAGGCTATCATATGTTTAATAGTAGCTAACGCATCCTTTCGATTGGATACCTTCGCTTAGGCTACCAGCTGTTGGTAGTAAGTGATCCTTCCTTGCAAGTTTCTTCTTATGCCTAAGATATCTTTGTGATTGTCAGTTGGTAGTCTCTTCCCCCCAGTGGAGTTAGATCTTCCACGTGGAGTCTTGTCTCGCTGAGTCGTCCTCGTCGGGTCTTTCTTTCTTTATGTTTCAACCTCGGTTATCCCCTGTGACATTATTCCTCACGGGATCTCTGTCTTGCATTTCATATCATTTTCATACCATGTCATGTGCATCTGGTGGCATCTTAGGGCCAAAATTGTTGTGCATGTTTGTATTTAAGCCTCTCCTATCTCGTCGAGACGAAGATTTCAATCTCCATATCTCCGAATAGGAGAAACTTAAATAGGGGCATCTGTCGCACCCTAATTTTTGACCCTAAGATCCCCACTTTGTTCTTTGCATAGCATATTAGATCATTCATGCATAACTAACCACTTTACCTAGTTGTTGTCCGTTTGTTTCTCTCTTAAGGACAGGTGCTGCTGGAGAAGATTCAAGGTCTTGAAGGTGGTGTTGTGTGTGTGTTTGTGGAGGTTCCCTGGTCCTTGCAAGATGTGTGTGGATTCCTGTGAGATTGTGCCCTCCCTTTTTTTTTATCCTTAAACCACTACCAAGCCTTTTCCCCTCTCAATACTCCTCAGTTTTTCCCCCACATAATACTATGTCCTCATATCCTCTGATATGGAATTTGGCACCCTAAAGACTGGTCACTGGTTGTGTGGCAATTATACCTCAAGATGGCGTTTTCCCCATTCTGTGAGCTCCACAAGGTTAAGAGATGTGTTTGATCTATGTTCCTAGATATTGGTTCATCAAAGAAAGTTCAATTTAGGAGGAAGTAGAAGGTTGATTTCCAAGGTAGAAGTTCAAGTCCTCGTCCTCGTAGCAAGGATATAAGCTTAAGTGCAATCAATGTGTTAAGAGTGATTTCCAAAAAAAAAAAACAGAGTTTTATCCAATGAATTTAAAGCATGACAAGGTTTGATTTAAATGCATCTAAGCATAAGGCTTGCAAGGTAGAGATTCAAAGGCGCAAATTAAAACACCAAGGTTAAAGACTTCCCTCTTAAGTCCACAATGCAAGATTCAAATTCAAGATATCATGACGTTAAAACCCAAATATTGCACGTGTTAAATACGAACTTTTCCGATTACAAAAAGTGCATTCTAAATGTAGGATGTCGTTCCAAGATTCAAAGTTCTAATCCTTCATGCGGTATCACAAAGTTATGTGATAAATATCATTTGTCAAGAGAATTGCAAAGTTCAAGTTGCAAAGAAACTCTTAGGTAGGTTATATTAAGTTCAAGTTGGTTTTTTTACAAGATCACAAGTTAAAGAAATTCAAGGCTAAGTTCTAAAAATACAAAGAAGTGCAAATTGAAGGGTTAAATTCAAGGTGATTCTAAAGTACAAAAGCTGAAATCGTCTCGAGTAGTATTCCAAGAGGAAGCCCTGTTCTGAAGCAATTTAACTACTTAATTAAAGTGCCAACAACAAATGAAGACTACAAACCCATCGAGTATTAGCAAGTTCAATTGTGAAAAATAAAGATTCGTGTTCTCTTACGTAAGTTCATTGGTTTCGTGACCCGAATTATGAATACAAGTCCATGCATAAGGTGTCATTTACGATTGAATTCATAAATTTCCCCCATACAAAGTCAAATCTAAAAGCTCTATTTCAAGAGATACCACCAATACAAGTCAAGATTTATTCAAGACATCCTCAGCTAGAAATGTTGGTGAAACAGGCGACATCAAATTTATGGATCCAGCTATTGCTGGCAGTCGTTGGCAAAGGGGAGATTTCAAAGTACGCAAAGCAGCCAATCATTGGATATGAAATCAAATTCCAATTCAGAATTAAATTACTTTGGCAATGAAGTCAGACTCCAATTCCTGATGCGAAGGTCTCCTACACAAAAGCAAGACATGTTGGACTTTATTGTTAACAAGGTGCTATGTGTGTTAGAAAATCTTGCTACAAAGTTTGAACGAACCTTTGATAGGTGGTGAAAGAGACCCATCTCAGAATAGAGAAAAGCAACAAAATACCACCGTCAAACCTATTCAAATCCCTTTACAGACCAATCATAGATTATAAAACACATGTCGCAGCAGCAGGGGTTGATGCTTCTCCACCCATAAGACGAGCAACATATACCCCGTACACCAGAGCTCCTCCTTGAAGTTCGCCAACTATGTCTGAATTCCCGCCTATAAGCTCAGCCACAAAGTTGCATCAGCTTGTAAGAGATTGCCAGCATACTTGCTCTGCTAAAAATAGTTTTGTCGCTGAATCCAACAAATATGCAAGTTTAGGCTCGGTTTAGTCCCCACCGTTCGGCATAAGAGCATGAAAGTACATCATAATTTGGCTTACCAAATATCAAACAGGATGTGATAGATATCAGAGAAATAAAATGACATTAGCAACAGTAATTGATACCATTTCAGCGAGGATTCGATCAAGGAAGACAAAGCGTCGGCAACTACCAACTTTCATTTTCCTCATTTTGGTTGAGAATGTCGTGCGGCTATGGTGACAGATGTTCCTGCACAGATTTTGAGTTAAATTAGAAATCAATGCAGTTAAAGCTCAAACCACTCAATAACTTTCTTGAATTAACTTCACAGAATCACACATCAACAACAATAGTCCATACCTCAGAACAAGTTGTTGACAGGAAATCTCCAATTGCATTCTAAACTGAAGCTGCCGTGAGGAACCCCCATGCTGATAAAGCTGAGTGTGTGATTGAGAATTGGAAAATCAACGCATTCACAATAGCTCCCAACATTGGCGAACCGGAAAAGAAGATTCATTAGTTCGTGAATCGTCAAAATCAACTCGGTTTTTTTCCAAAATAAGGCTCCAACATAATTAAACACAATTCAGGTAAAAAAAAATTAGACCATCATTATCAATCACGTTCTTTCAATAACAACTTCATAGCAGCCGTATGAAAATTTTCAATGTCATTTCCATACATTACAAACATAATCCTACTTAAACTATGGAAAGATAAACCATAGCAAGCTTTCATTTTACCTGTTAAGATCCAATACAATGATGCCGCAACCCACAGAGCAAGCCAAAGCTCACAGAAAGAATGTTCCACTTACAAAAATACCAAAACCTGCAATCAAATTGGAAAGGAATAATTTTCATGACCAAAATCATGTACTCGTGGAAAATTCATGAAACATGGCCAGAATTCACCAAGTCCACAACCATTTGCTCATGATTAGAATAAGAGGAACTTAAGTCAATTACAGATGGAATAAATCAAAAACCTACAACTGGGGCGCTGAATCATACCAGTAGTATTCACCTTGCATTTCGCATTAGTCATGCTGATTACAAGTTTCCTGCAAACCACCAACAATCGTCCTCCCCAACACTCTATAAGATCATAACACCTAAAATAGTAGAAGAAGCGTAAGAGGCAGCAGTGGAGGCTGTAGTAAAAGAGAGAAAGTGATAAGATTGAAAGACGTACGCTGACAAGGAAAGAGTGCAAACGGTACAGGACCACAATTTCTCAAATCCCATTGGATTTATCATTCTTCTCACACTCAAGCTTAGGACCAGGCAGTCTTAGTCACGTCCATCCACGTAACAAGACTTTTGAACTCACACATGGCCAACCATCATCCCAATCAACAATAGCCAGAGTTTCCGTTAACCTGTAGTTAACCTGCCAAAGATAAAACCAGGATCAAGACTATCATTGGTAATCCGACACAATAAGTTGAAATGGAGAGGTTCAAGGGGTTTACATCAATTTTCACGGTTTTGGCAAGATTTGAGAATTAAGCAGAATCAGAACACATTCAAACACGTTTAGATTAGAATGGAAATAAATCAGGTTCTTTCCACAACAAATTCGTATCGGCAATAACCATCTCCAAATAGTGGAAACACTGTCAAGCATGTTAACAGAAATGACACAGGGACTTCATCGTTAATCATACAAATCGAAAAAGGAAAATTAAAGGAGTACATGACATGATCAAATTATCATCATTGATTCCAGACATTATTAACTTTCATTTTGGCCTCAGAGTATTTTTTTTAAGAATCGGAAACTTTTTCGTCATTTTCAATTAAGAATTGTGGGCAACGTCAAAAGACATCACCAACAATCAATTCTTTCCCAAATGGGATAAGCAGAAAATCAAACAAGGATATGAAATCACGTTTTCAAGATGGTCATGAAGATTCCATGATTTCAAACTTTCCAAGTTGAGAAAACCAGATCAAAACAACGGTATTATCCAAAATCATGGCAATAACAACACAATTATATCCTTCCCAAACAAATTCGGACAGTTTTCAAATTTCTTCCAAAATAAGTTCAAGCAGCATTAAAGAGATATCATCACAGGCCATCTATAAAAAGAGGATACGACGTACATGACAAGGAGGTCAGAAAATCAGAAAAAACACATCAACAAAACCCCTCACGAATCCATTACCAAACGAAAATTCATCAAAAAGTCCAAACACACGGAGATCAGAAGAATGATACGTTCATCATCCGCTCACACAAAAATCAACCATCAACATGTATCCACACCCACAACCAAGAATTCCAACAATACGCATCATTCACTCGTCACCAAAAATCCCTGCAAATTTTCATAAGACCAAAAAACCATATACAAACACACTTCAAAGAGACCAGAGAAAACACAACGAATCGGTACACACACAACCGCCAACAACATCATCAGAGACAAGCATACACACACGGTGGCAAAAACAAGTTCGTAGCAGCAGCGCACCACGTACCTTAGACCACCACCATTGGCGTCGCTCCACAGTCGTCACGCCGCTCAGACTGATGACCATTGCTGGTGATTCCCTTGGCCGCGACTCAGACGGAGTTCGATGCATCCACTGGTTTTCTCCCTTTCCTTTTTTTATTATTTTATCCTGTTTCAATTCCTTGTAAATGTAACCCCCAAACAAATATTGAATTGGGGTATTGGGTTGTATGGGGTGGGGTTTTTATTTGCATGTTTGATCGGAGAGGCTGAGAGATTTAGCGGCGGCGTAATGGGGTTTCCAAAACCCTAAGGCGATCGAGAAAGAAGAAACGAGAGAGAGGATCGTGAGAGGCTGAAGCGTTTCTCTTTACCTTTTCTTTGTTTTTGTTATCACATGCACGCGCACACCCTGTACACACATGCACCCTCCATTTAGACTATGAGATCTGTCACAATTATGCATCACACAGCCACGATCTGAGGGTCTATCGTATACTCTCTCTCCCCCTGCGAACATAGGATTCCTCCGCCAAATCTTTTTTAATTTAATTAATTTAACCTTATTTTCTGTTTTTCTAAATAATTAAATCTGGTTGTAACTAATTCGTAAAATAATAAATATTTAGAGTTTTTTTCTTTAAATAACCTTTTAATAAAATACAACTTGTTTTAAAATATCAATCCTTTTAATAAAAATATAATTAAGTTAAAAACTTTTTGTTAAAGTCTTTTTAAATTGGTAAACCTTTTTTTTTAATAATAAAATCTTTTAAAATACTAAATAATTAAAATCTTCTTTTTGATAAGAAACTCTTTTAATACCCCTTTTCCTTTTTTTAAAAAAAATAATAATAATAAAACCTTTTATTAAAATCTTTTCAAAATTAATAATAAAAACTTCAAATAACTAAAACTTTTTTATTAATAACAAAAACTTTATTAGCTTTTTTTTAATATAACTTTAAAACTAAATAATAACTAAAACTTTAAAAATAATCTTTTTATTAATAGGAAAACCTTTAACTTTTCAAATTAAAAATAATCTCTAACATAATTCCTAAATAAAAATAAAACCTTTTATCATTTCCCTTAAAATGAATCAAAACTCTTTTCTCAATAAACCGATGCCCATTAGAAATCTCTCGTCGCGCTTAGGTATACGCTTATGTGTGGATAATTTAAGTCTTATTTGATACCATGCTTTACTTATGAGTTTGTGTATGTGAATGTATGTTTTTTATTGCTCTAAACCTTTTCAAAACATTAAAAATTCTCGATCCAACGTCGAGCCCATTTTCTACCCATGTAAGTTGATTGCCTTTAGGCATCACATTCGACCTACCGATCACTGGACACAAGTCTAGCATCACTTCGCTGGCACCCTCGCCTAAATAACAAACAATTAACCGCATAAGATATCCAAGGGAAAATCCCATGCATGATAACCATGTTATTGTGCATGGTGCATATCATTTGCATCATAATCGACACCCTTAAGTTAAGACTATTAGACAACTTAGGATAGATTTCCTAGGTTAGTCCCCCCTTAATTTTGATTTTTTAAATCAAACTTTAGCCCACCTAATTCTCCACACAAGAGAATTAGATGTTAATCATCTCAAAGAAAGGGACATACAATCCCATACCCCACAAATACAAACATTTTCAAAGAACTGTGGTAGTTTTCTTAAGATGATGACTCATCTTCTTTTCCTAAACCTTTTAAAACATTTTAGTATCCTTAATAAGGAACTGCAAATGCTCTGATTCCCTCCTGACAGGATATGTAGGCACAAGATGCGATATCTTGTCGAGCACACCTAGGATTAAAAATAATAAATCACCTACCCTTAAACTCTTAGCGAACGAAAAAACAAATAACATAATAAAATCAAGAGGTTCCTGTAGAGTACTACAGATATCTAGGATGCTAATACCTTCCCTAGGTATAACCAACCCCCGAACTTAGAATCTTAGTGCATTTGCATTGCATTGTGGGTATTCGGTCTTTCTCCCTTCCCTTGGATAAAATCAAAGACGGTGGTGACATTAAAAGAAATGTGATCCTAGTTAACCAATAACTATGGTATCCAATTTTCACCGCGACAGATCGTATGTTTCAACGGGTTTAAAACAAGCAATCTGCATGACGTGATGATTCGTGTTTAGAAGAGATAGAGAAAATACAAAAGTGTGTGCAGTATATATTTTTTTTACTGCTTGTTTTTATTATTGAATTGTTTTTTAGGATTACCATTTTCTGAAAAACGAAAAGAGAAAACAGCAATTAATGCGGAAATTACAGAACGCCGTTATTTTATTAATGAACAAGTCGATTCTTGAAACTATAGCCCTATAAAATAAAACTCTGTCGCTTTGGGCGAAGCGAAGAGGGAAAATTTAAAGAAAGCGAGCCCTATCAAAACATCTGTTTCACCTGGGCAGGGTGAAAGGTTAAAGATGGCAATTACTTTGACTGATGAACGATCTTCGGAACCTCGACGGCAACCCATTGGTGGCGAACTCCTCGGTGAATCACAAAGTCTGGCACCTTCCTTGATTTGTCTTCAGAAATAACGCTGATTTCTGGTGGAGCGGGATCATTGGAATCTGTCTCCCAGGCAGAATTATCATAGGAGAATTCCTCTGTTGCATTTTGCATAACATTTGTGCTCTCAGCTGTATCTCCCCATCCAGTTGGCTGGATGTCTTCGAGCCTGATACGAGAGCTTTCGGGAGTGATGTATTTGACCATATAGTCGTGCTTTCCACTCGGTTGTCCCAAGGTGTCCCACACTTCTTTCGAACTGGAGGAGTCTTCTCACTCGATGACGTTGACCACGGGAAAAGCATAGTTGATGAATTCTAGTCTGGCAAACGTTGCAAATTCATCGTCATGTTGAGTAGTTTCTGAATGACCTGAGTGTTGATCCCATGACATGGTGGGAACACAGGTATTCTGTTCAATGACGGTTAGCTGATTTTCATTGTTCGACTGACTCTCTTGCCCCAAATCTCCTGGATAAGGTTGCCACATTGGCAGACCATCCATTGGGCCATAGTAGGTGTAGTCAAAATTGTCTTTCATCGGAGTGTCTTCCTCTAATGAATTTGGCGGAGCACGGCATCCTTCAGGATCACAATCCCTGTATATCATTTCGATGTCTGACCTGGGTATAAATATCGGACTCTCTGTAGGAAAGCAAAATGGTGTAGGCACCTTTTCCTGAGACATATAACCGTCCTCATTAAGATATGACTTCCATTCTTCATTTGTGTCAGAGGGATCTTCCTCATTGATATCATGTACTGCTTGAGACACTGGGTGAAGAAAATCTCCACTGTGGAAGAAGTTCTGAATGGGATGAAGACTTCCATCGTTAGCAGCTGTCCGGGTACAGGTTGCAGAAAAACCAAGACCCTTCTCTGTTTTATTGTCAATAGGAATGACAAGCTGTCCCCATCCGGTTGTATCGGTACTCTCGACCGCTTTGATAGCATCTTTGTATGAGGAAATCGAGGTTCCTCCTTTTGATTGATTGTCCTTGCCGACCGACAGCGCTTGGAACTGCGTCCCAATAACTTCCTCGGGTTCTACAAAATTAGATGATGATAAATTACTCACGAGCAAGGCCTGTTCTCCACAGACTGTGACAAGTTGATCGTTCTGAACGAACTTTAGCTTTTGGTGGAGGGTCGAAGTGACCGCTCCAGACTGATGTATCCAAGGTCTTCCTAATAAACAACTGTATGTTGCCCGGATGTCCATGACCTGGAAAATGACTTGGAAAGTGTGAGGACCGATAGTTATGGGAAGATCAACTTCGCCGATAACTGTTTTTCTGGATCCGCCGAACGCTTTGATGACGACCTCGCTGGTTCTCATCGGAGGGCCTTTGAATGATAATTGTATCAAAGTGGACTTCGGCATAACATTCAGGGCTGACCCTGTGTCTACCAGTACGCTGGCTAAAGCATCGTCCTAGCAGTTAACTGTAATATTGAGCGCCATGTTATGACGGCGACCCTCTTCGGGTAATTCCTCATCACTAAATCCCAAATTATTGCAGGAAGTGATGTAAGAGACAATGCTATCGAACTGTCTAATTGTTACATCCTGTTCCACAAAGGCTTGCTCCAAGACTTTCTGTAGAGCCTCCCTGTGGGCTTCTGAACTGAGTAACAGTAATAATACCGAGATCTTTGAAGGAGTCTGTAACAGCTGATCAACAATGTTATATTTACTCCTTTGGATGAGCTTCAGCATCTCATCATTATTTTTTGAAAGGTCGAGATTACTGGATTGACCGACTGATGGATCGGGAGCTTCTATCTGAAGTTCCTTTTCCTTGTTAGGTTCTCCAACTCCTCTGTTGAAGATTCGACCGCTCCGTGTTACACGACTGATGTCTGCAATATTCACGACGAAGGGTAATGGGATTTCCTTTCCATTTTCAACTGTCGTTGCACCGTATTTGTAAGGGATAGCCTTAGTTGATTCATACGGTAGTGGTCCCGGTAGATAGATGACTATGGGAACCTTATGATTTTTCTGACCATCATAAGTAATCTCGATCCGTTCCCGGTTGGGAATTCTAGATTCGTCAAGTAGAGGGATGATGGCAAAAACATCCCTGGTCTGGTGACGACCAGAGATTGTGACAACATCCTCGACTTGATTGGCAAGGTAGCTCGGCATCCAGTTGATGGGTCCAGAACCCGGATATGGACGAATCTCTCCACGATCCACCTGACCTTGAAGAGCTACTCTCACAAGGTAACACCCTTGGTTACTTTCCGAACAGACACTACAACGGTCATAGTTGTGTGGTGGCACCTGGCCACGCCCACTTTGAATACAATGTAACCTCACTAGGTTAGCTTCCACAGATTGGACATCCTGACTTTGACGTCGAGTGGGATTCCTGTTACTGATACTAATCTACTGAGTATCTTCATCCATATAGATTGACATCCACCAGTGATTTAACAAGTGCTGAAGTGCCTCCTGGACAAGGGTACAACCTCGATCGTTTTCGCAACCCGCTTTACAGCTGTGATTGTCGTGTGATATTAAGAATCCGAGTCGGACCTGCTCAGCATGTAACTATACCAGGTTGGTATTCATCACGCGAATATTGAAGATCTGAACCATGTTGATCTGATAAGGGTTCCTATCATGGTAGTCTTGGATCCATCCAAGATCCATCTGACGCTGGAGGGCCTCTTGTATGAAAGAGCATCCCTGTTTGTTTACCGAGCAAGTCAGACAGGAACTGTAATCGTGCCGCGGCAGATTATGATACTGGCTTTGCCTTGAGTGTATCGCCACCAAGTTGACATTCATTGCACAGATGTCGTGGTTCTGAATGACGTTGGAGTTCGTATAGACCATGTTAACTCCACGAACTCGGTGCTCTTGGATCCATCCGAGATCCATCTATTCCTGTAGAGCTGTTTGCACCACAGAACATCCTTGATTTCTTTTAGAGCAGACATCACATTGATGATAATTATGAGGTGGCACATGGCCATATCCACTCTGTCTACAATGCATCTTGGCCAAATTGGTCCTCAATAAGAGTACATTGTGAATTTGATAGACATTGTTAGACTCTCTCTCAATCAGGTTGACTGCAGCTTTCTCATGTTGAGGCAGCGGGTTTGTGAGAACATTGGGATTCGTATCTTTGAAAGATAAGAGCCCGCTCCTAACAAGATTTTGCACGTCGGATTTGAAATTGAGACAATTCTCGATATTATGCCCTGATCCTCCTTGATGATAAGGGCATGTTTGATCCATCTTAAAGCAAAAAGGCGGATTTTCCGGTACTGTAAGAGGAGACTTAGTCTGGATGTGCCCCTTAGCCAGTAGTAACGGAAATAGTCTTGCGTACAACATGGGTATAGGATCAAACCCTGATGGTCGTGTTGTAGGGTTGTTGTTATATGGAGGACGAGCCTGCTGAAGAGGCTGTTGTGTCCTCTGCTGATTAGGTTGGCTTTGCGCAACCTGAGACTGATACGTAGGAATAGGCGCAGGATTGATAGCAGGAATTACAGCTGCTACTGGTTGATATCGTCGCCTTTGCTTTCCGAGAGAGATATTCTCAATATCCTGCTCTTTTTTCTTAGGGAGAGCACTACCGTATCATTTTGTACTACTCGATGATCCAGCGTCTTTTGCCAAACGTCCTTCTCGGACGGCTTCCTCAAGACGAACTCCCATACCCACCATCTCGGTGAAATCACTGGGTGCACTGGCAACCATTCTATCATAGTAAAATGAGCTTAAGGTTTTTAAGAAGATCTTTGTCATCTCTTTTTCCTCAAGAGGTGGACAAATTTGAGCGGCAATTTCACGCCATCTCTGAGCGTACTCCTTAAAGGTTTCCTTGTCCTTTTGTGACATTGATTTGAGTTGATCTCTATCCGGTGCCATGTCCAAATTGTATTTGTATTGTTGGACGAAGGCAGTACCAAGATCTCTGAATGTGCTAATCGCGGCGCGGTTTAAACCCATGTACCATTTGAGTGCGGCACCGGTTAAACTATCCTGAAAGTAATGAATCAGTAGGTCCTGATTCTCCGTCTGAGCTAACATTCGCCGAGCGTACATCACCAGATGACTTTGAGGGCAAGAGTTACCCTTGTATTTTCCAAAGTCGGGCACTTGGAACTTGTGCGGGACTTTCACATTGGGGACCAGACAGAGGTCTGCGACGTCCTTTCCAAATAGATCCTGACCGCGAATGGCTTGTAGTTCCTTTTGCATTTCCAAGAACTGTTCCTGGAATTCATTCATTCGGTCAAACATAGTTTCCTTTTTATCAGAAGGGATCGATGGAATCTGTCCTTCCGGGACAGTGTGCACCACAGGGGGTGGTACCGTGACTACGACAGTGAATCTTGGCGTTTCCCGAAGTTTGTAACCTTCAGGAGTCTTCAATATGCCTCTGGCATCTTCGCTATCCCGAAGTTTATAACCTTCAGGCCCAGCGGCTTCTGTTATGATTCCCTGATCTTCAGTGATCGGCAGAACATATCCTTCCGAGATATAGTTAACAGGCATGCCCCAAGGACGATCTTTCGGCATTTGATACCTAGGATCATGCTTCTCCACTATGGGTGTTGAGGTGATCTCTGAGATCACAATCCTTTGTAGCTGAGCTTCTGCCATAGCTTGCATGTCGTTACGAAGCTTTCTCATATCCTCCCTCAGAGCGTCGATCTCTTCTTTCAACTCTCTGTTTTCTTCCTCAAGATCATCCATCTTTTTCTAACGATTGGCCCGAGTATTGTACGAATGAGACAGTTTGACTCTAGAATCGAGACACAAACGTGAGATTCGTAGGTAAGAAGAATATGCGATGTGAGAATGATGAATGCAATGATTATATTAATTTTTTTTTGGTTTAATCAAAATAAACTTCGACAATTAGATTGCAAATATCAAACAGTGGGGAAACCCCTTTTTATTGAAATTCAAAGGATTGCGGAAATGAAAATACAGTAGATTACAAAGTGAAGAAACAGAAACCTAAGCTAATGGGTCCCGAGTCCTCTCTAAAGAGAAATCGGGTGCTGACTCTGGTATTTTCCTTTTCTTTGACCGGGGCTCTTGGGCCGTTGTCGGGTTGTCATTCCTTTGCCAAGTGAAAGGAGCGAGCAGATTCCTTTGGTCATCTTGATTATCCACAGCATGTTGCTCTAAAATCTCGATCAGAGCATCCTTATCTTTCAGTAATTGTTGTATTTTGATGCACTCTATGTCGAGGGTGCGGTACTTGTTCTTCCAAGACCTCTTCTCCCGTTGAACTTTGTTGAGAGTAACCTGAAGCTTTTCAGTTTCCGTCATGAAGTACATGACAGATTCCCTCGGCGGAAGAATTCCGTAACGAGGATAAGGCATCTTTAGCTTGAGAGCTCTAGTTTGTACCCAATGGAGATAAGGCTCCACCGAGACACAGTCCGGTTTTCCTAGAGACTCCCGTCCTTTCTTATGAACATGTTTCCAAGCGTGCACTATTTCTGTCTTTAGTGCTCTGTCACTTTCTCCTTCCTTGAAGAAAAGACCTTCCAGATGAACACCCCGTGGGATGTGTCTCATCGGGTATCCAAATTGACGACGAACGAGAACTGGATGGTAATTGATTCCTCCCTTAGTTCCTATAAGGGGTATGTTGGGGAAGTTTCCACAATGGTCAATGATCCTTATTCCATCATAAATCCTATTGCACCAATCTATATCAGAGTTGGTGAGAGACATGATCTTCTGCGACCAGCGCAAGGCACTCTTATGATCCCAGAAAGCAGCAGACTTAGGCAAATGAGAGATAAACCATTTATAAAGCAGAGGTACACATCATGTGATTTCCCCTCCATTGTACAAATTCCCTAAGTGTACAGAATGATATGCATCTGCGAGCAAAGTCGGCACAGGGTTTCCAATGAGAAAAACCTTAATGGAGTTGATATCGACGAAGTTATTAATGTTGGGCAACAGAAATAATCCGTAGGTGAGTAAGACAAAGATGCTTTCAAAAGCAGTCTTATTCCCTATACTAGCAAAGTACGGAGCTTTCTTTGTCAAGAACTGAGCTGGCAAACCTTGTATGTCACCCTTAGTGGTCATGTGAATCCTGACTTCTGACTCATCTAAATGAATTGCTCTTGCAATGGTCTGATCCTTTGGAATTTTTTCCAGTCCAGAAAATGGAGCTCGATCAGTGATATGTAAATCGATCAGATGAGAATATTCCTCCAGCGTTGGTGCTATCTGGTAATCCAGGAATGTAAAACAGTGATAAACTGGATCGTAGAACTGAATGAGCGCATCCATGATTCCCTTAATCACATGGACCCTTAACAGAGGTAGCAAACCTCCGTACTTGGCTCTGAAAGCCTCTTGGTTTGTGATCATCCTCGCCAAACCTCTCAAATCCTCTAGTTTTGGAACCTTTAAGGTGTACTTATGAGTTCTCCTTCTACCGAAATCCATTAGCACAATCCTTTTCTCTGATATTTGCAATCACAGTCTTAGTTTAATTTAAAAAACAGAAAGACTAGAAGAGAATTTTTTTTTAATGTTTCAATGTTTTTTAAATGAATGTATGAATGCAGCACACAAAAACATAGAAAAAACATGGGGTCAAAGGGTCGTTGTCATGAAGTCAAGGCTCTACCCATCCCCAAATGTTTATACTAGGGTGATTTTTGTACCTGTACTCATTATCATCAGCTCCTCCCAGGAAAGCAAAACAACAAGCGGATCGCCAGCGAGTTGTAGAGCAATCTTAGAGTAAGTGCCATTCACCGAGAATAGATCACCAGCCTCAAATGAGGGTAGTATCGCGTGACAACTATTTCCGATAGTTTCCGCACTACAAAAGGGTTGGCTCCTCAGCTTCTCAGACATCACAATCGGCCTATTGCCTATGAGAGGGAATGGGTTGCATTGGTCAACCTCCACTGAGGTTGATGGTCGACCTCATCGCCATCACTTATCTTAAGTGTATACTCAATCTTTCCACATGCGGCATCACACGCATTCCCATTAGCAGAAAAATAAACAGGTATAACAATTTGGAAAAGCAGTATATATATTTGTCCTAAACATCCTAGACCTTTAAAGCTATGAATCCTAAGTTCCTGACAGAAAATGGGTTCCCCGGCGGAAGCCCCAATCTGTGGTATTCACACAAGTGAAGAGAAAAAGGTTAGAGGGGTCCCACGGTGGGCGCCACTTTTCTGTAGCGAGCGATTTTGGACGCGGTTCTTAAGCGCTGTCGCTCTCTGGGTTAGTTTACTACAGGTCAATTCATTTTTTATCCTATTAAAGCTGATGAAGGAAGGGAAATAGATGTCTCCAATTAACCCTGCTTGCATACTGAGTTTAAACAACGGTCTGTTAGGTTACGGATGCGATCAATGTGGTGGGGCCTTTCTTGTACTATTTTGACAGAATGACAGGTTTCTGGCGGGGAACAAGGATTAGGATGTTAGGACTAATGCTTTTTGATGAGAGTATGGGATTTTGGGTTTTTGTTTTGTGTGCTCGCTAAGATCTTTTCTTTCGATCTTATGCCTACGTATTCCTGTTTACCGAAACAGGGAAATCAGAGCGTTCGTAGCTCCTCCTATTCTATGGGAGGAAATGGTATTTGGTGTCTTGTTTAAAGCCCAAGACGTGAAGCGAAAGGTGGTTTGTATCTTGTTCAAAGCCCAAGATATGAAGCTAAAAGGGTTTGTCTTTAGAGAGAATTTGTCATCTCTAAAGAGGGGGTTGTATGTCATAACTGTTTATAAAGGAGAATTACTTTAACCGGGATGTGTGAATCCGGCAATGCCATAATTTCCTTTATAGGGGATTTTAACCTGAAGGAGTAGACTTTAACTCAGTGTAGAGCAATGTTATCTTTCCTTAGGAATTTCTCATGCTAAAAGAGGGACAGTGGCATGGATGTAGATGATCCAGAGGCTTGCCTCTTACAGCGATTAGATGAAGGGGAAGGAGTTGTTGATGTTTTTGTACTGTGAACGAGGCACATTTTTTATGCTAAAAGGTTGATTGGATCAACCAGTGGTTTTCTTATACAAAGCCTAAGAGGAGGCTAATATGTGTCTCGTACAAAGCCCGAGAGAGAGGCTAAAAGGTTTTGACTCGACGAGGGAATCTTTTGGTATCTCGTATAAAGCCCGAGATGGAGGCTATTAGACTCAACAAGAGAGTTTTTGTATCTCGTACAAAGCCCGAGATGGAGGCTAAAATTTGTTTGGCTCAATAAGAACCTTTTTGTATCTCGTATAAAGCCCGAGATGGAGGCGAAATGGGTGATTGACTCAACGAGGGAGTCTCTTATGTGTCTCGTACAAAGCCTGAGAGAGAGGCTAAACGTTGTTTGACTCCGCAAGGGAGAATCATTGTACAAAGCCCAAGAGGAGGCTATGGCGCTGTTTCAGTTGAGTGACAGGTCCAGTATACCGATTTAAAGAGAAAATCAGTTCTTATATGAGCAACACTGTACTCAAGGATTTGATTCGAGGATCCGGGTTATTCCTGTTCTTTAAGGAAGTGGGCAATCCGAAGGGCATTGAGACTGTCCGAGTCTACGGGTTTTCTTCCTATTTAACGAAGGGGTCACTTGAGAATGCCTTTGAGACTCAAGGAAATTAGACTGTCCATGTCTAGAGTTTCATATTTTGTACTATGCTTTAAGAAACAGTAGTAGACTCTTGGAAAGGACTGTTCTATGAAGATGACTAAGTTCTGTTCCTATACCTCTAGGAGGTCGTCGGGACAATTTGTGCGAAGCCCAAGAGGAGGCTGGAAGCTTTTAAGAAGCCGACGGGTCCTTGTACGAAGCCCAAGAGGAGGCTATCATTCCCGGAGGAGGAATCATTATACGAGCCTAAGAGGAGGCTGTGAACACTTCTAAGAAGCCGACGGGTCCTTGTACAACGCCCAAGAGGAGGTGGGGATGCTTTTAGGAAGCCTGCGGGTCCTTGAACAATGCCCAAGAGGAGGTCGATGCTTTTAAGAAGCCGATGGGTCCCCAAGCCCCTAGAAATTCAAGACAGGCCATTCACGAGGAATAGATCAAGCCAGGAAAGTCCGAGAATTTGGAAGAAACTCAAGAGATGCCATTCACGGAGAAAACATCATCTCTGGGGAATAGAGTTTCTTGACAAGTGCTTTTAAGAAGCCTGTGGGTCCCCAAACCCCGAGAAATTCAAGACATGCCATTCATCGAGAATAGATAAAGCCAGGAAAGTTCGAGAATTTGGAAGAAACTCAAGAGATGCAATTCACGGAGAAGAGATTATCTCTGGGGAGTAGAGTTTCTTTGACAACTTCTACGAGTGACAGTCTATGAAAGGGTTCACCGAGAATGCTGCCTTTCATATCTCCATATTGTTTAACCCCAAGAGGAGGGAAGACTGTGTCTGGTAATCCTATGGAGATCTAGTTTTGACTATTTAAGAGTGATCAACGGGCTTAATGCTAGACGTAGTTGCTGGGGAAACTCTAAATATCTATACTATTATTACACAGTTGATATGAGTTTATGAAAGAAGACTTACAGTGAAACAGCCCCACAATACAGTTATATGTATATGAAAGCGGTAAATGAAAGCATATAAACACTTACTCGGTTGTAGAGCTTCCATGCTGTTTGGTTAGTTGTTCAACAAAGAAAGATTGAAAACAACAGTATATTCAAAATCAAAGGAGAAAGTGCTTTGAAAAAGAAAGATTTGGGGCTTACAACTCAAGGAGAGGCCCAGGGTTTTATCAGTGACCGTACTGTTGAATTTGTACAGAGGGACTTATACAAGTGACTGTGGCCCAAAAATTGTTTTCTGTACAAAGGGATGGGTCTTACACTCTCTCAAGAGGCCCAAAAGGTTTAAAGAAAAAGAGTGGGGCTTATAACACGAGGGTAGGCCCGGATGGTTTTTCGTTAAAAAAGGCGACCGCGCCGAGGTTTTCTTTTAACGCAGAGGGACTTATACAATAAGTGAGGCCCGAAAATGTTTTTGGTTAAAAGGGGATTGGGTCTTACACTCTAATAGAGGCCCAAAAGTTTTGAATGGGTCTTATAGCTCGAGGAGAGGCCCAGAAGGTTATTTTTCAAAAGGCGACGATCGTGCCGTTTGTTTTTTACGGTATCGGGACTTATACATTGCACTGAGGCCCAAAAATGATTTGGTCAAAAAAGGATTGGGTCTTACACTCTATTAGAGGCCCAAAGTGTTTTGAAAATGATTTATGAGGGTTGAATTAATCCAAAAACCCTAATTTGTTTTCAAAATGTGTTTTAATTGAATAAAAATTCAATTAAAATTATCAAAATTGTTTAACATATGAAAAACAAATTGTGATCTTGGGTTAATGCTTCAAAAATTAAGTATTGACCTACAAAATAATTAGAAGGCATTAAAAGTTGCAAAATCAAGGTGGAAAAAATATTTTAAATGTCAAAAACAATTAAAACATTAATTCTTTGCAAAAATATCAATTATATAGAATAAATAATATTTTTTGGGATTTTTTGGGAAAATAAAATATTTTAACATTTTTGTGAATTATTAAAAAAAGAATCAATTCAAAATCATTAAAACTCAGAGAGAAATTAATTTTTGAATCAATTAAATAAAATCACAAAATTCAAATATTTGAATTTTCAAAAAATGGCGCCAAGAATACACCAAGAACACGCGCGTGTTCTGGGTTTGCCCAGATTTGCATTTTCTCTTCAATCTCACTGAATACTTGATCATATCATGTAATCCACATACCAATCAACTCGTTTTAACCTCACGTTCATGTCTATGGCAATTAATTTCATTTAAATTAAGCATAAAACAAGAAATCACGAAAAATCCTCAAGAACCCTAAATTGTGCATGAAGGCTAGGATTTTTTATACACGATTCAAACAATGCAATTAATTGAGGGGAAACATTCCATGCATGATTATGAACATATGGCCAAATTATTGTGGAATAAAAATTGCATGAATCATAGAGTTAGAAGAGCTCATGCTTACCTCTTGCAGCTGGTGATCGTGTTTTGTGTTGGAGGTGTTACAGCTAGGTTCCAATCATCTGGATAGCTTCCCTAGGTGCCATGGAGTGTATCTGGATGCTTGGAATGGATTGAAATGGTGTGGAGCAAAAGATGGTACCTCAACTGCCAAACTGTCAAGAACTTGAGTAATTGGCTAGTGATTTTGTGAAATCAGTGTTCCAGATGTTATGTGAGTGTTTGGATCACTTCTATATGATGTATGTGAGGTGTGTGAGTGATTGGTTTGATTGGAAAAGCTCTCAAACTCAAAAACCGATAGTGACTTGCCTTGGAAGGCAAAATTGGAGTGAAAGAAGAGATTTTGAGGAAAGCATCTGTTTGATGGCTTTGGTGTACTCAAACTGATCATAATTGAGCTCTATTTATAGTAGAGCAAGTTTGTTTTGCAAGGAATAGTGAATGGCAACTACTGAGTAGGTTTGGCCAATGTTGGCAAATGAAAATCCAAGTCTCCTCTAGCCATTGACTAGAGGTTAGGGTACAGGTTGCTGGTCCCCTTGGTCTTGGATAAGTCTTGAATGAATTCAGTTGCTAAGAGCTCAGTTCATGACACCTTGATGCTTCCATTGAATGCTCTAATCCAAAATTGGAGTCTTGTCCCTATTTTGGCAATTCTAGGTTCAACATGCTATTTCTTGTTCCAAAGACTTTGGAGGCTTGGCTCAGTGATTGTCCCCTTTAGATTCAATCCTCAGAGGTGTCCAAGTGGATAGGAGCATTTGGATTTGGCTGATTTTGGCAAATCGACCAAAAGTGTAAAAATCTGCCTTGCCTTGGCAGATTTCAGCAAGGCAACTTGCCAATGTCAAATCTCATGGCTCAAGTTGAATTTGGTAATGTTCTTGGTCATTTTGGAAAGCCCTTACATGATACAATAACTGTTTGAACATGTTTGGTTTTGATCTCTTTTGAATCCAAGTGAAAAATCCCCCTACATTTGGAAAAAAGTAAAGGCAGATTCTGACTTAGTGAAATTTTCACTAAGTGTTGGAACAAAGTGACTTTTCTTGATTTTGATCACTCCATAACTCAAAATCCATGAGGAATTTGGACATAGGTCAGTATGAAGCTTTTGTAGAGGGAAATGTGATCTACAAATCAAGCTTTGAATGGGGAGCAATGGCCTTGTAGTTTAGGAGTTATGGTCCTCCAAAGTTGGCACATTAGTGTCACTTTTTCCATAACTTAGAAATTTTTCTAAGTTTTTATGGTTACCCCTTTTACAAGTTATCCCACTTTCTTTGATTTTTCTTGATGAATGATGATTCAAATCATACATTAACATCATTTTAGGGTTAAAAATCCATTTTGGTGAAAAATCTCAAAAAGTCAAAGTTGACTTTTGTGCACAGTTGACTTTTTATCAGATGAATTCCAAACTATGCAATTCTTCAGGAAATCATGTCCTTGACCTAAATCAAACTTGATGGACATGTTCCATGGGTGTCATAGGGTATATTTAATCATGTCTTAGGGTTTGGGAGCATGTCCTGGCCAAAAGTCAAAGTTACAGTTGACTTTCCTCGCGAAACCCTAATTGTGGTGTAGATGAAATTGAGACTTGTTGCTCAAGCTTCTTGGATTAATCCATTGTTGCAAATGGATCAATATAGTATATTAGAGACCCTCAAATCATGTCTTGAGGTCTTGGCTCATGATTTGTCCCAAAAGTCAACTTAGGGGTGAATTAGGTCAAGAAACCCTAATTCCTTATTTTTGATTAATGCATCCCCTAAGGTCAAATTGACTTGATGATTGGGTCCATGAGGTTCCATGGAGTATATTAGGTTATGTTTTGGATCATTGGCTTGTGCCCAGATGAAAAATTTCCATCTGGAGGCCCTGGTCGACCAAAACCCTAATTTGGTGACACTGTCGATCTTGAGACTTGATCCACCTAGAAGGGAGCAGCCTTGTGCTTAATCCTTGAAGTGGGAGTCCTTTTGATCCATTGTGGATATGTTAGAGGCTAGACAAGTTGAATATCAAGTCAATCTTTGATTGATCCTTTGTCTAAGGCTCTGAGAGGGCTTAAAACCCTAATTTTGATTGTAGTGAATGCTCAACAACCCTTGAGGCATTTGATGAGGCATGATGGTTCATCCATATTGTGATGGTAATTGACACAATGATGGGAATCTTAGTGGTCAAAATTTGGGGTATGACAGACCTTTGTACTAGAAACGACAACTATCTGAAGTCTTTATCAACTTATACAGTTGTCATCAAAGCATAACATTTAATTTATATTTTGATATGAATATATAGTTCATAAATTTTGGAATAACATCATTATAACTCCTTTACAATGATTATTCTCATCTACTCTCAAGAAAAGGAACACCATATCTTTTTAAGATAACCGCATATCATCTTGATAGTAATCTAGTGATGAACACTTCAATCATTTTGGTACTTATTCTTTATGCACATAGCATACGGTGCATCTAGTGAAGTACATATCATGGTGTCATTTTTTTCATCCAATGAGGTAAGACATTGTCTATTAGACAAAATATCATACCACACATGGAATAATCTTAATGTGAGATTATGCATATTGGGTGTCACGACACTTCTTCGGGATATGTACTTGTGTTAGGATTGAGATTCATTAACCATCTATCTCTATAGATTCTAATTCCTAACTTTTTAGAAAACCTCACCAAAAAATTTCATCAAAACCATTTCCTTAACCATGTCCTACATTGGTGTTGTAGGGAATTTGTTTTGATGATCAGTATGTCTCCTACATACTATACTAGATTAATGCAAATACTCCTACTAACCTTCTTGTGTGCACAAGATTTAAACTTGACATTTATTAATCCAAGTTTTCGCAAAACTTCATTAATAAATGGATTCATCTCCAATAAATTTGCTATAATCCATAAGTGGATTTAAACAACTTATACTTCCTTTAGAATCAAGATCATTTATGATCTTCTCTAGATATTGTGCTACATGAACCAATGGTCCAACAACAACTGCCTTGTTGAATTGGTTCATATTCCATTCTCATAAATATATGTATTTTTTGGTGCTTGAATTTCTTCAAGTTCTACATCACTCCCACTGGTTCCTTTAGATACATAATGTCTCTAAAGGAATACTCCAGTTCTATCGACAAAACAATTTTATCCCATAATGTGTTATAGAATATGTGTCCCTTATTTCTATTTGGGATACATCCATAAATACATATTCATCTAGATTGTGATCAAGTTTACTTAATAAACCTTACAACCCAAATGATCATAAAGACAAGCTAGGTACTCTTACCTCCATTATCAAATATGGTGTCTCTACGACTATTTTAAACGGAGTTGGTTATGGATATGAATAATTGTATGTAAAACAATTTATAAAAGAGTCACAAAGATATAATTGAACTATCTTAAATCGATCAATGTCATACATGATATGATTTAAGTGGTCATTATATTCTTTATATAGGTATTTACCATAGCGAACAATTCGTATGATCTTAATACATTTTCGAGTTGTTTCCTTCTACTTCACACTTGAACTCTTCTCAAAAGAATTCTAACTCGTGTCAAATAGGTAGGTTTCAAATCTTATTTGATTCATCCCATATTTATTATAGATGAGCTTATCAAGATTGTAGAACTCAAATCTACTACTTGATTTAGTATTGAAAACATTGTTTGGATAATCATGACAACATTTGTCCATTATCAAAACATGCACTCTTTATCTTGTCAAAGCAAGACTTAAAATTAATGTTTCTTTTACTAAATGAAACTTAATAACAATTATTTTGTAATGCCCTGTATAATATTTATCTAGAATAATACAATACAAACATTTTATTTGGTACTGACACCATCATAAGTGCCTAATGGCGTAATTCACATACTTGACCATTCTAAAAACATAATGCAATCTATGGTGCAAGATATGGAAACTAGACAAAACAATAAAAACTAAGATCAATATACAATATCCTCAATTGTATACAATAGATACACAGCGGAAATACTAAAGCCAAGCTTCTCTTGAAACATCTAAGCATAGCTCCACTTGTAAATCAAACCTGTACTCAATACCTGAAAATAATCAACAATATTGGGGTAAGATACATCAAATCTCAGTGAGTTCCCTATCTTATGGATTCTCTCGGCTTTACAGGGTTCTAGCCAAATCCTAACTCAAGTCAAGGGGAAGGGAAAATGACCTTGAGTATAAATTCTCACAATTTCACAATCTCACATTATATGGAAACATGTTCATGAGTTCATCAACTCAAAATATCACTAATCGATAACCGTACCAAGGCATCCCTCTTGCCCGTCAACTTCTACGTCTAGAAGTCAACCCGAGTCCTGGATCCTTGTAGTTACTTGGCATACAAAATGGATTCGGAATTAAGGGACACATTATCACCTTAATTCGTCACTTCACATGGCCTCTCCTGCCATCACAAGTCTCTACCCGTAGGTTCCATTCGTACTATAACATTGGGAATCAAACCTGCCAAGTAATTATGCCTGCACTTCAGAGGAGCTCGAGACTCATGAAGGCCTCTCAAGGGCAACTCAAAAGAAAATGGTTACGATTACGTGATTTCACATACACAACGTGATTGTATTCGACAATCACAAGGCCACATTAGCCTTTAGGCCTCTCATGCCTTTAACAATAAAACATAACAATTACACATGTTTCATACTAGTGTCATATTCTTTCTATATCATTCGGTAATGGACACACGCCTCGGCCTCTTCTGCACGAGCGTTGTCATTCAGTTATCTACTCTAGGCCAGAACTCGTCAATGAATGCATGAGCGTCGCCATCCAGAGTTTCTATCATAATTCTAATCACAACCTAGAATTATACAATTTAATTCTGGGGTAAAGTTTCCTCACTCTTCCTAATTCATATTTTAAACATGCATATTTCTTTCATTCATAATTTACAATTAGATAGACATGGTATAATCACAAATATTACAATTGTACATTTTGATTTACATATAATAATTCCATCACAAGCTATACAAAAGCATAATAGAATTGCACAAGGGAATCACATATAATGATTCTTCACATAAAAACCTCACTTTCGGGTTTCCTCCGATTCATTTAATCGGGTATCGAAATCAATATTCTCACTCTCATCCCGTAGGATATTTTCACAGCTTTCTAACGGCTATAATTATGCCTCGATCGGATTCACGATCCAAAAGATATGGATTTCAACACATCACATACTATTATTTCATTCATTTTCCACTAAAATAATTAATCACACATCATTAATTTCCAATGATACCAAGAACGTCTCAATCCGAGTCGCGCTAAGCGGGCCCCACCCCGCGCTAAGCACGCTCCTCATTGCCTGGAAGGGGTGAAAATTCTCCAGACCGCTCTAAGCGGGCATACCCGCGCTAAGCGCGCTCTGCGTTATGCAGAAAAATACCCCTTTTGACAACAGAATTTCCAACCCCCAATTCATTCTCAACACCATACCCAACAACCAATAGAGGTATATTATCATTTTTCTATCATGATTTATCCATCAAACTTCCTAAAACATGATTTCCAACATAAGCACATAGTTTCTACACAAACCCTAAGATTTCCAATACTTTCAAACCAATCCAAACTTCATAACACTTATCAATAGATGTTTCTACATGTATAATGATCGTGCTACACGATTTATATCACATTCCAACCGTTAGATTCCATTGATTAGCAATTTAAGCATTTTCTCTCAAATTAACCTAAGTTCTAAAACAACTTATTTCTAGAACTTAAAGTGTCTAACTAGAACCCACCTGATAATCGAAGAGGATTTTGAAGAAGATGGTGATGATGATGATCCATGGGTTTTCTCTCTTCTTCCTCTTTCTCCATTTATCTTCCTTTCCTCTTCTTTCTCTTTTCTTCTCCTTTCTAACTTCTTCTTCTTTCCTTTTCTCTTTCCAAATATATATATATATATATATATATATATATATATATATATATATATATATATATATATATATATATATATATATAAACCAATATTATATAATATAATCCAACAGGGTAAAATATCTCCAATTGATATTTTGTCATCTCAACTCAATTAATCAATTATTAGAGTTACCTTAAAATACTCCCTTAAACTAATAAATATCACTCTGTCTTTTTTTTCAATAAAATAATTGATCTCTTCTGATATCCAATTGAGCACTTAATTAATACGGGGTATTACATATTTGGATTCATTCTGAGCTCTAATTTAAGTCTAATCATAAGCTCTTATAGTCAATGAAACACATTGTTCCATTCTAGACGTAAGCTGACTCAAATTATAATCAATGTCCTACTTCTTAAAAGACTCATCACATTCTTATAAATGTGAGATCAATATCTAATATCACATACCCAAGATGTAGAAGTAGACAATTTGATTTTCTATAACAAATCGTTTGAAGAAAAAAATCTTACTTCTTTCTTCTACTTTGACTCTTTTATAACCATTAACAATTTTCTTCTTTCAACACATGAAATCACTGTCTTCTTTAGAACCGTGTTTTTCTGCCAAAATTCAAAGGAATATAAAATGAATCTCATTCCTTTTATAATTCATCTATTTAGCATCACAAACTACTTTATTTTATTTCCAATAAGATGTGGTGGATATATTTAAAATTCATTCATAATGAATCTAATATACCTATTCGAGACAATCTCAAATAACACTTGTGACCAACTATTTGGTCTATAAGGAAATCCAAATTTTAAATCTCAAAACTATTTTAGATCCATTTGGATTCTTAACTTGTATAGAAAAGACCTTGGAAAGTTTTTACATTTCTCATATCTCGTATTTCTTATTTAAAAGAAAAGGTTTGAGGTTAATGATCATATCATTCTCCGTGATAACTACAATTATATCAAGACATTCGAATTGAACTTTCTCATAAGTATCGTTCTTAAAATCTAGATATATTCGGTTGTTAGGAATTGGTTGTTTGAGAACATACAATATTTCTCGTGCTTGAGAACAATTCTCAATTAATGTACCAATTCAGAAACTCCTTTCTGATCCTTACATCCTTCATAAGGACATTTCACAGTAAATTTAAAATAAAATGCAAAAGTAAATCTAAATACAAAACTTGTAAAAAAAATTGTATCAAAATCATTTTAATAAGGACTTTTATTAAAATGCTCCCACTATTTTTACTCAAACCAAATGACCCTCAACATTTGATTCGGAAAATCCCGTTGGAAGATTTTCTAGAGGGTCGAGATCCATATTTCACTTTGTTTTAAGTCCGCGTAGGCGGATTACACAAAACTCCGTTATTTAGGTAGGAACTCTTTTCAATTGTATCTAATACAACTCTCGAATTTTATCAGTTGAGTGAATAACTCTTTATTATAATCCATCTTATGGATTGTTCTCAACTTTTGCTTCTAAACGTATATAATCCTATTATAATTAGTTTAGTTAAGTCAAACCCAAAAGTTTAGCAGTTGGATATTACATTTATCCCATTGCACCTTACTAATATAAAACATGCACCTCGCGTTAGGCGAAACCTACATTATTCGATACTAGTCTTGATGAGTGCTAAATTTTGGAAAGCAATTAACTTAATATTTAATTGAAGGAATTTTAATTAAATTTGATCTTACTGGTTTGTGTATCTCATACACTCACATAATTGTGTATCTTATACACACGCATATAAACATACATTTCACGCGTCACATACATAAAATAAAACTTGGTAATACGATTATGACCACCTAAAATGCAAGAATTAATTAAATTAATTTATTACAATTCTTTGACCCACGAGCAAGCTTCTCAAGCCTCTCCACCGGCGTCATCGTTTGGCGTTGTCTTCTCTTCAACTCTTGAACTCGAACAATTTATAATATTTAAATAAATAAAATAATAATTAAATGACACGACACGCAGGTCGTATTTAATTACAATAAACCACAACACGCATGCCGTATTTAAATAAAATAAATCACGACACGCATGTCGTATTTAAAATAAACAAACGCCAAAATCTAAGGTCATAACTGTATAACAATTTATTTAATAATTAAATAATTAAATAATAAATAATAATAGATTATCAAATTATAAATATTGACGCATCAACGATTGACGCTTTTGCGAACCCTAAAAGCACAACTCTTGCACCGTCACAAACCCTAATGCATAAGCGTTCATACCATCAAAACGTAATGATCGACTATTCAATATGATTGATCAAAATGTCATTGATTCACCATACAAGTGTCAGATTCCGAAGCAGAATGCACATTGATCTTTCAAATGTATAATAATCATTACACTAATTAATGGAAGAAACAAAATAGTGTATCAAATACACTAACTTCGCATTAGAAATATTTATATCGTATATAAATTTATCAATTATAGTTGTATCACTTATTGATGATCGAAGTATCGCTGCTTCACCATACTAATGTCGGATTCCGAAGCATAGTCAACAACAAACATCCAAATTATACAAAAATTGATGTCAATATTTAATATTAAATAATACACTTTATTATTATTAATAATAAACTATTTTATTATTAATTAATTATAACAATAAACTCTTTTACTATTATAATTATTTTATTATTATTATTATTATTATTATTATTATTATTATTAAACAATCTTGAAATTACAAAGAACCAATCGAACAATGCAAAAGGCATAACATCATTCTTGGAAACCAAATAGAAATTTGGTTAGTGAGTAACATCCAGTTAATTGAAATAGTTAACGTACTTAGCTATTAGGTTACGGTTCCGCCAAACCCATTCGACATATTTAATGAAATTATAAATTGGATTGTTACAACAATATATTATGCGGCAACCGTTACCAAGCAATATATATACCATACGGTAACCATTACCGCAATTGATAAAACCATGAATTTTGCACAAAATCATAACCACATGCATATAATTATGACTTTATCGATGAATATATATATATATATATATATATATGATCACTATACATAAATCATATTTGAATTTAATGATTTAATCTGAACCCGACTCTGATACCACTGTTGGGATTTAAGAGGGGTTTTTCAAAATTTTATCCTCTTAATGGAATAATCCCGATGAACGGATCTTGATTAAGCCATCAATCACAAATCAAACACAAAATAAGGATTCCGAATTACCTCTTGAAGCGTGCTTTAACTTTGATCACGAACGTGGAAAATACCATCGTCTCTACGAAGTCCACGCAAGTACAAAGTGGAACGTGGTGCTATCCGTCTCTAGTTCTGAGAAAATTAACAATTAGGATTGGTAGGGGAAAAAACTCCTCTATTTATAGAGAGTTTTTAAAACCCTAATGCTCTTATTTTGGGTTTTCCAAAATAAGCCCAATCTTATTCAATTAAAACGATTTTAATTAAATAGATATTATTTATATTTAATTAAACTCTTTTAATAAAATAGAATAAAATATTAATTAAATTAAATCATATTCATTTTAATCAACTGTCAATTCTCATTTATTTATTTAAATCAAATAAATTATATATGTGTTAATGTACTAAACAATTTAAATACTATTAACACATAATTAAATGAAATCTTATTTAATTTAATCGTCAATTCCATTATCAATACTCTTTGCGTGTGACCCTATAGGTTCTCGTAACATTGGCAATAATATTAACTTACCTATTTAATATTATAAACAATGAGCAGTATCTAGCAACACATCACTGCTATCCAAGTCACGAGAATGTCGTGTGATCTAACATAAACTTTATGTGATAAGGATCATATGTATAATTACCCTTTTGCCCTTATATCTATATTGAACACAAGGCATAGAATGTGTCACCCTTATATAGTCCAATATTTTATTCCTTGATCCCTGAGTATACTTGATAACATCAAATAAGTCCAATATCTCATATCGACTCATTTGAGCATGACCATGCATTTTACAGTCATACTCTATCAAGGGGCCCACAGATATTACTCTCGTATATGTTGGAGGGACAAATCTGATCTACGTCACTCATGTTCCTCAGCATGATTTGTAAAGCACCCATAAACCATCTTTATGGTCATCCTGGAGAACGTTTGATTAGCAATAAAGTACTCGACTCCACTTCTAGGGTCCATAGTGGTTTCAGGTCGAAGGGTGGAATACATCACTATTACTATAAGAATAACTTATGACACTTACATAACAAACTATGTAGTATTCTCATGGTGGGTTAATCCAATATAAATATTACTCCTAATATTTATACCTACGTGAAGACTTGATATCTCATATCCATGACTTGTGAGATACAGTCATCAGTCTACTCACATATTAGTCTCTATGCATTACTGTTGTCCTATTTTACAGTAAAGCTTGACTCTGGATACTTTAAGAATAACGTCTTTATGTTTAATGAGGTCTCACGATTAAGTCACACTTAACATGTCATTAATAGACTAATTATTCTAAGGACTTTATTATGTCATATACAAATAACACAATAAATACAATGCCTAGTTAGTATATATATTAACAAACAATATATATCAAGGTCATGATACAAAAGCATATACAACCAATACTGATTGGCTATTAGGGCTTACTCCAACACAACAATCTACCCAAGCCTCTCAGACTCCAACTCAGCATGCTCAACTATCAAGTCTACCCTATCAGAATTCTAAGGGAAAAACTACTCAACAATCTAGCCAAGCATCTCAGACTTCTAAGGGAAAGGCTGCTCATAAGACACATGGACCTGCTAAGGGCAAGACACAAAATCTGTCTGTTAGGAAGCCAACAAGACCTTTTGTACCACCTGGGCCTACAACCAGGTTGTCTGCAGCCAAGAATGTTGTTGGCCCAGTAACAAGGAGGTTTACTCCAACAAAGAGGACCACCCCAAAGAAGAATCCCTAGAAATATTTAGGATTAATTAGTTTATGTTTTATTTTGTGCACTATGGTATTGATGTAATGAACAAGTTTATTGTATTTTTTTGTGCACTATGGTGCTGGACAAGTTTATTGTGTATTTTGGTGCTTATGTTATGAACCTAAGTGTATCTACTAACAGTTTGGTGCACTTTGGTGCTTATGTTATGGACAAAAATATCTACTGCAGTTTATGAACATATTCTGTTATGGAAAAATTATAGGTAATGTCCAGTTATGGAACAATTATAGGTCATGTCCAAATTTGTTATGAACAAATCTGTTATGAACATATTCTGTTATGGAACATTTGGCAATTCTGTAGCAATTATGGAATATTATATGTCATGCCCAAAATTACAGGTTAGCTACAACATTCTAAACAGACGGTGAACATCAAACTCATAACAGGCTGCTAAACATAAAATTCATTCTTAAAAGGTTTCAACATTCATTCAAGATAACATCAAATACAAACATCAAACACATTACAACTGATACAAACAACTAACTCATTCTAACTAACCTAATTCATTCTAAAAATCATTACAATGATAAATATCAAAAAAATAAAATTCCATATTTTTTTCCAGTTGATGATATTCTTCATTTTAGCCTCAATAATCATCAGCTTTTTCCCAAGTTCTTCAATGTCTTTTTTTGCTTCCTCGAGTCCCTTTGTAACCACACCCATCCTAAGCATAAAAAATTCTTCATTCTGATCACACGCATCCTCATGGAACCAACCAAAATAATTGCATCGAACTTACATATGAAATTTGCATTGTAAGAAGTTCAAGATGAATCTAAAACAGAAATTAAACATTGATTAAATATATTAGATACCTTATAATTAGGACAACCCTAGAAGAGTTTCCCCATATTCTTCACAGTCTTTTCCCTTTGATGAACAACCATGTCTCCACAATGACACATGGGCTTCCATCTTGACCTACCACTTGCTATTGAATCTCCACTTTCTGCATTTTTCTTACTCAACATCAACGAAGAACAACCCAATTTCATGCTTGGATGAACACTACCTTTGATACCTTTGATTTTTGAATGAAATTGTGAAGAAAGAAGAAGAATTTGATTTGCCCTAACAATGAAATAGAGGAGAACGACCACTGCAAACGTTCATATAGAATATGATATTCCAAATCCATGTCAGCTGCCACGTAACCAAGAATAAACAGACGTTTGAACCAACTAACGGCAAGGACTACTTTGACACCATTTTAAAAGTTAAGGGACGAACTTGCCACTTTTTAAAGATAAAAGACCAAACTGAACCCTAGGATAAAGTTAAAGGACCAAAAGGGGTATTTTGCCTATAATATTTTATGATTAATTTAAAAGATGTTTTGACTTTCTGAATTTAACAATTTCAAAACATATTTTTCTATTCATCCCTAAAAGATTTCAAAAAAATAATCATACACTTTTTAATAACAACAAATAATCCTCTTAAATCTAACATGGAGAACACTCCAATAATACACCCTATGAACACTTAATAGAACTGCTTTTGAAATTTCATAAAGTAAAGATGTAATTCATTTTTTTCAAAAACAATTATCAAATAAATTGTTCACGACGAATTACAACTTTGCATATGCACAAATTCCACAAAACTTTGCATATGGGAAACACCCTTATTTTTATTTCCGGAATTTTTATCCACGTAAGGTAACGGTTAACTGCAGTGACAACAAAGCAGAGGTAATGATAATGAAATATCATAATTTCTATGAAAATATATATTTCATTTTTAAAAATGTATCTTCGAACATCTTTAAGTAAAATAGAAATGTTTCACATTAACGTCTTTGTTTATAGTATAATTGATTCGAAGATACATTCTCAAAATTTAGGAGATATTTTTGAAATTTTAAATGGTGTTTCAACCTCATAAATGCGATTAGAAATTTCCATGTTGTTTGTAGTTGCTCTCTCTCACTTTGTACGAGGTGTGTCTCTATTAATTTAATTTATTTTCCTATTAAAAAGAAAAGCTTATATATACAAAATAAAAGGTGAAATGAATAATAGTTGGACTAGATTGTAAGTGGAGGAAAGAAAGGCCGCATGAGTTTTGACTCTTTTTCTGTGGGCCTGGATCTACTTATGTCATGCCACCATGATGTCTACTTTCATGTATGTATTTTTCTTTTCAAGCAATAAACATGACGCATTTTTTGTAAGATTCTACATATGACTGTGTCAAACCATGCGCTTATATTCAATAGATAGGCGCAAAGAAAATAAAAAATAACAAAACCACACGCCTATACTTAATATATAGATGCCAAAAAATAAAAAATAACTACTCCCTCCATCTCAAATTATAAGACATTTTGCGTTTTTCACACAAATTAAGAAACTTAATTATTACTTTATGGGAAAGACAAATTGTGTATAACTTTACAGTAATGCCCTTCATAATTATATAGGAAAGAGAAATTAAAAGAGTTGAAAGAATAAATAATAATAAATATTTGAGAGTATATTGGGGAAGATATCATTTATATTGCATTGGGAATGTAAGGTGACTTATAATTTGGGACAAATTTTTTTGACAAAGTGATTTATAATTTGGGACGGAGGGAGTATCAAAATCATATTGTAGTTTTATATTAGTAACATTTTTTATGACAAAAGATTCGGACCGAGCGAGAATATAGTTGAAAGGTTAACTCTCAAACTGTCAAGTCAATAATCTCAAAGATGTGTAACTTTGCGATTTCAAAGAAAGATGAGTAATTTTACAAAAGTGAAGAAACAAATGCTTGTTTATGGTGTGTGGTGGAACTTATATTCAACGAGTGGTTAAAACTCCTCTCGCTCGGTTTGGCGTGAGGTGGGAGAGGTCGTCTGATTAAAACTGAAGGTTGGTGATGTGCAAGTAGGTCAAATATGGTGCGCGGCCGTCTGGCAATGGTCCACTTATTCATATTTTGTCAAGAGGATTTATTTACTGGACCACTTGAATTAGGTCGGCCTTGTCGAGCCATTAGGCCAACCCAGAACATTTGCCTCATTAGTCCTATATTTCATTCAAGAAGTTGGGATTGTGAAGCATAATGAGGTCGACCCTTTTGAGTGTCGTCATGGGTTGCTTGACGGCTACATAACATATCTACTTTGTGGTTGGAGATGTGGAGAGTGGGGGATAGTTGACCTCGGGAACACACAAATTAAATGCATGTCTCATAGCCGAAAGGTTTTTAATTTAGAGCTCTCTATGTAGCCTTAGGTTTCAAGACATCTTTTTAAATAACTCGAGTCTTGTGAGGATTGAGGCCAAATCAGGGTTGTTGGTGGTGATAGTGAATCTTTTTTAACTTTGGTCGTCGATCGCGGAATCGTCTGTAGCCAATATATAAAGGATAAAAGGGGGAATATGACCTCCTTTTACTTCTCTTTCTCGTGAGGCCTTAAGGATTTTTCATGTTTTCTCCACAATATTGGATTTCACGCTTTGTTGACTATTCGCCTTAATTTTTCTTTATCTTCTTTGATGACTCTTTGGACGCTCACGCGACTCAACTTTTCTTGTACTAGAAGTTGCGATTAATGAAGGTGAAAAATTTACTCCCATTTTTTATTAAGTTTACTTGTCATTCATCAGGGTTCTTGGTGATTATCACGGGAAACTCGAAAGATGGTATTGCTGCCAAAGATGAAGAGGTTACTATCAGCCTAAATCTCAAGGAATTTTCTCGGGGTTTTACTTTTCCAGCTTTTCCTTTAGTGAATTCAGAGTATATATGTGATTTCAATCATGAACGAAAAGCTCAAACTTATATCAAAGCACATTGTCGCGCTTTCAGTTTTGATCCTACTGACAATGAAGTAATGTGGTGGTTAGAGTCTCAATTGCATGCTTATACTCACAAGTTATTCTTATTTTCTATTTGTAGTGAACACAAATGGATTAAAGTTGCAACTATATATGATTTCCGTTTTCACCAATAAAGGAGGCTTGGAAAGTTCTTTCATTGATGTGGGCTCCTCCTCTAGTTAGGGGGTGTTTTCTCCATAAGAGGAGAAGATATTGTGCAAAAAGTATGAGGGATGTATTCTTCCTCTCCACGAGTGTTTATTTTCTCAGGTATCCGACTTCCTTTTAACGACTTTGAGGTAGTGGTTCTTAATTACACAAGGATTTCTCCTTTGCAACTGAATATAATGAAATGAGCTTTTGTCAAAGTCTTTAAATATTGGGGCAAAATATAAAAGAAATTTGCTAACTATGATGCTCTTCTTCAACCTTTTCAACATCTAACGTAATTCAGATGACTGAAAACAAGGCCATGGTTTACTCTCCCTCAAGAAGGGTAGGAAGATGTTTGAAGTGTATGTTGATAGTATAAAACATTTCAAGGATTGATACTATATGATTCTGCCTCTCACTGAGGTCACTCATGCAAGTGTTTGTGATGTTCACCCTGCACGCCCCAAATATGTGTCAATAAGTTCCCCAAGTTACGGTGCCAAAAACTTGGCTGGATCAGGAACTTATATTTATCCATCTGATAACTTGCCTCAAGAGGGGTCTTATTTGAAAAAAAACTTGTGGCCTTATGGGAAAGTTTTGGCTTCGCTGATGGTGTTAGACTTTCTATTATTGTGTCATAAAAGTAGAAGAAACTGTACATCAAAATTCGTTTCTTCCTTTTTGTTGATCACCATCAGCTCAACAATCATTCTCTTGACTGTCCCCTTAAACAAGGTCTTTGGACTAGAAAAGCCTTCAGTGATCGAAGCGAGGAAATTATATCTTCACTATTAGGGATTCCCCCTTATTCTTCACTATTATCTTCCCTTTTTGGCCTTTAAGACGACCTCAATTTCCTTATTTGGGGATGCCTTCTCTCGACGGGGAGATTATTTTTTTCATGGTGTGTCATATCTCCTCCTAGATCCTCTAAAGGAGCCCTTTTTTCTTGATCATGTATTTTGTCCTTCTCTTGAGTGTACCGACTCCACATTCCTTTATTTTACCGGCTTTTCAATGATATCTTATAGGTAGACTCACTCATTCATGTTATGGCCACGACTCATGTGAAAATGATAGTTTCTTACCTTGTCGATCTTGGCTGACTCTTTGAAGGGGTGTAGCATTAGAATCTGACACAAATCTCGGCCCCGTTTTGACTCTCTATACATTAGTTAGTTTTTCTACGAGTTCCCCAATCTTTTATTCCTCTCAACCTCTTTTTCTAGGAGCTTTTCTTCATAATTTTTACACTTTTGGCTTTGATGAGCAGGTCGTTCATGCTCTCGATCCCTTATAGCCCTAACTTCTCACGAAATATACAATCAGTCCTCAACCCCTTTTCGAAGATCTAACACTTTAATCCGTTATTTTATTAACAAACTCCAATCGTTATCGTGGTAAACCAGTTGATATATTATCGTAGGGGTTTCTTTCTTCATATGTTGGATTCTGCGTACAACAATAATTTTCGTAAGATTCCCCTTTATTTTGTTAACTTAGCTATAAACTTGTCGCACAAATTTTTCCAAGATTTAATATAACCATCATGTAAGGTTTTAAACCACGTCATGTTTGCTCCCTTTAAAGCCAGGGAAAAAATGCACTTCACCGTGCCCTTGGCGTGGTGATAATCAATCATAATATCCTTGTGTTTAATATGTTCATCTTGATCCTTAGTACCATCATATCTATCCCGCTTTGGAGGTTTTTCAAGGGATCAGGGGATCCTACCGTCAAAGATGTGCCTAAAGAACAAATTCCTACTGCAGCTAAAGGCATGAGCTTTGATGTCAAATTCATTCCTTCCTGTAAAATGAAAGGACGTAGATCTATGATGCAGGCGACCTTCGAGGGGTGTGGTTGTCACCTCCACCCCTAGAATTATGAGAAGGAAATCAATGATCCAGGGAAGAAAGACGTCTTGGTCATCCCACGATTCCCCGATGATGAGAGATGGCTTTACTTAAGGTGTAGCTATGAGATTACTGCACAATGTTACCTCTCATTGCGAGTGACCTCGATGTGGAGTAATTTGTTGATTATGTTCTACTCGTATGGGCCTTTTCCGCTAGGAAGTGTGCATTATATTGTTGCACAAAGTTGTAAATGTTAATGATCATTTTATTTTCTCCTTGCATCCCTAGATTAACCTAGAGTTGTTAGAGGCTTTGGAACATCTCTGGTTAAAGAATTTGCGCTTGCAGTTGAGGTTTCTTAGAGGCTTGTCCTTGAAGCAACTGTTGGAAAAGTACCTTGGTTGACGGGCAGAAAGACTGGAGCCGGAGGAGATGAAACGATTAGAGAGGTTAGAAGGGCCAGATTAGATTCCCCTGTGGAGGAAAAAATTATCTTATTTTTTAGAGCAAGTATTGGCACATCGACTTCACCTACGACACTGGAATTGCTATGCGTAATTATCCATGCTAACTTGGACGTTACCATTGTCGGTGAAAAGTTAATATGAGATTATGACGGGAAATTATGGAATGGTTGTGGTGGCACAATAGGTGGGATTTGGTGGATTTCTAGAGAAATTCATGAGAACTGAAAGTCGATTCCCATAGACGGAGCCAATATTCGAGTGTGTAGTAGAAAATCATTGATGTGAAGGGAACATATTCTTCTAGTGTGGTGGTGCGAGCCTCGTGTGCGTTAGAGCGGAGGTGTACTTGCAAGGTTAGCACTCTAATGTTGAATTCAGCGAGGTCAAAGAGATGTAACTTTGAAAGAGTGAATGAATGTGTACTTATTTATGGAGTGTCAGTCGTTATATACAACGATTGGTAAAAACCGCTTCTGCTCGGCCCGACGTGAAGTGCATGAAGGTGCCTAATTATATTTGACGACTTGTAATTAACAAGTAGGTCGAATCCGATGCATGACCTTCTGACGAGATTTTCCCTGTTCGTATTTTATCTAAAAGATTTCTTGACTAGATAGCTTAAATTGAGTCGGCCTTAATGACCCGGCTAAAAGCCGAAACAAGTATATGTTAAGTAACTCAGGTAAATATAATTTTTTTTGAATAAGTAATTTTTTTTCTTTGTTAGGATTGAACCCAAAACTTTTAACTCTTAGCTCAAGCAGGTTAAACTACTTCTTCCTCCTACAAATAAAAACTTAAATTAATAGTTTGTAAAAAATTTATATGTTGCAAGTAGAGTTTGTAAAAGTTTTATATTTTACAAGTCAAAGTTGAATGATAGATTCATTTATTTATTTTTGAATCATAGATTCGTTTGTTTCTAATAGTTGCATTTTCTTTTCAATTTTAAATGAAGAATGAAATATAGGTACATGCAAGGGAGGTCTTAAGTGGGGAAGCTATAACTTCACCTTAAACCTCTCGGTTGACTTCCCTCTATTCGTGTGCTTTGTTTCTTGGATTTCATCAACTCTATCATTATATTAAAAACTTTAAAATTAACTACAAATAAATATTTATTTTAAAACAAATTTACATCTATTAATTAAGTTGTTTTTCAAATTTAAATCCCAAAAATTAAAAAGAACTCTAAATTTAACCATCAATAATTTTAGTATGGCATTTCTCAACTTCAATATTTTTTTCAAATTCAAGTGTAAAATAAAGTAGATATTGTAACAAAAAAAATTTTATATATATATATATATATATATATATATATATATATATATATATATATATATATATATATATATATAGACACACACTACCTTAATTTTTTGAACCAATAAACTCAAGTCCAATCTTCAAAAGTTCAGCTTGTTATATCTACAATTCAACATTGAAAAAAAATTATTTCAAGGACAACGCCTGCAACCTTTGAAAGTGGAAATCAAAGGCTACAAAAGCTACCTATAGTCATTGAAGATATGATGCCATTGCCAAACTCCATGGAAGGAATTTCTGGATCATCTCTACCCTCCAATTCTCTCCTCTTGAATCTCTCTATTCTCAAAGAAAAGTTCAACCAAGTGCAAACTCTTGTAGGTGTTATCCTCTCCCCAAATCATCAAGACTCATCAACTAATTCCATGGCCATATCCAACATGAACTCAACAATACAAGAAATGATAGTAACCGCCACATCAATCATGTTCACTTGCCAACACATGGCTCTTAGTTTTCCTCAAGGTACTACTACTTCTAATGCATGCACAAACCTAGAATTGCAAAAGCCACAATCTAATATTCATTCAAACTTTGGCAACAATAACGAGTTAGATCTTAGAGGTCAAAGTCAAAGCTTATTTTTTAATAATGAGTTAGAACCATTGGATTGGTTTAGTGAAAGCTATAATAGTGTTAGTAACACAAATTATAGACTCAAGGATGATATTGATGATCAAAGGGTTGATCATGAAATTAGTGAAACCATTAATAATAGTATAAAAGAGTCTAACGAAGGTAATTTGATAAAGAATTATTGTGATCACGATAATACGAGCTTAAAATTTGGACCGTCTTATACTCGGGTCGATCCAGAATGCACCGATGAGATAGTTGAATTGGACGCGTCGGATTTATTAGCTAAGTATACACATTATTGCCAAGTTTGTGGTAAAGGGTTCAAGAGGGATGCAAATTTGAGGATGCATATGAGAGCTCATGGGGATGAGTACAAGAGTAGTGCAGCATTGAGCAATCCAATTAACAAGAATAAAGATCATTTGATGAGTATGAAAAACAAGAAATACTCATGTCCTCAAGGAGGGTGTAGATGGAATCAAAAGCATCTCAAGTTTCAACCATTGAAGTCATTAATTTGTGCTAAGAATCATTACAAGAGAAGCCATTGTCCCAAAATGTATGTGTGCAAGAGGTGTAATCAGAAGAACTTCTCAGTTCTTTCTGATTTGAGGACTCATGAGAAACATTGTGGTGATCTTAGGTGGCAGTGTTCATGTGGCACCACTTTTTCTAGGAAAGATAAGCTTATGGGACATGTTGGTTTGTTTGTGGGACACCACCCTGTTATCAATGGTTTGTCATATAGTACTCACACATATTAGAGCACTAGCCATTGGTTAATTGCATATGTAGGTTGATCTATATGTGTTGGTTCAATTTTTTTTTTAATTTATGTATTTATAAATATGATTGATGATGAAGAGTTCTATGTTAGCTTCACAATGTTGATGTTATTAGTATTATTATTATCTACTTCAGATGTTTAATGTAATAGATGTAACAAAGTATATGTATGTTTTTTTTATATCGACTGTTTCTATGAGCGGGAAGATTATTCCGAGTAGCTCTATTGTTAACTTTGTGCCATTAAATTTGCTTATTCTCTTTCAGGTGGAGGTAAATTTGCATGCCTCTTATGATGCTGCATAAGATGGTTTATTTTGTGACTCTAACGCCACTTTTTGATTCAGATAAAAGTGAATGTCTACCTGTTTAGTGCATCTACTCTTTCGCCTTTCACCATGGGCCTTGCGGACGATGCAAAATAATTTCCCCTCAAACCCTTGTTCCTATTCTGTAGAATGAGAGCTTTGTCGTGAACACCTTAGGATGGTTTTTAATCGAAGTAAGTGAAGATCTTAGTGGGACGTCACTAGAACTGGGAACAAATGCACTAAATTTTTTTCTCTTGATCGACGATGTTTCATAGAGAAGTCCAGACGCGTGTCCCTATGTCTAACAATAATGATATCCTCCCTGGCTTAGGATACTTAAATACTTTGAACAGTTCATGATGAGATTTAATCGTTGATAGTTCGGTATGTGCTTCCTAATGTAATGAATCATGTAGTTCACCACTCTTGAAATACATATAAGGAGTTTCAAAACTACTAGTTTCTCTTTCTTCATCCTTTCTGAAATTTTAAACTCATCTCCTTCTCTTATATACTTACTTTCTTCATTAGGGTTTTAGATAAGGGGGTTAAAGGATTTCTTATCTTTCTGGTTTGAATTTTTATGAACCTCCTTGCCATAGATATACCTTGATAGGGATGCCAAATTTATATTTAAGTCTGCTTTAGGGTGTTATTAGCATTTATTTCTTTTTATGTGTTGGAAGAACCTTTTATAATATATAATTGTCTAACCAAAATGCAGAAGGCGACTGGGGACATCTTGTCGGTGTAAGTGGATTAAGAGACGTTGGATACCACCTCTGCCTTTGACGGTAAGGGGTAGCTTGGACCATGCCTTTGCTGAGGTGAGATCTTCTTCAAATCAGGGGAAGCTCCCCCTAGGGAAGATAAGAGGATATAAACAAATAAGATGGGTGTGTAATTCCTCTTCATGAAGGCCAATCTTCTTTGATTGGTTTCTACCTTCTTTTCAAAGACTTCGAGGTTGGTGTTCTTAATCATTTATTAATTGTTGCTTCGTAATTGCATCCAGTGAACTAGGCCTACGTCAAATTCTTTCAGTATTAGTGCGAGTACAAGAAGGGAGTGTCGTCTGTGACGATTTTCTTCCATATCCTTAAGGCCCAATGCATCTCCGCCAACTCAGCACAGGGTGAGTGCCTGATATCTCTATGTTAGTGTACCAATATGTTTAACACTTACTCAGAGAGTGTGAAACATTTCAAAGACCGATACTTATTCATTTATCCTTTGACTGAGACAACTTATGCTAACTTGTGTACTATAGAACCCGGGCTGCCTTAACAATGTTCAGATAAATTCTCTAGAGGAAATTTATCTAAAGAGGAAATTAATATCCTTTTTCGAGTTTTTGGGCTTCTTCGACGACATTACCCCTTCTGACGTGGTGTCGATAAATAGTACATAGAGACAAGTTTGTTGGTGGGCGCTAGCTTGAAAGAGGCTAGGCAAACCATTTTTAGTGAGTAACATAGGAATCCCTTTTTTTTCTTGATCACTCCTTTGGTAATTTACTTTAGAATATGTATCCTCTTAGCATGAATATAGGATGACTTATTATTGAACAATGCAATAAATGAAGAGGATCCCTCGTGTCATCCCAGTGTCTACATGTGTTACAAACATCTCATTTGGTGGAAGGGATCCCACTACATGGCTTTCTCCAGACCGAGTTGTAGTGGAAAATGTTATGTTTATGTCTACTCACGTTGATGAGGGAAATTATATGGTTAGTTATGAGCTTTAAGTGATTTATGAGGAAAGTTTTCCCAAGCGTTAGACAGTTGAGAAAAACTTGGGCGAACCTGGTCCTACCGGAGGCTCTGGATCTAATTTGGTGGCCTTCCTCTTTTTGGTGCTCGCCAACCTTGGTCCACGAATGGATGGGGAGTTTTGGGCTTATATTTCTAAAAAGGATTACACATACTTCTCGAGCAAGGTTGAAGTCGTTTGCTATAAGGAGTTAGAAAATTTGGCCTATAATTCACGTTAGGAATCGATTGTTTTGTCATTTGCCATCATCATGATGGAGAAGTCTTCTTGCCCGACTGTCTTCTAAAGAAAAAGCAATATCTCTAAGAACACGTCAATTATCTCCCAGGAGCTTTCAATAATCGCGATAAATTTACCGAGAATGTGTAGTCGCTTGCAAAGGCAATGAAAAAGAAGTATGAAGCTCTAGTCTTTGCAGATACAACACTAACCAATAAAGAGGCCACTCTTGTTGACGCAAACAAATCATTGTTTTTTTCATAAGACGGTAAAGGAACTAGAGGTATCCTTGAAAGAGGCTTAAGAAGGTAGGAAGAAGATCGAGGACAACCTTCAGAAGATGTGTCTTGAAAACCTTACCTTAACTGAGGAGTTTGCGAAGACCTCAGAAGACAATTTCTCCACCGTTCATGTATCTTTCGAGAAAGCATTGTAGCAAGTGGAATATTTTTATCCTGAAGTGCATATTTTGTGAAAGCAAGTTTGTCATGATCATAAAATGGTGCATGGGGAGCTCGTCTTTGTTATAGATGAGTTGAACGCATAGTCCCTTGCTGAATTTTTTTCTAGAGTGTTCTTCTTCAGTATATCTTCTATGAATCGACAAAATTTTTGGTTCCTGCTTGGTAATGTATTTTTAAATTTCTATTACTTTCCATTATTTTTACTCGTTGAAGTGTTGTTTTAAGCCCTGAGTTCGTTTCTCTAAGGGATATAATGTTTTCCAAGGTCGCACTTGAAGTTTCATTAGACATTTACAAGGATTGTGTTCAATCAAGAATCAATTACCTTTCCTTGCCCCTAGGTGTAAACTTAGTTCGAGGTCGACGTGGTGAAGACTCGCCTTTGCCTAAAGAGTGGCTAGCTACCAAAAAGGGGGTGGGGGGGGGGGGGGGGTGAAACCTTTATTTCCACTTTATGGTTTGTTGTCTTTATTTTTGCGCTTGTACTATAAGGTTTTGATTGTTTTAGTTGTGTGTATAT